>BTPG01000003.1:72122507-72150007 GCA_036245525.1 Semisulcospira habei | reverse complement strand
TGGCTAGAGTGTCGAATGTTTGAAGTGAGCTTTATGATTATATACGACCGAATAAAAGATCGATCGTTTCGTATTAATTAGAGTACCGGTATACAATGTCTGTACACATACGTTTGATATTAACCCTTTGGGTGTCGGTAGCGGTTTTAGTTGCGATGAATCCTTCAGGAATCATCGCGACTAAAACCGCGACCGACAAACAGAGTGGCACTATTTGGCACAAGCCTTGATGTTTTCATCGATCACAGCGATGGTAGCAATGCTAAATGTTGTTCTTTTTACGAACAATCACGTCTACGACAAACCCCATAGCATTATCAAACCTCGCGTACCTATTACAGTCAATGTAGTGTAAATACTAAATCAGTACCGAGTGTCTGTTTTGGGTCAATGGGAGTCATATCATTATCAGCGTAATCCCCATTCACCCGACAATTTATGAATCAATTTAAGGCAGTCTAAAGGTTCCTTGTTGTTAAACACGACACTTTTATCGCTGACGTTATTTTGCTGGTGTATTATTTTGAATCTTACGACTTCGGCCATCACGACCAACATCACAAAGAAGTTTGTATAGACAGTTTACGGGCTGTATGCAAAGGCTGGAGATAACAGGTTAGCTGGACTCTCTTTTACTTTGTCTTAACCCTTTCGGTGTCAATAGCGGTTACAGACGCGATGATTCCTGTAGTAATCATCGCGTCGAAACCCTCTACCGACATCCACAGGGTGAAAGTTACAAAATGTGTTCTAAGGGGTGGGGGGGGGGGGGGGGGGTGCGGGGCATGCTCTGTAATCGTGATTCGTGATTGGCGGTATTTTTTATCGGTTTTTGTGATTCGTGATGGCAGCTTTTTCATTCTCGTGATCCATGAAAAAAGGGTTCGACGGGAAACATGAAAGACAAAATAAGACTTTCGTGATCCCTGAAAACGGACTGGTTATTTCGTAAAACGTAAAAGTTTGTTGACGATTTGTTTATTTATTTATTTATTTATTTCATATTATTTTATAGGAGTGGGAGGCGTGTGGGAGGGAGGAGGGGGGGGGGGAAGGCTCGTGGTTAGTGAGTCACAAACAAATATATCGCTGTCAATCCGTGATGGTAGCTCCTCCTCGCTCCGTGCCCCCTCCTCACCACCACCCCACCTCCGGCTCCCCCCTGCCCCAACTCACCTCCTTCTCTCTTCTAAAGCACAGCATTAAACACACAGGTGAACGGACGGACGGTCGGAACGACGGACGGATAGACAGCCAGACAAGAAGATGGACAGACGGATGGACGCAGTAAAACGGTGCACCAGATAATCAAGACGAGCAAGGAAAATGTTGCGGGCGTGGCTTATGTTCGCTTTTGATTTGTTTATTTGTGGGAGTCGCTACACCACAGCATTTCACCGAGCCACATCATTCGGTTGAAAAAACCGTTACACAAAGCTAAGTCTTCAAATCTCTGTAGGTCTGTATGACACTGTCAAATTTTGGCGACCCATATCAATAGCTGCAGAAGTGTCGTATAGCGTTGCCGCCGGCAACGCCATGCGACACTTTCGCAGCTATTGATGCTGTGCGCCCTGAATGAGGTCACAAGGAGCATAGTGTGTCCCACATACTTCTGTTAACCCAGTCCCTCTTACGCGTGCAGGTATCGGTACTGTTGATAGTATTCCTGTGGGTTCATGCACACTAGAGTGAACTTGTCAAAACGACTAGATAAAGCGAGCACAGTTATATAGAATTCGTAGTGCTACCTAATAAAGACAATACAAGTTTAAATTGTTTGCAAAGTCACCTTCATAATGTTATCTGTTATGTTCTTTGCATGTCTTACAAATAATGCTGAACAAAACGGCTGACGCAACTTACGAAATCAGTATAATGTAAAATGGAGGACTGTTCCGCTCTTTTGCTCATGTCAGCTCCTGTAACCCGAGCAAGGGGCTGTACGTGTGCCCACTCACAAAGATTTGTTAAAAAGGGTAAACACACTTGGTCGAGGCGAGACAACATTTAGAACCCGTTGAACTGAACAATTTAGCGATCAAAGCCAACACTGAAGCAAATCACTATAACCGGTTCAGTGCCAAAACAATTGAATCCGCAAGAGCGATAGATCCCCATGAGCCCCGCAATTGCGTGGGCTCATGAAGATCCATGCCTCATGCTGACATCACTGTAGGGTAGTTTTGTGAAAAAAACATTCTGTCTGTACGGGTTAAGCCAAGTTCCTGGTTAGACTCGACTCTTGAAAGTTGCAGCGGTGTATGACGAACGGGGTGTAGGAAAACGTAATGCGTGTGTGTATCATTACAAACCAGTGAATGAAATGAATAGAAATCGTGCCAGCGGCCAACGACTGAAATAATAATATTTAAAAAAATGAATGCATCGTGGTTGTTAAATGTGAATGCCTTAATATTAACTCAGCAAAGTTTGCCAATACGAGTGCAGTGGTTCATGCAGATAAGCAGATATGCCGTAGAACTATTATATTTAAAAGTCACAAAGGTCTGCCAAGGCTGTGGACAGACCTAAGAAAAAGCGTGTATGCGTGTGTGTGTGTGTGTGTGTGTGTGTGTGTGTGTGTGTGTGTGTGTGTGTGTGTGTGTGTGTGTGTGTGTGTGTGTGTGTGTGTGTGTGAGTCCATGCGTGTGTGCGTGCGTGCTTGTCTTAAATTTGGGAAATGGGTTTGGCGACATGTCTGTCATTATTTGGCAAAAGCTAATATTCCATTTTTTAGAAAAGCGAGACTATAATTGCTATACATTGGAAATCTCGCTGTTCACAATTGTGCTTATGCCACTTAAAACTCAGATTCATCATTCAGTAGTAGAAGAAAAATAGAAAGAAAGAACAGCGCAGACAAAATGCTTGAGCTAAGACATTAAATAAACAACCCTTGAAATCATTATTTGCTAAGCCTTGATTCCGTGAATATTTTAGAGCCACTATTTGTCGACTCTGACTTTGAACGCGCTAATACTATACGTGCTAAAGAATCTTTGGTCTTACCGCATACGAAAGAATGGAATTTGCCTTGCCTTGTAATATACTGATGAGGAAAAGAAATGTGGCATTTCTTTTGCTCGTCAGTATACCTTTTCAAAAACAGAAAGTTAGCCGAGAACTGCAGCAGTTTCACAGAGCGTACAGAAAATCTCAACAAAGAAACAGCACGTTTAGAAAAGACAGTTACAACACCATTGCATTGTAAATCTCTTTCCTAATCGTATTCTTTCTTTATTTGGGATGTTATTGCAATCATCGCTACTATAACCGCTACCGACAAACAAAGGATTAAACGCTTGGCATTCACCTATTTTGTCTTTTTGGTATGAATGCTTTAATAAAATTCATGGTTTATAATACAATTATATAGTTTTGATGTAAGCTCCATTTGCAGTGAAATGTATAATTCATCAGGGACATAGCACAAGGATTCGAAATGACGAGGGAGGGGGGGGGCTGTGGGTGGGGGGGGGGAGAAAGGGTGTGTGTGTGTGTGTGTGTGTGTGTGTGTGTGTGTGTGTGGGAGGGAGGTTGCGGAGGGGGAGGAGGGTGGGGTGGGGGGTGAAGGTAGGGGGTTGTTCGTCTGAGGACGTTTTCATCGCTGGCCGAAAAACGAACGACATTACGTGTTATTTCCAAACAAGCGTACTTGCCACACGACTAGTGACACTATTAGTGTATACTGGTTACTCTCACAATTTTTACCCACCCACACATTAACCGCAATTACTTCTGCTAACCCTCTGTGCATGCAGCCATCGGCATTGTTTACAGTACGCATGGTTGCATGGTCAAAGAGGTTATCTCGTCAACAGGAACAGGATAAAATCTCAAGTTGATCTCTGGGTTAGACTCTAGCCAATTGCCTGCTACAGCAGTGCGTGGGAACCTGGAAACTTAAAGCGATCTGATCACTGGCGGGCTTTGGTCAATAAAATTCCCCGATACAACGAGTTATTAATGGTGTCTTGCTTCAGCCATCAAATTTCTACCTTTCTTTTCACAATGTATGTCAGTAGGCGCACGCACAAGAGGTTTTCAAACGCCTTTTGTGCGGCGAGACGGAACTCGATCTCCGGTGCAGAAACTTAAAGAAGAACAGACAATCGAGGTATAGATCGTCATGAGACCTCCCAATTGCGGGGCTGATGACGATCTATACCTCTTGCAAATGAATCGTGTGCAGCTTTTCTCGGCAGGCAAGGGATCAGCTCGTCAGCACCGACAAGACAAAGTGAGCGACTTATATTTATTAGTCGTCTGTCACGTTCCGGGTTGGACGCTTACAAGTTGAGGGAGTGCTTACGAACCAGGCAATTTAACGTGAGCTTTCTATTACATACAAGTTAATACCTTTCACTGCCTTGTAAAGGTGAACATGACCAAGCTGCAAGAGACGTAGATCCTCATAAGCCACCCGCAAGCTCATGAGGATCTATGCCTCTTGATGTGATCACTTTGTATTAAAAAAATCTTATTTGCTTCCTGAATAAATGAAGATTTCAAAAACGCAATCTGCGTCCACTGGAAGGGAAGGGGTTAACGACTGTAAATCATGTCAACTGAACAGCCAACGGTTTTAAAAGGAGGAACGCATCGTACTAGTGACATGTGAAGGTTACAATGGAGTATTGCAAAAACCAGTGTTGTATCCAGCTTACAAGTAGATCCATTAAATGCTGGCGATCCCAACAGTTGCAGGAGAAGGTCTGTGTCACAATGTGGAGGACCAGTTTTGTATTTGTGACGATTTTCTTCTTGATGTTGACCGGCCGTGCAAGTAAGTTATTTTATAAGTAGGCTACTTTGCGCCGTAACGTACAAGAACACTTATCAGCACACCTATAATAATCGTGCACTGCTAACAATCAGTCAATCAATCAGCATAGCAGTACATTCAATCAGTTATTTACAATTAATAAAACGAGCTTACGTTTTAAAAAAGAAAGGCAAAGCTATTGTATGGCTTACGTGTACCGGTATGACCGATCCACATACATGTGGCCTTTAAAAGAATAAGTAATTGACTGGCTTCTGCACCAGCGAAAAACATGTTTTCTCAAAATTTAATCATTTTTCACACATTTGTCAAACACCCGTAACCCTTGGCCTTTGCGATGGGTTGACAAAATTATAATGCATAGAAATGTCTTGCCATCAGCAACCTTGATACCAACTTTAATTGAATAGTTTCCAAAAAGTTTGATAACAACTACATTTCTGACATAAAACTGGCATTTTCACACATTTACCGATTTTTTTGTGACCCTTGCTCTTCCCGTGGGGTCATCCAAATAATATGTATAGATAGGTCTTACCGTCAGATATCTCTATACCAAGTTTGAAAATAGTATTTGAGCCAAAAACGTTTTATTTTTTGTTGGAAAATATGTCTGTTTGTGAAAAATTTCTGGATCAACCCATGACCTTTGAGACATGTCAACTAATATAGTATACATAGGAAGGTTTCAGCATCATCTACCTTTGTGCTAAAATTGGTAATTAAATTTTTCACACGTTTGCCGACTCTCGTGACCTTTGACCTATTCGAGGGGTCATCCAATTAGGATGTATCCTTTTGGTCAAGTGTAAATTTTGTGTCTTGATTAATCTCCGAGAAAATGCCAACGTTAAAGTTTGCCACTGACGACGGACGACGGACATCGGACGATGGACGGACGACCACTGGCCATTAACATAGAATGACCGTAGACTCACTTTTGCTTCGTACGTCAGCCCCCAACCCCATCCCCCACCCCCTCCGACCCCCTCCCCCCCCCCCCTGCCCACCACCAACACCCTGCCTCCACAGGCAGATGTGATAATAAGAACGTAATCAAAATGTCCGAGTCATAAGACGAGAATATTTGATTCGAGTCAAGTAATTACATCTGTCTGTTTATCGGCACTATATCAAACAAAACTGTTGCTCGATATAATTTATGTACCTAGTCCAAAACGAAACTTTTTTTTTTATCCCTAGCGTCATTCATATTTCGGCTGCTTGCGGTGTTCAGACAAAAAACATGAATGGCAGACGACTGCATATCGCTGTCGACTCAGCGCGTAGATTTTGTCTGACTATGAAAATATCAGTGCATTGTATAACCGTGCGTGTTACTGAGTAAATTCTAATTGTAACTATATCACGCATAATTGCGGAAAATGCCAGCTGGTTTGTTTATTTAGTTGTTTTTTTTTCAGGTTGTCAATATCACCAGCTGACATCTTGTCAATTTCACTTGTCAGTCCAGCGATTCGCACCTTTCCTTGCGTCTTTTCTCCGTTCGTGTGTGTGTATAGGATATACATTTCGATCGTTCATACACACTAAGAAGTATTTCATTACTACTACACATAAGCAGCTTGTTAATGTTGCAGTGTGAGCATATTTCGCGTTTCCTTTTTAAAAAATCCAAGTATCATCAAGATCGAGTTCTTGGCGCCCAAAGGATTTTGGGAAGGAAAGTATATCTAGCATACTCATAATATAAATTTGCTTGATATAAAAAAATCAATACATGTGTCAAAGAAGGGAAAACTTTATGGAGTGGGTATACAAATGTATATATAATTACAAGCAGCGTAATAAAACCTATGATTCACGGTTTACACTCAAAAATATGTATGTGCATTCTGCATGTTCATATGTTTCGATTATTTATCTTATATTGTATTCTCTGATAATGCAAAAGCTACAAACGTATTTTAATGTTTGTGTGTGTGTGTGTGTGCGTGTGTGTGTGTGTGTGTGTGTGTGTGTGTGTGTGTGTGTGTGTTTGTGTGAGTGTGCTATGTCTCTGTGTGTGTGTGTGTGTGTGTGTGTGTGTGTGTGTGTGTGTGTGTGTGTGTGTGTGTGTGTGTGTGATGTCTGCGTGTATGTTTGTGTGTGTTTAATTCAGACAACTTAACCATTCCTGGGTGTTCAAGTGGCATCGACGTTCGTGAAGACATTGGCACCACCATCACGTGTGACGGGATCATAGATAAGAGCTATAGCATTTACTGGGCGCTATCCGGCAAAAGAATCGGCGACTGTGGTGTTACTGGGCCCTTTGATAAATGTTGGCTTACCGACGCTAACAATAACGACTACCAGTTGTCGAGGCCTAGTGCAAGTAGAAGTGAATTGAGGATCGTACAAAACTTTAGAGCCAAGGCCTTAGAAACCATAACATGTTCACAGTATAAAAACGGTACTCAAGTCTCATGTGAGGTCAACACTATTTGTGAGTCTTTATCCAAGAATTGTTATAATAATAATGGTAATGGCGATAATATTAATGACAACGACGACGACGATGGTGATGATGATGATAATCATCATTTTAATCATCACCATCATCATCCGTAACTAAATTGTCAAAAGGATTACGTACCAGTGTTGAACACTTTTTAAATCCCTTCTATTTATAGAAGGGACCTTTCAGAACGGCTCGCGGTGGAGCGAATTTAATAGCATGTCCATGATGTCAAAGGCGGGCAGGAGTAAACATCTGATAATTGAAGTAACAAGATAAAAATTGCGTCATGTATAGTTACGCTAACCTCGATGCTGAACGTACATTTGGCGCGAAGAGCCGTATGTGCGTACGTATGTATGTATGTGTGTGTGTGTGTGTTTGCGTGCGTGCGTGCGGGCGTGTGTGTGTGTGTGTGTGTGTGTGTGTGTGTGTGTGTGTGTGTGTGTGTGTGTGTGTGTGTGTGTGTGTCTGTGTGTGTGTGTGTGTGTGCGCGTATGTATGTAAACGAGAGAATCTCCGATATTTCTGTAATACAAGCTTGCAACTTTACTAAATCCTTTATTAAAGGGATAGCTAAGAGAAATATTTATTTCAGAAGTAATAGTATGTTCGGCTCCCATATGCTACTATTCGTATAGTTAGTGACAAGTTTCCTATTACCTAAAAAAAACTTCTACTGTTGCTGCAGATTATGTAATAGTTCGACTGTCTGCATTAACATGTCAGGTTTATACCAGTATATAATTTTATATATATATATATATATATATATATATATATATATATATATATATATATATATATATATATATATATATATATATATATATATATATATATAAATTTTCTGATGGGGGGGGGGGGGAGTCTTTTTACTTATATTTGTTTAATCATTTGCTGTATCGTCTGATGTATTTTTTATATGTTTAGAGTAGCAGTGGGCAGTGGGCAGATGTTCACATCTGCACGGGACATAGACGACCCCGCCCTCCACGAGTCCCCTGCTGCCTTGCAGGACTGGCCGCTTGGCTGCGGAAAGGCTAAGGGAGGAAAACCCTGACATCAAAGCCCCCGTGTCTCCGGGGAAGGTTTTTGAGCCAGAGACTAGGACAAGGACAGTCTGATATAAAACCTACGACCCGAGGACCTCGATGCCACCGTCCTAGCGTGCTAGGCCATGGCAGACGAACCAAGGGTTTAAAGGGTGGGGCCAGTACTGCGCACACTGCACTCCACCAAAAAGCTCCACCGCGCAGGCTTTAGGAAACGCCCACGGACCATGACAACGACCTTTCCAAGTCCTGTAGCGATGGGCAAGGGGCGAAACGGCAGGTGAAAGATGTCACTGGAAGCCGCAGTCTCAAACCTGCATGCAGGCGGTTCAGGATATTGGTCGCCTGATGTTGACCTGGGGATGACAACGTCACTCGGCACACCCTGAACGACCAAGCAGCCTTCTCTAGGGACAGCACTGCTTGCTCCACACGGAGAGGGGCCTAGAAAAGGTGGCCTAACCAAAGCTCATCCCCTCGTAACCCCAGTTGGCTAGCCGCGGTCAACGGGCATCTTCTCCTGCGGTCAGAAAACAAGAAAAAACAATGGATCCACTTTCATGACGACCACGACCGGACTCAACGTAGCATGCTGGAACATCCGAACCATGCTCGACACAGCAGACAGCGGACGCCCTGAACGTCGCTCCGCCCTTATTGCCCATGAATTGCGGAGGTTAAACATCGACCTAACCTTAAGGACAAACGGCTCAGGAGAAAAAACCGAGTTGCCGTAACTCAGAACCCTGACCAGACCTTCCCCTGCAGCCACTGCGGTCGAACCTGCCTGTCCCGGATTGGCCTCCGCAGCCACGAAAATGCCTGCAGACGACGTGGGCAAGCCCTATAGAATCTTCGTTCGCGAAGTCAAGCCAAGAGAGTAGCAGGACAGTTTGGAAGATGGCATTGCTACGCCTAAAGCTTTTTATCCTAAATAAAAAAAAAAAACACGTTTTATCATCATCATCCTCATCTCTATCTCTCTCTCTCTCTCTCTCTCTCTCTCTCTCTCTCTCTCTCTCTCTCTCTCTCTCTCTCTCTCTCTCTCTCTCTCTCTCTCTCTCTCTCTCTCTCTCTCTCTCTCTCTCTCTCTCCCTCTCTCTCCGGCCCGCCGGAACCACCGCCGTCGGTCGTAGTTTGCATTAGTTCACACTATTTCACACTAAAATGTGGGCATTAGTTCACACTATTTCACACTAAAAAGTGGGCATTAGTTCACACTATTTCACACTAAAAAGTGGGCATTAGTTCACACTATTTCACACTAAAAAGTGGGCATTAGTTCACACTATTTCACACTAAAAAGTGGGCATTAGTTCACACTATTTCCATGGACTAACAAAAGTATGTTAAGTGATATTTGGTGTGTGACTTCATGAGTGAACGAAAATTTTGGTGGTGTGTTTTTTTGTGAAAATTGGTCAGACTGAACAAGAGTAATTTGGGACTATATTTTCTTCAGCACCGAACCGGTTTTAGCCGCCAGGATCGCACGGCTGTTCATGGCATTCCATTTAGTTGGAGGCACGCGCGCGTGTAGGCCGTAGTATAAGATAAGGAGCCGCGCAGCGTGTAGCCAACACGCCGCGATGTGTGTACACCCACACTGAGCGGCCGACCGTGTACTACACGGGACACACTTTTTTTTAATGGCGTCGCTTTTAGTATTTGAGCTCTCTAAGTAGGAGTAGCCGGGATCAGCAAACTGAACATGGCGTCCTACGAGTGAGCCCAGCAAAGAGATGGTGGATCAGCCTCTCACCATGCCCGGCGGCCGCACCACTCGCTCAACCAAGACGGCCATTAAAGCTACACTCCCATTCATCCAGACCCATGTCGCCAGCGGCGACCCCAACTAATGCCGAAACTGACGGCAAAGCCTCGCCTGCTTCAGGCACCCCTGATGATGTAACGGACACTGTAGCCCTGTACCATGACCTGTCACCTGCTACACTGCTGAAATCCCATTATGACGTCACCTTGACCAGTACGCCAAAGGCATGTGTGCACTCAGATATCAATAGTACCCAGCGCGTCAACGATCAAGCGAACCTTCCCACCAGCAAAAACGACAGCCATGAGAATACCACTTCAACTACCTTCTCATCTAACCGATCGCGAACGAGAGGCCACAGGGGCGGAATTAGCAAAAGGCGGGACTCAACACCACAAACACAACCACACACTTCTTCCCCTTTTCCTATGCCCTTCCACCTCTTCCGCCTCCCCCCGCCTCCTCGACTTTTTCACCTCCCTTCCTTCTTCTCCCATTTCTTTTCCTCTCTTGCTCATCTACCGCTCACTGCTCTCCTCGGCCGCCCCCTCCCCCGCCCTCCTCCCCCTTCCTCCCCTCACCCCCTCATCCTTCGCCTGCTTTTTCCTCCTAGTCCCCTCTCCCCCCTTTCTCCTCCTCTTCGCCCTCCCCATCCCTCTACCTCAGCTTTTCCTACTCCCCTTCCTCCTCATCCCCTCCCCCCTCACCCTCCTCTCGCATCCTCTTTCTTGCCCGGTTCTCCTTCCCCGTCTTTTTCTCCTCCCCCCTCTCCCCTCCCCCCTCCTTCCCACCTCCATCCTCTTTCCCCCCTCCCCACCCTCCTCTTCCTTCGTCCTCTTTTCGTCCGTTTCTTCTCTCTCTTCCTCTTCTGGCTCATCCAACCTAAAACTGTGTCTGTTCAATGCACAGTCTGTCTGCAAAGATGGCAAAGCCGACGTGATTTCAGATTTCATTCTAGACAATGACCTAGATGTTGTCGTGATCACCGAAACGTGGCTCCGCTCAGCTGGCGACAAACCCATCATCGCCAGCGTCACTCCGAGTGGCTACCGCCTGGCCTCCTTCCAGCGTGCTTCCAGAGGGGGTGGCATTGCCATCATCTACAGGGACTGTCTTTCTGCTCACCTCTCCTCTCAGTCTATCCCTTTTGCTCATCCCTCCTTTGAATCTGTCGAGGCCGTAGCAACACTCCCGGGCCAGTCCCTCATCTTCTCATGTATCTATCGCCCCCCTCCAAGCTCTCAAAACAAACTCACAAACTCCACCGAGTTCGACCTCCTCCTCGACCACTACAGCACACGACCCGGAAAACACATCCTTCTTGGCGTCTTTAACCTCCACTTCGACAAACCCGACCACCCTGACACAAAACGCCTTTGCACGTCACTTTCAAACCACAATCTTACACAACACATCACTAAACCCACCCACCGACTCGGTCACACCCTCGACTGGATCATCACCCGCACCTCCGATCAACTCTTCCTCGACTCTGACATCTTTTCTGTGCTTCCCTCCGACCACCTCGCTATTCTCGTCGCCCTCAACCTACCTCCCCCGAAAAAACCCAAGCTCTTTGTCTCTCGTCGCAAACTAAAATCTGTCAACCGAGAGAACTTCTTCGACGAAACTGTCGACCTTCTCTTGGACCCCGCCTCCTCTCCCGATCTTGCATTCCATTTCGATTCCTCCCTTCGAAAACTTCTAGACACCCATGCCCCTGTCACCACCTGCTCCATACCCAACCCACTCCCCTCCCCTTGGATCACTGACGACATAGCTGAGGCCAAGCGCGAGCGTCGACAAGCCGAACGCCGCTGGCGATCATCTGACCTCACCGTTCACAGAGAGATCTTCCAAACCACCAGATCCAAAGTCTGCAGAATGATCTCCGACTCCAAACGTAAACACCTTCAAAACAAAATCCTGGAATTTACTTCTTCCAAAACCCTCTACGCCACCATGAACACACTCCTAGGCACTTCTAAAGACTCTCCTCTTCCCAACACACACAGCAAAGAAGAACTTCCATCCGCTTTCTCCTCCTATTTCTCCGACAAAATCCAAACTCTGAGCAACACACTCGACACTCTGCATTCTCCGCCTTGCCTTCCTGCCCCCCCCCCTTTTCTGGCACTCCCCTCTCGTCCTTCCGCCCCGTCTCTCAGGATGAAGTCCTCAAGACCAAAAAGTCCATGCCTTTCAAAACCTGCGACCTAGACCCCCTCCCAGCTTCTCTCTACGGGACGGCCTTCCCAAAATTTTTGCCCTTCATTACCGACATCATCTGTTTAGTACAGCAGTGTTTTCCGTAAGGAGTTGGCCGCTGCTGTCTTCGATGACTGTGGCTGTTCGCTGTTGAGTCTTGGTGAGGGTCCTTAGCGTTTCATAAGCCTTCTTGCTGTTGCCGTTTGCCATGCCCTCTTCCACGCTACAACACTGGTCTTCAATCCAATCTTCTTTGGCTTCTTTCATCCTCTTCCTGATCTTCTTGTTGACAAGTCTGTACTTGTTTGCTGATGTGAGGTCTTGGCCTCTCTTTTTCTTCCAGGCTCTCCTCTCATCACAGAGATCGAGGATGTCATCGGTGACCCAGGGCTGTTTGCGCTTCCTCTGCTTCCCCAGCACTTCTTCTGCTGTAGAAAGTAACACCTCTTTTATATTTCCAGCAAGGGTGTCTACGTCACAGTCCAAAGTAACCAAGGCTGCAAATCTGCCTCCCACCTGGGCTTGGAAGAGCTCTTCTACTTCCGGGTCTTTTAGCTTCTGGAGGTCGAATCTGAAGCCACAGTCATCGAAGACAGCAGCGGCCAACTCCTTACGGAAAACACTGCTGTACTAAACAGATGGACTGAGTACTGCCGAGACTTGTATAACTACAAGGCTGAGCCAGACACCAGCATCCTCCAAAACAACCAGGCTGGGGCCAGGAAGGCTGAAGACCTGCCAGTGTTAGCTGAAAAGGTGGAAGCAGCCGTACGCGGCCTGAAGGGAGGAAAGTCTCCAGGTGTAGACAACGTACCTGCTGAACTGTTGAAACATGGAGGAGAAGTAACAACGAAGGTCCTCACTACACGCTGTCAAAAGATCTGGGAGCAAAAGAAATGGCCAGTAGAATGGACACAGTCTCTAGTGATCCCGCTCCCCAAGAAAGGAAACCTGAAACAGTGCCAGAACTACAGAACTATCAGTCTGATAAGTCACCATAGCAAAGTAATGCTTAGAATCATTCTCAACCGCCTCAAAACTTTTGCCGAGGAACTGCTGGCAGAAGAACAGGCTGGCTTCAGAGTTGGAAGAAGCACTGTAGAGCAGATTTTCAACTGCCGCGTCCTGATCGAGAAACATCTGCAGCATCAGCGCGAACTCTACCACAACTTCATTGATTTCAGGAAAGCATTTGATCGCGTCTGGCACGACGGACTCTGGCAAGTCATGAGATCGTTCAACATAGAGGAGGGACTGATCCAAATGATAGAAGCGCTTTACAAGAACGCCTGCAGCGCGGTTCTACTTAACAATCAGTCAGGCGAGTTCTTCAGGACGACGATCGGTGTCCGTCAAGGATGCCTGCTCTCTCCTGTCCTTTTCAACATATTCCTGGAGAAGATCATGCAGGAAACCCTCCACGACCACCATACTTCAATCTCTATTGGTGGCAGATCCCTGTGCAATCTTCGATTCGCAGACGACATTGACCTCATGGCAGGCAGCAATAGTGAGCTCCAAAACCTGACAGACAAACTTTCAAGTAGCGCAGGGTCTTATGGCATGGAGATCAGTACGGATAAAAGCAAAGTGATGATCAACACCACAAGCGACAGCAGCAGCAACATTCACATGAACGGCCAGAAGCTAGAAGAGGTCAATAGCTTCAAGTACTTGGGAGCCACCCTGTCCAAAGACGGTAGTTGCATAGCAGAGATCCGTATCAGGATAGGTACAGCAACATCCGCAATGGCCAGGCTGGACAGGATATGGCGAAGTAACTCCATCAGCTTCACCATCAAGTACAGGCTTTACAAGTCCCTCGTAGTGTCTATTCTACTCTACGGCTGTGAGACTTGGACACTGCTTGCAGACTCAGAAAAGAAAATCCAGGCCTTTGAGAACAAGTGCCTGAGGAAGTTGCTCCGCATCTCGTACCGCGAGCACAAGACCAACGAATATGTACGGAGCATCGTCACTTCCCTGGTGGGCCCACATGAACCCCTTCTGGCAACCGTGAAACGGCGCAAGCTTGCTTGGTTTGGCCACGTGACCCGACACAACACCTTGTCCAAGACTATCCTCCAAGGCACTCTCGAAGGAAGTCGTCGGCGAGGTCGTCAGAGAAAGAGTTGGGTCACAAACATAAAAGAATGGACCGAACTCGAGATGCCAGACTTGCTTGCCACCGCCCAAAATAGAACTCAGTGGAGAGCACTGTCTGTTGCTGCTGCCTTTCAGTCCCCCCAACGCCCAGTTCGGGCAAGGGACTGATGATGATGATGATGACCGACATCATCAACACATCTCTAGAGAATGGCTCTGTCCCCGATATCTTTAAGTCCGCCATCGTCCGTCCTCTCCTCAAAAAACACAACCGCGACCCAAAACGAACTCAAGAACTACCTCCCAGTCTTCAATCTCTCTTTCCTGTCCAAGCTTCTTGAGAAGGTTGTCCTCAACCAACTCATCCTCCACCTCGCCGACAACAACCTCCTCAGTCCCTTCCAGTCTGCCTATCGCAAACATCACAGCACTGAAACAGCCCTTCTACAAATCCTAAACGACCTGCTTCTCTCCACTGACTCTGGCAACATCTCCCTTCTTACGCTACTCGATCTCTCTGCCGCCTTCGACACCATAGACCACTCAATCCTCCTCCACCGCCTTCACCACTCCTTTGGCATCACTGACTCTGCCCACTCCTGGTTTCTCTCCTACCTCTCCGACAGACAGCAGTCCGGCACCATCGACGGCGTCTCCTCCAACCCAGTCAGGCTCTCCTGCGGCGTTCCACAGGGGTCCGTCCTGGGCCCGGTCCTTTTCACACTCTACATCTCTCCCCTGTCCAACATCATCCAGTCTCACCACATACACCACCACCTCTACGCTGACGACTCACAACTACTATACAAAGACAAACTCGACAACACTCAGACACTACTGACTCGCACGTCTGACTGCTGTGAAGACGTGAAAAAAACTGGATGACAGCAAACAAGCTCAAACTGAACGACGACAAAACGGAAGCCATGCTGGTAGGCACTCGCCAGAAACTTTCCCAGCTCCCTCCCTCTCTCCACCTTCAACTCGACAGCACCCCCATCTCCCTCTCTGACTCGGCCAATAACCTCGGCGTTATCCTCGATTCATCTCTTTCCAGGACCAGCTTCGTCTCCGCCACGGCCCAGGCATGTTATTTCCACCTCCGCCGCATCAGTCAGATCAGAAAATACCTCACTACCGAAGCTGCCACCAAACTAGCTGTCTCTCTCATCTTATCTCGCATCGACTACTGCAACTCTCTCCTTTCCGGCCTTCCTCACTCCACCACTCTCACTCTCCAGCATGTCCAGAACAATGCTGCCCGCCTCGTCCTTAGAAAGAAAAAATCCGACCACATCACTCCCCTGCTCAAGCTCCTTCACTGGCTCCCCATCCCCCAACGCATCCAATACAAGATTCTGTCTCTCTGCTACAAATCCCTGAACAACCACGCTCCTACCTATCTCTCCAACTTACTTCACCCCTACACTCCTACCCGCTCCCTCCGCTCCGCCTCCGACCCTCTCCGCCTCCTCATCCCCCGCACCAAACTCAGCACTTTTGGCCCCCGCTCCTTCTCAGTATACGGTCCATCCACCTGGAACATTCTCCCACTCTCTCTCCTTCAGAAACACTCTCTCTCCTCCTTACAGTCTGCCCTCAAAACTCACCTCTTTCAACAGTTCTAGCACTACATCACCACACTCCCCACCCCAAGCTGACCGTCGTAATGTTCTTTCACTATTTGTGGTACGTGAGTCATTGCCTAAAGCGTGCGCATGCGTGTGCGAGTCGTGAGTGCGCGCTTAGAGTTATAATTATTATAAGATAAGCGCATTATAAATACCGTAATTATTAATTATTATTATTAACCAGTTGGAAGACTCGCTGAGCCAACTACCAGCCGCCACAGAGTCAATAAGAGACCTACAAACAGAGCTATTGTCTGTGAAAAGTGAGCTGGCTACTATTAAAGGGCAATATGCAACACTTCAAGAAAAGCAAACCGTTCTTGATAGTGCCATCAGGGACACTGAGGTCATGGTAAAAAATGGCAAGTTGGCCGAAGAAATGTGTTTAACAGCGGCTGAACAATCGCACTACGCAGCTCTTGAACAACTGACCAAGGACCATGAGAAACTTATCAAAAAACATGAAACACTGAATAGACAAATGAACAAGCTAGCTAAAACCAAGGGCATTCAGACTGCTGAAATCACGGAACTTAAAGTTCAGTTGGATACTTTGTGTCGGTCACTGTCCCCCACCGCGCCCACTCAAACTGATGCCAGCCTGGACACTGACAAAGCCCTCACCTTAAGCGCACAGTCATCCATCACCCCTCCGGCCCTACCTCAAGTATTGGAAGCTGGTCAGTGCACGCCACCAATCAGCCCTGGGGGGAATAGCTGTAGCGGGACCGGGACCGAAGGGGTGTTGGCTATTCCTATAAGTCGTCAGCCACCGCAGGATACTGTCCCGTTCACTGTGCGACTACCGGATAAAGCCAGGATAGCGGGACTACTGATTGGCGACTCTAACTTACAGCGGGTAGATCGCCGGAGACTGGATCCCAGCGGGGCCACGTGCGTTCGAACCCTACGAGGGGTGACAGTTGGGCAGCTGGCAGTGGCCCTGAGTCATTGCGAACCACGTGATGACATTGGACATGTAGTGGTCCACGTTGGTACAAATGACTGCGCCTCAGGCCATGACATTGACGTCATCCTGAGGGACTACAAGAGTCTGACACTAGCAGTCCGCCGTGCCTTCCCGTCTGCATCTGTCGCCTTCACCTCCGTCCTTCCGCAAGGCCGGTGCCCCCTGCAGAAGGTGTGCACCATTAATGAACGTCTGGCAAAACTCTGCCTCCATGAGAAGGTGCACTTTTTCCAAGAGACAGGCTTTTACACGCCAGCAGGCGCAGTGGTTACATCACTGTCAATAACGACAGACTTCATGTCAATGAGCGTGGTGCTGGTGTCCTGCTCCGTCTGGTCAAACAGTTTCTCCTTCAGGCCAGAGATCACAGGGAAGCTGACACACAACAGCTTCGCGACCAGCGCTCCACCCGCCAAGTACTGAGCACATGAGCTTTTGACACGTTACGCTCGGACAGTGATTGTACTCAGGTAGTAAATTCTGCTGAGGGCCGGAGACCAGGACCTGACCATCCCACTCAGAATTCAGACGGTACTATTCGCAAACCCTCAGTGACTTTTCCTGTCCGCCTTTGGGAGACAGCCCACAATACTCTGTTCTCACCTCCCCAAAACAGTAACAATACACATGACATTGATCCCTCAGCCTCTGGTGGACGTCAAGCTACTGAAGCTGTTGGCATCCAGTCTTACGATGAAGAGAGTGCGCCGCCTGCCAATGAACTCACAGGTGCCAAACAGGGCGGGTCGGGTGCAGAATTTCGCCTCCAACTTCCCTTTCTCCCAGCCGCTCCTTTACCACCGTGTGGAAGCTGGACCGGACCCCTTCGCTTCGTGTTTCCCGGCAACTACGTACGCCCTTCTGCCGGCTTCTGGCCGCAGGTCACACCACACGGACTACCCGTGCCACCGTTACCTGCATTCCACCCGACTTTTTCACCGTACCCAGTATCTTATCCGCAGTGGCTGGTCCCGTACCACTCAGGCGGCTTGCGGCCCCATGTCATCTAGTGATTGGATTATGCCAGGGACAGCTGGGTACTGAGTGGTGGGTTTTTTTTTTTTTTTTTTTTTTTTTTCATAGTGACATGTGAACTAGTTTAACAGGACACAAAGTGTGAGGCGTGTTGTTATCTATTTGGATTCTACTGCCATATATAGCCGATTGATGCTGATTTTGTTGCGATAGACAGATATCTGGACTGAAATTACCGTGCCGAGCATTTTGGCTACGTTAATCTCATTTTGCTTCTGACGCAGACGTCGTCTGTGATATGACTATGTATTTGCAAATGAGCAGAGTTCGGACTGAGCCAGAAATGTTTCTAGACAAAGTGTGACATTAAGCGGCTATTTTGAGAAGCTGCGTGAAAAGGGACACACGGATGTGTTTCATTGTCATATCCACTGTGCCTGGCGGTGAATCTGCACCTTAGAATGTGAAACTAGTAAATGTTTGGTTTTTAGTCATGTGTGGACTGAATAGCGCCGGTTATAACTTGAACGTACTCATTTGAGGCCGGAGTGTGACTGTATAGTGAAAGTTTTCGTGAACTCTTAGTTATCTAAGTTGTTTTTCTTCTTCTGTACAAAGATCAGTCGTACAGACTTATAAGAGAAAGGTTAACTATTAACTATTGACTTTATAAAAAGGTCTTTTATCGTCGTGTGTACACTAGTGTCTATATACAACGAACAATATGGCGAGTGGATCCACTGGCTCAGCCACTCAAGGACTGAAAGTCGGACATTTAAATGTGTATCATTTATATCCGAAAGTACATGATGTCTCCCTGTTTCTGAACCAGCCGTCACATTTCCACCTCTTTGGTCTCACTGAATCTCGTCTGGACTCTCGAATCACTGACGCATGTGTCAGTTTTCCGATTTTTTCTCTTTTTCGACGTGATGCAACTTCTCCTGGTCATACTGGGCTAGCTGTTTATGTGCAAAGCACTGTTCAGCACAGGGTACGCAGACGTCTTGATCTTGAGACAAAGGAGGTGGAATGTGTGTGGTTGGATGTCAAGCTTCCTAACACGTCGCCACTACTAATTGGCTTTGTGTATAGGAATCCAGCATCCACTGCCGAGTGGTATGACGACTTTGAACAGGTGATGGATAAAGTGAATGACACAGGCAGGGATATACTCATTCTCGGTGATTTTAACATTGACATCTCAAAACCCCATTCGATGTGGCAATGTACAACAACGTTGTTTGGACAAAAGAACAGATGATTACCACTGCAACCAGAGTAACCCACTCTTCGTGTACTTTGATTGACCACATCTATACTAACAACCCTCAAGCTATCATTGAAACTGATGTCCCTTCACTAGCTATCAGTGACCACTTTCCCATCACCTGTACATGGTCATGTTATGTTCTTAAACAGAGCCGAACCCAACATTTATACATTACTTATAGATGTTTTAGAAAACTAGGTAGAGATAGTTTCCTTCATGACCTCATTTTTTTGCCGTTCCATGAAGTTTACAATCACAATGACCCTGATGTAGCGCTCTCACTGTGGCTTGAGCTGTTCATCGGAGTGCTAAATAAGCATGTCCCTTTAAAAAGGAAACGAGTCCGGTGCCGTGAGCCCCCCCCCCCCCCCCACCTGGATTACGGAGGAGATTAAACAAACCATGGAAGCCAGAAATCGAGCACAGCGGGACAAATATTTTATTGAGTTTTAAAGGTTACGTAACAGAGTCAAATACCTTATCCAGGAGGCACAAAAAGCACTGGTAGAGAAAAACCATACGCGGCGGGAATCCGTCTTCAATACGGAAAGTTTTAAACTTACTAACTAACAAAAGTAAAAATCGTTCTGCAAACACGACTGCCAACCTTACAGCCGATGCATTTAACGACCACTTCATTTTAGCCTCGAAATCTTTACTACATGCTGAAGGTTTGGATCAGGTGGAACATGTCGCATCGCAGAAGCTTATTGACTTTTGTAAGCAAAGACTGTCCACGGGCGATGCTTTTAATATCACTTGCATCGCTGTACATGAAGTGGGCAGACGTATCTCTAGTCTCAAGAACAAAAAGTCAGCTGGCATTGATGGAATCAATGGTTTTATCCTCGAACTTTCTCTTCCATACATTGTGTAAAGCTTAACCTATATTTACAACCTATGTATTCAAAATTATATTTTTACGGCGGCTTTCAACAAATCTAAAGTGGTACCTATACCTAAAACAAAAGACACATCTGATCCAAATAATTTTCGGCCTATATCCATATTATCTATTCTATCGAAGCCTATTGAGAAGCATGTACACAAACATCTTCTCGAATTCCTGGAAGAAAAGTCTCTCCTGAATAAATATCAATCTGGTTTTCGCCCTAAACATTCGTGTCACACTGCCTTGGTTCATATGGTTGACACTTGGCTGTTCAACATCAACAGAAACAAAATGTCTGGTGCTGACTTTCTAGACCTAAAAAAAGCGTTCGACCTTATAAACCACGAAATTTTATTATAGAAACTAGAATGCTACTTTAACAATAACAGCCTAGGGACACTCTCATTCTTTCGTTCATATAGCATAGGGAGAATTCAAACTGTGTACATCAATGCTACCTTCTCTTCTGAAAGGCGTGTTGAGTATGGCGTGCCCTAGGGATCCATACTAGGACCGTTACTTTCTGTTTGTTTATAAATGATCTTCCACTTCATATTTCCAATCCAAATACCGAATGTGACATGTTTGCCGATGATTCAACTCTTCACGCTGGCGGGAAAACTGTACCTGAAATATCAAGCAATCTTCAGCTTAGTCTTCATGAGGTCTCACTGTGGTGCAAAAATAATCAAATGCTTGTAAATTCATCCAAAACGAAAAGCATGTTAATCACAACACGCCAAAAGCATCAGCTCCGCCCCCATTCACTTCACCTCTCTTTTGATTCAGTTCCCATTGAGCAAGTTAAGGAATATCGCCTCCTCGGGGTAATTGTTGATGACCAACTGTGCTGGTTGCCCCATGTAACAGAACTAAGGAAAACATTATCAAAGAAGCTATTTTTACTGTCAAGATTAAAATCTATCATTGATACTAAGACACGAAAGCTATTTTGCAACTCCTACATTAAACCTCACATTGACTACGCATCTACTATTTGGGATGGCTGTAGTAAGGCTAACCTTAGGCTTTCCTTCTGCATATGAAGATAAGTAGCGTCCAATGTCTCTGTTTGTTTGTCTATTTTGACAAAGGGTATTTACCCGAAATATTAATAAATTGTGTTGTACCGTTTTTTCTAAGCGTGTTTCTTTCTCCGTTGGGTACTTCTTAACCTTAAGCGGATTAATTCTCTATACAATCGCGCAGTTAAACTGATCCTCCCAATCCCTTCTCTAACTTTGCAGGAAAAGCTTCAGGCAACAGTGCTCCTTCCTTTACATCAACACCTTACGTTTAATAAGTGCATACTTATGCACAAAGCACTGAACGGGAAAGACCCCCTCTACCTGGCTAAGCTTTTCACTGAGAGCGAAAGGGTTTACAGCACTTTGAGGAACAGTCTCGTCATTGAACGGCCCGGAATTGACTTGTTTAAGTCCAGCCTTACTTACGCGGGTGACTATTTATGGAACTCACTTCCTCCACATATACAGCAAACGAGACATCTTCCATTGTTTAGGACGAAAGCTTTTAAATACATCTCTGAGCAAACTTGAATGAAACGTAGATAATATGTCCAAAAAAGTCATGTCAATGATTTCCTGTGGTCCTCCGTTTTGCGCTTGTTAGCTTTTACATAATATCTCTCTTTTTCGTGGTGTTTTGCCTGCTCACTAAATTCCTACACATGAGTAGCTGTATCGTAAGTGTGCAGTCGCTTTCTATAAACACACTTTACCTCGCTCCCCCCCCCCCCCCCCAAGACCCTGTCATTTTGCTGTGTGTGTGTGCAATCTTCAGCAACTTTGGAACTTGTATCGGAATGTAACACAAGTGACCTGTGGGTGTAGCCGCTTGTTTTGTGCTGTTAACATATTGTTTTAATGTTGCTTTTAATGTTGTAGTTTAGCAAGGACAAACATGAAAAGAGGCCTGTGCGCCTATTGTTTCCATCCTTGAGAAAAAAATTATCATTCATTCATTCATTCATTCATTCATTCATTCATTCATTCATTCTCTCTCTCTCTCTCTCTCTCTCTCTCTCTCTCTCTCTCTCTCTCTCTCTCTCTCTCTCTCTCTCTCTCTCTCTCTCTCTCTCTCTCTCTCTCTCTCTCTCTCTCTCTCTCTCTCTCTCTCTCTCTCTCTCTCTCTCTCTCTCTCTCTCTCTCAGTTACGTTCCCATTGAGCAAGTCAAGGAATATCGCCTTCTCGGGGTACTTGTTGACAAACAACTGTGCTGGTTGCCCCATCAACTAGGGACAATATTATCAGAGATGCTATTTTTACTGTCAATATAAAAATCTATCATTTATGCTAAGACACGAAAGCTATTTTTCAACTCCTACACTAAACCTCACATTGACTACGCATTTACTATTTGGGACGGTTGTAGTAAGGCTAACCTTAAGCTGATTAATTCTCTATACAAGCGCGAAGTTAAACCGTTCCTCCCAATCCCCTCTCTAACTTTGGAGGAACAGCTGCAGGCAATAGGGTTCATTCCTTTACATCAACACCTTGCGTTAAATAAGTGCGTACTTATGCACAAAGCACTGAATGGGAAAGCCCCCCCCCCCCCCCTCCCACTACCTGGCTAAGCTTTTCCCTAAGAGTGAAAGGGTTTACAGCACTTCGAGGAACAGTCTCGTCATTTTACGGCCCCGAATTGACTTGTTTAAATCCAGTCTTTCGTATGCAGTTGTCTATTTATGGAACTCACATCCTCCACAAATACATCAAACGAGACATCTTCCATTGTTTAGGACGAAAGCTTTTAAATACAGCTCTGAGCAAACTTGAAAGAAACGTAGATAATATGTCCAGAAGAGCCATGTCAATCGTTTCCTTATTTAACGCATTGTTGTGGTCCTCCGTTTTGCACTTGTTAGTTTTATATATCTCTCTACCGTAGCGTTTTGCCCGTTCAATAAAATCCTACACAAGAGTAGCTGTATCATAAGCGTGCAGTCGCTTTCTATAAACACACTTTACATCGCACCCCCCCCCCCCCCCCCGCACCCCTTCCCAAGACCTTGGCATTTGATGTGTTTGTGTGTAATCTTCAGCGACTTTGGAAATGACTTCGGAATGTAATCACAAGTGACCTGTGGGTGTGGCCGCTTGTTTTGTGCTGTCAACATATTGTTTTAATGTTGCTTTTAATGTAGTAGTTTAGCAAGGACAAAGACGAAAAGATTCCTGTGCGACTATTGTTTCCATCCTTGAGAAATAAAGTATCATTCATTCATTCATTCATTCATTCATTCATTCATTCATTCATTCATTCTCTCTCTCTCTCTCTCTCTCTCTCTCTCTCTCTCTCTCTCTCTCCCCCTCTCTCTCTCTCCTCTCTCTCTCTCTCTCTCTCTCTCTCTCTCTCTCTCTCTCGCTTGAAGTGGGCAGATTTATCTCTTGTCTCAAGAACAATACATCAGCTGGCATTGATGGTGTCAATGGTTTTATCCTCGAACTTTCTCTTCCATTCATTGTGGAAAGCTTAATCTAAATTTACAACCTATGTATTCAAAATAATATTTTTTTCCGGCAGCTTTCAAAAAATATAAAGTGGTACCTATACCCAAAACAAAAGGCACATCTGATCCAAATATTTTTCGGCCTATATCCATATTATTTATTCCGTCGAAGCCTATTGAGAAGCATGTACACAAACATCTTATCGAATTCCAGGAAGAAAAGTCTCTCCTGAATAAATATCAATCTGGTTTTCACCCTACACATTCAAGTCACACTGCCTTGGTTCATACGATTGACACTCGGCCGCTCAACATCAACAGAAACCAAATGTCTGGTGCTGTCTTTCTATATCTAAACAAAGCGTTCGACATTATAACCCACGAAATTTTATTAGAGAAACTAGACTGCTACTTTAACAATAACAGCCTAGGGACACTCTCATTCTTTCGTTCATATATCATAGGGAGAATTCAAACTGTGTACATCAATGCTACCTTCTCTTCTGAAAAGTGTGTTGCGTATGGCGTGGCCCAGGGATCCATACTAGGACCGTTACTTTTGTGTTTGTTTATAAATGATCTTCCGCTTAATATATCCAATCCAAATACCGAATGTGACATGTTTGTCGATGATTCAACTCTTCACGCTGGCGGGAAAACTGTACCTGAAATATCAAGCAATCTTCAGCTTAGTCTTCATGAGGTCTCACTGTGGTGCAAAAATAATCAAATGCTTGTTAATCCATCTAAAGCAAAAAGCATGCTCATCACAACACGTCCCCATTCACTTAGCCACTCTTTTGATTCATTTCCCATTGAGCAAGTCGAGGAATATCGCCTCCTCGCGGTAATTGTTGACGACCAACATTGCTGGTTGCCCCATCTAACACAACTAGGGAAAATATTATCAAAGAAGCTATTTTTACCATCACGATTAAAATCTATCATTGATACTATGACACGTAAGCTATTTTTCAGCTCCTACATAAAACCTCACGTTGACTACGCATCTACTATTTGGGACGGCTGTAGTAAGGCTAACCTTAAGCAAATTAATTCTCTATACAATTGCGCAGTTAAACTGATCCTCCCAATCCCCTCTCTAACTTTGGAGGAAAACCTTCAGGCAACAGGGCTCCTTCCTTTACATCAACACCTTACGTTAAATAAGTGCGTACACACGCACAAAGCACTGAACGGGAAAGACCTCCCCACCCCCCTGCCTGGCTAAGCTTTTCACTGAGAGCGAAAGGATTTACAGCACTTTGAGGAACAGTCTCGTCATTGAACGGCCATGAATTGACTTGTTTAAATCCAGCCTTTCGTACGCCGGTGCCTATTTATGGAACTCACTTCCTCCCACAAATACAACAAACGAGGCATCTTCCACTGTTTAGGACGAAAGCTTTTAAATTCAACTCTGAGCAATCTTAAGAGAAACGTAGATACTATGTCCAAAAGAGCCATGTCAATGATTTCCTGTGGTCCTCCGTTTTGCACTTGTTAGTTTTTACATAATATCTCTTTTTATCGTAGTGCTTTGCTTGTTCACTAAATTCCTACACATGAGTAGCTGTATCATGAGCGTGCAGTCGCTTTCTATAAACACACTTTACATCGCACTCCCCCCCCCCCCCCCCCCCAAGACCCTGTCATTTTGCTGTGTGAGTGTGTAATCTTCAGCGACTTTGGAATTTGTATCGGAATGTAACACTAGTGACCTGTGGGTGTAGCCGCTTGTTTTGTTCTGTTAACATATTGTTTTAATGTTGCTTTTAATGTTGTAGTTTAGCAAGGACAAACACGAAAAGAGGCCTGTGCGCCTATTGTTTCTATCCTTGAGAAATAAAGTATTATTCATTCTCTCTCTCTCTCTCTCTCTCTCTCTCTCTCTCTCTCTCTCTCTCTCTCTCTCTCTCTCTCTCTCTCTCTCTCTCTCTCTCTCTCTCTCTCTCTCTCTCTCTCTCTCTCTCTCTCTCTCTCTCTCCCTCCCTCCTTCCCTCTCTCTCTCTCTCTCTCTCTTCTCTCTCTCTCTCTCTCTCTCTCTCTCTCTCTCTCTCTCTCTCTCTCTCTCTCACTCTCTCTCTCTCTCTCTCTCTCTGTGGCAATCCCATTTTGACAAAATTTGAAAAGCCGTGTCTAATTTGTTTCTTTTTCTGTCACGCTTAAAACACATTATAGATCTTCCAACTAGAAAACTGTTTTACAATGCTTATATCAAGCCTCATTTCGAATATCCCTCCCCTGTATGGGATGTCTGCTGTGAAAATCACTTCAAAAGACTGAACTCGCTCCACCGATGCGCCTCAAAGCTAATACTACCATGTTCAGATCGGATATAAATGTATATATAATGATATAATGTCTGCACGCAGACCGATTCGTTTATATATATATATATATATAATATATATATATATATATATATATATATATATATATATATATATATTATATATATATATATATATATATATATATATATATATATATATATATATATATATATATATATATATATATATATATATATATATATAAACCTGAAACACATTACTGATATGAAGACACGTCAACTGTTCTTCAATGCCTATATATTAGATCGCATATAGACTATTCTTCTACTGTGTGGGATGGTTCGAGCGATGTCAATTTGAAAAGATTGAACTATCTACATCGGAGAGCTGCCAAACTAATACTCCCTGATCCCAGCTTAACTACTGACCAAAAATTGGCAGCCTTAAAAATTCTGCCCCTGAAAGATCATCTAATTTACAATAAGGGAATGGTTATGTTCAAGGCATTAAACTATAAGCTACCCCGATATATCACATCGCTATTTACCGTCCAGTCATCAACATACTCCAGATCAAGAAAATCCCTTATTGTGCCGCGACCTAGAATTGATCTCTATAAAACGATGTTGACGTTCTCTGGCTCTAGTCTTTGGAATGCTTTGCCTAGAAACGTCAGGACATCAGCTACTTTCTCCTCGTTTAAAGTTAGTCCCATCAAGTACTTATTTTTGTCAGCAGCATCCCCGTGACTGCACATATTGAAAAATACTATTTCTCATTAGAGCATTAATTGCGTGTATCACAAGTTTCGATGACTCACATTTATTCGGTACAGCTTGTATGTAGCCAGCTACTTATATGACTGACTAGCTTAACGTTATAAGCCGCGTAAGCGCGTGTGTGTACGTGTGTGTGTGTGCGTGTGCGTTTGTGCGTGTGCGTACGTGTATATTAGAGATAGAGAGTGGCGTGCTCAAATGTTCATGCGTTATGTATGCGTATTAGGTTGTGTGTATTCTTATTATATTATTATAATTAAACCTCACAACATGTCATTATGCCCGACCAGTAAAGTTGGTAATTCCTATGTCACTTCCCCCTTACATTTTTTTTTCTTCTTCTTCTTCATTCTTGGCTTGTGCTGTGTCATGTAATTTTTTTCCCTTTTTAGTAGTAGAATACAATTAGTGCGATAGTAACTCTGTAATCAGTAGATTAGCAACGGCAAGTTCGAAAAATGGTTGTTACTACCAAAACGTTTACCATTGTCAAATAAAGGATCATTGTCATTGTCATTCTCTCTCTCTCTCTCTCTCTCTCTCTCTCTCTCTCTCTCTCTCTCTCTCTCTCTCTCTCTCTCTCTCTCTCTCTCTCTCTCTCTCTCTCTCTCTCTCTCTCTCTCTCTCGCTCTCTCTCTCTCTCTTTCTAAGTGCACTATGTGCGAGTGTGTGTGTGTGTGTTTCGTACTCTGTTTTGTTTGTATTATCGCACACCCAGGAGGGTCCAAACCAATTGAATATAGGTTAAAATACGACATTAACAAAATTCGCAACACACTTTTTGTAACAGTCTTTTATTTACTGCTCAGCTTTC
>BTPG01000003.1:72075007-72117507 GCA_036245525.1 Semisulcospira habei | reverse complement strand
CACATATTATTTCACGCAACAATAAAATTAAACAACAAATAAAGACACAAAATAATAATAACACGTAACATTCATCTTATACCACACACACACACACACACACACACACACACACACACACACACACACACACACACACACACACACACACAAAACACACACACACACACACATACAAACAATATAAATAAATGCATAATTATATTACATGAAAGCATTAACCATCAGGGTTTGTTTAAATGCCCAGTGTTGTTTTGTTTGGCTCATCAGGTAATCGAAAAGAGAGAGAGAGAGAGAGAGAGAGAGAGAGAGAGAGAGAGAGAGAGAGAGAGAGAGAGAGAGAGAGAGAGAGAGAGAGAGATGATGATGATGATGAAACGTTTTTATTCAGGATAAAAAGTTTTAGGCATAGCAATGCCTATCTTCCAAACTGTCCTGCTACTCTACACATATAAAAATACATCAGACGATACAGCAAAAGATAAAATATATATAAGTACCCAGAGATATTGTGAGCTACAAACCCTTTCTTGTCCAGAGAAATATCGCTCCTTTTGCCCATATATTCCAAGATCAATTATGATAGAGAGAGAGAGAGAGAGAGAGAGAGAGAGAGAGAGAGAGAGAGAGAGAGAGAGAGAGAGAGAGAGAGAGAGAGAGAGAGAGAGAGAGAGTAGCAAAATATTTTACAAAGAAAAGAAATAATAATAATAATAAAAGAACCCCCACCCCACCCCAAAGTCTCTTAAAGTTTTGTTGCGAACACCGTATAAGCGGCTTGGCCGGTTTTTTTTTTTTAATGCGATAGTCTGTACCTGTTCATATATTTCTGCTGTGTTGCATTGCAGCTGTGGCCAGGTACATGCCTTCGTTGAAGATCCAGCAACTGATCATACTGTGTGTCGCTCAGTGTTGGTGCTCTGTCATGTTTGCGGGATGTCTGTAAACAATGTGACAAGGCATATAACCGATATTAAAGAGAAGCCCCGCGTAAAATTGATCTTTTCCCGCACAGTCAGTTAAAAAAAAAATTCGATTTCAATATCTACATACTATAAATAATCAGGTGTAGCTGATTTACAAATTTCAATAGCATCTTTGCCAGATGAAAGTGTAACCCAGTAATTATTAGTATATGTACTTGACTTTGGGCTTGATCTGTGTTAACACGTATTTTAGACACCTGCAGAGTGAATCTGGGGGGTGGGGGGGGGGGGGGGGGGAAATCAGCCATTCAAAAACAAGGAGATGAGGTGATAATCCATCATCGTAAGAGACGTCCTCGGAAACCAGCAGCATCTTGATAAAATCTAAGCCCCCCCCCCCTCCCCCCTGTTCTCCCCTCCCCCCCACACCTCTTCAGGAAGGCATTTAGGTATTTGTAAATGCGAAGGATGCCTTGTTTGACTTTTAACATTACCCCCAGACACCCCTCATTTAAATAGGGCACTGTTTTGGGATGGGATTAGGGGGATGGGTTTGGTGGGAGCTGGAGAACCGAAACATGAACCGCATAGTTTGTTGTTGTAAACTAATAATAACAGTATTAATATAGCCCATGTTTTTCCTTTTTATTCCTTGTTCACTTTAGCATATTACAGCAGCAATAGCCTGCTGCTGACAAAAAAAAAGACATGTATGTAGAAATGAAGTAGGCCCATGCTATTTTAAACAAAATAACTTAGTTTGTGATGATAATTATGGCTGGTCATCACAGGAACGACTTTAATAAACACTCACTGTAAAAAGTTTGGCTTCCTCCAAGCCTGTTTCTACTACCTCAGTTTACAAGTTTATGATACACTTGGAATTAACGATCCTATTTTGCTCATATTCCACAAGTTAAAAGAGCAGCCAAAAGCCTGTGCCGAAAACGAAAGAAAAATTCGGGGGGGTCACCCAATTTGGTTAGTCGCCACTGTGGCTTTTTTTTAGGATACCTGTTTACGTGGAAATATACAGCAGATGTCAGCAAAATAATGCCACTAAAAGAAATATTCCCAGCGATCAGATTTTGATAAGAAATTGTCAAAATGCAGAATTCAAACTGAAGAAGCCTTTCATGAACAAAATCCATTAGTCACCGAACTCAGCAGTATTTGGAACACTGAGTGCTCTAGAGAAGGGAAGAAAGCACTGCGATGAAATCCTGATGGCTCATATGTATAAGCTTCATGTAACAATTCCAACAATGTGCATACATGTTTGGGAGCAGCATAGCAGATGACGTTAAAAGATGACCAAAATTTATCTTTTCACCTCGCGCAACATGTCACTTAGGTGGTGACGATTTTGGCTCCCTTTCCCGAGTTCTGGCTCTTGCATTTGTTGAGACGTCCGGATTTTCAATAGGGGCGCACTAGTCTGTAGCATGTAGCCTTAAAAAAGAGAAAACTGGCTCGAAGTCGGCCTGCCATTGCCCCCGCGCTATTCATACAGACAGTACGGTACCGCGAGCAACGGTGTGTGATTGTGGAGAGAGAGAGAGAGAGAGAGAGAGAGAGAGAGAGAGAGAGAGAGAGAGAGAGAGAGAGAAAAAAAAGAAAGAGAGAGAGAGAGATGGATTGGAGCCATTAACTGGTTATTGCTATTTTCTGTATGAATCGTGCGCAGGAGTCCCTGTGGTTAGATTTCTGATGGAGCAAAACATTAAAGTTACATAATGGTAGTTATTGTGACAGCTCAGTCCAAAAATATAAAGACGCCACTTTCGGCCGACCCCTAAACGAAACATGCTGCTTATCCAATGCTTCGTAAATCAGACACCCTCAAGCCAGTATGTCGTTATAGGGTCAAGCAAACCGACAAAAATGATCGGTTACGTCGGTTCAAATACACACATTTGGAAATGTGTTGTTATTATTTTCATGTTATTTTTAAATCAAACATGCTGTTCAGTTATCCAAAGCTAAATTCCAGATCTAAAGATGATCGTTGCACTTGATCTCATCAACTACGTCACCATAGTCAACAGAGAGCCTGCGACCCATTTTTAGTACCGCTTATGACTGTCCTATATGTAGGCAAATCCATTTCCAGTTTAAAGAACAAATCGTCTTGTGGTCCAGATGGTATTAATAGACAATTTGTAAAACTATCTCTGCCCTACGTCGTCGAATCCCTGACCTTTATTTATAATTTATCGATCAGACATAACGTTTTTCCCGATGAGCTCAAAAGAAAAGTGAAGGTAATCCCTCTTCCTAAAAGCAAAGATTTATGCAACCTAAACGAGTACAGACCCATTTCCATATTATCCTGTATTTCAAAACCGCTCGATAAACATATCCATACTCATCTTTTAAACTTTCTGGAGCAAAACCATCTGATAACTGCAGCACAATCAGGATTTCGACCTTACATTCGTGCCAAACTGCCCTCAATCATTTAATTGATAAATGGCACTCTGCCATAAATGACTGTAAAGTATCAGGTACAATCTTTCTTGAACTGAATAAAGCTTTTGATCTTGTCAACCACTCTATCCTACTAAACAAACTACCATTCTATCACACTGACTCAAATACTGTCTCCTTTATATCTTCCTATCTCAGGGACAGAACGCATAAAGTACTGCTAAATGGCAAATATTCCTCTGATGTTTTAGTAACTTGCGGTGTTCCACAAGGGTCTATTCTAGGGCCCTTATTATTTAATCTATTTATTAATAATCTGCCACTGTGCATATCTCATTTAGACGCAAACTGCGATCTGTTCGCAGATGACACGACCATACACACATCTGATAAAGATATCACAACCATTAATAAGGTACTCCAACAAAGTCTTGATGAAGTAGCAGGCTGGTGCAGTGATAATCACAAGATTATTAGTATTCCAAAGACAAAAAGCATGTTAGTTACTACACGCCAGGAACACCAGCAAGGCCTACCACCTTTAACACTCTCATTGGATAGCCAGCTTGTAGAATTAGTAACTAGGCATCGCTTATTAGGCGTTATAGTGAACAACCAATTAAGCTGGGAGCCGCATACTGACTCTATATGCAAAACAATCTTCAAAAATCTGTTCCTGTTATCAAAACTAGGCCATATAGTTAATACTGATATCCGTAAACTTATTTTCCATGCGCATATCAAAACGCATTGTTACTACAGTTCTACCGTTTGGGATGGATGCAGCGAAGTTCACATGAAAAAAAAAGTTAATTCCTTGTATCGTCGGGGCATTAAATTAATACTTCCCGGTCCTACTTCGACTGATGAAAAAATAAAATCTCTCAAGTTACTAACATTGAAGAAACAATTTGAATTTAATCGCTGTATTCTACTGCACAAGATCATGCACGGAAAAGCCCCACCCTATACGAGAACTAGCACAGTAAACCAGTAACATCGGAATAGGCAACGACAATTGAGATTCGTTACCTTTTTAGTGCAGCATAATTTAGATTGATTTTTGTCAATGTTCAGTATCGGCTGCCGAAGCTGAGAGCAGCATCTACCTTCTAAACACCTTTGAGGCCGCACAGGAAGACGACGGTATTGCACCCTCCTCAAGACAAAATCACTCACAGGTGTATATTTGTCTGTATATAAAAACACGATGAGCATTTCATCCCAAGTCTACCGTATTGTTTGGAGCTCAGATGCGTTTATCTTTTAAGGACATTCAGAGTTGTTTATATGTTTGGGCTTATAATGCTGATCCATTTCCCACCTCTCTAAGCCAACCTCTGATCAACATATACGTCGGCGCACACATATAAAGACGGACACACGGCGCTTCCCGCCATTAATACGCTCTGTGGGCTGGTGTAGCGACAGGAATCCATCTACTACTCTAACCCACCCTCTGATCCAAACACACTGGCACACATAAATAAAGACGATCCACCTTCCAAAAATTAGATTAGACATCTGTAAAACCAGCCTGTCTTTGTCAGGCGCTAAAGCGTGGAATATGTTACCTCCACACCTGAAATCAGTTTGTAAGATTAGCGTCTTCAAAGATCTCCTCGATACATATTTACTTCAGAAGTATTAGTATGTTCGGTTCCCTTATGCTACTATTCGTATTTTTAGTGACAAGTTTCCTATTACCTAATACTCTTTTACTGTTGCTGCAGATTATGTAATAGTTCGACTGTCTGCATTAACATGTCAGATTCATACCTGTGTGTATATATATATATATATATATATATATATATATATATATATATATATATATATTATATATATATATATATATATATATATATATATATATATATATATATATATATATATATATGTGTGTGTGTGTGTGTGTGTGTGTGTGTGTGTGTGTGTGTGTGTGTGTTATTTCTATTTTTTTCTTTCTTTCCTCAGAATGGTGTGTGTGTGTGGGGGGGGGGGGGGGATGGGTCTTTTTACTTACATATGTTTTATTTTTTGATGTATCGTCTGATATATTTTTATATGTGTAGAGTAGCAGGACAGTTTGTAAGATAGGCATTGCTATGCATAAAACATTTTATCCTAAATAAAAACGTTTCATCATCATCATCATCATCATCTCTCTCTCTCTCTCTCTCTCTCTCTCTCTCTCTCTCTCTCTCTCTCTCTCTCTCTCTTTTCTCTGTGTGTGTGTGTGTGTGTGTGCGTGTGTGTGTGTGTGTGTGTGTGTGTGTGTGTGTGTGTGTGTGTGTGTGTGTGTGTGTAGGTGTGAAGGTGTCATCAAACACGCTCGATCTGACGTTACATAAATTTAGTAAGGACATACTTAGTTGTCTGGTTTTGACAGTGACTCAGTAGTTTAAAGATTAATTCCTTATGTGACACAGTGAACTCTCTCTCTCTCTTTCTCTCTCTCTCTCTCTCTCTCTCTCTCTCTCTCTCTCTCTCTCTCTCTCTCTCTCTCTCTCTCTCTCTCTCTCTGTGTGTGTGTGTGCGCGTGTGTGTGTGTGTGCGTGTGTGTGTGTGTGTGTGTGTGTGTGTGTGTGTGTGTGTGTGTGTGTGTGTGTGTGTGTGTGTGTGTGTGTGTGTGTGTAGGTGTGAAGGTGTCATCAAACACGCTCGATCTGACATTACATAAATTTAGTAAGGACTTACTTAGTTGTCTGGTTTTGACAGTGACTCAGTAGTTTAAAGATTAATTCCTTATGTGACACAGTGACACATGGTTGACAGCTACACCTGGTTGCACTAGTGCTTGGTCGTATATGTGAAACTGTGTTACACATAATAGTAAAGTGAGTTTGCACTGCAAACTGTAAGTTATGCAAATATTTTAAAATTGCATGACTAATGTACTTGTTCTGTTTCCGACAGGTGTACGCCTGACTCACAGTTTAGGAAGTGAAATCAAACGACTGGTGTATCTGTTCTCAAAATCACTCACTCTCGGACTCGTATAATTTTCATAGTGGAGAAGCAAGTGTGTTTTAATAGCATATGGACTTCATTTCACGTGTACTCTGACATTAACTTTTGTATGTTTCTTAGATTTTGTACTTTTAGGTATTATATTTTTACTTCCATTTTTATTTCGGGGGTGCTACATCACACGGTTCTTGAAGTTAACCGTTCAGATTACTTACCGTGTTTAATTCATTTTAGTTGTGTGTTTTTCTCTGTTGATATTTACTTGTATGTGTATTCGTTTTTCCAGTTTTTGCTTTTGTACTTTGTGTTGATATTTTGTTACCTGGTTATTTTTTTTTAAACATTGTAAAGCCATGCGCGGACCATCGAAAAAAGGACAAAGATTCCGTTTCGGTCAGCTCAATGTCTACCGCCTAGCAAACAAAGATCAAGCTGTCTGTGTTTATGTTAATTTCCCCGACTATTTTCACCTATTGGGTTGAACTGAAACTCGGTTGGCCTCCCACATCAGTAATGAAGTCATCACCATCCCAAATTATTCTATTATTAGGAGAGATCCATCAGTCCAGGGTGAGACAGGTGTAGCGGTTTACATCCATCAATCAATTCTACACATAACCCGCAGGAGACAAGACCTAGAAACGGCTGCTGTAGAATGTATTTGGGTAGAAATCAAACACTCTAAATCCCCTCCTTTACTTGTCGGGTTTCTGTATCGAAACCCTGCAGCCACCTTTAAGTGGTACGATAGCTTTTTACACATGATCGATAAAACAGACATTTAGACCAAAGATGTTCTGCTTCTTGGAGATTTTAATATTGACTTTCTTAAACCTCATCCATCATGGGAGTGTACTACTACCTTAGTCGGTCTCCAACAAATGGTGACATCCCCCACCAGAATTACGCCAACATCAGCCACTATTATAGACCATATCTATACCAACAAACCTCTCGCAATTAGCAACACTCAAGTTGATATTCTGAGTGTCAGCGACCACTATCCGGTTAGCTGCATATGGCTATCAAAACTTCCAAAACTGAAAAAGCAAGAACACACGTGCATCACTTATAGATCATTTAAAAGCTTTAATGAAATTGCTTTTTTGACTGATTTAGCTGGAGCACAGTTCACGGCCGTGTATAACGATAGTGACCCGAACAAAGCATTAGACACCTGGTACCGCGTCTTTCTCGGTGTGCTGAATAAACACGCGCCCCTGAGGCAAAAGAGAGTTAAGTACGCCGCCTCACCACCCAGGCTAACTGCGGATCTGATAGAGGCTATGGAACACAGGGACGAGCTAAAAGAAAAACGAAGCGTTTTGCTGAATACAAAACACAGCGTAATTGCGTAAAATCAATGGTTTTAGAAGCAAAAAAATCTCTCTTCAGTAAGGTAGTTAAGCAAAGTAAAGACTCCTCCACTGTATGGCGTGCCAGAAATTTAGTAACCAAAGGTACAAATAAAAGTAGTGCGTCTTTACCACCCCACCTCACTGCAAACAGTTTTAACGACCATTTTGTCGCTGTGGCGGAATCACTAATGCCACTGGGAAATAACTCACATGAGTATATTTGTCCAGACAAATTACTAGACTACTGTAACCAGAAAAATAAAAACAACGAACCTTTCATCATACCGTCTATAGCGGTTCATGAAGTGGGCAGATTAATTACCTCGATGGAAAATAAAAAGTCATCCGGGCCTGATGAGATCAGCTCAAAAATACTCAAGACATCTCTTCCATATATCGTTGAGAGTCTCACATACATCTACAATCTCTGTATAAAACAAAACTGTTTTCCGGATGTATTTAAAGATGCAAAAGTAATCCCACTACCAAAATCCAAAGATCTAAGTGAAATTAATAATTTTCGTCACATTGCATTACTGCCAGCTTTGTCAAAGCCTTTAGAGAGGCATATTCATAAACATCTATCTAAATATTTAGAAAACCGAAATCTTATCCAGTCATTGCAGTCAGGTTTCAGACCAAACCATTCCTGCCATACCGCGCTGATTAGGATGACAGACACCTGGTTAGCATCTATCAATGAATCCAAACTATCAGGTGTAGTCCTTTTAGACTTCCGTAAAGCTTTTGATTTAGTAAACTATGATATACTGATAAAGAAAATCTCATTATACACCAACAGCGCTGCCACGTTCTTCAAATCCTACTTCATCCACTTCATTCAAAACCCTCTACGTTACCATGAACACACTCCTAGTCACTTCTAAAGACTCCCCTCTTCCCAACACACACAGCAAAGAAGACCTCCCGTCCGCTTTTTCCACCTATTTCTCAGACAAAATCCAAACTCTGCGCAACACACTCGACACTCTGCCTTCTCCGCCTTGCCTTCCTGACCCCCCACCCCCCTTTTCTGGCACTCCCCTCTCGTCCTTCAGCCCCGTCTCTCAGGATGAAGTCCTCAAGACCATAAAGTCCATGACTTTCAAAACCTTCGAACTAGACACCCTCCCAGCTTCTCTCTACCGGGACGGCCTTCCAAACCTTTTGCCCTTCATCACCGACATCATCAACACATCTCTAGAAAATGGCTAGAAAAGTCCGCCATTGTCCTTCCTCTCCTCAAAAGCACAACCTCGACCCAAACGATCTCAAGAACTACCGCCCAGTCTTCAATCTCTCTTTCCTGTCCAAGCTTCTTGAGAAGGTTGTCCTCAACCAGCTCAACCTCCACCTCGCCGACAACAACCTCCACAGTCCCTTCCAGTCTGCCTATCGCAAACATCACAGCACTGAAACAGCCCTTCTACTTTCCTAAACGACCTGATGATCTCCACCGACTCGGGCAACATCTCCCTTCTTACGCTACTCGATCTCTCTACCGCCTTCGACACCATAGACCAATCTATCCTCCTCCATCGCCTTCACCACTCCTTTGGCATCACTGACTCTGCTCACTCCTGGTTTCTCTCCTACCTCTCCGACAGACAGCAATCAGTCACCATCGACGGCGTCTCCTCCAACCCAGTCAGGCTCTCCTGCGGCGTTCCACAGGGGTCCGTCTTGGGTCCGGTCCTTTTCACACTCTACACCTCTCCCCTGTCCAACATCATCCAGTCTCACCACATACACCACCACCTCTACGCTGACGACTCACAACTACTAGACAAAGACAAACTCGACAACACTCAGTCACTACTGACTCGCACGGCTGACTGCTACGAAGACGTGAAAAACTGGATGACAGCAAACAAGCTCAAACTGAACGACGACAAAACGGAAGCCATGCTGGTAGGCACTCGCCAGAAACTTTCCCAGCTCCCCCCTTCTCTCCACCTTCAACTCGACAGCACCCCTATCTCCCTCTCTGACTCGGTCAAGAACCTCGGCGTTATCCTCGATTCCTCTCTTTCCATGACCAGCTTCGTCTCCTCCACGGCCCAGGCATGTTATTTCCACCTCCGCCGCATCAGTCAGATCTGAAAATACCTCACTACCGAAGCTGCCATCAAACTCGCTGTCTCTCTCATCTTATCTCGCATCGACCACTGCAACTCTCTCCTTTCCGGCCTTCCTCACTCTACCACTCTCACTCTTCAGCGCTTCCAGAACAATGCTGCCCGCCTCGTCCTCAGAAAGAAAAAATCCGACCACATCACTCCCCTACTCAAGCTCCTTCACTGGCTCCCCATCCCCCAACGCATCCAATACAAGATTCTGTCTCTCTGCTACAAATCCCTGAACAACTACGCTCCTACCTATCTCTCCAACTTACTTCACCCCTACACTTCTTCCCGCTCCCTCCGCTCCGCCTCCGACCCTCTCCTCCTCCGACCCTCTCCGCCTCCTCATCCCCCGCACCAAACTCAGCACTTTCGGCCCCCGCTCCTTCTCCGTCTACGGTCCATCCACCTGGAACACCCTCCCACTCTCTCTCCGTCAGAAACGCTCTCTCTCCTCCTTCCAGTCCGCCCTCAAAACTCACCTCTTTCAACAGTTCTAGCACTATATCACTACACTCCCCACCCCAAGCTGACCGTCGTAGTGTATTTTCACTATTTGTGGTAGGTGAGTCATTGTCTAAAGCGTGCGCATGCGTGTGCGAGTTGTGAGTGCGCGCTTAGAGTTATAATTATTATAAGATAAGCGCATTATAAATACCGTAATTATTATTATTATTATTAGAAGACAAAAAGTCCTTCTTAATGGTACATATTCTAATCACCGCTTAGTCAAGCATGGCGTGCCCCAGGGCTCTATTTTAGGCCCTCTTCTATTTTATCTTGTTTATTAACGACCTTCCTCTCACAATTAGCGATCATAATGTTTCATGCGATGTGTTCGCGGATGATGCTGCAATACACACCCCCGACGAGGATTTATCTATTATTGATACACGCCTACAAAACGCACTACAAGACATTGACAACTGGTGTAGTAACAATTTCATGATCCTAAACCCAGCGAAGACTGAATGTATGATATTAAGTACCCGTCAAAAGCATCAGCTCGGCTCTCTCTCACTCAGCTTGTCTCTTCAAGGAAAACCCATCAGTCAAGTAACAGAACATCGTCTTCTCGGTGTTACTGTAGATAATCAGTTTAAATGGCAGTCTCATATTACTAACATATGCAACATAATATCAAAGAAACTTTACATCTTAGCCAAATTAAAATATATCACTGATGTAGAAACACGAAAACTGTTCTTTAACGCTCACATCAGGTCACATATCGACAATGCTTCTACAGTATGGGATGGAGCAAGCGAGGTCCAGTTAAAGAGACTGAACTCTCTTTATCGTAGAGCCGCAAAACTTATCCTACCTGACCCTAACTCTACTACCGATAATAAATTGAAAACCTTGGAGATTCTTCCTCTGAAAAATCATTTAATGTACAATACGGGAATAATTTTGTTCAAAACATTGAATAGCAAAATGCCTGATTATATTAAGAAACTATTTTCCTTTCCATCACCAAAGTACTCAAGATCAAGGCAACTCATTATTGTACCACGACCTAGAATCGATCTCTACAAGACAAGTTTAGCGTTCTCAGGCCATAGCCTGTGGAACAAGTTGCCTAGGAAAGTTACAACATCAACAACCCTTTCGTATTTTAGAGCCAGTATTTTCAATTACCTCACGTCATTATCTTAATACTTTCACTGCGACCCTATATTACTCAGTGTGTGCGTGCATGCGCGTGTTGTATGTGTGTGTATGCGTGTGTGTGTGTGCACGTTTTGTTGTTGTTGTTGTTTTGTTTTGTTTTTATATCATTATCAACTTTTTTTTCAATATAATATTTTTACACTTTGTGCATTATTTGTAGTTTAGATTATTAGATTAGCAACGGCAAGTTCGAAAAATGGTTGTGCCAGCCAAAACTTTCACCGTTGTAAAATAAAGAATCATTGTCATTGTCATTGTCTCTCTCTCTCTCTCTCTCTCTCTCTCTCTCTCTCTCTCTCTCTCTCTCTCTCTCTCTCTCTCTCTCTCTCTCTCTCTCTCTCTCTCTCTCTCTCTCTCTCTCTACGCGCGCACGCACTAACACGCACAGACACATCGACGCGCTTTCAGAAGAACATGCAAGTGACCCGTGTACTTAGTATATCACGTAGAACCTGCTTTCATACAAATTATAGCAAAACTAAAATTGTCACTGTGAAATTATAGTTTTGTCACCATTTTTTCAAGACTATGAAAAGAAAGTGAAACTCATCACGTAAAATATAAAATTACGTGAAAACTAAAACTTACGTCATGACAAATGACGTTTGACAAATCAATGACGCGTATGCCCTGCGCCCCTTATAGAGCTCACTGACGCATTAGCAGATCTGTGAGACTTTTCAATAGGAGATCTTACAGCATCAGAATCAGGTCAAATACAAATGATAGAGACCCTTGACAGCGAGGACAGCTCTCATATAGAAGACACTTTGTGGGTTATGGTTCATCCCATCTAGTTTTGTACATTTTGGTCTACTATAACTGCATAATGAACACATTATTTGCTTTATTTAGTTTAATATGATGATCATTCCGTTTTATTGTCCTTTTTTCATTTAGTTTAATTATCCCTGTAACATTAGTAGGTGTTGACATTTTGCACACACACACAGACACACACACACACACACACACACACACACACACACACACACACACACACACACACACACACGCACAAACCCTCTCTCACTGACACACCTGTCCACCGTTAATTATTGTACGACATACTAGAAGCAGTTAAAAATGAGGTTGAAGAGTATTGACCGGTTCTTGCATAAATCAGGTCGCTTAAAACCATTTCAATGCGGTGTATACACCTTTTACAGATCCAGCAAACATCACTTTACCTGCAGTATTCGAAACAGACCCAGTCACCTGGACAGCGAAATCTTCGTACCGTGTGGAGAAAGTTTATTCGTCAAGAAACCATTACAGATGCATATGGACACAGTCAAATGAAAAGAATATAACAGTTAAGGACTTTCTCTCTCTCTCTCTCTCTCTCTCTCTCTCTCTCTCTCTCTCTCTCTCTCTCTCTCTCTCTCTCTCTCTCTCTTTCTCTGTCTGTCTGTCTGTCTGTCTGTCTGTCTCTCTCTGTCTCTCTGTCTCTCTCTCTCTCTCTCTCTCTCTCTCTCTCTCTCTCTCTCTCTCTCTCTCTCTCTCTCTCTCTCTCTCTCTCTCTGTGTGTCTGTGTCTGTGTCTGTGTGTCTGTGTCTCTGTCTCTGTCTCTCTCTCTCTCTCTCTCTCTCTCTCTCTCTCTCTCTCTCTCTCTCTCTCTCTCTCTCTCTCTCTCTCTCTCTCTCTCTCTCTCTCTCTCTGACGGCATGACTTAGAAACTGAGCAAGTTGAGTGTATGTGGCTTGAGCTGAACCCCAATCACCATCATTTCTTATCGTTTTTCTGTACCGCAACCCTGCTGCAAACTTTGAGTGGTACGATAATTTTCTTAGTATGTTTGATAACGCTTGTATACCTAAATATAATGTCATACTTATGGCATATTTTAACATAGACATGTTAAAGTCTCAACATACATGGGACTCTACGATGACGTTGCTGGGTCTTAAACAGTTAGTCACTTCGCCGACACGAATAACATCAACAACATCTACACCTGATAGACCACATCTATACCACACAGCCGGAGTCTGTTCACAATGTGTCTGTCGGTAACCTTGGCATCAGTGATCACTTTCCCATCAGCTGTACGTGGTCCACTAAGTTCCCAAAAGCAAAGAAAGAATGCCATACGTATATCACCTATCGTTCTTTTAAAAAATTTAGTGAGATGGACTTTTTATCTGACCTTAATAATGCACCTTTTGAGGACGTGCTTAGTGAAACTGACCCTGACAGCGCTCTGTCTGTCTGGTATAGCAGTTTTCTTACTGTTTTAAATAAACACGCGCCTGTGCGGCGTAGGCGAGTCAAACACGCATCACTCCCGCCGTGGCTGACTCAAGACATCATTCAGGCCATGAGGGTGAGAGATGATCTAAGAAAACAGAAGTGCTTTGCTGAATTTAAACGTGAGCGCATTCGTGTCAAATGTTTAGTGCGGCATGCTAAAAAATCTTTCATTGATCGTTTGATTAAACAAGAAAAAGATATGTCCACGCTCTGGCGCGCTATGGCCGTAGTGACTGGAGGCAAGAGTAGGAAATCCCTTGTAATCCCGCCTACCCTGACTGCCGATAATTTTAACGATTATTTCCTTTCAATTGCCGAGTCCCTGGTCCCTTCTAAAGCAAACTCTCGGCCCTATACCTGCCCTGAAATCCTGATTGATTTCTGTAGAACGCGAACTGCGAGATTTGATCAATTTGTTATTCCATCTCTGGCGCTCATCTGACCTCACCGTTCACAGACAGATCTTCCAAGCAACTAGATCCAAAGTCTGCAGAATGATCACCGACTCCAAACGTAAACACCTTCAAAACAAAATCCTGGAATCTACTTCTTCCAAAAGCCTCTACGCTACCATGAACACACTCCTAGGCACTCCTAAAGACACTCCTCTCCCCAACACACACAGCAGAGAAGAACTCCCGTCCGCTTTTTCCACCTACTTTTCCGACAAAATTCAAACTCTGCGCATCACACTCGACTCTCTGCCTTCCCCTCCTTGCCCTCCCGACACTCCCTTTTCCGGCACCCCCCTCTCGTCCTTCCGCCCCGTCTCTCAAGAAGAAGTCCTCAAGACCATAAAGTCCATGCCTCTCAAAACCTGCGAACTAGACCCCCTCCCAGATTCTCTCTACCGGGACGGCCTTCCAACACTTCTGCCCTTCAATACCGACATCATCAACACATCTCTAGAGAACGGTTCAGTCCCTGATATCTTCAAGTCCGCCATCGTCCGTCCTCTCCTAAAAAAACACAACCTCGACCAAAACGAACTAAAAAACTATCGCCCAGTCTCCAATCTCTCTTTCCTGTCCAAGCTTCTTGAGAAGGTTGTTCTCAACCAGCTCAACCTCCACCTTGCCGACAACAACCTCCTGCCTATCGCAAACACAACAGCACTGAAGCAGCCCTTCTACACATCTTAAACGACCTGCTTCTCTCCACCGACTCGGGCAACATCTCCCTTCTTACGCTACTCGACTTTTCTGCAGCCTTCGACACCATAGACCACTCTATCCTCCTCCACCGCCTTCGTCACTCCTTTGGCATCACTGACTCTGCTCACTCCTGATTTCTCTCCTACCTCTCCGACAGACAGCAGTCCGTCACCCTTGACGGCGTCTCCTCCAACCCAGTCACGCTCTCCTGCGGAGTACCACAGGGATCCGTCCTGGGCCCGGGCCTTTTCACACTCTACACCTCTCCCCTGTCCAACATCATACAGTGTCACCACATACGCCACCACCTCTACGCTGACGACTCACAACTACTAGACAAAGACAAACTCGACAACACTCAGTCACTACTGACGCGCACGGCTGACTGCTATGAAGACGTGAAAAACTGGATGACAGCAAACAAGCTCAAACTGAACGACGACAAAACGGAAGCCATGCTGGTAAGCACTCGCCAGAAACTTTCCCAGCTCCCTCCCTCTCTCCACCTTCAACTCGACAGCACCCCCATCTCCCTCAGTGACTCAGCCAAACACCTTGGCGTTATCCTTGATTCCTCTCTTACCATGACCAGCTTCGTCTCCGCCACTGCCCGGGCATGCTACTTCCACCTCCGCCGCATCAGTCAGATCAGAAAATACCTCACCACCGAAGCTGCCACCAAACTTGCTGTCTCTCTCATCCTATCTCGCATCGACTACTGCAACTCTCTTCTTTCCGGCCTCCCTCACTCCACCACTTCCGCTCTCCAGCGCGTCCAGAACAATGCTGCCCGCCTCGTCATCAGAAAGAAAAAATCGGACCACATCACACCCCTGCTCAAACTCCTTCACTGGCTTCCCATCCCACAACGCATCCAATACAAGATTCTGTCTCTCTGCTACAAATCCGTGAACAACTGCGCTCCTGCCTATCTCTCCAACTTACTTCACTTCTACACTCCTTCCCGCTCACTCCGCTCCGCCTCCGACCCTCTCCGTCTCCACATCCACCGCACCAAACTCAGCACTTTCGGCCCCCGCTCCTTCTCAGTTTATGGTCCATCCACCTGAAACACTCTCCCACTCTCTCTCCGTCAGAAACACTCTCTCTCCTCCTTTTAGTCCGCCCTCAAAACTCACCTCTTTCAACAGTTCTAGCACTATATCACCACACTCCCCACAAAAGCTGACTGTCGCAATGTATTTCACCATTTGTTGTTCGTGAGTCGTTGTCTAAAGCGTGCGCATGCGTGCGCGAGTTGTGAGTGCGCGCTTAGAGTTATAATTATTATAAGCGCATTATAAATACCGTAATTATTATTTTTTATTATTATTATCTCTGGAAGTTCACGGGGTTGGTAAGACAATAAGTTCCATGAAGAATAAAAAATCTTTCGGGCCAGATGAAATAAGTCCCAAAATACTGAAACTATTACTTCCCTATGTTGTAGAAACAATAACCTATGTCTACAATTTATGCATACAGAAAAAAATGTTTTCCCAAAAGAACTAAAAAAGGCTAAAGTTATTCCCCTACCTAAAACAAAAGATCTGTCCGATGTTAACAAATATCGCCCTATTTCACTTTTGTCTCTTTTAAGTAAACCCCTTCAACGACACATTCATAAGCATCTGTTAGAATACGTGGGTAAACGCAAATTAATCCACCCCTTCCAGTGAGATTTACGCCCGAAGCATAGTGGTCATACAGCCTTAGCGCGACTTACAGACGAGTGGCTAAGTTCAATGAACAAAGGCGAATTTACATAGACCTTCGGAAAGCTTTCGATCTGGTAGATCATGAAATTATTTTTTCCAAGCTCAGTATATATCTGGATGGTTCATTTTCAAGTAACTGTTTTCATACATCAGACGGCAGTTCTCAGGCATCTATTCATTCCTTTAAAACAACATCGTTTTTCGCTTCCTATCTTACAGGCAGACAGCAGCGCGTGATGGTCAATGGATCTTATTCTTCAAGTGGTTTAGTAACAAGATGAGTGCCCCAGGGCTCTGTCCTGGGACCTCTTCTCTTTTGCATATTTATCAATGACCTGCCACTACATTTCACGAATGTCAGAATTGCATGTGACTTGTTTGCCGATGACGCAACAATCCACACCCCCGATAAGTGTCTTGAGTCTTTAAATGGTCGTTTGCAACAGGGACTGAGCGAAATTTCCAAATGGTGTGAAAATAATGCAATGATCCTTAATCCCACCAAACTCGAATGCATGACGATAGCAACCCGTCAGAAGCGTCAGCTCAAGCCACTTTCGTTTAGCCTGGAAATCGAAGACCACACCATTACACAAGTAACTGAACATGGCCTACTTGGAGTTATTGTTGATACCCAAATTGAAATGGCAATCTCACATCAATGTTGTCTGTAAAACTGTGTCCAGAAATGTTTTTATGCTGGCTAAGCTAAAATATCTTATTGATGTCGACACTCGCAAACTATTTTACAATGCCTATGTCAAATCCCACATCGATTATGCCTCCACGACATGGGACGGCAGCGGTGACGTACACTTGAAGAGGCTTAACTCCTTGCATCGCAGGGCAGTGAAGCAGATCCTGCCTGATCGTGCCCTTTCTACCGACCAAAAATTTGAAAAACTAAAAATGCTTCCTCTTGACAGGCACTATCTCTTTGACAAAGGGGTGATCATGTATTAAATCTGGAATGAAAATCCACCCAGAATACTTGTGTAAGCTCTTCACCAAGGCAGCTTCAGGCTATTCAACATCAAGGCGTAACTTCATCACACCACACCCGAGGATAGATTTATTTAAAACTACCATCTCATTCTCGGGCGCCTCGTCTTGGAATAAACTGCCAGCGCAAATAACACACACTGGTTCACTCCCCTCTTTCAAGGAAAGCCTCTTCAAGTACCTACTATCTAACAGTTCATTCACTGGTTCGTATATCTCCATCGCCTAAAGCCTTGATATTAACCTCCGCGCGCACGTGTGCGTGTATGTGTGTGTGTGTGTGTGCGCGCGCGCGCGTGCGTGCGTGCGTGCGTGAGTGCGTGCGTGCGTGTGTGTGTGTGTGTGCGCGCGCGTGCTGTGCGAGCGTGTGCGTGTTTGATTTCAGTGAAACTGAAAGAAGGAATTTTAAAGATTATTTTTCCCCACGTTAACATTGTTAGCAATCATAATTGGTGCCCTCCATTTTTGCCTTATCCATCTTTTTTTAACAACTTGTTATATTATGTGCACTTGTATGTTAGTGGCTTTGTACCTTTGTATGTTAGTAGCTTTGTACCTTTAGCAGAGTTGTACCTTTGTAGATTAGCAACGGCAAGCGTGAAAAATGGCACATGTGCTAACTGCTTCTTCCCTTCAGAAATAAAATTTCATTTCATTTCATTTCATTTCTCTCTCTCTCTCTCTCTCTCTCTCTCTCTCTCTCTCTCTCTCTCTCTCTCTCTCTCTCTCTCTCTCTCTCTCTCTCTCTCTCTCTCACTCTCTCTCTCTCTCTCTCTCTCTCCCCTCTCTCTCTCTCTCTCTCTCTCTCTCTCTCTCTCTCTCTCTCTCTCTCTTTTTTCTCTCTCTCTCTCCCCTCTCCTCTCTCTCTCTCTCTCTCTCTCTCTCTCTCTCTCTGACATACAGACACACACACACACACACACACACACACACACACACACACACACACACACGCGCGCGCGCACGCATGCGTTCAAGCTCGCTCGCACGCACGCACGCACACATATACATACGCACACACACACACATTGACACATTAAAAACCTCACTAACTCGTTTTTTATGCACATGTCGTATAGATGGAAACTAATATGACGGACATGGAACTCTTCGACGTGTCTGAGTCAGGAAACACATACTACAGGGGGAATTGCTCTTTCTCGATGACTTTGCCAACAACAGAAGGGAATTACACTTTTTGGGGAATGTTTGTTCCTGGAACTAGCGGTACATTAAACACAGTCAAAATCGGTAGGCATTTTTTTTCTGTTATATGATATGTTATTCTATACAGATAAAGTTCAGTAACTACATGTTCAATCAGAATATTAACGAAAGAATGTAACCCATTCGTTGCTAACGGACGTACATTTTGTTTCTGAAATATGCCTTCACTGAACGACCAACAGCCACAACTGTCCAAAGAATGTGGACACAAAATGGACATAAATCCTCATGAGCCCCCGTAATCGCGGGGGCTCATGAATATAATAATAATGTTTGTTTGGAGGGCGCCTATACTTTTAATTAACTCTTTCTACCCCAACACCGAAATCCTTAAATTTTGCCGTTGTCGTCTGAAGACTGCATTGCAGTGCAGGACATAGATCGACCATGATAGTTCAAGGGTGATGCCAGAATAGCTTGGCGCCCATAGGCGCCAAGCTATTCTGGCATCACCCTTGAACTATCATGGTCGAACCTTATCTTGCTGTGGGGTGTCTGGGGTAGAATGAGTTAAAATAGCTCTATGCGCCGTACAAATGACATACTAACATACATGCACCTTGCATCCTACATCACATATATACTCCCCAACACACACACCCGCTCAAAAAGATGTTTAAAAAAAATAAATAAATAACTTCACAGACAAAAAGACATAACATAAAACAAATAAAGATGCACCAGACATCTACCAGTGACAACAAAATGTTGACAAAAAGAAGAATTACTACAGTGAATGCTTGTTTACAAGAAATATTTAAAGACTGACGGAAACTGTCTCGGTAGTAAGGGGGCTAAAAGATAAATTTCAAACTGTTCACATTTTATTTCTGCTTTGTGTAACATTGGCTCCTTTTTCATTCTTTTTTTGTAAACAGAGCATCCTGGAGACCCAACAATTAACTGTGGAGTGCACCCTGTCGTTGAAAAAGGGAACCTTACCTGCCAGTGCTTGTTGTCAAGTACAAAACCAGGAAGTCCTGCTCCGTCCTTGTCATGGCCTGATTATTCCGACAGCAAAGACCTGACACTTGTCAACATCAGTCGTGGAAACAACGGGGTACAGTTCACGTGCCAGTTAACATGGGGACCCAATGCCTACATAGTCAAGACAGCCAACTACACTCTTCAGGTGGACATTTGTAAGTGTTCGTTTAATGTTGATTGTCGTACAGTCCGTCCATTTTCGGACATTGCGATTGGTCAGCACAAAGAAAATGCAGGGAGTTGAAAGCTCTATTGCCTACTTCCTAGAAGCATTGCCGTACCTCCGGTTATATCGTGGTTTGTAGTCTTATGAAGCTGATTATCACACCTACGCGACTCGTTCTGATAATCATCTACATAGGAAAACAATACTCGATGAAACCCTAGATGTAATCGAACACAGACTGTTCAGTGACTACGTAACAGTAAGACACGTTTAGCTAATTAATGTTGAAGTGATTTATCCATCACTGACATTAGTTGGTTGTCTGCAATAATTCCGTTGGTTTAAATACTATTATCTTCGTTTACTGCCGTCCCGAGCGTCTTTGTGTACAATGACATTGGAGAGAACCAAGCCGAGAACACAGTAGTAAAATACTAATTATGAACGTGTATGTGGCAGCAGTTCTGTACATTGCTTATCGGACGTTCCCTCGCCCCCGCATGGACATGGTATCGGAAATCGCAGAAGCGGAGAGATACAAAGTCAATATAAATCTCTTCAGTATGTGTGCAATCCAGGCCAAAGGAATGTTGTCTTTAAAAACATTTATAATTCTATAATTTTGCTGTAGACAACACGATTTTAGAATCGTGTCTTGGTACTTTTTGCGTCTGTTCTCGTCGAATACTTAAAAGATAACAATGATACTGTAGTTTGCGGAAACGCCTATTATTGTAGGAACCACGAACAAATTTAGTATCCAAACACCATATAGTATTTTTCACTGTTATGTGTGTTCTATGGGACTTAACCCTTACACTGCCGAGAAAACAGTGAACACGGCCCAACTGCAAGAGACATAGATTCCCATGAGCCCCAGCGACTGCGGGGGTTCATGAGGATCTATGCTTTTTGCAGAGACCAGTGTGTATCCATGCGTCTTAGACGATTTTGGCTTCTGGTTGTAGAATGCACACAGATTTCAGAAAGAAAAATGTACGTACTGTGGCAAGGAAGGGGCTAAGGCCCAAATATATTTTTGATTTAGGATCCTCCTAACAAAAGCCGCAAGATGTAAAATCACAGACCAGCACAATTCTTCTGTTATATTATGGCTATTAGTTGATTTTATGTCAGTTTTAAAAAATAGCGAGACTCATTGAAATGCAATTACTATGAAAATAAACATACTGCCTTATTCTTCTTCAGATGGCCCATCAAACGTCTACATTTTCAACGCAACAGAGCTCTCCATTAACCACACTGTATGCCTAGTTTGCCAAGCTGATGACTTCAACCCGTCAATTAATTTTACCTGGACGGGAGTAGCTTGTGATTCAGATAAATCTCTAATTCACTCAGCCAGCGGTTCTGTAAACAACACTGGTAACTGCATGATTAACAAGGAAAATGAAACTGCAAAGGGGAGTGTCTGTAAATTTACGCCCTCGCCGAATGATCACGGAACTGTCGTTATGTGTACAGCTACAAATACTTACACTGGGACTCTCTTCGCATCGGCAACCTGGAGGATTGAACTTAACCGTGAGAGTATTGAAGAACGAATAAACAATAGTACACCGACTAGCCCCCCCCCCCCTTTCATCTTTAACCACACACACACACACACATACACACACGCGCGCGCGCGCGCGCACACACACACACACACACACACATACACATACACACCTACGCTCACACATACACACACGTACGCACATACATACACATACATACACATACACACCTACGCTCACACATACACACACGTACGCACACACATACACATACATACACATACATACACATACACACACACACACACACACACACACACATACACACACAAGGCATCCATACCCTCACACCGAACCACACCTCTGTACGCTCTTACACATCACGTTTCTACCATTAAATGAAGCCACCATACCCAAAAGGAAGTAGCCTTAATCTTTTCACTGCCAGTGGAGGCAGAATGCGTGTGTAAAATATTGGTTACTTTAATGTCAAAGAGCCCCGCCATCCAAGTAACATGAATATAAATTGGTCCCAGTAAGAGGCATAGATCCTTATGGGCTTATGAGTATCTATGTCTCTAGCAGACGTCTTGTGTTCAGTTTTTGTGGACTTTGAAGGGGTTAATAGTTCTTTTGCTTCATGAAAAATCTCCAGAATAACTCAACTTGTTCAATATGCGATGCCCTGGCGAAAGAATATTATTAGGTGGGGGTGGGGGTGTGGGGTGGGGGGGGGGGAGAAAGGGTAGGGGAGAAAGTAGGGAAGTAGGGGGAGGATGAAGTATGGTCCGTGATGTGGATATACCAAACAACATGTATTTTAAGCGATACATTCAAAGTGTACATTGACATGCTTTGTTCTTTTACATTCTAATGTTTTTTCTTGCCGTCAGTGCCAGAACCAACCAGCCAAAGCCAAGTGTTTTCTGCGGCTGCCTTTGGAGGAGGGCTCGGGGCTGTCATCGCTGTCACCATCGTCATCATCACTGTAGTTGTCATCGTCAAGCGAAAAAGACGTGATTTAAAACAAAAATGAACTCCTTTGTTCATGCATCCTGTAAAAAGTACCGGTGTCTGCATGAACAAGAGGGTTAACTCAATCTGCCCGCGACACACCACAGCAAGATATGGCTCGACAATGATAGTTGAAGGGTGGTAGCAGAATAGCTTGGCGCCTATAGGCGCCAAGATATTCTGCCACCACCTTTGAACTTTCATGGTCGATCTGTCTCCTAAATTCTAATGCAGTCCTCAGAGGATAACACCAAAACGTGGGTATTTCGTATCTCGGGCACAATGAGTTAATAGGTGCCGAAAGGCTAAGAATTGTACCCGTAAATCTGAAGCGTATACTCTCCCTCTCCCGTCGCGTATAAACAAGATCCGCAGCTGCAACTAAATAATTTCGACATTCGCTATGATGAGCATCGCCTTCTGGGGAAATAAAAGATTTTGGCGTCGTTTATTGGTCAGTTTTCCTGGATAAAATTCATATTTTATTCGGTGCGCTTTAAACAGGTGAAGAATGCAGGCATCACACTACATTCCATCTCTATGATTCAAATTAGCGTGTAGCAATTGCTTGCGCTAAACGTCAACAAACAATAAATAATTATTTCCGAGATTCACCTCGGTCGGGTTCTTCTCACTTTAAATGCAAAAACAAATGCGAGCTATTTTCAAAGATACATGGCCAATAAATAAATACAAGTTAAATGTTGCCGGTTTGCACTCATTTGAAGCCATTCTGGACAAAAATCATCAACGTATTCAAGCGTGTAGTTAGGATCAGTTTGGGTGCTAATGTCAGATTTTGAGGCAATGTGCCTTTCGCCGTAATTTTCAAAATAACAAATGTGATTTTCTGTGTGCATTTTCAGAATCGAAACGCTCACAAGACAAAGAAATCATCAACAGGAACAGCAGTCACGGTAATACTTGTAGAATGTAAGCCTTACGTTGTCGGTAGCGGTTCTTGTAGCGATGATTTCTGCAGGAATCATGGCCACAAATAAAGACCGCAAGGAAAGGGTGACAATATTTTGACTTTCTTGTTGTTTCCACCATACGCCAGCCTATACATGCAAAAATCTGATCTTTTTGACTATTTATCTGCGGGTGCTTGTGCTAAACCGATGATGTGATCTAAAATTAACGTATGCGTTAACGAAGCAATGCGCGATATGGAATTTTTGGTAGGCTGGTCAGGTGCAACGGTCTGATCTAAACTACAGACCAACACACATATATTTGTTAGAATACCGAAAATATCTCGCAACAATACTTTTATTTTTCTTCAGAATTTGAAGGACACACCAGTTCGGTGTATGAAGTCGTGGACACCTTATTTGAACCTTCACAGCAGCCTACGACTACACCCAAACCTGTAGCACAGGCCTTGAGAATACCCTCAGGAAACACCACAGCCGGGATGACCTACGACAACGACATGATGAATCCGGAGACTGACGCCGGATATTTTTCATCATCCAGTGAGCGTGATCAACAATTTAGCCTCTTTGTGAGCGCAGCCACCGGTATTGTAACAGCTGCGTGCACAAATAATAATACCGTTATTATATGGGCGCTTTTTCTCAATTTTTGGGCGAATCGACTCAAAGCGCCACGAACTGAAACCCAGCACGCACACTCACGTGACCAACACAGATTTACGCCGAAGACAAACACAGTACAAGACAGACGAAGGGCCAGTTCAGCTACTGAAAGTTACAGAGATTTTTGGTCGCTTGTATTTGAAATTTGTAAAGTGGCCTGAAACCGGTACCAAAGTGTGGGGGATGGGGGTGGGGGGGGGGTGGGGGTGGGTGGGAGGGGGTGGAAGAACCGGAGTACCCGGAGAAAGAACCCCCGACGGTCCGCCCGAATTAACGGTGACACTTACCAGAGGAGAAAAGTCCGACGCCGAAACCCGTTTTCGAACCTCACACCTTTGGCACTTGTGGCAGGCGCCTTAACCACTGAGCCACGGACCGCCCCAAAGAGGTTAAGCAACTTGTAACAAAGAATAGACAGATGAAAATCAAGATGTGGTGACCGCACACAGACCTGACGATTAATACTATTCTGTTTTTGCAGAGAGCGCTCCAAGATGCCTGGCAACCACGGTTAGCGACCGGTATGCCTATAACCAGATTCAAGGCGCATCGTCAACCGGGGGTGACGAGAGTGCACAGAGCAAAACAGATGCCTGGCTTGTTGGCAACAAAGAATCTGACCTTGGTAACGTTGAAACTTCCCAAGAAGACGTCTACGCAGTCGTGGATAAGTCCAAGAAGACTTCACAACGGCCCAACAATGCTGTTTCACCGAACTACAACGATCAGACAAACGACAAAGGCCCTAGTGCAGTAGTCCACAAGCAGGCCGACAAACCGTCTAGGTCACACGATACCAATTCTGCATCCACACCGGATGGCCGCGACACGGAACAGCACCAAGACACGAAGACGCAGAAGCCCACAGCCGCAGCAAAATCTGCAGTCAAAGCCAAACCGGACGTGAAACCCAAACCTAGTCAACTGCAGTCTTCGTCGGCTGGTTCTGAAGGTAGGACAACAAACTCACTAAATTCTACATTAGGTAGGTCAGCGAAACAGTGCGTTGCCGTGAGGTGGCTTAGTCGCTTGCTCGTTGTTAATAATTTACCCTTTGCGTGTCGGTAGCGGTTTTAATCGCGATGATTCCTTTAGGAATCATGGCGACTAAAACCGTTAGCGACGCTCAACGGAATCATCGCGACTAGAACCGCTACCGACACGCAAACGGTAAATAACGATCTGTACAACGCAATAGGATGCTGCCCATTTTCCAGCCAGACCCATTTGCAGATTCTAGTGAGTTCCTCCAGCCTCAGAGGCTCATGAACATCTATGGCGTTTGCTAATAAAGATAGGATGAATTCGTTTCCACCAGATTTACTGAGTGAAGTGTTTACAGAGTATTAACTCATTCAACGCCGACACACCACGGCAAAACATGGATCGAGCGTGATAGTTCAAGGGTTGAAAGAGAATAGCTTGGCGCCCATAGGCGCCAAGCTATTCTGGCACAAGCCTTGAACTATCACGCTCGATCTGTTTCCAGAAGTGTAATACAGTCTTCAGGGGGCAACTTCAAAATTTGAGGATTTCGGTCCTGGAGCAGAATGTGTTAATTTATTTTTTTTATACGTAACAAATAAGTACTTTATATTTTTAGATCAGTCGTTAGCATTGCGATGTACCTCAAACAAACGCAAGCCTTCGCCCGCGTGTGAAGAGCTTCTTTGAAACGCGCTTTGCTCTTTCTTTCTGTGCACAGAACCTATCGGTGCAGGGGAGAGAATCCACACGCAGGACACCCGATCGGCCAGGCCGCAATACTACGAAAATGTGGAGCCGTCCTTTGCACATGCATCTAAACAGCACCAGGTTAGTTGACCGGTGACATGTCCTGACATGATACGACAGGGTGTGGATCGACCGTGATAGTTCAAGGGTGGTGTCGGAATAGCTTGGCGTCTGTAGGCAGGCCGTCTACGGCAACCATCAGGCCGATGAAATTTTGCACACTGATTATATTCCTTTGTTCAAGAAGAATTTTTTGTGACTTTGACCTGTCAGTGTATGTGACGATTTGATAGTTACGACATCCAGACCAAAAAGGTGTCTGACAACAGTGTTTATATGCTGACGAGTTGGTTTGTTCGGAGTTTTGATAATGGACGGCTTTAACGGCGGGTTATTGGGGAGAGGGGGGGTGGGGGGGGGCGAGGGCAGGGACAGCTGTTGTATATAGAGTTCACAGAAAGGTTCAGGCGCTCTTCGACTGTGACACTATGATTTGCCATGAACTTTCAACGGACTTGCTATTGAGCAAGCTTGTCTTTTTTTTTTTTTTTTCCAAGGAGTGAGATGTAGAGAAAATACGAACAAGGAAGGAAAAACGCTTCGGAGGGACAATTTTAACACAGATTATTAATTGTATAGGTAAAAACCATGTTTTTCATTATGGGCATACACACACGAAAACAGTTTGCTACTTTTCATTCATTAGCCAGGGGAGCGAATTAAACGAAGTGAAATCCCCACTGACGCATTTTTTTTTTCAAAAAGGAAGTACAGGTAATCATTTTCTGGAAAGTACGTGCACGTCACAAAAACCATTAATCAACTTGACATTTTTATAATCTTGACAGCAGGACAGCGAGCAGACGACAATGGATGATGACGAGTACAACACGCTGAATTTATCGGCCCCCAACGCAGCGCGCCGACAAGAGCCCAGTCCTGAATACAGCCACTTAGGTTCTCTGTAAAGCTGTTGAAAACGTGTACTTGTTCGCTCGGCCTCGGCCTGTCTAATAGACACATAAAGAACTTGTCGCTTGGGTGTGTTGTATGCATTTCAGCTTCACTCCCGTCCCGCCACTAGACGCTTTTTTTCTGAAATCTTTGTTTGTTCAAGGACCAAAAGCCAAGATAGTTTAAGAAAAGTGGATACAAATTGGTGTCGGCAAGAGGCATAGATCGTCATGAGCCCCCGCCTTCGCGGGGGTTCATGACGATCTATGCCTCTTTCGGGGGGACCGTCCTTACTTGTTCTCAGCTACGAAGTTGTTAAGTGAAACTGTCAGGCGTGCGTGTTTTTTGTGGCTGTATTGCGGCGTTTAACATTCATTTTACTTTGTGGGTGTGTGCGTACCTAACGTGGTGTTTATACTGTTTATTATTATTTCAATCTTTGTTTTATATTTTTATGGAAAGAATGGAAAGAAATCTGTATGACTTTGTTAACAGTACTCTTACAATCATACTGATCCTAAAAAAATAAAAAGGCAACAAATACAAACAAACAAACAAACAAACAAACAAAACAAAACAAACAACAACAAAAATATATTTGTGTTTGGATTTTGTTTATTGAAGTACCCATGGTGTACTGTGCATTAGAGTATTACATTAAAAGTATGGATGCACTAATACCCACAACGTTCTATACTCGTAAGTTTTTCTACAGCAATCCTCATACATAACCAATTGTCAGAGGACCCAGTTTATCTTGTTGTTATATCCAAAGACAGCCATGACAAAATGCAGCTTAGAGTACACGCGAATGACAGTAATCTTCCGATATAGCAAAGGGTTAGAAGACCCAAGTGTATTCCTTTTTATACTCCGGCTAAAAAAAAAAAAATCGCTAAGGGAACCGATGTGTCTTGATCCTATATCCAGCCGTGAAAACTATGTCATAATAAAAGCTTTTCAGATGTACTGCTCCTTTAATTTGGAATTCCTTACCGACTGAGCTGAGAAATGCCTCCACTTTTACGCAGTTCAAAGCAAAGTTAAAAACTTACTTTTTCTCGCAGTCTTTCGTGTATTCTCTACGGTATTTCTGTACACACCCCTTGCAGTTTATGTGTGTGTGTGTGTGTGTGTGTGTGTGTGTGTGTGTGTGTGTGTGTGTGTGTGCGTGCGTGCGTGCGTGCGTGCGTGCGTGCGTGCGTGCGTGTGTGCGTGCGAGCGTGCGTGCGTGCGTGCGTGTGTGTGTGTGTGTGTGTGTGTGTGTGTGTGTGTGTGTGTGTGTGTGTGTGTGTGTGTCGTTTTCGCCTGCGCATTTAGTTATATTATAAATATGAGACATGCGCCATATTATTATTATTATTATTATTTTAATGCAGATTGTTGCAGAAGTGAAATACAGTAAACTTCGGAAATAACAAAGCGCTGGAGAACCCAGATTTGTTTGTTTTTGTATCCGACATTAGTTATAAGCAACGTAATAATATTCACATGTAAGAGTTCAGTCAACTTTTTCCTCTGGTATACTAGTGTTGTCGCCGGGTTTTTGTGTTTTTTCCCCCAACTTGTAATAAGCAGCGTTTACCGTATGTTTTCACAGCCAGATATTTAACGACAATGGCTTTTGTGAAATATATATAGCTGAACCTTCTCGTGCTTGCAGTAATCGGTAAATGTTAACCCCTTAAAGATCGGAGCAAAGTGAACCCTACCCAGCTGCAAGAGACATAAACCCTCATGAGCCCCCGCGGTCCTTTTTGCCTGTTCTGGTCACAGTTACACCTGAGTTCTTAAAGCGACTATCGGCAAGGGTGCAGTCGCGCCCGACGCGCAATTCGTGATCACTGGCATCGAAGGGGTTAAATGTAATGGTGGCTGCATGCAAACGTGGTTAAAATTAGTGTTTACAATGTGACTGCAGATAGTGCATTGAATTGAACACTAATTCAAGGACAAACATTTTCCTTATTCCTGTTAATTCGGCCTGTGATCAAATGCATTTGCCGACAGTATTGTATCCGTAATTTTGCTTAAAATGTGTACCGTTATTGCGATTGTAAAGCATGGTGTTTGTTGACTGATAACTCGTTCAAGGCGCCTCGCATCAATAGCTGCTAAAGTGTCGTACAGCGTTGCCGGCCGGCAACGCGGTACGACACTTCCGCAGCTATTGATGCGATGAGCCTTTAACGAGTTACGAAAAGAAATGCATGATTTGTTTGAGAAATAAATACAATCTTTGAAACTTTAAATCTTAAATCTAGAATAAAGCTGATCCTTGAAACGGATGCAACTTACTTGTTTATTTCTCTTAATTTATTTCTCCTTCGTAATTAATGTGATGATTAATATGAAGACAGTGTACATGATTATGACAATATTATTTCGACCCATTTGCAGTACGCGCGGCATCGGCATGCACAAAGGGGTTAATAAATTCAATGGCAGGGGAAAATTCACAAAATATAATTCAAGAGACATAGATCCTCATGAGCCCCAGCAACTACGGGGGCTCATGATGATCTATGCCTCTTGCTGAAACCATGTGTCCATGAATATTTTTTAGGCGTCTTGGGCTCTCTGGCATTAAACTAACAAAGATTTCAAAAACACAATCTGCGACTGCTGGAAGGAAAAAGGGTTAACCCTCTGTTATATACAGCCAAAGGTACTGTTTATTAAAAGCCCACTACTGTCGTAACTGTTCACAGATACAGATACACTTCTGTAACATATGGTTACGAAACGCTACATACAGGTCTTGATATAGTTTATATAGACACAGGACAATCCAGTTCAGCACACGTCGTTTTGATTTCAAGTAACTGGACAGTGACTCTACTCCGTTCTATAAATACATTGCTTTCAGTACGAGAAACAGCTAAAAGTAGATTGACACGCTAACGCATGCGCAGAATAAATATGTTCGATTACGCGTGTGCTTTCGCTGCGTGTCCGAACTGCTGTTAAAGTTCATTAGATGTGTCGACAAGGCATAACAAACACAAACGCTGCTGAAATGTGTCTTCAAATTTACGCGTAATGGTACTTTAACTCCATCGTGCGGCTGAAGCCACCGGTACTGTAAACAATACTGTCGGCTGCAAGCACAAGGATGTTAAAATTAAAAAAATGATCGCCCACACGCTAAGGTCAGGTTCTTGATGCAGGTTTTTATAGCAGGAACTAAAATTGTATAAAGCCTGCATAAAGCGACCATCCAAACTTGTACTGTGTTTAACTAGTTATTTTTTATGCGTGTTTTTTACTCGTGGGGTTCTTTTCTGCATTTTATACGCTTGGCAGTCACCTGTTTGGTCTGGATTTCTACCACCCAAAAGACTATCAAAATGTTTTCGCCTAAGACATGTGGTCATTTAACTAATAAAAAGATCATGGGACGAAAAAAAAGACTCGTTGACTTTTAAAGACTGGCGCTCGCCTTATAGATGCGGTCGCAATATACAGGTGGCCACACTGAAAACTAGGACCCCATACGTAACCCCGACAGAAATCTCGGGTCCTGAGACGTTATGTATTTTGATACCGAGCTGTGATGCGGGGTGTCGTGACTTTCCAGCAAGCACAAGGTCTTGGGCCGATGTCAGCCGAAGTTGGCCCGTGCAGTGTCGTGCGCGGGCCAACTTCGGCCGACATCGGCCTCAGGACATTTTGTTCACTGGACTTCTAAGATGCGGCGAGTATCTTACAAATAGTGGCAACAGCAATAACAATTACCTAAGCAGCAGCATTAACAAATGATACAGCTAACACAAATAGATACATATTCCGCACACACACGAAAAGGCAACATTGAAAGTGCGTAATAAGTACGTACGTTTATATGGACTTAGGGTGTATATTGTCTAAAATTTAATGTACTTTGTAGAATATTTGCGAATGCGTATATTTGTAAGTTGCTCGTACCTTACATCGTACCGTTTTTATTAGTTAGATAATCTTGGTTTACCAGGGGCAGATCAGTTACTTTTGTTTGGGACATTCAACCTGATACAAATGGCACCCACGACGCTAGACCTTGCTTCCAGGGGCAAAAAAAATCGACAAGCGGGGAGGGGGGTGAGGAGAAGGCGGAGGGGGTGGGGGAGAGAGAGAGAGAGAGGGGGAGAGAGAGAGAAAGAGAGAGAGAGAGAGAGAGAGAGAGAGAGAGAGAGAGAGAGAGAGAGAGAGGGAGAGAAGGCGCTTAGGTGTTACCTGAGAGTCTCACCATTCGCCAAAATATCAATCAACGGAGGGGGGGGGGGGGGTAAGGGGGGGGGGACTACTCATTAACCAGATAGGTGAGGCTGGCGCTGGTTGATATGTATTCTTCCCCTCCCCCTTTTTTTTTTCCTTTTCTCTCTCTATCTCTCTCCCTCTTTCTCTCTCTTCCTCCCCCACCCCTCCCCTACCCCCCTTTACACTTCTCTCTCGCCCTGTTTCTCTCTTTACGCTTTTTCCTTTACCTTCTTCCACTTCCTCCTCCTCTCCCCCCCCCCCCCGCCCCCGTTTCTCTCTCTCTCTCTCTCTCTCTCTCTCTCTCTCCTCTCTCTCTCTCTCTCTCTCTCTCTCTCTCTCTCTCTCTCTACCTCCCCCCCCCCCCTCCCCCGTTTTTAATAATTTTTTTTTGTTTTTTTGTTTTGAGATACCATTGAAGACGGTTTCACAACTACCTACTCTCCACTTATACCAATATTTTCTTACTGAATTTGATTTTTGCTTTGTTTCAATGACTTATTACTTGTTGTGTACCGTGCTAAATGCTGGGGTTTTTTTTCCCCCGGGGTCCTCCGGTTTTCCCCCGAGGTAGTCCTCAACTTGAAGGTGATAAAGTTTGCCTTCGGGTTGGTGTTTAGCAGGCTTTGTGTATTAGACACTCAGCCTACTTCGTGCCCAAGGGTACTCCCCATTCGTTCTCTCTCTCTCTTTCTCTCTCTCCCTCTCGCTGTCTCTCTCTCTCTCTCTCTCTCTCTCTCTCTCTCTCTCTCTCTCTCTCTCTCTCTCTCTCTCTCTCTCTCTCTCTCTCTGGCCTCACATACACGCATTTACTTTTGCTCGCTCCTGCGCGCTCTTAAACACACTCTTGTCTCTCGTGTTCAGTTTCTCTCCGAGTCTCTCTCTTATGATTTTTTCGTTGACGTCATTTTTACTTTTTCCCGCACTTTTGTTCTTCCTTTTCTTTTATTTTACGTCACCTCCTTCAGTTGCCACATTTCTTCTGCGATGCATGGAATGCATGGAATGGTCTGAACGGCATGATGGGTAGGCAGCAAAAGAAAAAAGCCAGGCTCTGCACTGGAAATCCAGTTGAGATGGCCAATGATCTAAATCGTTTTTACTCACGGTTCGATGGCAGAAACCTTAGTGATAACTGTGATGAATTGTGCCAGTCCATTGTGCCGGAACCTTTGTCAATTACTGAAGAGGAGGTAGTAAACATCTTTTCTAAGCTGAATGCACACAAAGCACTTGGACCAGATGGGTTAGGTGGAAGAGTATTGAAAACCTGTGCAGGTCAATTGGGGAAGATCTTCACTACTATCTTTCAGTTCCTGCTTGATCATCATACTGTCCCTACGGCTTGGAAATCATCAATCATTGTCCCGATTCCTAAAAAAACCAACGCTCATGAATTCAACGATTTCCGTCCAGTTGCATTGACTTCTATTCTGTCAAAATGTATGGAAAAAGTGGTGAGGAGACATCTGTTAAATGATGTTGCCGAACTACTGGATCCATTCCAATTTGCTTACAAAAACCATAGGGGTGTGGAGGATGCATGCCTTACTCTGTGCAATCTTGTATTTCAACATCTTGAGAAATCAAAAGCACATGTGAGAATTCTTTTTATTGACTTTTCTAATGCTTTTAATGCTGTTGAACCACTGATGCTTTTGCAGCGTATGATGGACTTTAATGTGAACACAAACATTATTCTGTGGGTGCGAGACTTTTTGAAGGACAGGCCACAACGTGTAAATGTACACGGCAGTCTGACCAAGTGGTGCTAAATTCAGGCTGCCCTCAAGGTTGTGTCCTCTCTCCGACATTGTTTTCTATATACACAGACCATATGCGTTGTCACACTGCCACTTCTCGTCTCTTAAAGTTCTCAGACGACATGGCCATTGTACGCCTACTCCAAAAAGAAGACAGTCTGGCCGAGTACTTTGCACAGATAGCAGTATTAGAGTCATGGTGCAAAGATAGTTTTCTGGAAATGAATGTACAGAAAACCAAGGAACTCGTCATTGATGACAGGAAAGTTGATGATATTTTTGTACCTGTCTCAATTAATAATCAACCTGTAGAGGTGGTCACTGAAATTAAGTACCTTGGCACAGTCGTGGATAGTGGGCTGTCCTTCACTGGCAACACTGATCTGATTGTGAAAAAAGCAAACCAGCGTCTGTACCTTCTTAGGAAACTGAGAAGTTTTGATGTCAGTTCCAGGGTTTTAGAATCCGTTTATAGAAGCCTGATCGAAAGCATACTGACGTTTAACATCACTGCTTGGTATGGCAATCTCAGTATGAAAAACAGGGGCAGACTGTCACGTATCGTCAGAACAGCTGAGAAGATCATTGGCCTAGGACAGTACCCAGTAGATGATCTGTACCATAGAGCTGTCCGAAGGATAGCTACTAGCATTGTCAATGATCCTAGTCACCCACTCTCTGATCAGTTTCAAATGCTACCATCAGGCAGACGTTTCAACATGCCACTTGCCAAAAGGAATGTTTTTAAGAAGTCTTTTATTCCAACTGCTGTCTCGATTTTGAACTCTCATTTATAACGCCTCGATAAGTATGATCTACTTAACATTACCTCCCATCTTGTGACAGATTGCTTGTGATAGATTGCTGCAATGATAATTTTTCATGATATGCTTTTGCAGCGTTTGTTAATGTCTTATATTGTTGTTTCATGACGAGCCGAAAGGCAAATTTCTGTCGTGCCTGGACTCGAACAGACAATAAAGTTGCATTGTATTGTATTGTATTGTATGAAGATAAGTAGCGGCTAATCTCTCTGTTTGCTTGTCTATTTTGACAAAGGGTATTTACCCGAAATATTAATCAATTGTGTTGTACCCGTCTTTTCTAAGCGTGTTTCTTTCTCCGTTGGGTACTTCTTTATATAATTGTATAATATGTATAACTGCTGTCAACTGCGATACACGACAGTGAATGGGATCTTACGAGGGTTTCTCCAGGAAGTTCAACCCGGCCAGTGTCAGCTGACGCAAACTGTGTTTCTGCAATCTTCGTTAATTCAAGACCAAACAACCTTACCTTTCCCGGTAACATGGATTCGAGCAAGAGGCATAGATCCACAAGAACTGCGGGGGCTCATGAGGATCTATACCTTTTGCATTTGGGTGGCATTCAGATTTTCTCGGCACAGAACGGGTCGACCTATGCTGTGTATCTGCTGTCGGTTGTATTAAAGGAAAAGTCGAGTTGGCACAGTTTCTTCTCTGCACGACAAAAGAGCCAGTAAAAACAGCATGTACTATTTCAATTTGTTTTCTGATTGACGCATTTGAGTGATCATAACGCAGCATTTGTGTCCATGTATGCTTCGGCATAAGCAGTAGAGCTGACGAAACATAAACACTTCGTGAGTTTTTAAAAATATTTTTTATAAAGGTAATAAGTCTGTTCTAGCATACGAGACCACATGTCTGTTCGATTAGTTGCCAGTTTGTTGCTGTTTCTTTGCACCACTGAAGGTACGTGCCTAGATTTTAGAACTTACTAGATGGTATTAAGGGAAATAATTGTTGGCATTGCCCTTTTGAATGCATCACCCTGAGTTAAACACAATGATCCGTCCCGGGTCTATGTGTGTTCATACACGTGTGCTCTATGGAAGTCACCGCAATTACTTGCCCGCAAAGGAAACATGTATTAAAAATTCGACTATATTAGAAATCAGTGCAACAGAGCTGGAACTTCAATTTTGAAAAGTGAGCTGCTTTTGAAAAGGACACACACACACACACACACACACACACACACACACACACACACACACACACACACACACACACACACACACACACAGGGAGACGCAACCATCAGAGTGGGTTACCTAGCATTTCATGTGAAAATGGGTTCCCATATTTCTATTTATTCTAGGGCTCTGGAATTGATGCCAATGTTTAGAACTCACATGAAAACTAAGCTCTATAACTTAAAATAAAATAGACATTTTCTAGAAACAGAGCCATTAGATGCCGAAAAAATGGGTTTCTGCCAATAAAGTGGGTGGGTGTCTCTCTCACACAAATGAAACTGGCATTACAGTCAAAATGGGTGTCTTCACAACAGTAGGCGTCTGTAATAAGGTCAAGTTCATGGAATACTTCTTTTTCACATTAATTTTTTTTTCCCAACTTAAATGTGTATGTGTGCTTTAACATTCTTTACATAGTATGGTGCAAAATTCAATAAACACTGGCCCGAAACCTTTCGATTATGATTTTTACAGAGGAAATCGTTTAAACATTGCTGCGTTTTGTCCTTTTGAAGCAAAACAGTTTATCATGGCATTGATGTGAGAATCAACATAATGTATTCTGGAAATTAAAGGACTTTGTTTTGTGTGTTTTGGGGTACTCTGGAGTTTCAGACAAACAGCAACAGAGCATTTTGAATATTAACCCTTATCATTCGGAATACACCAGTGTGTGCAACTAGTGTAACTGAAATAGTCCAAGGGTTAGTGCCAGAATAGCTTGGTGCCTCTAGGCGCCAAGCTATTGTAGCACCACCCTTGAACTAAAGCCATTGGTCTATGTCATCTGTAAGTACTGTAATGTAGCTTGCATAGAATTATGGCAGTGAACAGATTTGAAGCTATTAGCCTCAGTATGACTATGATGCGGGTCAAAAAGTGTGGAAAAATATCAAAGATAGAAAAAGACCCAGACGAAGAAACGAACACTTAACTTATTCTACCCCAGCAAAATTTAAGATCCACCACGATAGTTCAAGGGTGATGCCAGAATAGCTTGGCGCCTATGGGCACCAAGCTATTCTGGCATCACCCTTGAACTATCGTGGTGGATCTGTGTCCTGCACTGCAACGCAGTCTTCTGAAGACGACTTCAACATTTGGGCTTAACTTATTCTACCCCAGACACACCACAGCAAAATAAAGATCCACCATGATAGTTCAAGGGTGATGCCAAAATAGCTTGGTGCCTATGGGCGCCAAGCTATTCTGGCATCACCCTTGAACCATCATGGTGGATCCGTGTCCTGCACTGCAACGCAGTCTTCTGAAGACGACTTCAACATTGGGCTCAACTTATTCTACCCCAGACACACCACAGCAAAATAAAGATCCACCATGATAGTTCAAGGGTGATGCCAGAATAGCTTGGCGCCTATGGGCGCCAAGCTATTCTGGCATCACCCTTGAACTATCATGGTGGATCTGTGTTCTGCACTGCAAAGCAGTCTTCTGAAGACGACGTCAACATTTGGGGATTCTGATCTTGGGGTAGAACGAGTTAAAATGACAGAACAGAACACTGACATTAATTAATTAACTGACAACATAAGAAATCACTTGAAACTTCAGCCTTTATTTAACGTCTTTCGTCTCCAACAAACAACCAGCCATTCTTTCATTTGCAAAATGGTATGGCAGTACAACCAACCATTCTTTCATTTGCAGAGTTTTTAAAATGGCATGCAGTATATTACAAAATGATCCGCCCCCCCCCCCCCCTAACACTCTTGTAATCAATTTTTACATTGTCAATGGTTTTCTTATCTTATTATATTGTCTTTTGTCCCCAGCCGGCTGTTTCGTTTTGCAAATCCAAAGGTTATACAGTATACAAAATGTGACCCTTTCTCACGAAACCAGTCTTAACTCGCAGCGAGCCAATCAGCACTACACGCAATAATATGTGGTGGGGGGTCAATCTGGGGCATTTTCACTTTTTGGGAGAAATGTATTCTACATACACCAAAGTATGGTGTGGTTAAAATCTTTATCATGAAAAATGCTATTAAATAGGTAAAAAATGATTTTAAAAGTCTGCCCTTGGCCCCAATTATGCTGCACACAGAAACTTCACAGGCTGTTTTCTCAAAATGGCCGCCGGAGGCTTTAACAACCTTAAACACTTAAGAACAGCTTTTACAATTTTTGCACTACAGCATACAGTCATATATCACAGTAATCAGCAAACACTGTAGTTTTCATAAATGTATATATGTCAAAACATCCAAAATGCGAGTTCTTGACTGATTTTGTGAGAGAGAGGGTCACAAATGATCCAGGCGTCCATCAGATAAAAAAAAAAAAAAAAAAAAAAAAAGCAGGCTATACATGCTGAAACCACCCCAATAATAACACTGATGTAATAAATCTGTGTGAAATCGAAAATGCCGCGAGTGGCGGCTCAATTCATTTCTTTTGTAACTTTTTCAGTCTGTTGCGGACGTAATCCTTAATGTTTGTCCAGCGCCTATGTCTAAGTGCAGGTTCCAGCGCCATTGCATACTGTATCTCGGCCTTTCCAGGAAGTTTGTTCATGACGCGGTGTGTCTTGAAACGAGTTTGAACAGCTTTCTCTTCAGCTTCCCCCCATGGTTTTCTTGTAAATCTAGCTTTCTTTCGAACAGGAGCTGACGCAGTACTGTCATCATCAAAACTATCTAGATTGTCATCAGGCTCTGGACGTCTTTTCTCCGTCATGCTCATCGATTCCTGTGTTGCTGACTTGCTACTTGCTTCATTCACAGGTGCTGTTCCCCCTGAGACCTCTCTGCCAGTTTCTGATGCGTCTTCATTGTCAAAGTCAATCTCTTCATCATCGCCCAGCTCAGCTCTAATGCAACTCTCAAAATCTGTCATCCCATTGTTAACTGACAGAAGAATCTTTGCCACTTTTGCCTTTTGAAGGACGTCTTGAGGTTGGCGGTAGATATGGCGATGTATCCGAATATCATGGCCAAGGAAATCTGCCAGCTGATCCTGGTCTAACTCCGAGATGGCCATTGACTGAGCCAAAGTTGCAACCTGCTTCCGCAACTGAGTAAATGTGAACATGGCTGGGTATGACACCCCTGCTTCTAGGGCATGGGCCTTCAGAACATCATGGCCTCTGTAAGGCCTCTGACCAGAAGGTGTGGCAAAGATGTACTGGGAATCAGCGAGAGCTGGCACCGATTGCCTCATTTGAAGGATTCTGTCCACAGTTGTCATCATCTTCTTCGTCAGCAAAACGGGAACACTCCTATTAAACTTGCCTCTGATTTCCACTCGCTGAAAATGATTCACCATTTTCTTCTCAACCTCTGTGAGACCTTTCAAGATATCTTGATTGGTGATCGATCCAATCTTAGCATTCTGGAAGTCTGACACCTTCATTCTCTGAACTTCTCCCCCTCGTTTTCGGTTGAAAAGTGATACAGCACAAAGAGTTGCTGTAACCACTGTCGGATAATCTTCCGAAACCATCCTTGTCTCAAGAAGCTGATGGACCTTCCTCACATCTTCACATGATGGGATCAGCTTGGGTTTGTTCATGGTCATTTTCCCGACCGACTGGGCTGCTGTATCGGACACACAATCATACCAGTCCCCGTTGAAGACAGAGTCAAACCGCTGCGCCTCAGAGAGCTCCTGTCGCCACCTGTCGTCTGAACCCTGTCCAAGCTGTTTGGATGCCTGTGACTGTTTGATCTGTGAACACTTTTTCAAAGCATGGCCTATGCGCATTGCGAGATTGCCTTTTTTGAACTGATGTGTGTCCTCATCAAAATCTGCTAGCTCTTTTACAGCCAGGACAACATGATCAAAGCTAGCTGAATTGATCACAGCATTTAAACTTGCGATTTTCATTTCTGACCTCACTCTGATAATCTTTAACAGTCTCCCTAACTCCCGCATCCTGGAGCTAATTTGTCCAGCCGTGTGTTCTTCAATGTCCCTGCGGTCAAATAATCTCTTTCCATACTCAAGAAGCAAGGGGTCAGTTCTGATGAGACGGCTTATCTCATCATCTCTCTGGGTAGCCAAGACCTTGTGGTAGAAGGAAAATTCAACGTCTAAAGGTATTGGAAGCATGAGCCGACCACGGCGAGCGGCGTCCCCTCGCCGAGTGATCTGAAACCCTCCTGGCTTCTGACAGCAACGTTTTGAGTGTACAGAGATCAGCTTTTTTTGATAGAGCCCTTTGCAATGGCTACAGGCGAGAAGGTCGTCTACCTTACTAGTTTTGGTGCGATACCTAGGAATCAAACATCCGGATTTGTTTTCAAGAACAGCAACGTTATGCATGTAATCACCCTCATCTTGTAGTCTGATCCATGCTCGACGTCTCTGCTTGGTCCCTTTTTTCATCGACAAAATTTTAGCAACGTCTGCCTCATCTGCATGGACATCTTGTGTGCTCATTTTCAAGACAAGCTTGCCACACAATTTGCATGCATGTTTCTTGTCCCATTTGTACTTTCCTTTCCCTCTCTGCGACACGTGCACACCTGTTTCTTCTGTAAGTGCTCTTTCCCCACTCATTCCAGCATCATGTTCTTCCTACCTATCCACATTCTCATTGCCACCCCCTAACGCACACTGCACCTTGCTGGTACTAGCGTCACCAACACCTGGCCACCCCGAACCTGCCACTTTGATGAAATCTAACATAGTCGATACAATACTGTCTATGTCCGAGATCCCAGCAATTGATGCCGACACACCCTCTGAATCCGGTGAGCTCGAGCCAGGAACAAACTCCTCGTCATCACTGCCCTCGTATTGCGATGCGCTGGCACTGCTCTCAGTCTCGGGTCCATCCCAGGCGCCATTTGCCAACTGGAGAAAGAAAGAAAGAAAGATTAAAACCAAAGCTGCATTAGAAACAGAAACAGCCCAATTTTGGTTTAAAGGGGCCTTGCACAAGAATAAAAAGAGTAATCCCGTGTATGACCGATTTACATATGTGTGACCTCGGTGACGAGGGCTGGCTTCTGCAGCAGTCAAAATCCACGTTTTCTGAAAATGCAAGCAGTTTTCACACATTTGTCAACCCTGCGTGACCCTTTGAGAGAGGTCACTCAAATTGGCATGTTTAAAAAGGTCTTGCCACAAAGTATCCTTGGGCCAAGCTTGAAGAATGTGGCTTGAATAGTCTCCGAGAAAATGCCACCGTTAACTCATTCTACCCCCAGACACAAAACAGCAGGATAACAGGGGTGGGATTCTAGTAAGAAAGAAAACGCGGAAAATCAAACGACATTGGTGGTGGGGGGGGGGGGGGGGGGGGGGGTTCATGTCCTTCATTTTCAGCGGCCGAAAAATACAACGACAGGGGGGGGGGGGGGATAGGCACGCGTGTCCACCGTTCGCCAAAGTATCCAAAAACCGACAGGGGGAGCGAGACCAAACACACCCGAAAATGGACTTTGTTATGACACTCCTGATCTGCAGTATAAAAATGGAATGTGCGTACCAGTTTATGTTCAGATGCACACTAAACGGCACTCTGTCTTGGACAATATCCTTTTTCACCGCCATTTTCCACTGCGACCTAAAGCTACCGGAAGTGTCGGGCGATAGTGAACCAAACTACATACAAATCCAACCCATTTGAGATTTGTTTTGCCATTTAAGAAGATTTTTTTTTTTCGTCTTTTTCGTTGTTATTAGACGCGGAAAATAAATATGCTTCAGCCGAATTGTGAAAGAATTTCCACGGAAATCCGCGGAAACGCGGAAGAATCCCACCCTGGGATAAGGATCGACCATGATAGTTCAAAGGTGATGCCAGAACAGCTTGGCGCCTACGGGCGCCAAGCTATTCTGGCATCACCCTTGAACTATCATGGTCGATCTGTGTCCTGCGCTGCAATGCGGTCTTGAGAGGACAGGGGCAAAATTTAAGGATTTTGGTGTTGGGTAGAATGAGTTAAAGTTTACCATGGACGACGGACGGACGACCAGTGGCCCAGAACATAAACTCACTTTTGCTTCGCACGCACGCCAGCCAATAAAATGAAGATGATCATAGAATCACTTTACTTACCAGTTTGTAATTGGGAGCATTCCGCTGCCGTCCATGCACCCTCCTACCAGACGCACCCTCTGTGGCAGAGGCTGGGGGGCCATGATTCTGCAGCATAGATCCCGATGGGTTTGGACATCCTGCTGCCATCCGGCGCTGGGTGTGTGCCAGAAAGTCCTGAGCCGGTGTGACCAAAATGGTGTTGCTGAGAACATGTCCAATACAACTATGTAAACCAACTGACATTTTGAATCAGATTGATTGTACATTGCTTAACGTCCCGACAGCCACTAGGCTTTCTCAGGACGTGCCTGCACTGCTTGTGAAAAAAACCCACCTAAACAGAACATTGCCATGTATGTCGCCTGCCGGTCAAATACGTTAACTCATTCTACCCCAACACCAAAATACTTAAATTTTGCCCCTGTCCTCTCAAGACTGCATTGCAGTGCAGGACACAGATCGACCATGATAGTTCAAGGGTGATGCCAGAATAGCTTGGCGCCTACGGGCGCCAAGCTATTCTGGCATCTCCCTTGAACTATCATGGTGGATCCTTATCCTGCCGTGGTGTGTCTGGGGTAGAATGAGTTAAATAAACCTAACACATGGGGCCAAGACATAAAGCTAAGACCATTTAGCAACACACATCCAATATCAAGAGCTACAGGCAGTGCAGACAGTAGGGAGAGTTTTAAAAAGGCAAATTTATACAGGTGAATGGACAAAGGGTAGACAGAAACACATGCATGCCCCAGAATTGAGAGAAAAACCCACCCTGTGGGGCTGACCAGGGTGACCCTGAGAACTAAAAACTGGCAATACAGTAAAAAGCGATACTTCAGTTGCACATTCCTAAAGACCTGTTTGTGGACGTTCGTTCTTCGAATCGCGAGGCAGTTTTGCGAACGAGGATTGAAATCTGGCGCCATTTTTGTTTTTTTAAAAAAAAGTCAACTGATACTGTGCATGCATGTGGCAAGTTAACACGTCAGAAAAAAAAGAAAGAAGAAACAAAATCGCGTGGCAGATTGACCTTGTAATGGGGTTATTGAACGAATTCCTTTCATTGAAGAAGAAAGCTTTTGTTAAAATAGTGGGGTTCTATTATCATTTACTACAAGACTCAACGGTCAGGCCCGGCCGGAGCGGCCGAGAGGCCGAAGACACGTTTGAAAGCAGACGCCTTATTTTTCTGGGCCAAACGGGTACGGGGATTGGAGGCATCTCTCAGTTAAATAACTGCACTGAACAAGTACATTTGGGCGTGCTCTTAACTAAGAAATATTGCATAAAGTATCTCTGCAAATGCGAGAGAATGACCGGTGTGTCCGTTGGAGACGAAAGACGTTTAAGCAAGGGAAGCAACTCCGTTCATCGGTGTTGGACCAATCAAATTGATCTGAAAACACTCCGGCCGCTTCCGTGTCCACACACAGGCCCAGGGCATCCCTGAAACACAACGATGAAGTAAATCTGTTAAAATGGGGACATCGTATTGTGATATTTTTTTCTGAATTTTGAATGAAAGATAATACAGAAACAACCCTCAGAAAAAATGGGTGTCCGATCTGGCCACCCAGAATTTTACACAGACCCAGATTGCATAAGGATGGTAAAGAAAGTAACCCATTTTAGTCATTTGGTGTACGCA
>BTPG01000003.1:71977507-72070007 GCA_036245525.1 Semisulcospira habei | reverse complement strand
TGATAGAATGGTGTCAGAATAGCTTTGCGCCGATGCGCCAATCTATTCTGACACCACTTACCTATCTTGGTCGATCCACATCCTGTCTTAGCATGTCATTACTATATTGGCTAAAATGCAGTTGCTGAGGGTAACACCTGGTTTACTACACTATGATGCCTGTACGAAATTACTTGCACACATTATACTCGACTAAAATTGGTTTCAGGTGATTTATGTGTAAGAACTGTTTCCAACAACTGGCCCAAAGGTGCTGTCTGTTATTCTTACCTAACGTTTTAATGCTTTTCCTTTTATACACATCCATCAGCGGTGTGTGTCATTTCATGAATTTTCAGACCCACCATCTTCACAACCATCAATAACTGGCTACACAGAACAGGATTCTCTTATTGAAGGGGACACGGTGCATCTGGTCTGCACCATCCGTGGCGTTAAACCCGTCGTTTTCTATGTCATGTTTAGCTGTGACGGCCGGCCAGACGACCGCGGAACCATATCTTCAGAGCAAACACGTTATGCATCTTCAACGTTGTCCTTCAAAGCTTCTATGTCAGTGGACAACGGAACGAGTTGCACGTGCTCTGGGAACTGGAGTCTAGACCCAGGCTTGTATCAACTGACGAACAAGGTGACGCTTTATCTTGCAGGTAAAATTAACCTCTTCCCTGCCAATATACATACATGTTTTTTTTCTGAATTTTGTTTTCACTGAACGACCAAAGCCACAACTGTCTAAAAAACGTAGACACAAAGAGTGGGCTGATGAGGATCTATACCTCGCTCGCTTTTTTCTCAGCAATGAAAGGGTTATTATAGCGATATGATAAAATATAATGCTACCATAATTTATTTGCAAAAGTCAGAAGTTCAATTTTGTTACAAGCGCGATTTTCGATGTAATACAAATCAAACCAGAATATTGATCTTATGCTGTCATGAGCCTAACTAGAAAAGCTGACAAGCGGGGTTTAAATGTGTTTTTACACTAAACTGTATAAACAATTACTCCTTTTCCAAAGAAATCTGGATAACGACAGAAAATCAAACAGGCAAGCAGACAGTAGACATGCAGAAGTGCGTGCATCCAGGTAGACAGGAAGACGACAAACAGATGTAGTGAGGTGTAAACCTTGTCATTTTTGCTTTGCAGCGTCTGAACGACCGAGGATTACATATTTGTCCCTAAATGGTGTAGAAGGTGATCTGGCCGTGGACACCCTGACACGTGTAGTTGCTACATGTTCTTCCGCCTCTCATCCTCAGCCGTTCATCAGTATAGTTAGATCTGACACAGAATTCACGTTGGAGCGGGATGATGCCTCGGACCCGACAGTCCTCGGTGTTGCAGACTTTACACTGACCAGCTCCGCTCGCTGTCAGGACGCCGCCATCTACATCTGCCGAGCTAACAACACAGCCGGGCGTGACGAGAGGAATAGAACGCTGCTTGTTAACTGTGAATAACCATTATTTAGTATCTTTCGTCGAAGCCCTATACACGATTACTGCACAAGAAATCTCGAAAGGAGCAAAGAACCTCGGGCCACGACGGCCGCAGTGGGCGCGCACACAGTTTTGCGCGGGTCCACTGCTGCCGTTGTGGACCCGAAGACGCTTTGCTACTAGGACTACAGCTTCATTAATTACATGACTGGACCTTTATAAATCGCGACGACAATACTGTGATTATGATTCACACAACATTGAATATAGACATTTAGATACGTATAATTACATACAAAATTCGTCACATATATAGTTTAATCTGGTTAGTGCTGAGAAAATTCAACACCACCCTACTGCAACAAGCATAGATCCTCATGAGCCCCCGCAATTACGGGGGCTGATGAGGTTCTATGCCTCTTGCTGAAACCACATTAAATACATGTTCCTTTGACAGGTAGGGCTTTTGGGTGTTGAATTAACGAAGATTGCAGAAACGAAGTCTGCATAAGCTGGCACTAAACGGGCTTATGAAGTTTATAATGCAGCATTAATGAAACAAAATGGCATACTGCAGTTGTGTTTGGAAATATTTTAGGAAAAAAATGTCTTTCAGATTTTGTTGATGTTAACTTCACACTATACCCCAGACCTGTCATGTTTTCACTCCAGGCGCGCGCCAACTGTCGCTGATGAACATTTAAACTTGCCATCACACCCATTCGTCATCAGTGTTTCTACTGAACTTGAGATTCCGCTGGTGGCGTATCCTTCTCCGCAAGACAATGTAGCTGTGTTCCTGGGAGAATCGGTTCCTCTGGAAGCACTTCCGCCCAATGTCATCCAATCAAACGCAATACGAGTGGATTGTCAACGAGACAAGGACTTTATCTACAAATCCCTGTGCACTATCAGCATCACCGACAAAGGAGACACCAAAACTGGATATTACATGATGACTTTGAGTAATCCGTTTGGTTCAGTCAACAGTTTTGTGTATGTAGTCCACGGGTTTCAAAAGACAGACGACGCAGGTAAGACATAATTACACTTTAACCCCTTCCCTGCCACTGTATCTACACTGTGCGTACATTTCTGTTTCTGAAGTCTCGGTTCATTCAACGACCGAAAGCCAACACCGTCCCAAAAACGTGTATACAAACTGGTCTTAGCAAGAAGCATAGATCCTCATGAGCCCCCGCAGTCGCGGGGGCCCATGAGGATCTATGTCTCTTGCAGTTGGATCGTGTTCACCTTTTAATCTCGGCAGTGGACAGTTAAAGCGACCTGCTCCAGGTCAAGCTTTTATAGACAACATTCGCGGATACAATGGGTTCTCAATGTAATCTTTCCTCAACATACATTTAACCCTTCTGTTTAACAATACATGTGAGTATGCGCACGCATGTAATATAGATGTTTTTACAGTCCTTCTGGGCAACTAGGGAGGACGTCATTGTATGAAAGAGAAATAGTGCAGAAAAGTCTTTAGTTTTACAACAGTTAAGATTAACAATGAAACCGTTTATTGTTAAAACGATCTACTCCGGTCAGTAAATGGTTAATAGATCGCAATATCTCATTATAAATGTTCTTAGTATGTCTTACTATAATGCTGGACAAAAGGGCTGACTTTAGGTATGAAATTGGAAGGCGGTGGAAACCCTCTGGTACGTGTTGCCTTCTCACATAGATTGTGAAAAGAAGAGTAGGCAAATCGTAGTTGAGGCAAGACAACATTGATAACGCGTTGTGTCGGTGAATTACAACCAAAGCCCGCCATGGAACAGATTGTTATAACGTCAGCTCTTTTGAGCTGCATGATTGTAATACATGCTAAAAACGTTTATAAAGGATTTATTGTGAACTTCCAACATTTATTGCTTCACTCACAAACCAGATAGGTGAGGCTAGCGCTGGCAGAATTGTACACAAACCAAGGGGAATCACTCAGCGCTGGACAGACAAACAGTTAGATCCCATGCCCCCGCCTATCAGGCACCCAATCGCCAGCCCACAGAGAAATAGGCAGGTATAGAACAAGGCGATCATCTGCATCGTCGAAAAGGTCTCGCTTATAACCCATGTCTTTCTCCGGAACTTAGGAAGTAGGCAGGAGAAACATACATACACATACACGAACGTGCACTACTATATGTGGTCGGGAAAATACCCTGATTCCCCACAGTAGATGCACAGAACATTAAACAACAATGTAAAGATACAAATTTGCCTCGAGTTATAGATACTCACAAACCAGATAGGTGAGGCTAGCGCTGGCAGAATTGTACACAAACCAATGCAAATGATCGTCTTGTTCTATACCTGCTTATTTCTCTGTGGGCTGGCGATTGGGTGCCTGATAGGCGGGGGCAGGGGATCTAACTATTTGTCTGTCCAGCGCTGAGTGATTCTCCTTGGTTTGTGTATATTTATTGCTTCAGGCAGGATCCAGCTGCAAAAGGCATAGATCTTCATGAGCCCCCGCGACTGCGGGGCTCAGGAGGTTCTATGCCACTTGCTGAGACCAATGTGTATCTATGGGGTTTAAGGACGGTTTTGGCTTTTGGTCGTTGAGTGAATATAATAGTTTATGTGATGTCTTTCCATGTTAGAAATCAAACTGTCCGGAGGGATTTCAGTACAACTCACTTTCACTACTGCGAGATTCGTCAGAGTACAATAGTACTTTGATTACATGTCTGGATGTTTGTTAAAAACAGCCATATATTCTTAGATTACTGCATGGTATTTTCCCCACAGAAAATGCTACTATCGCTTTGTATTTTACGCCAGACCCTGTGAAGTCACTCCCGACAGAGGCCATTGCAGGCGGAGTGGCAGCAGCTGCCGGTGTCGTCATCGTCGTTTTAATCATCGTCATCATTATACAAAAGAGACGAAGTGAGTTTAACCACCGTGGAGCACACTTCCTGTGAAATAATTACGCGAGGCTAACCAAAGCAATAATCTATAACGTAACTCTTTCTTTACGTCTCACGTGATTGGAATGGTGTGTGTCTCAAATGGCGTGAGACTGGAAGCAGTTAATGCCGTAGTCCCAAAAGACAGAAAAGCCAGGGAATGAGCCATACGCCTCTTTAGGGGAGTCTTCTTCATTTACTCCTGCCAGTCACGTCCTTAGCATCCCGTCCCCCTCCCCTTCATCTGCCTGGCTCTGTTTGTCTGTCCGTCATTCTCAGTAAAATGAGGTCTTCGAGCCCACGACGGCCGCAGTGGCCGTGCGCGGGCCCTCTGAGGCCGTCGTTGGACCCGAAGATGTTTTGCTATTCTGGTCTGTCTTTATGTCTGTCTGTTGTTTGTCTATCTGTCCCTGTCTCGCCCTCACCGGTCTCATTATCCTCTGCTTCCTTTTAACGCACATCTTCCGTAAACGTACCATTTTCTATAGCTACCTTTTGTTGTATCAGGCAGGAAAGCGTACGACCGACCACAGCGCAGACGTGAAGACATGGCCGATCCATACACAGGACTTTCTCCTCCGATAGTGGTGCCATCCGCTGACAGTACTACAACAGACCCTTACGAAGACATCGGGGGATACCAGAACCAGACCCGAATTGGTAGTTTTATCGATAGAACAAGCTGATGCAGAAACAAAAAACGTGCAAAAGAACAGAAACGATGCATATGCGAACGCTGTAAAGTTTCAAAGGCAAAGCCTGCATCGCCACGATTGCTTTTCGCCTTCCTCGTTTGTTATAACAAACGGCTTGCAACAACAAGAAAAAAGGGCAATGCGATTAACTTTGACTATAGTGTGTAAAAATATTTACTCAGAGTATTGTTGAAACGCATGTATGACACGTTTATTTGAGCTATAGAATTAACAGTAGAAAATCAAAATATCAGTCCACTTCGTTTAAAACAGGGTCGAAGTCAGATTAAGCAAAAGAGGTCACTAAAACCTTTTTTTTTTATCTAGCAGATCACACTTTGGATATAAAAATCAATATAATAGTCTCACGGAAATCAGATCTAGATCAAAATTGCACGTGTTTCGACGCTAACAGTGGATTAAAAGCCCAGACAAACATAATATATGGCATGTTTGTCCTTACTTTTAATCCCTTGTTTGCGTCGAAACGCTTGCAACTGTGACCTAAGTTTGAAGTCCTGAAATCGTCTATTAGGTCCCGTGAAAGTTTTGTACAGACGACGTTTACTGTATTGTAATTGCCTCCCGTGTACTTGTGGTTTCAAACATGAACACATATGATCACCCGCAACAAAGAGAACCTGAGAGCAGCACGTACACGGCTTTTGGTCCCACATCGAATGCCGGGCGGTTTCGCGGCGATTATGAGGACGTCGATGGCGGATATCACACAACAGGTCTGGTCTGCCGATCTCTACTTAACCCCTCCACTGCCGAGAACAAGTGAACACGATCTGGCCGCAAGAGAAATAGATCATCATGTGCCCCCGCGACCGCGGGGGCACATGATGATCTATGCCTCTTGCTAAAACCAATGTTGGCCTATGTTCCTTTGACGGTAGTGATTTGTGGTCGTAGAATGAACGAACATTTCAGTAACTATTTGCGTCAGGGAAGGGGTTAACGTGCTTTCAAGTATTAATGTTAACATCACGCTACTAATCACTTTATTCTCCATCTTGACAATGAGACGCGTCCAGAAAGGATGGTACATGAGTCGACTGTTTAACGTGGGATACGGTGAAAAAGAAATCCCAGGAGAATACCTAAAGCACGCTGCTAATATAGCTTTTGGTATTTAGCCTAACACATTCAAAAACAGTATTAGCCAAGTAAAGCATTCGCATCATTATGCGTTTCACAGGTTCCGGGCGAACTTCTGATACTGAAGGAAGACAATCATAATGTTGTTTCGAATCTTATCGATTGAGTCCGAGTTTATAGACGTATTCGTTCGACTCTTCACAAACATAATTCTTTAACAAAATTCATGCAAACAAAATCATTATATCACTTTTTTGGTTCACTGTAACCCTTTTGTAGATGTGGTGTGTCACAAGCCATTACTGATTATCTCTCTCAGTTGCTCTTCCAAAGATAAACATTACGTTGAGACACCCTCGAATACAGGTCTACAACTTATAGTGTACTCAGAGAGGTTGCTTTAAGAGGCAAATTACCTCTGTCTGTCTGTCTGTCTGTCTGTCTGTCGGTGTCTGTCTGTCTGTCTGTCTCTGTCTCTGTCTCTGTCTCTCTGTCTCTCTCTCTCTCTCTCTCTCTCTCTCTCTCTCTCTCTCTCTCTCTCTCTCTCTCTCTCTCTCTCTAGTGCGTGTGCGTACGTGTAGGTGTGTATTAGAGACAGAGAGTGGCGTGCTGAAATGCGCATGCGTTATGTATGCGATATTAGGTTGCGTGTATTCTTATAATATTATTTTAATTAAATCTCACAACATGTCATTGTGCCCGACCAGTAAAGCTGGTAATTCCTATGTCACTTCCCCTTACATTTTTTTCTTATCTATTGGCTTGTGTTGTGTCAAGTAATTTTCCCCCCTGTTCAGTAGTAGAAAATAATTAGTGCGATAGTAACTCAGTCATCAGTAGATTAGCAACGGCAAGTTCGAAGAAATGTTGTTACTACCAAAACTTTTACCGTTGTCAAAGAAAGGATCATTGTCATTGTCATTCTCTCTCTCCTCCCTCTCTCTCTCTCTCTCTCTCTCTCTCTCTCTCTCTCTCTCTCTCTCTCTCTCTCTCTCTCTCGGCAGATTTGAAAAATGGCATTGCCTCTGGCATTGTTAATATCTTTACCGTTGTAAAATAAAGATTCATTGATTCATTGATTCATTGATTCTCTCTCTCTCTCTCTCTCTCTCTCTCTCTCTCTCTCTCTCTCTCTCTCTCTCTCTCTCTCTCTCTCTCTCTCTCTCTCTCTCTCTCTCTCTCTCTCTCGCTTTCGTCTCATACACTCATCTATCCACGCACCAAACCCACCAGCCCACTTAATTTGTATCATGACATGTTATTCTGTGTTCGCAGGACATGGGCGCCAAGTGGATGACGGCCTTACTGATGCGCCTCGGTCTGGTCATACGGAAGAGTCTGGCGGACAGCGTCATACTTATCAAAACACACTGTGACCTGGTGTTGGTGTGCGACTCCATTACATAGCGGAGTGTTGGCGAACTTTGTAATAGTTGTCACATTGTAACGAAGCGAGTTATAATAGACTTATAGATTGTTTGACACGAGATAGTTTGAAGCATATTGTGCGTGTATGGAATGCATCCAGCCACGTACGTTCTCAAAGGCACTTGGGGATATACATAGGAGGAAAAGAAATACGACATTTGTTTTAGCAAACGTCGCATATCTTTTGCCTCTCAGTGTAACAGAGTTGCTTTTCAGTGTTGATGTCCATCTGCGTAGCAGAATGCTTTTGACACTGGGTGTGAAATGTTACGTGTGCCGCAAGCATGTTGCGCAGTCGCGGTGGCTCAATCAGAGGATTTATGTCTCTTGTTAGCCCTATGTTTAATATGTCCCTTCTGGTCACAGTTACATCTGCGTTCCTAATACGCGAATTTCGGCCAGTGTGCAGTCGCGGTCAGACGGAAAAAGTCGTGATCACTGGCAGTAAAGGGGTTAACAATAATGGCGGCTGCATGCGCATGTGATTGGAAGATGTGTTTACAATGTAACTATACGTACAGCATTAAATCGAACTATATTAAAATAATTAGACTCTTTTTTCTTAATGCTGGTAATTCGACCTGTGATCAAATGCGTTTGCCAATAGTATTGTATGCGAAATGTTGCTTGAAATGTCAACCAAGACTGCAATTGTAATTAGTTAGTTATTAGGGATTAACGCCCAGCAGGCGACTGAAGGGTAAAGGTCTGGTCAGCCATATTAAGAGAAATGCCTTAAAACATGATGTAAATACAGTTTAACTCATTCTACACAAGACACACCACAGCAGGATAAGGATCGACCATGGGCGCCAAGCTATTCTGACATCACCCTTGAACTATCATGGTCGATCTGTGTCCTGCACTGCAATGCAGTCTTCAGATGACAACGGCAAAATGTGGGGATTTCGGTCTTGGGGTAGAATGAGTTAAAGTATTCTTAGATAAAGAGTCACACAGGGCAATCGTAAATATCTACAGACTTTGGAAGTTCATAAGAACAGTAAGATTAATATAGACTATAGATATTTAAATTTTGTAAAACATAATTTGCTTCTTTAGAAAGCTGAAGATTTTGTCCAGCATGTTGTTTGTTGACTGATAACACGTTCAAGGCGCCCAGCAACAATAGCGGAGAAAGAGTCCTATAGCGTTACCGCCGGCAACGCTATAGGACACTTCCGCAGTTATTGATTCTGGGCGCCTTGAACGGGTTACGAAAAGAAACGTATGCACAACTCACCTGAGAAGAAGATACACTAAAGCTGATCCATTAAACTTATTCAACTAACTTGTCTTTTTTTTTAAATTAATTTACTTCGCCTTGATAATTATTGTTCATTATTATTATCAAGAAACTGTTTATCTTGACCTCCTCGGGCATAGAGACGTCAGTATTATTTGCAGTACGGGCTCCTGTATGCACAAGGCGGTTAATCGTTTCAATGGTAGGGAAAAATAATAATATCCAAATGCAAGAGGCATAGATCATAATGAGCCCCCGCAGCGGGGGCTTATGAGAATCTATGACTCTTGCAGATCACATATTTTGATCCATTTTTTGAACGGATTGGGCTCCTAAGCGTTGAACTAACAACAATTTCAAAAACACAATCTGCGACTACTGGCAGGGAAGGGTTTAACCCTCAGCTAACCCTCAACGGGAACCGTGTATTAACCATATTGTGCATGAAGCCACCGACACTGCAAACAATACCTGTGGCTGAGTGCACAAGGATGTTAACATTCAAATCATCCACACTAAGGTCAGGTTCGTGATGCGGGTTTCTGCAGCAGGAACGAGTGTTGAGGTACATATGTACCTCAACACTCGTTCCTGCTGCAAAAAACTGCAGTAAAACCTGTATAAAAAGATCATCCCAAATTGCACTGTGTTGTACCTTGGCATTTCTAAGCGTTTTTCTTTCTCGTGGGGTTCTTCTTTGCATTTTACACTTATAAGTATACTGATTCCGCAGACACAAGAAGGCAGCATTCAAAGTATGTAAAAAGTATGAAAGTTATTAGTGCCTTAGAGTGTGTATATTTAACAACTGAGTGGTGTCACTGTAATCCCAATAGCATGAATTAGAATACACATCATGAATTTCTCCTTCTTATATGTCTTCCTGTAACTGGCCACCTTCATCCGACTGAATTTGGAATTTGTTACCCCTTTTATTAAGGATGCGCATTTAAAAAAAAAAAAAAAAAAAAAAAAGTTTAACTTAGCTGCCTAAAAAAAAACTCTCATACTGTAGAGTGGTGCATTACAGGAACGCGTGTAACGACAATACACATGCGTTTGATTTGTAATCTTTTATTTTTGCAGGCTACCACAGACTCTGATTTTTAATTGCATTGCAAACTACTTGATAGCATTTAAAGTTGGCTTTTACACTTTTACTAATGCAAATGTGAAGGCAAAACAGGACACAGAACGGTGTCAGTACAAATGTTGATGACACAAGGGATCGACATTTCTAGTCAGTATCAACGCTTAATGTCTACAAGTGTAACACAGATCCAATAACAGTGATGTGAGTACGTGATTTGGTGGGTATGTTGACGGGTGGGCAAACAACGTTTATTGCGATATCAAAGGCACAAGCATTGGATTATAAAGTTGTGCATTTATGTGTGCAGGTCGTGATTTTGGACCTTACGGTCGTAGGCCGTAAGGTTCAAAATCACAGATTTGCACACATTGTGAATCTTGACTTTGTTATTTTTAACACCTTACAATGATATAATTAAGTACTGTAATATTAACCCAAGGTACTACCATCTGTCCTCAGATTCACTATGCGAATGTAAACATTAAAGGATGGCATTTGATCGTGTAATGAGGACTCCAAAATTCCCATAGCATATATCTTCTTTATGAATACCTGCTGTCAACTGGGATACACGACAATGAATGGAATCTGTCGCGAGTTTCTCTTGATTTCAACCAGTAAGTTCAACCCGGCCAATGTCAGCTGACTCCGATTGTGTGTCTGCAGTCTTCGTTACTTCAACACCAAAGAACACTAGCTGTCCAGGGAACATGGATTCAAAGTGGTGGCAGCAAAAGGCAAAGATCTTCATGAGCCCCCGCAACTGCGAAGGCTCATGAAGATATATAACTCTTGCATTTGGGAGGTATTTAAATTTCCTCGGCACATAACGGGTTGGCCTCTGCTGTGTATCTACTGTCAAAAAAAGAAATAAATAACGCATGTACTATTTCAATATGTTCTCCGATTCACGCATTTAAGTGGTCATAACGCAGTATTTGTGTCCATGTGTGCGTATAAATAGTAGAGGTGAAGAAACATAAACACTTTGTGAGGTTTTATAAGGTTATAATGTACGTCTGTACAAGCATACGGGACCACATGTCTGTTCGATTGGTTGCCAATTTGTTGCTGTTTCTTTGCAGCACTGAAGGTACGTCCATGGGTTATAGAACTTACTAGATGGTATTAGGGAAAATAATTGTCGACATTGCCTTTTTTAATGCATTACCCTGCGTTAGACTCAATGATCCGTCCATGGTCTACTCGCGTTCATACACGTGTGCTCGAGTGGAAGTCACCACAATGACCACAGAGAAAACAGAAACGTATTTCATTTGTTCATGTTTAATGTCCCAAGAAAATAGGAACATAACCGTTTGAATGATATGAGACTTCAGTGCTGCAAAGGTGGAACTTCAATTAAAAAAACAAACGTTTATTTCTCTTGAAAGCACACACACACACACACACACACACACACACACACACACACACACACACACACACACACCATCACACACACACTCACACACACACACACACATACACACACACACGCACATATGCACACGCACACACATATTGACGCATATTGACACAAACAGAAACACATGCCCATGTACGCACGCAAGCACGCGCGCACGCACGCACGCACGCACGCACGCACGCACACACACACACACACTACTGGTGTGGGGACATACGGTGGGGGATATGGACAGAAATTTCATTACATCCTATGAACAATCTATGGCCTGAGAATAGTTCGGTCGAATTTCTTCTTTTTTTTTAAATTGATTTTACTTGTATAAAACATTTTTGGAGCCATGGCACCTCTTCACTGCCCAGCAATCAGTTGATCCAGACCAAAAAGGTGACTGCCAAACTCGTAAAATGCAGAGAAGAACCCATCGGAGAAAGAAACACGCTTAGAAAAGACAGTTCCAACACATTTTTAAAAAATATTTCTGGTAACTATCGTTGTTCAACATAGACAAACAAACAAGTACAGAAATCAGTCGCGACTTAAGTTTATTATCGCAGAAGGAATGTGTCAACTCCACAACCAGCAATCAGTTGGCTTAGTACTTTTTGTACAAGGACAAAACTCGCCCAGTATCGATTTTATGAGAAAGGCACACTCTTAATTATGGTGCTTTTCAATGTTTGTATTGAGCTAGCTGGATATGATATCACCGCTCAGTGTTTTTTGACATATTGACCGATATATCTTAGTTTATCCCCTCTCCTATCCCCCCTCCCCTGCAACACTCCCACAACCCCCATCCCCACCCCCAACCGATAAAATACATACTTGCGCTGATGTAGTTTTTGTGTTTTCTCTATTTACAAGCCTTTCAGATACCGGAATGTGGGACGGGTGGTTATGTTAATGTAACAGAGTTCACCTAAACCAAGCTTACTTGTCAAGGTCTGACTCAAAATCTAGACGACGACATTTTGTGGATGATTATTCAAGACGGCAAGGAGACTCCCAAAGCAGCATGTACGATTTGGTCATGTAATGTGCTAGATAACAGTGGTATCTTCAGCATAACACCGTCCAGTGCATCTAACAACGTCCAGCTGACAATCAAACAAAGTCACAGACAGATGAACGGTGGAACACTTCGATGCAGCAACTATACCGGAGCCTGGTCAAGGCCAGCCCAATGTAAACTCCGCGTGATATGTAAGTACTCATAGTCTTTCCTAATACGTTAACCCTTTAACTGCCAGAACAAGTGGACGCGATCCAACTGTAAGAGGTAATGATCCTCATGACCCAGCGCAACTGCGGGGGCTCATCAGGATCACTGCCTCTTGCTGAGACCAATTTGTGTCCATGTTCTTTGGGCGCGTATGGCTTTTGGTCGTTCAGTGAACAGAGCTTTTTGAAACAAAATGCCACGTATTTTGACACGGCGCGGGCGTTAAATCGATACAAAAGCTATTGCAAGTATTTATTGTCGTTGTACTTTGAGAGGAGACCTTAAATGTGTGTCTCTTTCGTGAGGAACGTGATTAATTCTTGGTGTAATTTTATTGCATTTATTTATTTATTGCATTTGCACGCGTCAGTGCGTGTGTGTGTTGACACGCTGTGTGTAGAGTGTGTGTGCCTATTTCTCTCCCTCTCTCTCTCTCTCTCTCTCTCTCTCTCTCTCTCTCTCTCTCTCTCTCTCTCTCTCTCTCTCTCTCTCTTTGTGTCTCTGTCTCTCTCTGTCTCTGTCTGTCTCAGTGTCTGTCTGTCTGTCTTTCTCTCTCTCTCTCTCTCTCTCTCTCTCTCTCTCTCTCTCTCTCTCTCTCTCTCTCTCTCTCTCTGTGTGTGTGTGTGTGTGTGAGTGTGTGTGTGTTTGTGTGTGTGTGTATGTGTGTATGTGTGTGTGCGTGTGTCTGTGTGTGTGTGTGCGCGCGCGCGCGCGTGTGTGTGTGTGTGTGTGTGTGTGTGTGTGTGTGTGTGTGCGTGTGTGTGTGTGAGAGTGTGTGTGTGTGTTCATGCGTGTAGCGTCAAGCAAACTATTACCGCTCTTTCCATATAACATTAACAATAAATGTTGACACGGGCCAAATAAATCTTTTGTTCTTAAGACGGCCCTTCCTCTACAATCATCAGTGCACCACAGCATATCACTGTATATGGATCTCGCACTGAAGTCCTGACATGCTCTACGGATGATGTAAATCCTGCTGCATACTACATATGGATTGGTGTCACCTGCATACAGCTGCAGGGAAATGGAAGCAGCTGTTTATTTACTCCGTCCATAGATGATGATGGAAAGACTGTCACTTGCAAAGCATCAAACACTCTTGTTAACAACATATCGGCAACGTCGACCTATACGATTGATCCCAGTTGTTAGATATAGTTACCTTTCTTTAAACTCTTTCTCTACGTTTTTTGTGATTGCATCAGTGTTTGTCCACACAAACACGACAACATAACACATTTAGCTCATTACATCCTGATGATGAAATTATCATTTTCTTAGATCTATGTCATAGTTCTAATGACAAATCGACCTCGATAGTTCTAGAGTGGTGTCAGAATAGCTTGGCGCCCATAGGCGCCAAGCTATTCTGACACCACTTTTAACCTGTCTTGGTCGATCCACACCCTGTCTTAGCATGTCATAACTATATTGGCTAAATTGCAGTTGCTGAGACCGTTACACGCTCTGCCTGGTTTACTACACCAAGTTGCCTGTATGAATTACTTGTACACAGTGTACTCGACTAAAATTGGTCCATTCAAGTTTTTTATGTGTGAGAACTGTTTCCAACAACTTGCCCAAATGTGCTGTCTGTTATTCTTTCCTATCGTTTCAATGCTTTTCCTTTTATACATATCCATCAGCGGTATGTGTCCTTTCATAAATTTTCAGACCCACCATCTTCCGCACAACCATCCATAACTGGTTACACTGATGAGCATTCTTTTACTGAGGGGGGCACTGTACATTTGGACTGCATCATCCATGGCGGGAAACCCGTCGTTTCCTCTGTCATGTTTAGCTGTGATGGCCGACCAGACGACCGCGGAATCATATCTTCAGACCAAACAAGTACTGTATCTTCAACGTTGTCCATCAAAGTGTATGCGTCAGTGGACAACGGCACGAGTTGCACGTGCTCTGGTAACTGGAGCCCAGACCCAAGCTTGTATCAACTGACGAGCAAGGTGACGCTTTATCTTGCAGGTAAACGTAACCGCTTCCTGCCAACATGTTGTTTCTGAATTTTGTTTTCACTGAAAAACCAAAAGCCACAACTGTGCAAAGAAGGTTGACACAAAGAGGGGGCTCATGAGGATCAATACCCCTTTCGGTTAGATCGCGCTTGCTTTTTTTCATCAGCAAAAGGGCTATTATAACGATACGTTAAAATTTAATGTTAGCATAATTTATTTGGCAAAGGTCAGAAGTTCAATTTTGTTACAAGCGCGAATTTCGATGAAATACAAATCAAGGCAGAATATTGATCTTATGCTGTCAAGAGCCTAATACTAGAAAAGCTGACAAGCGGAGTATAAAATGTGTTTTTCCACTAAACTGTATTAACAATTACTCTTTGTCCAAAGAACTCTGGAAAAGGACAGAAAATCAAACAGGCAAGCAAACAGTAGACACGCAGAAGTGCGTGCATGCAGGTAGACAGGCAGACGACATAAAGATGTACTGAGATGTAAACCTTGTCATTTTGCTTTGCGGCGTCTGAACGACCGAGGATTACATCTTTGTCCCTGAATGGTGTAGAAGGTGATCTGACCGTAGGCAACCAGACACGTGTAATTGCACGATGTTCTGCTACCTCTCATCAACAGCCGTCCATCAGTTTGCTCAGAGCTGACACAGGATTCGCGTTGGAGCGGGATAATGGCTCTGGCCCGACAGTCCTTGGTGCTGCAGATTTCACACTGACCAGCTCGGCTTGCTGTCAGGACGCCGCCATCTACACTTGCCGAGCTAGCAACACAGCTGGACGTGACGAGAGGAATAGAACGCTGCTTGTCAACTGTAAATAACCACTATTTAGTAACCTTCGTCGAAGCACTAATACACGATTACTGCAGAAGAAATCGCGTAAGAAGCAAAGGGCCTCGGGGCCCCGACGGCCGCAGTGGTCCCGCGCATAGTCGTACGCGGGTCCATTCCAGCCGTTGTGGACCCGAAGACGTTTTGCTACTAGGGCTACAGCTTCATTAATTACATGGCTGGACCTTAATAATCGGTACGACAATACTGTGATTATGATTCACACAACATTGAATATAGACATTTAGATACGTATAATATTTACTGAATTCGCCACATATATAGTCTAATCTATTCAGTGCCGAGAAATGTCAACACCACCCTACTGCAAGACAGGGCAGGATCACTTACCTTCACAGGGGGGGGGGGGGGGGGGGGGGGGGAGTCCAACTTTTTTTTTAGGACCTTGAACCTGATACAAAGGGCCTCCACCACGCTAGATCTTGCTTCCGCGAGGGCCGAAAAATCAAACAGTGCGGGGGGGGGGGGGGGTGGGTGGGTGGGGGGTGGGGGGGGAGGCGGGTGGTAGGCGGCGGACCTTCCTTGCTTCTAGGCGTTGAAAAATCAGTGGGGGAGGGGGGGGGGCGGTAGGCGGCGGACTTTCCTTGCTTCTAGGCGCCAAAGAATCAAACAATTGGGGGGGGGGGGGGGGGGGGGCGGTAGGCGGCGGACCTTCTTTGCTTCTAGACGCCGAAAAATCAAACAGTGGGGGGGGGGGGGGAAGGAGGGGTCAGGAGGGGGTAGTGGCGGACCTTGCTTGCTTCTAGGCAAAGAATAAATCAATCTACGAAATGGATCAGGGGCGAAAGGTACTAGTCCCTGGCTTCCAAGGACTACACCATTGCCGTTCCCAATAAATATCAAACGACGGGTACAGGCTTGGGGAGGGGGTCCAAACACCCCCCCCCCCAAAAGAGACTTTGTTATAGCATTTTAACAAATTTGGGGTCGGGGAGGGGGGGGGGTCCATTAACCCCCGGACCCCCCACCTGGTCCGCCCATGCAAGAGGAATAATTATATTCTCATAAGCCTATTGATGAAATCACTTTGAATCCATGTTCCTTTGACAGGTAGTGCTTTTGGGTGTTGAATTAACGAAGATTGCATAAACCCAGTCCGCGACAGCTGGCACTGAACGGGTTAATGAAGTTGATAATGCAGCATTAATGAAACAAAACGGCCAGACTGCAGTTGTGCTTAGAAATATTTTAGAAAAATAATGTCTTTAAGATAATGTTGAGGTTAACTTTACACTATACCCCAGACCTGTCATTTTTCCCTCCAGGCGCACCGACTGTCGATGATGAACATTTAAACTCGCCCTCACATCCATTCGTCATCAGCGCTTCGACTGAACTTGTTCTTCTGTTGGTGGCGTATCCTTCTCCGCAAGACAATGTAGCTGTGTTCCTGGGAGAATCGGTACCTCTGAAAGCACTTCCGCACAATGGCATCGAATCAAATGCAATACGAGTGAAGTGTGAACGTAAAAGGACTGCATCTACAAATGCCTGTGCACAATCAGCATCGCCGACAAAGGAGATACAAAAACTGAATATTACACGGTGACTTTGAGCAGTCTGTTTGGTTCAGTCAACAGTTTTGAGTATGTAGTCCACGGGCCTCAAAAGACACATGACGCAGGTAAGACATAATTACACTTTAACCCCTTTCCTGTCACAGTATCTAAACAGTGCGTACATTTCTGTTTCTGAAATCTTAGTTCATTCAACGACCGAAAGCCAACACCGTTCATGAAACATGGACACAAACTGGTCTGAAAAAGAGGCATAGGTCCTCATGAGCCCCCGCAGTCGCGGGGGCTCATGAGGATCTAGTCCTTTGCAGTTAGATCGTGTTCAACCTTTTTTCTCGGCAGTTACCGGGTGTCACGTAACGGATGTGACATGTTGTTTTATTTTTTCGCCAAGTCGTTTTTTTGTTAATAAATGTAGGTCGCCGACTTCTGTAAATAGCCTTAGTTTAGGGAAGTTAATAAATGTAGTGTGAGCGTAATCGTAAAGCCCGTGAAGCAAGCTTAGCAGTGAGCGAGTACAGCGGTTGCACGCTTTCGCCGAGTAGCTTTAACCGAACAGTGTTCAGAGTAAAGTTAAACTGCGAGGTAGCAGAGGGATATTACAGTCAGTCAGCGGAGTTAGCTAGCGAAGTGAGAGTCTGGGTCAGGGTGCGGCCTCGTTTGGAGCCCTTGACAAGCTGTGTGAGGGTTGTGTTACCCTCCCTGCAAGACCACGGCCAGTGTTCCTGGGTGTGGGTGTCCCGAGAGACTAGTGACCACAGCTGCTACTCAACAGAAGACCCCTCCGGTTCGTCTTCGTCTTGTTTGTCTCGTCCTGCCGGAGGACTCACCAGTGACAGGTATTTATTCATGCCATTTTCCTCAGTTAGCTGCTGTGCTCTCGGGTGTTTGAATGTGTACATAGGTTCGGAAGTGTATGTTCATCTAGTTTTTTAGTGATGTTTTAATCGAGTCTTTAACCATGGTTTATTGGATAGGATATTGGTCGCCTGATGTTGACCTGGGGATGACAACATCACTCGGCACACCCTGAACGACCAAGCAGCCTTCTCTAGGGACAGCACTGCTTGCTCCACACGGAGAGGGGCCTAGAAAAGGTGGCCTAACCAAAGCTCGTCCCCTCGCAACCCCAGTTGGCTAGCCGCGGTCAACGGGCATCTTCTCCTGCGGTCAAAAAACAAGAAAGAATAACGGATCCACTCTCATGATGACCACGACCGGACTCAACGTAGCATGCTGGAACGTCCGAACCATGCTCGACAAAGCAGACAGCGGACGCACTGAACGTCGCTCCGCCCTCATTGCCCATGAATTGCGGAGGTTAAACATCGACATCGCCGCGCTCAGCGAAGTACGCCTTCCGGACGAAGGCAGCCTCCAAGAACTTGGTGCTGGGTACACCCTCTACTGGTCAGGCAGGCCTGCATCAGAAAGACGGCTCTCAGGCTTGGGTTTCATGGTCAAGACATCCATTGCGACTAAGCTGGAAAACCTACCAACGGGCCACTCAGACCGCATCATGTCCATGCGCCTCCCACTGAGACACCAGCAACACGTCACCCTTCTCAGTGTGTACTCCCCAACCCTCCTGGCAGAGCCTGCTGAAAAGGACAAGTTTTACACTGACCTGCGCAGCCTCCTACAGAGTACCCCTGCAGACGACAAAGTCATCATCCTTGGCGACTTCAACGCCAGAGTGGGCCAGGACTCTGAAGCCTGGAAAGGAGTCCTCGGCAAGCATGGCGTGGGGAACTGCAATGACAATGGCCGCCTACTGTTGGAGTTCTGTGCGGAGCAGCAAATGGTCATCACCAACACTACTTTTCAGCAAAAGGACAGTCGAAAGACCACCTGGATGCATCCTCGCTCCAAACACTGGCACCTTATCGACTATGTCCTAGTGCGTCAGAGGGACCGCAGTGACGTCCTCCTCACCAGAGTGATGCCCAGCGCAGAGTGCCACACTGACCACCGCCTTGTCCGCTGCAAACTCAGGCTTCACTTCAAGCCAAAACCCAAGAAATGGGGGCCCCCCAAGAAAAAGCTTGATGTTGCCAGCCTTCAGCGTGACGATGTGAAAGCTGCCTTTCAGACAGATTTACAGCGCAGGCTCAAAGACACAGCGGACCCAGTAGACTCCTCCCCTGAAACACTTTGGGAACAACTGAAAACTGCTATTGCAAAATCCTCTGCAGAAGTCTTGGGTTTCGCCAGAAAGAAGAACAAAGACTGGTTTGACAAAAACGATGTAGAGATCCAGGAACACCTAGCAAAAAAAAGAGCCGCCCATCAGGCCCACCTAGCCCAGCCTTCCTGCCCTGTGAAGAAGTCTGCCTTCCGCCTCATCTGCAGCAGTCTCCAGCGCAAGCTCAGAGATCTCCAGAATGAGTGGTGGACCAGACTTGCACAGAGGACCCAGCTTTGCGCTGACAACGGTGACTACAGGGGCTTCTACGAAGCACTGAAAGCAGTGTATGGCCCCAGGCACCTGGTACAAAGTCCTCTGCGAAGCGCGAATGGCCAGGCACTCCTCACAGATAATACCTCCATCTTGAACCGCTGGTCGGAATACTTTCAGAGCCTCTTCAGCGCTGAGCGCACTGTTCAAGAAGCAGTCGTCCTACAAATCCCACACCTCCCAGTAAAGGTTGAATTGGACGAACCGCCCACCGCTGAAGAGACCCTCACAGCCATCCACCAGCTCAAGAGTGGCAAAGCAGCAGGCATTGATGGAATACCGCCAGAGATCTGGAAACATGGAGGCACAGCACTGCACAACAAGCTCCATGACCTGTTTCTCTGCTGCTGGGAGGAAGGAACACTACCAAAAGATCTCCGTGATGCAGTCGTTATCACCCTGTACAAGAACAAAGGCGAGAAGTCTGACTGTTCCAACTATCGGGGAATTACCCTGCTGTCCATTGCTGGGAAAATCCTTGCAAGGCTGCTCCTGAACCGGCTGGTACCTGCCATCGCTGAAGACCAACTCCCAGAGGGCCAGTGTGGCTTCAGAGCAAACAGGAGCACCACCGATATGGTCTTTGTGCTGAGACAGCTACAGGAGAAGTGCCGCGAGCAGAACAAAGGGCTGTACGTAACATTTGTCGACCTAACAAAAGCGTTCGACACTGTGAGCAGGCAAGGCATGTGGCAGATCCTGGAGCGACTTGGCTGTCCCCCAAAGTTCCTCAACATGATTGTGCAGCTACACGAGGACCAGCAAGGCCAGGTCAGACTCAACAATGACCTCTCAGAACCATTCCCTATTCTCAACGGCGTAAAGCAAGGCTGCGTGCTGGCACCGACCCTCTTCACCATCTTTTTTAGCATGATGTTGAAGCAGGCCACAGTGGACCTCGATGATGACGATGCAGTGTACATCAGGTATCGTCTCGATGGCAGCCTGTTCAACCTCAGACGACTGCAGGCCCACACGAAAACCCTAGACCAACTGATTCGTGAGCTGCTTTTTGCTGATGATGCTGCCCTCGTTGCACACACAGAGAGAGCCCTGCAGCGCATCACGTCTTGCTTCGCAGATGCTGCCCAGCTCTTTGGACTCGAGGTCAGTCTGAAAAAGACAGAGGTCCTCCATCAGCCGGCACCCAAGACAGTGTATCGCCCTCCTCTCATCACCATTGGCGAGTCTGAACTAAAGTCAGTGCACCAGTTTACCTACCTTGGCTGCATTATCACGTCGGACGCCAAGCTGGACAAGGAGCTTGACAGCAGGCTGGCAAAAGCGAACAGCGCTTTCGGGCGACTTTTCAAGCGGGTGTGGCACAATCAACAGCTGAAAATAGGCACCAAGATCAGCGTGTACAGAGCTGTGGTCCTCACCACCCTGCTGTATGGTTCCGAGTCCTGGGCCCTCTACCGCAGCCAACTACGACTCCTCGAACGCTTCCACCAGCGCTGCCTGCGTACCATCCTGGGCATTCACTGGAGTGACTATGTCACCAACGTCGAGGTCCTTGAACAGGCTGAAACTGTGAGCATCGAGGCTTTGCTGCTGCGGACACAGCTCCGCTGGGCGGGGCATGTCTCCAGGATGGAGGATCATCGCCTACCAAAGATCACACTGTTCGGCGAGCTTGCTACTGGACATCGTGACAGAGGGGCACCAAAGAAGAGATACAAAGACTGTCTCAAGAAGTCACTTAGTGCCTGCCAAATCGACCACCACCAGTGGTCTTCGCTTGCTGCGGACCGTGACACCTGGCGCTCCACCATTTACAAGGCAGCTGTCTCCTTTGAGGACTCTCACAGAGCTAGCCTTAAGGACAAGCGGCTCAGGAGAAAAAACAGAGATGCCGCAGCTCAGAACCCTGGCCATACCTTCCCCTGCAGCCACTGCGGTCGAACCTGCCTGTCTCGGATTGGCCTCCGCAGCCACGAACAAGCCTGCAGACGTCGTGGTCAACTCCTATAAAATCTTCGTTCGCGAAGTCAAGCCAAGAGATAGATAACCATGGTTTTTAGGTCGGGTTGTAACGTGGTGGGTGTCGGATTTAGTTGTTTATGTTCGGCTGTCGCCGAGTGAGTATATTTAAAGGGCCATGTTGTAAAATGAATTATATGTGGGTATCCTTTCAAATATATTGGTATTAAGTCCTAGATGTAATGTAACAAGATTGTCACGTGGGATGGTTGCTGGTGATTATTTGATATCTTTGTATGTACATGTGGATATTTTGATAATGTTGGTTTTAGCAGTGGCAATGTTATTATACAAAAGTGGTTGTGCTAGCTTAATGTTAGTGTAATGGAATAGTGCAGACCTGGTGAACGTTGAATGTACATAGGAAGAAATTCATATCCATGATTGTATATTTAATATGGCCAAGGCGGGTATTAGGGTGAGACGAGACACAACTCACGTGGTTTGTGAGTAGGTGCGTGTCAAATAGGCCAGAATTAACTGTGTTGGCACTTTGACTGACAATGCGCCCTTTTCCAGTGCACTGGCTTCGAAGATTTCGTCCTTCGATCTCTTCATCATCCACGACCAACGGTGACGCATCATCGGGAGTCGGAACGCCTTCGCTAGCCGGTCCTGTTGGACAAGTACGTTGGGCTACAGCAGGCTGATTCTACGTTCTGCGCGTCGGTCACAGGCAGGCGTGGGCAAGCGCGGCTACGGTGCTCTGCGGTGTAGGGGTAGTACTCTTACGTTAAGAGCCACCCTGTCTAGTGTGGGACAGAGGACACTGTACAGAGACAAAGTACCCGCCTTGTATAGCCATTGCCGATTTTCACCTGTTAGTCATTTTCGTCTGTTAGTCATTTTCACCTGTTAGTCATTTTTTATCTGTTGATCTTTTTTATGTGTTAATACGTTATGAGTGCATGTGTGGGTATGTGTGAGGGTGTGGGGCGTTAGTGGGTTGGAGTGGGGGTTAGAGTAAGAGTGGGTAATAAAAGATTTGTTTGTTGTTTATCACTGGCGTTGTGTGGTTTATTTAGAGTGGGTGGGTTTCCTCGAGTGTGAGCACTTACATTGTCCACGGCGCCCTGACTCCGTCAGGCGTGTCGTGACACCGGGTTAAAGCGACCTGCTCCACGTCAAGCTTTATTTGCTTACATTTGCCGATGCAAAGGGTTTTCCATTTATATCCTCTTCGCTGAACATGATTTTCAAGTCTTCTTTTTAACAATGCTTGTGAGTATAGGAAGACGTACGCAATAAATTCTTCACCGCCGCTTTTGCATAGTGAAATCGTTTGTAAAACAGTCATAAAGGAGGCATTGATAACTTCAAACCCATTAATAATTGACGCAGCTCCCTTTCACCTCTTCACTGCGGTCAAAGAGTGAACGGGGTACAGCTTCAAAAGCCATAGATCCTAACATGTCTCCGCGACCGCCGGAACTCATGAGGATCTATGTATTTTGCTGAAACTAATTTGTATCCATGGTTCTTGGGCGTTCGTGGAATTTGGTCGTCGACTGAACACTGATTTCAGAAACAATAATGTGAGTACAGTAGCAGGTAAGCGGTTAAGAATCATCTGCTTCTTAATGAGTCGTCTTCAGTCAGGACTGATTTCTGGAAAACTACTGCGAATTCCGTCTGTGTAGAATAGTAGTTAGTTAGTTATTTAGGTCTAACGCCGTGTTTAAAAAAGCAGATTGATGACATGGATGGTTGCTTGTTAAAAACAAGCATATATTCTTAGATTATATTATCTATCTATCTATCTATATCCCGTAGTCTTGCCGACAGTTGGGGCACCACTGATGACTTGGCAACCAGCTCCCTCCATTCCTCTCTGTTCTCTGCCATTCTCAGCGTATCGCCCAGCTTCAGTCCTGTCCATTCTGAGATATTGTCCTCCCATCTTTTCCTCTGTCTTCCTCTCCTTCGTCCTCCTTGCACAGTGCCGTGCAGGATTGTTTTGGCAAGCCCTGCTGAACGCGTGACATGCCCATACCACTTCAGTTTGTGTTTTCTCACAATGGCTAATAAGTCTTCATAGGCCCCGATGGCTTGCTTGATTCTGCTTCCCACTTCCTCGTTTGTGATGTGATCTCTGTATGAAATGCCAAGCAGCCTTCGAAAGCATCTCATTTCAGTGGCTTGTATCCTCCTTTCAAGGTCTGCTGTGAGGGTCCATAACTCGCAGGCATACAATAACACTGAGATGACTAAGGAGCGCATCAGTCTGATCTTGGAACAGAGTGTGATGTTTCTGTCCTTCCATATGGTCCTCAATCTTGTCAGTGCTGTTGTTGTCTGCGCAATCCTGGACAGTATTTCTGTTTTTGATCCCTCATCTGTCACAATGGCTCCTAAGTATTTGAATTTCTTAACTGTTTCCAGTTTTTGGCCTCAAACCATGATTTCAGTACCAATGCCACTGGCGTTATTGGTCATCAATCTGGTCTTCTCTGCACTGATTTCCATCCCATATGCAATGGCTGTACTATCCAGCTTTTCCACCAGCTGAGCTAGCTCCTTCTCTGTTCCTGCAAGGCCATCAATGTTGTCCGCAAAGCGCAAGTTCGTGAGTGTTCTGCCTCCAATACTGACAGTTCCTTCATGATCTTTCAGGGAATCTGTCATGATTATATTATGGTATTTTTCATACAGAAAATGTTACTTTTTGGGTATTTTACACCAGGCGATGAGAAGTCAGTCCCGACAGCGGCCATTGCAGGCGGAGTGGCAGCACCTGCCGGCATCGTCATCTTTGTTATAATTATCGTCATCATCATATAAAAGAGACGAAGTGAGTTTAGCTATCACGGCATAACACCCATTGAACACAATTACGCGAGCAACAATATATAACGCGCACTCTCTCTCCAAGTCTCACTTGATTGAAATGATGTGTCTCCAATGACTTGTGACTGGAAGCGATAAATGCCTTAGCCCTAATAGACAGGAAATCCAGGATATAATTAATCCTGAGTCATTTTCGTGGGTCTTCGGACGTCATTTTCTACTACCAGTCACGTCTTTGCAGCTTATCACCCCGCCGCCCCCCCCCTCCTCCCTTTGCGCCCCTCCCCCCCCCCCCACCCTGATCCCGCCCCATTTCGTCTGTCTGGCTCTGTTTGTCTGTCCGTCATTCTCTCCCAGTAAGCGAAGGTCCTCGGGACCTCGACGGCCGCAGTGGGCCCCGTAGATGTTTTACTGCTAGGGTCTGTCTGTATGACTGTCTGTCTGCCCCCCCCCCTCCACCCCACCCACCCATCACGCCACACCCCCACCCTCTCTCTCTCTCTCTCTCTCTCTCTCTCTCTCTCTCTCTCTCTCACACACACACACACACACACTCTCCTCCTCCCTCTTTATCTGTTGCTTCTTTTAATGGCACATTTTCCGTAAACGCCCCACTTCATGTAGCTACCTCTTTCTTATATCAGGCATGGAATGGTACGACTTTCACAAAGCAGACGTGAAGTTTTGCGAAAACTGGGCCTTCTCCGCTTATTGTGGTGACATCCGCTGACTGTACTACAACGGGACCTTACGAAGACGTCAGGGGATACCAGAACCAGAACTAAATAGGTATCGATTTATCGATACAATAAGCTGATACAGAAACATAAAAAATAAAAAGAACAGAAAAGCAGTATATGCGAACGCTTTAAGATTCCAAGACAGAGGCTATATCCTTACGGATGCTTTTCATCTCCATCGTTTGTTATAATAAAGGGAATTCGAGAAAAGATGACAGTGCGTTTGACTTTGACTATAGTTCGTACATGTTTTCTCATTTTACAGTATTGTTGAAACACATGTATGACACGTTTAGTTGACAAGGGTTATACAGAATTAACAAAAGAAAATCAATATATACAGTCAACTTCCTTTTTTAAAAAAAGTCGAAGTCGGATGATCCAACAAAGGTGCCTAAGATATTTATTTTTACAGAACAAATTCGGATATAATTACCAATACAAAAGACGTTGTCAGGAAATCAGAAATAAGTCAACATTGAAAGCGTTACAGCTCAAACAGTGGATTAAAAGCCTGAACAAACATGCCATACGGAATGTTTGACAGGGCTTAAAATCCACTGTTTGCGTCGAAACACTTGCAACTGTGACCTACCTTTGATTTCCAGAAGTCGACTGTTAGGTCCCCTTGAGATTGGTTACAGACGACGTTTGCTCTATTGTAATTGCTTCCCATGTACTTGTGGTTTCAGACATGAACACCTATGATCACCCGCAACAACGAAAGCATGAGAGCAGCACGTACACGGCTCTTGGTCCCACGTCTAATTTCGGGCGGTCTCAGGGTGGTTTATGAGGACGTCGATGGCGGATATCACGCAACAGGTCTGATTCGCCGATCTCTACTTAACCCCTCAACTGCCGAGAACAAGTGAACACGATCTAGCTGCAAGAGTAATATATCCTCATGTGCCCCCCCCCCCCTCGACTTCGAGGGCACATGAGAATCTATGCCTCTTGTTGAGACCAATGTTGGCCCATGTTCATTTGACGGTAGTGATTTGTGGTCGCAGAATGAACAAACATTTCAGTAACTATTTGTGTCAGGTGAGGGCTTAACGTGTGTTCAAGTATTAATGCTAGGAACACACAACTAATCACGTTCGTCTCCATCCTGACAATGGGGCGTCACCAGAATGGATGATACACCCGTCTTACATCGTCGTACGTCTAAGACGGATTACGAACAAACTGGCTGACATTCTTGATGACACATCCACTTAAAAATGAATTTGACAGCAGACGTATCGAACAAAGTGGCAGGTATTACATCACGTTATGTCAACTCTTTTGTCCCTAAGGCTGTTACCCTTTTCAACAGTAATATCAGTAGATAGTGTCTTTCAACATTCTTTAGTTGTTTCGTACTAGCCCATTCAGTAGTTCACTGCAACATTGCTGACACCAGAAGCACAGGGGCATAAACCATAAGTGTTTCTGATGCCAAGAGTGTTACAAAGGTAACAGTACGTCTGTAACAGTTCAAACAAGAGTTATAGGGTCTTTAATTAAATGAATAAGTGAATGATGATGCCACGTGTTGTACGGGCAGACAGTGAAATTTCCAATGAGGGATTAATCAATATATAAGTATTGTATTGTATTGTATTGTTTTGTAGTGTGTTGTATTGTATTGTATTGTATTGCATTGTATTGTATTGTATTGCATTGTATTGCAACCCAACATTTTAAGACAATCATAACTGAAAACTGAGGTGCCTCAAGTCATTATTATCTTACTCAGCTGCTATTTCTGAGATAAAAATGACATCGAGACACACTCGCACACAGGAATACAGAGAATAAATACTGTACTTAGACAGGTTGCTTCAAGAGGCAAATTAACTCTCCCTCTCTCTTTCTATCTCTCTGTCTCTGTCTGTCTCTATGTCTATGTCTCTGTCTGTCTGTCTGTCTCTGTCTGTCTGTCTGTCTGTCTCTGTCTCTGTCTGTTTCTGTCTTTGTCTCTGTCTCTGTCTCTCTCTCTCTCTCTCTCTCTCTCTCTCTCTCTCTCTCTCTCTCTGTCTCTCTCTCTCTCTCTCTCTCTCTCTCTCTCTCTCTCTCTCTCTCTCTCTCTCTCTCTCTCTCTCTCTCTCTCTCGCAAACTATTTTACAATGCCCATGTCAAATCCCAAATCGATTATGCATCCACGAGGGACGTCAGCGGTGACATACACATGAAGAGGCTTAACTTCTTGCATCGCAGGGCAGTGAAGCAGATCCTGCCTGATCCAGCCCTTTCTACTGACCAAATATTTGAAAAACTAAAGATGCTTCCTCTTGACAAGCACCATCTCTTTAACAATAGGTAGTCATGTCTAAAATCTGGAATGAAAGCCACCCAGAATACTTGTGTAATCTCTTCACCAAGGTAGCTTCAGGCCATTCAACATCAAGGCGTAACTTCATCACACCACGCCCCAGGATAGATTTATTTAAAACCACCCTCTCATTCTCGGACGCCTCGTTTTGGAAAAAACTGCCAGCGCACTTAACACACACTGGTTCACTCCCCTCTTTCAAGGAAAGCCTCTTCAAGTACCTGCTATCTAACAGCTCATTCACTGGTTCGGGTATCTCCATCGCCTAAAGCCTTGATATTAACCTCAGCGCGCACGTGTGCGTGTATGTGTGTGTGTGTGTGTGTGTGTGTGTGCGTGCGGCGTGAGCGTGCGCGCGTGTTTGATTTCAGTGAAAGAAGGAATTTTAAAAACTATCCCCCCCCCCCCCGTTCACATTGTTAGCAATCATAATTGGTGCCCTGCATTTTGCCTTATCTATCTTTTGGAACGACTTGTTATAATCATGTGCTAGTAGCTTTGCACTTTTGTATGTTAGTAGATTTGTACCTTTAGCAGAGTTATACCTTGTAGATTAGCAACGGCAAGCGTGAAAAATGGCACATGTGCTAACTGCTTCTTCCTTTCAGAAATAAAGTTTCATTTCATAAAGTTTCATTTCATTTCATTTCATATCTCTCTCTCTCTCTCTCTCTCTCTCTCTCTCTCTCTCTCTCTCTCTCTCTCTCTCTCTCTCTCTCTCTCTCTCTCTCTCTCTCTCTCTCTCTCTCTCTCTTTCTCTCTATGACATTTGGAGAGTCAGCACGCATTCACATCGTGCTCCGGTTTGCAGTGGATTTATGTGCCTTAAGTGAATGTGCGAAATATGATTTTTGGCAAACGTGTTTATGATTGTGGCTCCTGCATTCTGGCGAGTTTTCACACGAGAGGATGGAGATTTTCAGGAGTTATGACTTATGAGTGTTTTTCCCATATATGATTTCCACTGAACTCTCTTATTTCATTCTTCCAATTGTGTGCACATGTGACTCGCCGAGTGACGTCAGTGGCGCAGGTGCGATTAACTAGCATGGCAGCCGAGTTCCTTGGACCATTATTTTTTGTGTGCTCATCGCTTACGTGCCATCTCGATGGGTATCAGCCGCTTTCCTCTTCGTCAAGCCTCAGCTCCGTAAGCGTATTAATCAGGATCAGCAAACAACACAGCGTCCTGCGCGGAGTGAGTCCAGCCACAAGATGACATCAGCCTCCCACCATGCCCGGCGGCCGCACCACTCGTTCAACTAAGACGGTCGCAAAAGCTATTCTCGAACTAATCAATGATACCCTTGTTCCTATTCAGAAAAATTGGGAAACTGACCCATCCAGAATCTACCTATGGAGAATATCCCTTCATGAAAGATACCTTGAGCAGCCTCTTCCCCTCGGGGCTAAAGCAGAGTGGAAGGACAAAGATGCCAATCACGACCAAGTGAAATCCCCAATCTACCCTCCCTACGAGTCGCTACGGTGTACTCTACTGTGGCTCAGACAGGGATCATCAAAAACAGGCTGTCGTCACAATAACTGTATTATACTCAACATGCCTTATCAGAGCCCAAGGCAAGGGGCGCGAGAGGTGAATTATCAAGGAATTTGACATCTTTAAGGGTGTAGTGGAGCAGCTTCGGGACAAACGAAATCCCACGTCGCTTTTTCTTCCCTCCACCTCTCTCCTGCTCGCCTTACCTCCCATCTCATTCGCCATGTGTGACGAGTCCCCGCCCACCGAGTTCTCTGAGGGACTGACCCACCCGTTAATCCCCCTCAATACAATGGAGGCCCCACCACCTGCGTCCAGCTCTTCCCCTACTGAAGCCCATTCTCCCGCGGCAAACGTCACCGATGCCGCGACTGACGGGCAAGTCCCGCCTGTCACTACCCCTGGCGCAGGAACCTTAGCCCCATCCCATGACCAGCCGGCCGTCACTCCAGTGGTCTGTGAATACAGTGACGTCATGGCCACGGACACGCCTCAGAACTCCGTCATAAGTGACACCAGCTGATCTTGTTGACACAAGCTGTGACACTCTTCCTATGGTGAATCAAAACATTCATATGCAAGTGACTGCTACTCAAGCTGACCCTCGGTGTATATTATTAATACACAACCAACTAACAGCTGCCATGGGGACAACACAAGAGCTACAGGCAGAACTCCAAGCAGTTAAAACTGAGCTGGCTACTGTCAAAGAGCAATGTGCAGCGCTGCAAGTAAAGCAAGTTACCCTTGACGGCGACATCAAGGATGCCAAAATTAGGACAAGAAACGACAAACTAGTGACTGAAAAATGCTCGTCAGCTCCTCAGCCACTGAACAGTCGTACACCACAGCGCTTGAAGACATCACTCTAGGATCACAACAAACTCACCAAAGACCATGAAATATTGAATAGGCAGGTGTCTCTTGGCTTGACTTCGCGAACGAAGATTTTATAGGAGTTGCCCACGACGTCTGCAGGCTTGTTCGTGGCTGCGGAGGCCAATCCGAGACAGGCAGGTTCGACCGCAGTGGCTGCAGGGGAAGGTATGGCCAGGTTTCTGAACTGCAGCATCTCTGTTTTTTCTCCTGAGCCGCTTGTCCTTAAGGCTAGCTCTGTGAGAGTCCTCAAAGGAGACAGCTGCCTTGTAAACGGTGGAGCGCCAGGTGTCACGGTCCGCAGCAAGCGAAGACCACTGGTGGTGGTCGATTTGGCAGGCACTAAGTGACTTCTTGAGACAGTCTTTGTATCTCTTCTTTGGTGCCCCTCTGTCACGGTGTCCAGTAGCAAGCTCGCCGAACAGGGTGATCTTTGGTAGGCGATGATCCTCCATCCTGGAGACGTGCCCCGCCCAGCGGAGCTGTGTCCGCAGCAGCAAAGCCTCGATGCTCACAGTTTCAGCCTGTTCAAGGACCTCGACGTTGGTGACATAGTCACTCCAGTGAATGCCCAGGATGGTGCGCAGGCAGCGCTGGTGGAAGCGTTCGAGGAGTCGTAGTTGGCTGCGGTAGAGGGCCCAGGACTCGGAACCATACAGCAGGGTGGTGAGGACCACAGCTCTGTACACGCTGATCTTGGTGCCTGTTTTCAGCTGTTGATTGTGCCACACCCGCTTGAAAAGTCGCCCGAAAGCGCTGTTCGCTTTTGCCAGCCTGCTGTCAAGCTCCTTGTCCAGCTTGGCGTCCGACGTGATAATGCAGCCAAGGTAAGTAAACTGGTGCACTGACTTTAGTTCAGACTCGCCAATGGTGATGTGAGGAGGGCGATACACTGTCTTGGGTGCCGGCTGATGGAGGAACTCTGTCTTTTTCAGACTGACCTCGAGTCCAAAGAGCTGGGCAGCATCTGCGAAGCAAGACGTGATGCGCTGCAGGGCTTTCTCTGTGTGTGCAACGAGGGCAGCATCATCAGCAAAAAGCAGCTCACGAATCAGTTGGTCTAGGGTTTTCGTGTGGGCCTGCAGTCGTCTGAGGTTGAACAGGCTGCCATCGAGACGATACCTGATGTACACTGCATCGTCATCATCGAGGTCCACTGTGGCCTGCTTCAACATCATGCTAAAAAAGATGGTGAAGAGGGTCGGTGCCAGCACGCAGCCCTGCTTTACGCCGTTGAGAATGGGGAATGGTTCTGAGAGGTCATTGTTGAGTCTGACCTGGCCTTGCTGGTCCTCGTGTAGCTGGACAATCATGTTGAGGAACTTTGGGGGACAGCCAAGTCGCTCCAGGATCTGCCACATGCCTTGCCTGCTCACAGTGTCGAACGCTTTTGTTAGGTCGACAAATGTTACGTACAGCCCTTTGTTCTGCTCGCGGCACTTCTCCTGTAGCTGTCTCAGCACAAAGACCATATCGGTGGTGCTCCTGTTTGCTCTGAAGCCACACTGGCCCTCTGGGAGTTGGTCTTCAGCGATGGCAGGTACCAGCCGATTCAGGAGCAGCCTTGCAAGGATTTTCCCAGCAATGGACAGCAGGGTAATTCCCCGATAGTTGGAACAGTCAGACTTCTCGCCTTTGTTCTTGTACAGGGTGATAACGACTGCATTACGTAGATCTTATGGTAGTGTTCCTTCCTCCCAGCAGCAGAGAAAGAGGTCATGGAGCTTGTTGTGCAGTGCTGTGCCTCCATGTTTCCAGATCTCTGGCGGTATTCCATCAATGCCTGCTGCTTTGCCACTCTTGAGCTGGTGGATGGCTGTGAGGGTCTCTTCAGCGGTGGGTGGTTCGTCCAATTCAACCTTTACTGGGAGGTGTGGGATTTGTAGGACGACTGCTTCTTGAACTGTTCATAGGCAGGTGTCCAACTTTACTAAAAGCAAGGATGCCTACAGGGCAATCACCGACCTGAAAACTCAGCTCGACAACTTGTGCCGATCGCTCTCCCCTCCAACAGTCACACAGCTGAACAACCCCACAATCACCGCAGAACCCCCCCCCCCCCCCCCACCCCCCACCCCGCCGCTCTGGTTCTCTCGTCACCCTCTCAAGTGTTGGAAGTTGACGAATCAAAGCCGAAAATAAGCGCTGGAGGGGATAACGGAGGTGAGGCAGGGACTGAAGAGGTGCCGGCTATTCCCATTATCCACCAGCCACCGCAGGATAAGGTCCCATTCACCGTGCGGCTACCAGCTAAGGTTGAATTAGCGGGACTACTAATCGGCGACTCAAACCGACGAGGAGTGGATCGCCGGCGGCTGGACCCCAGCGGGGCCACGTGCGTCCGCACCCTGCCCGGAGTCAAGGTTGGACAACTGGCTGCGGCCCTGCACCAGTGTGAAACGCGTGCTGACATCGGACAAGTAGTGGTTCATGTTGGCACTAATGACTGCGCTTCAGGCCATGACGTTGATGTCCTCATGCAGGATTACCAAAGTCTCACAGTAGCAGTCCGATGTGCCTTCCCGTCAGCAGCCATTGTCATTACCTCTATCCTCCCGCAAGGTTGGTGCCCCCTGCAGAAAGTGTGCGCAGTCAATGAACGTTTGGCGAAACGCTGTCACGAGGAAAAGGTGCACTTTCTTCAGGAAGCGGCCTTCTATACATCCAATGGAGCAGTGGTTATATCACTGTTCGGGCATAACAGACTACACCTCAAAGACCGTTGTATCAGTGTCCTACTCCGTCAGGTCAAGAGGTTCCTAATCCAGACTCAACAGTAACGCGACCAGTGTGCCTCCCATACATCAATGAGTGGCGATAGGCAGCCAGAACTGCAGATAACCAACAGCAGAGACGGGATCATATCCAACAAAACTATGCCAATAACACGCATGCAGTTGTGCAGTCTGTCCAAAATCGTCGCTGGGAAACCGTCAACAATGCTGTACCCTCCAATGACGGCAGAAGTGAAAGTGGTCTCCCAGTTCCACCCTATGGTGACCACCACGAGGCTTCTGCTAATATCCAGTCCTATGGGGAAAAGAGAGTCCCGCTGACCAGTGAGTTCCACGGAAATAGCACTGTGCCGAGCAACCCTACTGTTCAGCTTCCTTACCCCTCAGCCAGTGCCTTACCTCCGTGTGGAGTCGATGCCGGACCCCTTCACACCCCTCCCTGGTAACTACGCCCGCCCGCCGGCCATGCTCTGGCGACACGTTGCTTCGCACAGATTTCCTATACCACCGCCCCCCCCCCCTTCCACCCCGCCTGCCCGCAGTACCCGTTTCTCTATCCCCAGTGGCAGCTCCAGTTACCCCCTAGCGGACTGCGACCCCAGGCCCTGATGTGACCGGATTAGGTGTCAACGCGATCTTTTGTAGTGACTTTAATAGGACTTAGACCTAATTGGACCCACTGTCTTGAAATAGCTGAAATAGCTGAAACTTTGATACTCCTTTCTTGACGTAACGGTAACCCCTCCCCCTCCCCATATCCCCCTTTATTTCCAGAGATGTAGCATGTGTGAGGCTAATTGTTATGTGCGTGACTTTCGATTTATCTGCATAGTTTCAGGCGCAAAGTTATTAACTCATTCTACCCCAGACACATCCACAGCAAGATAAAGATCGACCATGATAGTTCAAGGGTGATGCCAGAATAGCTTGGCGCCCATGGGCGCCAAGCTATTCTGGCATCACCCTTGAACTATCATGGTCGATCTGTGTCCTGCACCGCAATGCAGTCTTCAGAGGACAACAGCAAAATTTGGGGATTTCGGTGATGGGGTAGAATGAGTTAATGTAGCGCCGGTTCTACTGGACCGACTTATAGACTAAGATAAATTCTTTGTGCCCTATAATGCAGCGATACTGACCTCTTTTTAAATTGATGGTTCCGTATTAAGTCAGTATATCCTATAGATATTATGTTGGCGCAATACTTTTAAGGCGTGATATCTTGTTATAAATTTGTGTTTTGCGTTTATTTAGTGACCGAACTGTGGATCTTTTACTTTCTGATTCCGGGCAGTTGTTGAATGATACGTCGTACCATGCTCGTACTGTGTTCATTAGTGACATATCAAGGTTGTGATTTAGGCCTTTAGCTTCTACAAAACTCTCGATCTACATTGTTTTAACGTGTGGATCAGTTTAATCTCGTTTTTTTAGTCAACGGACTGCGCAAGGATATTTATTATTTACTGTACCAGTCGCTGAGACTTTGTGGCCATCATGCCAGCTAAACAAGGACTGAAAGTTGGCCATTTGAACATTTTTCAACTGTATTCAAAAGTTTCTGGTGTATCAATATTTGTAAACCAAACCTCCCATTTTCACCCCTCTGGTGTCACCGAATCTCGTATAGAGTCCAGAATCACTAACGAATTATCAGTATTCCAAATTTCTCACTAATACGCAACTGCGACGTCACCAGTCAATCCAGCATTTGGTACGGAGGCGTCTTGATCTTGAGACCAGGGAGGTTGAATGTGTCTGGTTGGAAGTCAGAATCCATAACACAACTCCACTATTAGTGGGCCATGTGTATATGAATCCAGCATCCACGGCATAGTGGTATGACGACTTTGTACAGGTGATGGATAAAGTAAACGACACTGGCATGAATATTCTTATCTTAGGGGATTCAACATTGACATATCAAAACCAAATTCCCTGTGGCAATGTACAACAACACTTTTTGGACTGAGGCAGATGATTACCACTGTCACCACAGTAACACACTCCTCGTCTACTTCGATAGATCACATCCCTTTTAACAACCCTCAAGCTATCCCTGAAACTGACGTCCCTTCACTACTTGTCAGTGACCGCTTTCCCATCACCTGTACATGGTTGTGTCATGTTCCTAAACATCAGAAACAACATTCCTATATAACGTACTTATGTTTTAAAAAATTAGATAAAAACTATTTCTTACATGAACTCAGTAATACGCCATTTTACGAAGTGTACAATTACGACGATCCAGATTTAGCACTGACGTTGTGGCTTGAGATGTTCCTCGAGGTACTAAACAAACACACGCCGCTAAGAAGGAAGCGAGTCCGGTGCCTCGAGCCTTCAACTTGGATCACTCAAGAAATCAAAAAATCAATCCAGACCAAAAAGGTGACTGCCAAGCGTGTGAAATGCAAAGAAGTACCCAACGGAGAAAGAAACACGCTTAGAAAAAACGGTACAACACAATTTATTAATATTTCGGGTAAATACCCTTTGTCAAAATAGACAAACAAACAGACATTAGCCGCTACTTATCTTCAGATGCAGAAGGAATCCTTCTGCATCTGAAGATAAGTAGCGGCTAATGTCTGTTTGTTTGTCTATTTTGACAAAGGGTATTTACCCGAAATATTAATAAATTGTGTTGTACCGTTTTTTCTAAGCGTGTTTCTTTCTCCGTTGGGTACTTCTTCTCAAGAAATCAAAGAAACAGTGGAGGCTAGAAATTTGGCTAAACGACAGAAAAACTTCGAGTTTAAAAAACTGCGAAACAAAGTCAAATATCGTATCAGAGAGGAACAAAAAGCACTGATTGAGAATACTGTAACTGAGGGCAATCCGTCTTCCGTTTGGAGAGCACTGAATTCACTAACCAACAACTGTGGGAAAAATTCAACACATACGCCAAGCAGCCTCAAAGCAAACGATTTTAACAACCACTTTATTTCAGCCCCAAAGACGATTTTGCGCTCTGCAGGTTTGGGTCAATGTCCCGTCAGATAAACTTACTGACTTCTGTAAGCAAAGATTGTCCACGGGTGATGCTTTTGACATTCCCTGCTTAGCTGCACATGAAGTGGGCAGATTTATTTCTAGCCTTAAGAACAAAAGCTCAGCTGGTGTCGATGGGATTAACGGGTAGATACTCGATCTCTCGTTTCCTTATAATTTGTGGAAAGTCTAAGGTATATGTATAACCTTTGTATCCACAATAGCACTTTTCCCGCAGCTTTCAAAAAGTCAAAAGTTGTACCCATCTCTTAAACGAAAGTCACGTCTGATCCCGACAATTTCCGGCCATTTCTTTACTATCAGTTCTTTCAAAGTCCATTAAAAAGCATGTCCACAATCATCTGCTGAAATTTCTCGAACAAAAGTCTCTACTAAATCAGTATCAGTCAGGTTTTCGACCTAAACATTCTTGTCATGCTTTAGTCCGTACGATCGACATATGGCTCTGCAGTTATAAACAGGATCAAGATGTCTGGAGCTGTTTTCCTAGATCTCAAAACGGCTTTTGACTTTATTAACCATGAGATTTTAATTAAAGAAACTAGACTGCTATTTCAACTATAACAGCCCAAGGGCACTCCATTTTTTCGTTCATATCTGCTAGTGAGAATTCAAACTGTATACGTCAAAGGTAGTTACTCTTCTGAAATGTACCTTGAGATCGGAGTGCAACAGGGATCCATCCTAGGACCTCTACTATTCTGCTTTACCATTACATATATCTAGTCCTAATACCGAATGTGACATGTTCGCTCATGACTCAGCTCTTCATGCGAGCGGGAATACTGTACCTGAAATATCAAACACTCTTCAAAATAGTCTTCAAGATCTCTCCCAGTGGTGTAGAAAAAAATGAAATGCTTGTTAATCCATCCAAAACAAAAAGCATGCTTCTCACAACGAGGCAAAAACATCAGCTGCGCCCTCCTCTACTTAATCTATCATTTGATTCTGTCCTAATCGAGCAAGTCAAGGAGCTTAGACTGCTCGGGTTGACTGTTGACGAACAGCTATGCTGGCAACCCCACTTAATACAGCTGGGGAAAACTCTAACCAAACAAATATTCCTTTTGTCAAAATTTAAGTCTACTTTTAGCCTCAAAACACGCAAATCGTTTTTGAATTCAAATATAAAGCCACACATTGACTACCCCTCGACTGTTTGGGACAGCTGCAGCGAGGCTAACATTAAGATGATTACCTCCCTGTACAAACGCGCAGTTAAACTGATTACTCCTATCCCCTGTTTAACCTCTGATGAGAGGCTTGAGAAAACAAGGCTCCTCCCACTAAAGAAACACATTTTGACCAATACATGCGTGCTGATGCACAAGACCCTGAACGGGAAAACACTCTTCTACTTGTCTAAGCTATTTAGTAAGGGCACAAAGTTTTACAGCACCTCCAGGAATAGTCACGCCATTGAGAGACCCATATTGATCTATTTAAATCTAGCCTTACGTACTCGGGTGCATTTCTGTGAAACTCTTTTCCTTCACATTTGCAGCTAAGAGCCTGCCTATGTTTAGGAAGAGAGTTTTCCAGTACATGTCAAAGGCCAAACATTTCTGATACATAGTTGTTGTTTTCTAGTTTTTATTATAGTTATTTACCTTAGTTTGTTTATTTAACTTTTCGCACATCTAACTGCACTGTGACGCCCTCGGCAATAACAGCATTGTGTGTATGTGTATGAGTGAGTGTGTGTGTGTGTGTGTGTGTGTGTGTATGTGTGTGTGTGTGTGTGTGTGTGTGTGTGTGTGTGTGTGTGTGTGTGTGTGTGTGTGTGTGTGTGTGTGTGTGTGTGCGTTAGGGTATACGTGCTAGAGTGTGTGTGGGTGTGGGTGGGCGTGTGTGCGTGTATGTGTGTTTAGTGACGTGAATCTAATTTTGCTTTGTTTACAAACGAAGTTTATTTGATCAATGTATAAATATGTCATTTGCCTGTATTGAATTGTTGTTTTGTGTTCAATCCGTAGTTTAGCAAGGTCAGATATGAAGAGAGGTCTGTGCGCCTATTGTCTCCATCCTCGAAAAACACAGTTTAATACAATCATTCATTCATTTATTCATGCTCTCTCTCTCTCTCTCTCTCTCTCTCTCTCTCTCTCTCTCTCTCTCTCTCTCTCTCTCTCTCTCTCTCTCTCTCTCTCTCTCTCTCTCTCTCTCTCTCTCTCTCTCTCTCTCTCTCTCTCTCTCTCTTCTCATACACTCACCTACACATACATCAAACCCACCAACCCACTCTAATTCTATCATGACATGTATAATGTTGTGTTTACATAACATGGAAACCAAGTGGATAAAAGTCTTTAGTTTTACGAATGTGCCTGTTGCTGGTCATACAACAGAATCTTGCGTACAGCGTCATATGTATGAAAACGCACTGTGACCTGGTTTTTGTGTGCGACTCTGTTACATAGCACGAGGGGACTCCACGAGTGTCGGCACACTTTGAGATAATTGCATGTCACATTGTAACGTGGCTAGACTCAATCCCTTATAGATAGTTTTTCACGAGAGCGACGGAAGCATGTTGTGCTAGTATGGCTGATATGTCATCCGGAAAGCTTGCAGTCACGTAGGTTCTGAAAGGCGCTTGCATATATACTGACGAGCAATATAAATGCGACATTTTTTAGATCATAGGAAACACTTTAATGTTTGCGATGATTCCAAAAATGTCGCATTTATTTTGCTCCGCAGTATAATAGAGATGCTTTTCAGCGTTGCTGTTCATTACATTACAAAATGCTTTTGACCTGGGTGCGAAATTTTGTGTGTGTCGCAAGCATGTTGTGCTGTGTATATGTCATGTTATCCGGAATGCAGCCCTACAGGTTCTGCTAGCTAATCGTATATAAAAGAGTTATTTGTCAGTGTTTGAGTAGAAAACGCTTTTACCATGAAATAACAGTGACATTATTAGTTGCATTACGAGTTGCCAGTGGTTGTCACCTCAAGTGTTCAATCACGGATTTGTTGTGAAAGGTAAAAGTCAAGGGTATATTTGTGAAGAACATTTTGCCCGGAATTATAGAATCATCGATGGTGTTTAAAACATAAGTAGCTCATTTTATTACGATACGTGTTTTGTTCTTCCACTTTTAAAAAAAGTATTATAATTCGAATAAGAAATACACTGTTTTGTGTTCGTCTTTCTAAGCCTGTTCCTTTTTTGTAGCAAATTTATTGGCAGAAAGAGCGGGAAAACACGAGAAACGCGACCGCAGGAGGCATAGATCGTCATGAGTCGATGCAAATAAATGAGATTACATACCTCTTACCATCTTCTATTATATCCTTGTCCCTCGCTCAGGCAAAGAACACCAATGAAAAAGCAAACACACATAGAAAACACAATTACATCACAATTGTGTTGTAATTCTCTTTTCAAAGAGTGTTTCTTTCTTTGTTGGGATACTGTGTGCATTTCACACGCCTGGCAGTCACATTTATTAATTCTCGGTTTCCTCACACAGGCAGATGCAGTTATTAAATAATCGCACGGTCATTCATCACTGGGCTTGTTGGTCATTATGTTCATGCAACAAAGTACTTTTCCTTCACCCCCGGGCCCATTCTGTTTGTTTCGTTGCCACATTGCAGGCTCTACAGTCTCCGATTTCATTTGCAACTACAGGTCAGCTTCATTATATCGCGGTATCCGGGTGCCATTAACTCATGCAGCCCCGACACACCACAGCAACGTATGGCTCGACCATGACAGTTCAAGGGTGGTCGCAGAATAGCTTGGCGCCTATAGGCGTCTAGCTATTCTGCCTCCACCTTTGAACTATCAGGGTCGATCTGTCTCCTGAATTGTAATGCATTCCTCAGAGGATAACTCCAAAATGTGGGTGTTTCTTACCTCGGGCGCAATGAGTTAAGGCAGAACGCGTTAGTCGCGGTCGCTTTATTGTCGTGCTTCAATTACTTGTAAATGTTCAGAGAAAAACATTTCAGAGACAAAAAGTCCTCGGGCCCACGTCACACACACACACACACACACACACACACGCACAGCGGCAGGGTCTGGTTGAAGACAACTGCGGATCTACTAGGGCTCCTGGAGGACTGGTCTGAGGTCACCATGAGGCGGAGACTTGAGAGGTCAGAAAACTGGAACAACATTTTTTCATTGTGCATGATGATGATGATCAGCATGATGATATGATAATGCCATGTGGTCCATGTGGTTGGGTGACAGGGCCGCATTCAACGCTTCCTGTCATAAATGTCCTGGTAATAACCAGGCCCGGGAAATGCTGACACCTGCGGTGCCAGCCGGTAAACATTCACACCTTGCGACGAGTCATGACCCGGGTAGCATCTCCAAATTCGCACCCTTGAAGTGGGTGAGTCTCGGCTGCGTAGCATCAACCTTCCCATTGGGTCCACAGTATAGTTATTACCCGCTCTGGGTAGGAGCCGACCCAGGTATGAAAAATCCGCTTGACTCGGCTGGGATTCGAAAAGGATCTCTCGGCCGCCAGTGTAGCATGCGTTTGTTGAAAATTCTGTCGTAAGTAAATCTTTATTTTCGTGATTGACAGAATGAAAACCTTGTGTGGCCGTGATAAAAGCCCCCCACCCACCCCCCCCCCTACTCCTACCTCCCCTCATCCCTTACTCCGCCCAACTTACACCCCGTCGTTCAAATGTAGTTTATCCTCATATATGAAAGGAAAAGGGGCAACTGCCAGTGCTAATATTTTAGGAAGATTACAAAGTAAAGTAGGTAAAAGCACTGTAAGGGGAGAGAAGTGTGCATAATCGACCAATGATCATAAATCCAATTTGGTCAAAGCGCAATACAAAGGAGAGGAAAGAAGAGGTGCGCTAAGCAAGTGACTGGAAGCAATGCATAAGTATTCGTACACTAAAGAACAGCAGTTGTGTGTACAAAGAGTGCTCTGTAATCATCGTATATTCAACACCAAAAAGCCCTAGCTGTCCCAAGACCATGGATTCAAAGTGGTAAAAGCAAGAGACATAGATCCTCATGAGCCGCAGCAACATTTTTTTCACGTCATACATCAGGCTTATGAATACAGCGAAAGTTAGATTAATTATTGAAGCGGCTTTTAGGTGACTATTGGGAGGCCTATAGGCTGACAAAAACACGTCCGTCGACTATTTTGATTTCAACCAGGAAGTTTAACCTCTGCTGTGTACCTGCTTTCAGACGGTATTATACAAGGGACTATCTCATGGACTTTATTTCTCCTCTGCATGGCAATACAAACACGTGTATGCATAACACCTTCTGTGTTCATGTCTGCGACGATTCATGCAGTTCCGTCAACAGTGAGCGGTATTGGTGTCCGCACATGCTTCTTGACATATTGTAGTAGCTGGGCTGAGGAGATGTAAACAATTTGTGTGGTTTTATCAATGTGAGGATATAGGTGCGTTCAAGGAAGATGGGCCACTTGTCTGTTCTGTTAGCTACCAGTTTTTCCCTGTTTCTTCGCAGCATTGAAGGTACGTTTTTTTTTTTTAAATTCGTGGCAATAAAGCATTGTCCATTGATTTAAATAATCCGTCCAGATTTATGGTACATGAAATCATATTACGCTTAAACAAAATGCCGAGATTCTATGCCTTTTGTTGACACCACTTTCAATCCATGTTCCTGGGACAGTAAGGGCATTGGGTGTTGAAATAATGAAGATTGCAGAAACATATGCAATCTGCGTCCACTGGCACTGGACGGGTTAAGATGAAAGCACTGAGACACATTGTGATTTAGAGTCCATGAAACTTGTCTTGTTAAAACACAAAAATACGAATGCATACTTACGTACTTTAAACGATAATAACGAAGGTTAGGAGAGCTAGGGCAGGGTATGCCTTGTGCCTAGTGAAGGGCTGGAACCCTAGAAAACTTAAAGGAGTCATTTCTAAAAAAGTCTCTCCTGTCTGCATCCTTAAAACCAAGTGCGTGTTTCAATGGTTACAAACAGCCTCGGATTTAAAAAGGCCAGATATTTTTGCAAGAACAGTCTTTCTGAGACCGATTTGCGCTCGCGGTTTATACACCGTCTCACTAAATGAAGCCCCAGCTTTTAACATGCGTTCTTGAATTTTTTTTACAGTCATCAGCACTCAGAAGAAAAAAACACGTTCAGGGGCCAAAAGGACATTTTCTTTAGTATTGTCATCGTTCTTAGTATATGCTGGTATTTGTATTATTGTCATTGTAATGCTTTCTGCACCCATAATTGAACAGCCAAGCTCGACTTCTTTAGTTAGCCAGCTCTAAATGTAGTAGGCATTCCTATTTGTATGGGCAGGCTCATAACATTCACTATATTATCTTGAGACTGTAGTGGGAAGATTTATTGCACTAAGTATTATTCGTTAAGTTGCATCGCCGTTTCATGAAATAATTACATAAACTGCTGTAGTTACTAACTATTTGGGTGAGTATTTTCATCCAAATGTGACATTAGCGGAAGCACTGGCTAAAGAAAACTAAAAAATAAATGTCCAAATGAATCGTTATCAGTTTAAATATAGATGCTTCTATGACTATGGAGTACTAAAAATTGCGAGTCCCACGTTCCATGCTGTTACTTTCAATAAGAAATTTTAATACCAAATAATGCACATCATATCATAGTGGCATCGCATTTTGACGTCACGAAATCACAAATTGTTATTGACATTTTATGTGATTAATTAGTTAAATGAGTCTGTCCCACTGATTTTAGCCCTTGCCGTTACCAGCAACTAATTGAAACCTAACACCTTAAATATTAGCATAAAAACAAGAATGTGTTTTGTCGATGTACGATGATTTGTGTTGAATGTGCACATAATTATGTTTATTTAAAACATGAGAGATGAATTAACTTTGTTCCATGTTTCCTACCTGTTGCTTGCTTGTATTATATGTTAATTTCAACATTTTCCTATCTGATACTGTTGCTGTATTAGGCAGTTCGAACATTTTCGTGACCAAAGAAATAATTCTTTGCTATTTTAATTTTTTAGACCATGAAAACCCGTTGGTTTTTTTCTTCTTCTTTTCTGTTACTTTCAATGCCATAACCTGACATTGGTAACAGTAGAGAAAAAGGTTGGTAACAGACTGACTCTTTAACATTTAAGCTAAATTTACGAAATTCTCTTTACATTATGTATACAGATATTTTAAGAAAGTAAAGATAAGATCACAAAAAAATCGATCTTACAAAAGTAGATTACAGATACTCCTAGATTTGTTTCCCTCTCAAATGGTAACATGACGGAATTACGGCAACAGGATAGAACTAACTGGAATGAAGTGCAAACACACACACACACACACACACACACACACACACACACACACACACACACATACACATACACACATACATACTCACACAAACACGCACTTGCGCGCACGCACGTACGCGAACACATATTTTGTGTTGTTGCGTGCTGAGGTCCTTTAAAAATTGACCAGACCATTATAAAAATTCTGGTCATTTGACTCATAGTGATTGATAAAGTCTGTAGTGTTCTGCAATGTATGATTTTTGTTCTCGTTGCTTGTTTCACTCGTGCGAATTTAAGTTCTGATGACGTATAGGTCGATGGATCGTCCGGACATTAGCCCAGCCACCACCTCACTTTAATATTTATGAAGTGGGCGTGCAAACATACCACATCTTATGTTATCGTACGACGTAAAACAACAACATGTACATGGAAGGGGGGGGGGGGGAGGGAGGTGGAGGAGGAGTGGGAATTGTATGATGATGATGAAACGTTTCTATTGAGGATAAAGTTTTAGGCATGCTAATGCCTCTCTTACAAACTCTCCTGCTACACTACACACATAAATATACACCGAACAGTGTGATGAAGCTCTATGCCCATGCATATAGTTCACACAAGGTTTTTGCATGGTACGGTCTTGTCAGCGGTTTGTCTTGTAACGTATATTCCGTGTATGCTCGAGGTTACGTGCAATAGTGAGGATACCGGTTTGCACAGAGTTCTGGGCCGCAGCTCAGTCTAACCAGAGCGCTAGATTATTCAGTACGGGCTATTCTGTCATTGAGGACTGATGTATGTTAGATATGCAAGCCGCATTCCAAGACTCTGAGACCTACAGTTCAGGTATGTTTTATATGTATTATTGACAGCTGCTGAGTTTATGATGGTATGCGTTAGTAAGAGTACTCACAAACCAGATAGGTGAGGCTAGCGCTGGCAGAATTGTATAACAAACAAAGGGGAATTACTCAGCGCTGGACAGAACAGTTAGATCCCCTGGGCAGGGGATCTAACTGTTCTGTCCAGCGCTGAGTAATTCCCCTTGGTTTGTAATACAATTCTGCCAGCGCTAGCCTCACCTATCTGGTTTGTGAGTATCTCAGTATAACTCGAGGCAAATTTGTATCGTTACATTGTTGTGTAATGTTCTGTGCATCTACTGTGGGAATTCAGGGTATTTACCCGAACACATATAGTAATGCACCTTCGTGTTTGTGTATGTATGTTTCTCCTGCCTACTTCCTAAGTTCCGGAGAAAGACATGGGTTATATAAGAGACCTGATGCATCCTTTTTAGGGATGTAGATGATCGTCTTGTTCTATACCTGCGTATTTCTCTGTGGGCTGGCGAATGGGTGCCTGATAGGCGGGGGCAGGGGATCTAACTGTTCTGTCCAGCGCTGAGTAATTCCCCTTGGTTTGTTATACAATTCTGCCAGCGCTAGCCTCACCTATCTGGTTTGTGAGTATCTCAGTATAACTCGAGGCAAATTTGTATCGTTACATTGTTGTGTAATGTTCTGTGCATCTACTGTGGGAATTCAGGGTATTTACCCGACCACATATAGTAATGCACCTTCGTGTTTGTGTATGTATGTTTCTCCTGCCTACTTCCTATGTTCCGGAGAAAGACATGGGTTATATAAGAGACCTGATGCATCCTTTTTAGGGATGTAGATGATCGTCTTGTTCTATACCTGCGTATTTCTCTGTGGGCTGGCGAATGGGTGCTTGGTAGGCGGGGGCAGGGGATCTAACTGTTCTGTCCAGCGCTGAGTAATTCCCCTTGGTTTGTTATACAATTCTGCCAGCGCTAGCCTCACCTATCTGGTTTGTGAGTATCTCAGTATAACTCGAGGCAAATTTGTATCGTTACATTGTTGTGTAATGTTTTGTGCATCTACTGTGGGAATTCAGGGTATTTACCCGACCACATATAGTAATGCACCTTCGTGTTTGTGTATGTATGTTTCTCCTGCCTACTTCCTAAGTTCCGGAGAAAGACATGGGTTATATAAGAGACCTGATGCATCCTTTTTAGGGATGTAGATGATCGTCTTGTTCTATACCTGCGTATTTCTCTGTGGGCTGGCGAATGGGTGCCTGATAGGCGGGGGCAGGGGATCTAACTGTTCTGTCCAGCGCTGAGTAATTCCCCTTGGTTTGTTATACAATTCTGCCAGCGCTAGCCTCACCTATCTGGTTTGTGAGTATCTCAGTATAACTCGAGGCAAATTTGTATCGTTACATTGTTGTGTAATGTTTTGTGCATATACTGTGGGAATTCAGGGTATTTACCCGACCACATATAGTAATGCACCTTCGTGTTTGTGTGTGTATGTTTTTCCTGCCTACTTCCTAAGTTCCGGAGAAAGACATGGGTTATATAAGAGACGTGATGCATCCTTTTTAGGGATGTAGATGATCGTCTTGTTCTATACCTGCGTATTTCTCTGTGGGCTGGCGAATGGGTGCCTGATAGGCGGGGGCAGGGGATCTAACTGTTCTGTCCAGCGCTGAGTAATTCCCCTTGGTTTGTTAGTAAGAGTATGTACGGTTGTGTAGCGTTGATTTGGTTCAGTTATGTCGGTTTGGAATTCGTTGAGATAACCGGTGTTTTTCCTATATAGTTATTGACCGAGATGGATGACTAAGGAATGTGAAGTGTGTATGCCTAAGTTGTTTATGAAGGTAGTACGTGGTTGTGTTAAGTATTGTCTTTTCCTATGTACGAATTCTTGTATGGCGAGAGTGTCAGGTTATAGTCTCTTTCAATGTAGTGACAGAGTTATGGTGTGTTGAAACAGTAGTTCGTGTTATAATTCACGTGTGTGTGAATGAACGCGTGAGAGTTATTTGTATCAATCAGGTTACGTAAGGTACCTCCTATTATCCAAGTTGTGTGTTCGTTGCAAATGTTATGATGTCAGGACCTTGTGTACAGAGTTCTTGTGTGGAGCGGAGCGACGTGACGCCGAGACGTCATTCAACAGAGGCTACCGCCAGAGGACCTATCATGAGGTCATTTCACCACTCGAGGAGTGAGCGACTGGTGCCTAGACATCCGGATCATCAGAGACTGCACTACGAGAGCGAGTAAGGAGGACGTCCACGATACGAGAACGGGGGACTACTCAGAAGCGTGCGACGCGAGAAACTACACGCTTAGACGTGGAAGGACAGAGCTTTACAGAACGCTAACACCAGTGAAACAGGTTGGATTGTGAGGACAATTACCTAGCCTGACTTTTACGTTGTGTATGTGTATGCGGTGTTAATGTGCTTGTAGTGAGATGTGTATGGTGTAAAGAATCTTCTGCGTTTACGTTTTTTTTGTTTTGTTTTATTGAGTAAAAGGGCCTAGAAGAAAGAAAAACAGTGTTTGAGTTGTACCGCGTGATTGCGGCCGTCTGAGTCGGTGGCGGTGAATGCGTCTGTTGTGCTGTGTGTCTGTACGTGCGACTGGGGAGAGTCTGCGTGCGTTACAATCAGGCAAAAGTAAACCTCCTACTTTGTGTGGATTCGACACGTGTAATGGTAGGTATCGACAACACAATTGTGTACATATTTCCTGCTATAGTACAAGACTTGCACAGTGACGCAGCTGACGGTGGGGAAGCAAATCACAAAGAGAATTATGGTGATCCGATAAACAGTTCTCGAGATATAGCGAAAAACTTGCCCTTTAAAATGTCCACTTTTTGATCCAAAATCGTCAAATTGGGGAAAATGGCAACTTCAGGCTCCTGTAAGACTTAGACTATAAGCCATACAGAATCCAAACTAGGTACACACACTTCGACGACTGCGTAGATTGTGTCTAATTTTGTCTGAGCTTGTACTACAAACGCACATCCTGTGGCAAGCCGTTAAAACGCCGAATTTTGAACATCTACCAACGTCCGTTTAGATTGAGTGTTGGGGTTCAATCTTCAAAAGCTAATATTTCCTAGATTACTTAACCCTTTAACTTTAAATCTGGCCCCACTAAAGTATATAAAACGATATCTATGCACATGAGTGTCCATGTGACATATCCAAAGGTAAAGGTTACACAAGGTCAAAACATATAATAAAGTACACTTTAACCTCAAGATTTTAACACTGATTTGAAAGCCTAACATAAATGTTTTATAATGAAACACAACAGTATTCTTCCAAGGCAACATTGGATAACATTTTACAATGATCAAGTTCACTGGAGGTCATCAAGTGTTTTAATAAATCAATCAATCAATCAACTTTATTGTTCCAAATACATGTAGCCACATACAGGAAATTTTGTCTTGCCACCTCAGGAGCAACTCGTAATCACCCACACTCACACAACAGTTTACAAACAACAAATGGACAATGGCTCGGGTCGAGTGAAGCCCCTCGCCAAGGCGTCTCATGGCCGGCGCCAACGGCCCCAACCCGGCCTGAACCTCCCTAAAACAAAGCAAACTAAGGACAGCCCTATCATAGTATCTCTTAAACACGTAATATGATACACAAACCAAGGGGAATCACTCAGAACTGGACAGACAAACAGTTAGATCCCTTGCCCCTGCCTATCAGGCACCCAATCGCCAGTCCACAGAGAAATACGCAGGCATAGAACAAGACGATCATCTACATCCTCAAAAAAGGAAGCATCAGGTCTCGCTTATAACCCATGTCTTTCTCCGGAACTTAGGAAGTAGGCAGGAGAAACATTCATACACAAACACAAAGGTGCACAACTATATGTGGTCGGGTAAATATCCTGATTTCCCACAGTCGATGCATAGAACATTACACAACAATGTAACGATACAAATTTACCTCGCAGTTATAGATACTCACAAACAAGATAGGTGAGGCTAGCGATGGCGGAATTGTACACAAACCAAGGGGAATCACTCAGCGCTGGACAGACAACAAACAGTTGGATCCCCTGCCCCCGCCTATCAGGAACCCAATCGCCAGCCCACAGAGAAATACGCATGTATAGAACAAGACGATCATCTACATCCTCTAAAAGGATGCATCAGGTCTCGCTTATAACCCATGTCTTTCCCCGGAACTTAGGAAGTAGGCAGGAGAAACATACATACACAAACACGAAGGTGCACTACTATATGGGGTCGGGTAAATACAACAGAACATTACACAACAATGTAACGATACAAATTTGCCTCGAGTTATAGATACTCACAAACCAGATAAGTGAGGCTAGCGCTGGCAGAACTGTACACAAACCAAGGGGAATCACTCAGCGCTGGACAGACAAACAGTTAGATCCCCTGCCCCGGCCTATCAGGCACCCAATCGCCAGCCCACAGAAAAATACGCAGGTATAGAACAAGACGATCATCTACATTCTCAAAAAAGGATGCACCAGGTCTCGCTTATAACCCATGTAATACAATGTTTTTATCCTTTCTGCTTGGCTGAGAATAGTTACTCAAATGAGAAATGCGCGTAAACCAACAAAAAAAAGACGAATTATACTTTCACAGTTGCTACCTGGGGGCCCGTTGCTATAAGAACAGCGCCTGTTTTAGACAGTCGCTCCGGCATAAACAGTCACCACCTTAATTATAACTTAACTAGTATATAACTTCATAATCATTTTTAAAGCAATAGTAGTGGAACTACACTGAGCGTTAACGTGAAAGCAATCCAAAATGATTTCTAAAGAGTACACACATGCACACGCTGTTGTAAGGAAACACAGTCACTGTGTCGGGGAGGTTTCTGTCATTACATCATTCGGCTGGAATGTGGGGGCCTAAAGCTTGCTGTTACTCGCTTCGTTGTATGCACTCGCGCTATTCCGTAGGCAGTGATGGTGAGCGTGGCGTGAAAAGACTGAGCCACTTCTGAGATGATTAAAAGGATCGAAAAGCACGTTGATTGTATTGCCACAGCATAATGCGAGCTGTTCTTCTTAAGTCCGCATTCGACTGGTACCGGCCAACAAAAATCAGCATCGCACGGCGAAGGAAAATATAAAATCTAATTAACAGCCACAGCACAACGAATTGCCAACATTCATCACAAAGAAATACCAGTCGTGATGGAGCATTTGGCAGGGCCTGACATCATATATCAAACAAAGATACAAAGTCTGACTGCGGGTGGCGACCATTTCTGCCGGAGAGGCGGCCAGGTGTTGCACGGCCGCCATCTTGTCTCTCATGTGTGGTCATAGGTGGTCAATGTGTGTCACAGTTTGAGACTACATTACTTGCATCTCCTGACATGGGTATTAATTAAGCTTGGAGCTTGAAAAGCATTTCTGTATGTAACAGTCTGGTTGACATCCCCCAGCTCAAGGTAAAAAAAGGTCAAGTAATGTGCGAAAAGCAGTAATGTTTTTGTCTGTGACTGCATTTCTGATAGGCTGTGTGGTCAGATAAAGCTTAACATGATAGCCTCTTTGTTTATGAAAGGGACTTTTTATATTCTGATAGATTTGACTCCAAAAGCAGGCCAAGGTCACAGAATAGCACTTTGTCAAAATTAACATGCGATTTGAGTGTTCCAGTGTATTTTGTCAGTTTCCTGTTTTGGTAACTATATACTATAACATTTTAAATACAAATTTTTGTCAGTGACCTTGAGATCGGTTCATGGTCACAGTTAATTTTGTTCTTATTTCATAGTCTCAGAGTATCTAGTTTGAATCTGGTTGTGTTTTAGTGCAGTTATAAAAACTATCAACACACTTGTAAAAACTTTACAAGCAGAATTATGTTTTATAACACCAAAGATCACTTCCTTCCGCCTTGAAAGTGGAGGGAGCGATAGTGGAGTCACTTTATTTGCTACTTTGGTTCGTTACGTTTGTCATTCGATTCTATGTGGAGTTTATTTGGTAATTTATGCATTGATTTCCATCATTAAACTTAATCAAAAGGGAGATTTATTCTACCTTTAAGATCAAGGTCGCGGCTACACTTTTTGGCGTTGCTAATGTTTTGTAAATCACTATGCACAAAGCATGTCTTTAAACATTCTGTGCTGATATGATCAATGTTTGACATGATGATAGTTCATTTGGGGAAATAAGCACAAGGTCACGAACACAGCAGCGATATTTGTTGCAATAAGTCTGTAAACGCATAATCGATTTGCTCCGAATTTTAAAATTTATTATTAATTATCAAGAAAAACACTTAATGTAATAAACAAGGTGCGTTTGGAGTGGGGCGGGGGAGGGGATGGGGGGGGGGGGGGGGAATGAGGAGGACTGGGACTGCAGGACTAGGTATTCATGATGGACGGACTCAGTTTTCACAACCTTCTTAAACTGGCCGGAGGAAGTTTTCTAACTTATACTGTACGGTGTGGTTACAGACTTTTCAGTGTGGTTACAGACTTTTCACGTTTCCCATTACGCTATTGAATCAGCAACGTACAGCACAAACAACAAATAAACAAAAACCAAAACACCAAGAAATAGCACAAACAGTATTCATTTTAGTGGATATGTTCTATTCCTTTTAGTTCAGCATTATTGCAAGACATTTTTTGAGCATGTATACAGGAAATACTGTGAACTAAAATTCTTTTTTGCCTCATTTTGCCTTCTTAGAACACCTTGTGTTCGCTAATACATCACGCTGTGGTACGGTTGTCTGGCCCGCAAAAGTGACTTCTGTGACATTTTGTTTGACTTTCATACTGTATGCTGACAAAAGTCAAACGAAAACCTAAGGTAAACTCCATTTCAAATTAATGTCTTTGCTTATTTGCTTACCTCCGCCTGTTGAACCAATCCATGGCGGTTCAAACACCAGTAAGTGTGGCCTACAAGTCTTCTAGAAAAGGAGGACGGGAGGGGTGGTGGGGTGGGAGGGCGGGGTGGGGGTGTGGGGGGTGGGGTGGGGGGGGGGGGGTGGACAACAGAAAGATTATATAAACTGTATACAGTTTGTATGATTGCAGCCCAACTTTGTAAAAGAGCAAAATAAAAATGACCAGTATCAGCTAGATGAAGAAACTGCGCGTGAAAGTGGAAAATTATGAGATCGTACGTTCTACGCAAGAAAAAGGCGAAAAGCAAAATATATCTGTATCTCAATACAAAGCCAGTTTTACACGACAAATGAAAACGCAAATTCTGTGAAAATGAAGCAATCCCCTGTTAACTTTGCTGATGGTCATGTAAATTTTGTCTGTTATACGCGAAGTCGACAGAAGCGGAACCTGAAAACATTATTTATAATAACAGAAATTATTGTTATAAGCAGCTTCATTTTAAAAAGACAAAGAAAAAGTTTGGCCAAGACCTCTTTAAAATCTTTGTTATAATTATCCGACTTTTGTTATATTCGACCTTGTTGTAAACGGAGGTTATTAAATACCCTTCCTTAACCCTTCATCAACACCCCTACCCTACCCCACCCCGACACACACTCTCACTGTTTCCTGTGTATAGTCTTCTAATTGTTCCGACCAAAACTCCCTTGGAATCTTCATGTACCACCCGCATACACATGATGATGTGAATTGTTTTTTGTTTTGTTTTTCTGTTGGCAAGCCTTGCAGATACCCGAATGTAAATTGAACGGCATTCTTGAAGTATCAGAATCTAAGGAAACCAAGCTTACCTGTGAAGGTCAGTCTCAGGATCAAGTGCTTCTGTGGCTGATTGTTCAAGGCGGAATGCAGCATCCGATAGCAAGTTGTAACTATTATTCATGTCAGGAAACAGATGCCAATGATGACTTCGAACTAAAGCCAAAGGGGTATGGCACTGCAGTGCATGTAGAGCTAACCATCAAACAAAGTCGCAGAACGATGAATGGTGCAGCTCTCCAGTGTTCCGATTCTTTAACACAAGCGTCAGCCGATTGCAAACTTCGCGTGATCTGTGAGTCAAAATGGTTTTACTTTACATGTTAAGTCGTTTAATATTACTACAGTTTATTTGTTATCGTATACTATGCACTTAGAGAAGTGGAAGCAGTGTTCATGGTCGTGCTTTTTTTTTAATCGAAACGTGTTTCTATATTTGTTGGTAATTTTAGCACAGGACACGCGCTACACACGCGCGCGTCTCGTGTGCGTGTATGTACGTGTGTGTGTATGCGTGTGTGCGTGCGTGCGTGCGTGTGCGTGCGTAGGCGTGCATGTGTGTGTGTGTGGTGGGGGGGGGGGCTATAAACAAACCTCACCGCCACCACACTTTCAAATTGTATTCAAAAATGCAATTACACGCAATTCTATTGTTTTATAAATGTTTACTTAGATGGCCCCTCCTCCGCGGTCATCAGTGGACCTCATCATATCGTAGCTGGATCTGGCTCCAAGGTCCTAGCATGCTCTGCCGATGATGTTAATCCTTCTGCATCCTACCTATGGTCTGGCGTCAACTGCATATATCAATTTGAAGAAGAAAATGAAAGCAGGTGTTTGTTTACTCCGTCCAAGGACAATGATGGGAAGACTGTCACCTGCAGAGCAACAAACTCAATTTTCCACAACATATCGGCAACGTCCAACTATACACTTGATATCATTTGTAAGATACATTTAATTAGTATATGCAGTTAGAAGGTATGCACCAGAAGCAAAAATATAACGTACAATTTTTCCTCTACGTCTCACGTGACTGGAAAGTATGTGACTTCATTTGTAAAGAGTGCACACAAACACAACAACCGAAAGAACGTATTAAACTTTAAGCTTTAATGCTGTAATGCTAACATTCACGACATTATTTACAACATAAATATTCACATAATATGATGGTTTAAACCATAACTCACTCAAGGGTCGCCGCTTCCGGATATGTGGCATAAAGCCGCGTATCCGGGTGACGCGAGCCGCGAATGAATTAATAAAGTCAATAGTTGGATAAAATTGCTTGGGGTTTTCTGATCTGTTCAGTCTACTTTGCTCATACTTATCGAGGTCGGATATAATGATAGTTGGATACATCAACACTGTTTCAGAGGTCTTGACAACAATCTTGGTGTGAAAATTACTTCACTTCTAACAAACGTCCGCTATAAAAACAAGAAAAAATAGGTTACAAAGTAAAGTAGATACTAGCACTGTCAGGGGAGAGAAGTGTGCATGATCGACCAGTGATCATAGATCTACTGTGGCCAAAGAAAAAAAAAATAGGAAAGAGAAGGGGCGTTAAAAAAGTGACTGAAAGCAATGCATATGGAAGCCCCTCCGAAGGGGGGCGTATCACATATCCCACTGTTCCAGCCACTCAGTGCATGGAAATTTAAATCTAGGTCCCCCAAGGGGGGTCCAGATATTTAGCCGGTGTGGACAGCTGTTTCGGTCTTGGCGACCTCTTCAGCACACCATCGGCGATACTGGAGGAGGCAGGAATTTCTGCCTACTGCAATGACAACCACATTTTACTGTGGTGTCTGCAGGGGCATACATTCCATGCCACCACCTAGAGCCAAATTTCCATGCACCCTAAAAGAGAACCTACCAAAAGGGGGGAAGGGGTTGCAGTCGATATTGTAGTAGTAAATGAAAAGAAAAGGGGAGACTGCCAGTGCTAATATTTTAGGAAGGTTACAAAGTAAAGTAGATAATAACACTGTCAGGGGAGAGAAGTGTGCATGATCGACCAGTGATCATAGATCTACCGTGGCCAAAGCACCAAAAAAAAAAAAAAAAAAAAGATAGGAAAGAGAGGGGGCGCTAAAAAAGTGACTGAAAGCAATGCATATGGAAGCCCGTCCGAATGGGGGCGTATCACATATCCCACTGTTCCAGCCACTCAGTGCATGGAAATTTAAATCTAGGTCCCCCCCCCCCCCAAGGGGGGTCCAGATATTTAGCTGGTGTGGACAGCTGTTTCTGTCTTGGCGACCTCTTCCGCACACCATCGGCAATACTGGAGGAGGCAGGAATTTCTGCCTACTGCAATGACAACCACATTTTACTGTGGTGTCTGCAGGGGCATACATTCCATGCCACCACCTAGAGCCAAATTTCCATGCACCCTAAAAGAGAACCTACCAAAATGGGGGAAGGGGCTGCAGTCGATATTGTAGTAGTAAATGAAAAGAAAAGGGGAGACTGCCAGTGCTAATATTTTAGGAAGGTTACAAAGTAAAGTAGATAATAGCACTGTCAGGGGAGAGAAGTGTGCATGATCGACCAGTGATCGTAGATCTACTGTGGCCAAAGCAAAAAAAAAAAAAAAAAAAAAAGATAGGAAAGATAGGGGGCGCTAAAAAAAGTGACTGAAAGCAATGCATATGGAAGCCCCTCCGAAGGGGGGCGTATCACATATCCCACTGTTCCAGCCACTCAGTGCATGGAAATTTAAATCTAGGTCCCCCCAAGGAGGGGCCAGATATTTAGCCGGTGTGGACAGCTGTTTCGGTCTTGGCGACCTCTTCAGCACACCATCGGCGATACTGGAGGAGGCAGGAATTTCTGCCTACTGCAATGACAACCACATTTTACTGTGGTGTCTGCAGGGGCATACATTCCATGTCACCACCTAGAGCCAAATTTTCATGCACCCTAAAAGAGAACATACCAAAATGGGGGGGGGGGGGAAGGGGTTGCAGTCGATATTGTAGTAGTAAATGAAAAGAAAAGGGGAGACTGCCAGTGCTAATAATTTAGGAAGGTTACAAAGTAAAGTAGATAATAGCACTGTCAGGGGAGAGAAGTGTGCATGATCGACCAGTGATCATAGATCTACTGTGGCCAAAGCACAAAAAAAAAAGATAGGAAAGAGAGGGGGCGCTAAAAAAGTGACTGAAAGCAATGCATATGGAAGCCCCTCCGAAGGGGGGCGTATCACATATCCCACTGTTCCAGCCACTGTTCAAGACCGAAACAGCTGTCCACACCGGCTAAATATCTGGACCCCCCTTGGGGGGACCTAGATTTAAATTTCCATGCACTGAGTGGCTGGAACAGTGGGATATGTGATACGCCCCCATTCGAACGGGCTTCCATATGCATTGCTTTCAGTCACTTTTTTAGCGCCCCCTCTCTTTCCTATCTTTTTTTCGTTGTTGTTCTTTGGCCACAGTAGATCTATGATCACTGGTCGATCATGCACACTTCTCTCTCCTGACAGTGCTATTATCTACTTTACTTTGTAACCTTCCTAAAATATTAGCACTGGCAGTCTCCCCTTTTCTTTTCATTTACAAGAAAAAATTGATTCCTTGGTGATTTGTTATATAGTTGTTTTTTTTTTGTATTGTGCATTATTCGTTCTTAATCATGTCATGCTTTCCTTTTACATATTCCTCAGAAACATTTGTGCTTCTCATGTCTTTCAGGCCCTCCATCTTCACAGCCAATCATAACTGGCTACACAGAAGAAGATTCTCTTACTGAAGGGGACACAGTGCATTTGGTCTGCACCATCTATGGCGGAAAACCCGTTGTTTCCACTGTCACGTTTCACTGTGACGGCCGGCCAGACGACCGTGGAACCATATCGTCAGACCAAACACGTACTGTATCTTCAACGTTGTCCTTTAGAGCGTCTGTGTCAGTGGACAACGGAACGAATTGCACGTGCTTTGGTAACTGGAACCCAGACCCAAACTTGTATCAACTTACGAGCAAAGTGACGCTTTATCTTGCAGGTAAAATTAATATGGTACTACGATGGAATATGATGCTGTCATGATTTATTTGGCAACGCCAGAATTTCCATATTTGTGAAAAGCAATATTTTTAAAAGAAGGTGGAAACAGATACATCCATGAACATCAAGAACATAACTGGAAGATCATGTAAGTGAAAGCGAATGTTTCTAATATGTGTTTTTTCTTTCCACTAAAGTGTATCACTTTTTGGTCAAAGACACCAGGATAGATACAGCTAAGCAAACAGGCAGTTAGATATGTAGACGTACATGCAGACCGTCATGCAGATAGACAATCAAATATAGCGAAGTATTTCACAGGGTGTGGTATTTGTTTTGCAGCTGCTGAACGACCGAAGATTACATCCTTAGTGCTGAATGGTGTAGATGGTGATCTGACCGTGAACATCTCGACACGTGTAGTTGCAAGATGTTCTGCCGCCTCTCGTCCTCAGCCGTCAATCAGTTTAATCAGAGCTGAAACGGGATTCAGGCCGGAGCGGGATAATGCCTCGGACCTGACAGACCCTGGTGCTGCAGACTTCACACTGACCAGCTCCGCTCGCTGTCAGGACGCCGCCATCTACATTTGCCGAGCTAACAACACAGCTGGACGTGACGAGAGGAATAGAACGCTGCTTGTCAACTGTAAATAAACACTCTTTAGTGTGCTTGCTCGTGGCTTATCATTATTCGACTAAAATAACAAGGATATATTCGGTAGATCAACGTAAATGGCAAACCATTTACCTTAAGGCCGCATTTCCCACGTATTAGGGGTGTCACTTAACCATTATGTACCAGTTCCAGGAGATGGATTGACCATGTTGATTCAAGGGTAGTGCCAGATTAGCTTGGCGCCACCAGGCGCCAAGCTAATCTGGCACGACCATTGAATTATCATGGTTCATCCATCTCCTATTGTAGAGCGTTGGGGCTAAATAGGTTAAGCATACAATTCATCACAATTTTGTAACCCTTTCGCCATCGGTAGCTCTTTTGGTCCTGGTGACAGTCAAAGGGTTAAAACGTCACTGTGAGAATAAATCAAACAACATTGGATAACCACGTTTTTTTCTGATTTCGTGGATGTTTCCCATAAAATCTGACATTTTATGCTTTCAATGTACACAGTAGCGAAATGTATTGATTCTTTATTTTTCAACTTGTTACCTTTTTTTATTTTCTTCTTCTTCTTAAGGCGCGCCGACTGTCGACGAAGAACATTTAAACTCGCCGTCACACCCATTCAACATCAGTGCTTCTACTAAACTTGTTCTTCCGTTTGTCGCGTATCCTTCTCCGCAAGACTATGTATCTGTGTTCCTGGGGGATTCTGTTCGTCTGGAAGCACATCTGCCTAATGGCATCAAATCAAATGCAATACGAGTGGAATGTCAACGTGACAAGAACTTCATCTACAAATCCCTATGCACTATCAGCATCAGTGAATATGGAGACACAAAAACTGGATATTACATGGTGACTTTAAGCAATCCATTTGGTTCAGTCAGTATTTTTGTGTATGCAGTCTACGTGCTTCAAAAGACAGGTAACACGCAATTTCGGGAACATTTTCAGTCACAACCATTTTGATAAAGTTATCTTTTGCAAATGTAATCTTCACTTGATTTCCTTAGAAAATCTCATTCAGAAAGTAATAGATGTCTTGTATATTTGCTGTACAACACTATATCTTCCACTCGCTTGTGCGTGCATGTAGTTTGTAAAATAGTAACTGAAAAAGATAGTTAAAACTACATTTTAGTGCTAAACCTTTAGCTGCCTCTGGCAGCTAAGGGATTGCACACTAAAATGTACGTGTTGCGGTGCGAGTGATTGCGTGTAAAGCCACTACAAACTGACCGACATTGGCGTGAAAAACGCAGATGAAAATGAGAGAAAGGTAGGCACGAAGAACACAGGACTAACAAGAGACATGAATCCCCATGAGCGTTTGCGACTGCAGAAGCTCATGTGTTAGTTATTTGGGTTTAACGCCGAGCTCGCAACCAAGGCCATCTCACGGCGGACAGAAGCTCACGCAGATTTATGTCTTTTGCAGATGGGTACCATTCACCTTGCCCCTGACGATGTATATTTTTTTATAATTAAAAAAACAACAACAGCAAACAACACACACTTCTTTTGCTTTCTTTCGATTTATCTCTACACCAGACGAGGCGAAGGCACTTCCGATAGCGGCCATTGCCGGGGGAGCGGCAGCAGCTGTTGTTGGCGTCATCGTCATCGTTTTGATTATCGTCATCATTAAAAGAAGGAGACAAAGTGAGTTTAACCCCCTTGAGCATGTAGCCGCCGATACTATTTATTTAACCCTCTTGCGCATGCAGCCACAAGATTGTTAACACTACCGGTCGCTGCATGCTCAAGAGGTTCAACCCGTTCAGCGACAACAAAATGGAAACACCACCCAGCTGCAAAAGGTATAGATCCTCATGAGCCCCCGCAACTGCGGGGGCTCATAAGGATCTATGCCTCCTGCTAAGACCAATTTGAATTCTTGTTCCTGGGACATCAAGAGTTTTTGGATCTTGAAATAACAAAGATTAGGGAAACATAGGCCTCGTCAGCAGTCAAGGAACGGGTTAAGACGGCAACACACAGTGTTCAACTTCATACACAATAGTGACCCATGCATGGAATATTGCTGTGAAAGTTACGGCTGTTGAAGGGAGACATTAAACACACTAGTTGCTTCCCTCGATCCGCTGGCGCTGGACCCGAGAGAGAGAGAGAGAGAGAGAGAGAGAGAGAGAGAGAGAGAGAGAGAGAGAGAGAGAGAGAGAGAGAGAGAGAGAGAGAGAGAGAGAGAGAGAGAGGAGAGAGAGAGAGAGAGAGAGAGAGAGAGAGAGAGAGGAGAGAGAGAGAGAGAGGAGAGAGAGAGAGAGAGAGAGAGAGAAAAAAAATTCTGCCATCAGTCAAAATTCGTTTGAATAAGCAGCATGCCTTCGGACACAAGAAAGACGTTTGCATATTTGATCAAATATAAGTTGTTTCACAGCCTGTGCGTGCGAAATACGTCGATTATTTGTTCTCTCTGTCTCAGTCTGTCTGTCTGTCTGTCTGTCTGTCTCTCTGCTTTATCGTACATTTCCATTTTTAGGCCATGGGACAGAGCCTTGTATAAGGCTTATTTTTTGAGTTCGCTAATATTTTAAGTATATTAAAAAAAGGAAAGTGTTTCTATATGTATTTTCCGTGCCGATTTCAAATCTGATGAGATCTCCGCTGTAAGTGTGCGCACTGCTTCAGGAAAAGGGGGGGCAACTCATAATGTCAAACGCGCGATGGAAGTTATGGTTTGTAGCTTGCTGTATGAAAATTGTGTAGTGCAAGCACATATAAACACATTTTAACCTATCAGCATGATAGGAGGTTGACGTGTTTTATGAGCCTTTTATGAGGGGGCGGGGGGGGGGGGAGGCTTCATTTTGCGCACCATACCAAGAAGTAGACCCAAAACAAATTAAAAATAATGATAAAAAATATGCCGACCTACCGACCCTATTTTTGGTGACCATGTTACCCTAATCAAACAGGATTTTTTTTTGGCCACTATGAAATCAAGCTGAAAAAATCTATTCAAGCATTTAGTCATAAATATTTATCAGATAAAACACAAAACAAAGCATTCTGAAAAAGGGGGCAACAGGTACTCACACAACATGGTCAACGCTCTATTATCCACTCGCCCTGCCACTCTCAGTCTTTACAGACATTCTTCGTCATCCGAGTCATCCGAATCTTCCAGGTCATCAGTGTCCTCAATGTCAGCATCAGCCTTGTTCACACAGTTCAAACAATGGCAAAGGCCAGTGCAAGGCAGATTTTGAGTTACACAAGAACAACGCCTAGAGTCACACTTGTTTTTTTTACAGCTGCACTTCACAAGCTGGCTCAGCGAAGATGGAGTTGATGAAAGGCTGCACCACTGGACAATCAGCTCCTGGTTTTGCAATTTCCAGCCATGGTGTGTTGGGGATGGGGCATTGATGTTTGGCTGAAGGCACCTTTTCCAAACTGCGGCCTGATAATTGGCCCTTTTTGCATGCAAGTGCAAGCTGTCTCTGCATGGGGGAAGCGAACTGTCAAACTTGCCGGTTGCCTTGAAAAGGTTTACTCTAGCATCATTGACAGATGAGACTGTCTTCTGTCCGAATAGACAGCATACAAATTGCTCAAGTCGCTGGAGCAAGTCCTCAGTCAGGTCCCAGCTGCTGCCCAAGAGCCTAAAGGTCTGAACATGCTCCTCTTTCTCCTGCATCAGTTGAAAGGGCTTCAGTTTTCCTTTCCCCTTAAAACAACTGACACTATCACAGCCAGTGAAAGCATGCAGAGTGAGAAGAGCACTTGAGACAGCAGGCCCACATTTCTCTGAGACTGGGCGCACAGAGAGCAGACGGGAAGAACTTCCGGTGCCAGTAGCCACATACAGATCAGAACTGAATTCATGCTGATGTGCAAGACACAGCATAAATATGTCCGTGTCTGGCGTCTTGATGACGATAGAAGGGAAAGCTCCAGATGCATGCTGTGCATGAAGCAGGACAAGAGTGTCTGCTTCCTCGTGGTCATTTGATAACTCCTGCAATGTTTCTGTGATCACTCCTTCCATGTCATCTTGAGGAGACAGCCTGAAACACCCTTGGCTCAATGATGCATACACAGTCCTGCCACAGAACTCTTCTGGTGCCACTTTCCCCCACTGCACCACCAGAAAGACAGCAAGAGACTCTTTGTTTTTTCCAGACATTAAAAACTTGCGAAACTGGTTAGGTGTCTTCTGATTCTCATTCAGGGCTCGCAGCAAACAGCCAGTGGCACTTGAACGTCTTCTTCTTTCATTATCTTTGATGCTGAGAGGACTGTATCTGTCACACACAAAGTCAACCCTAGATGCCCTGTAAAAGCAAGCAAGTTTGATGATGTGTCTGAAGATGAAGATGCTCAGATCACCAAAAGTTGCAGGCACCTTATCTGCAAGCTGCTGAATTATAGCCATACCATCCAAGATCAGTGCTGCATCTTGTGGAATGTCAGTGACCAGCATCTCTGGGAACTTGACTTCAAGGTGGTGGAGCACGGTGACTTTGTTTGTTCGTTGCAGGGAACCATCACTGTTGCTCAAACTACATGGAAACTGTGACAGGCAATGTGTCAATAATTCTTTCAGGTCAACTTTTCGATTTCTTGCAACAATAAGCAGTCTTGTCATGAGATCTTTGTCTGCTTTTAGGCGATCTGTTTCTTGCGTGTGCTGTTGGTGTAAACGTTGCTTCTGAACAGAACTGAAGGTCTTCAGCTTCATGGTTTTCACAGGAGTAGTGAAGTCAACCTGTCTCAAAACCAGTCGTTCTTCAACAAACTGACTGGAACTGCTGCAGCCCTTTCTGTGTGCAGTCAAAAGATCGTCGGTAACTTCAGGTGGTGCTACTTGGCCAGATGCTATATTAAGAAGTTCCTGCACACAGTAGGTGAATGGGTTCTGCATGGACACAATTGTATGCATCACACTCTGGACATCTTCTTCATCTTTCTTACCTCTGGACTTGCTGAGGTCTTTTTTCTCATGGCGGCCTGCTTCATTTCCAGCCATTGCAGTGCAGTTTCTAGAAATTTCTGCACGTTGATTGTAGGATAGGATCCAGCGGTGAACAGCATTAGAACTGTTGGAGAATCCAGTCTGCCCTCCTCTGGTCTTACTGTCCCTGTTAATGGTCTGCTCTATTGTTTGATCCATTGATGTTTGGCTGAAGGGATGATGTTCTTGCTGTTGAACTACAAAGTGTCCAGCTGCAAGAGGCTCTGCTACTGAAGGGTGTGTCTCTGGAACCGCAAGCATCTCATGAATGTATACTGGAAGATACCTGGCATAATTCAGATGATCATAAGCGAAGTACCAAGGTACCATTTTGGCTGCAATCTCAAGATGGAGGGCCCATGTACCTTCCCGTGTGGCACGAATGAAGTACAGAAGCAAGTCTGCCATCTCCAGGTAGCTCATCCAAAATGCAAATGTTGGGAACTGGTTGCATCTCTCCTGTATGAATGATGACAATTTGTTTCTGAATGCTTCAAAATCGGTTGTCATGGAGAGATCCTGAAACTGGTGCTTAGGAAAAGCATGACGCAAACTTTCACACAGAGCCATGAATCTGTCCCTTTCTTCTTCACTCTGTGTTTCTATGAAGGCAGTTAAGAGCATCCTTCTCAAGGCTTCAGCAACAATCTTGACCACCCTGATACTCCGGTTGTAGTGTCTCCCTTTCATCACGCCTGGCAGTGACCCATGTGCCACAATTCCAGCTTCAAGTAGGATGTCAGCCAGTCCGGAATCTTCGAAGCGCTTTCCAATGACACTTAGAAATGACATGCATGTGTGGAACTCTCCAAGTCTGACAACTGTTCTTTCTACATACATGGAATCATTCCAACGTACTTGTTGGGCCTTGGCATAGAATGCTAGATCAAAAGTCAGTACAATGCACTCAAGTTCAAGTTCATCGGCAATGGCGAGACTCTTCAAAAAAACTGCATTTACAGTGTTGAGGTGAGTAGGGCTACCGTTGATCACTGGCAAATATCCCACGTTACTTTTTGCTGGCAGTGGTCCCTCTGATTTCAGGAGAACATTACAGCCCGTCCATCCTGGGACTAATGTAAGTGCATGGTCTTCATCTTCAGTGTGTAGCTTAGCCATGGTGATGGCCAAATCAATGTTGTTCGAATATTTCTTCAGAAGTTCTGCTTTCGCAAACGCTGCCATAACCTTGTCATCAGATGTTGATGGCAGGGAAGGACCGACTCTTTTGTTTGCATGATATTCTGGATGGGGATCCTCACTCACAGTTACGCTGCGCTTCTTATTCCTTGTCATTGGCTCTTTTTCTTTCTGTGTTGTGACCTCTTCGGTATGTGAGGAATTTTCTGGAATTTGTCTCTGCACGATAATTTCATTTGTGTTATGGGTTGTTCCCTTTCCACTGAGAGTTTCTTCACCGAAGTCGTTGTTGTCCCAGGCTAACTGTGTGAAAGACTTCTTACGAAATCCCTCCGGAATGTCACTTCTAGACACCTGTTGTTCAGCCAAAGCCGTGTCCAGTTCAAGAATCGTGCTGTGGCTCATGGAGTGCCCAAGTCCATTCAAGACACCTATGAGGTTGGACTGACCAGTCCAGTGCCTAACAGCCATGCCAAGGGCATAATGCTTTGGCAAAAACAAACCTCCCCTGTGCGATATGTACAAAATGTCTTGAGCAATGGCAAGGAGCTTTCTCTTGTCACTCTCAGAAACATCAACAAACTTGTTCTCCAGGTCAAATTCATCAGAAGCACCACACATCCATGCCAAGGAGTTGAACAATTCTACAGGAATAACCTCCATAGCACGTTCTGTTGTGATGTCTTTGCTGTCAGGAGGCCATAGGGTTGGCGACTTCACAGACATCACCTGCGCCCGTAGGTACATGATACCATGATACAGGTGCCTCTTGCCGACTTCATCTGCACCTGAAACAAACATTGGAACTATAAATTAAAAAAATCAATTAAGGGAACACACGAACACACGTGCACAAACTCTCTCTCTCTCTCTCTCTCTCTCTCTCTCTCTCATTATCCTCACTCATACATGTCATGCAGATAAGAACAGTGGGAGGTGGGTTGGGGGTGTAGTGAAAAATCAAGAGGAATATGAAAATATTGAAAAAGAACTCGATGAAGAGGAGGAGGAAGAGGATAAATGTGGATGGAAATGGAGGAGAAGAAGGGTTGAATGTAAATGGAATGTGTATTATAAGATCTGAAGAAATATATGGTCATATCAGAAAAGAAGAAGATAGAAAAGGCACATTTGAATGAAATCCACAATATCAGTTGAAGAAGGTGAAGAAGAAAAAAGGTAGACACAAAAATATCAATCAGTATATCAAAACATTTTTTTTTAAACACGATTTTATGTTCCCTGTACCTGTGGTTTCATATTGTTGTGCTGCAGCAGCCTGTTCACACTCAGATTCACTTGAGGACTCGTCCGTGTCACCAGTCACCAAAAGCTCAGGAACAGTTTCCTCACACAGCACAACCTCACTCTGATTCCTTTGCCTTGGTTTCAAGAAAGTCAATTGTGGAAAGTCACGTGAAGTCTTTTGCTTAAGAGACTGAGTCCTGACCACAACATCAGCCCCTTCCACTGACTTGATGATGTTTCCATACAGCTCAGCTAATTTTGACATGCGCAAAACTTCATTTCCTTTAATGAGTTTCTCCAACACAACATCTTTCTTAAAAATGCTGTATGCAGCACCAAATGCTGATGCATCACTGTTGATGTCTGCTTTAGGCCTTTTCTGTGAGCGCATGAAATTGGTGTATGATACTTTACATGTATGGTGGTATCGGAGCTCTGCAGCCACAAGATCTACACCCTGAATTTGTCGAAGAAGATCTTCATCTTGCTTCAGCTGTGCAGCGGCTAGAAGCTCATCATTTGCAACGAGTTCACATCTTTGCAAAGCTTCTCTGCGGCGTTTCCCACCGACTCTGTCTTTTTTATCTTTTCTCTCTCGCTTGCAAAAGATGCACTTCACTGGCAGAACAGAGGAGCAGTGAATAGTCTGATTACCTGTACCAGCCCTAGGTGAGACAAAGTCACTGCTGCTCCTTAGCTTTTTCCTGCTGGGTTCTTGCGCTTCATCACGGGCAGCAGAGACAGTGAATATTAGGCCTTCTTCAGCAACGCTGCGTTCCTCAAATCTCCTCAACCTGTAACATATCAACATTGTCCGCTTTGTTAATAACAATAACCACAATAAACAAATGGTGTCCTCTTTGGACTATTTTTGTACACTTGTTTGTACTTCCATACTAAGTCTGTTTCCAATTAAATCTTAGTGTATTGTCGAATATATTAATGTTGTTAACAATCCATCCTTTGCATGAAATGCAATGTAAAAACTTATAAATCAAATATCTTACTCTAAATTCCGGTTTGCTGCTTTGGTAAGGGAGGGGTTGGGGGGAGTGGGGGGCTGCTTGGTGGGCAGTGGTGATGGGGAAGGGGATGGATGATGGGTCAGGGGTGGGGGGGGGGGGGAGGGTGAAGAGGGGCGCGTGAAAATCAGCTATTGTAATAACAAACATTTTTCTTCAGATTTTTTTTATTTACTAACCTACATTTGTGAAAAATATAGCAATTGAATGGTGTAAATATAGGTCCACATTCTCCAAGGTTACATCAAAGCATACATATACTGAAATATTTCAATAAATTTTACCTTGTGCTATCGCAAAATCGGTTGTAGCATTTTCTGTGAAAGCCAAGTCCTTGTTCGTCTGCTTCGCCACTGTTTTGGAAGGTGAAAGAAGACTCAAAATGACGAGCAACATCTCCTTTTTGGCACACAAAACGGACCCATTTCTTTGTGTAGTCCTGCACTTTTTCACACGTTGTTTCGCTGAATAAAATCACTGTATCTTCAATCTGTGTACCTTCAAAATGAATAACACATGTTTTGGTTGCCATGATTGAGAAGTACGGTGAAAATGCTTGAAATTTTTCTGATTGGTCAATATTCAAGCAGGGGACGCAACCTCTGTCGACTTTTGCTGTTATATACTCTCCCTTTGTAACTTGTAAACAGACAAATTTGGGATATAATAGTCCATGATTACAAAGCAGTGCGCAACTATTTTGTGGAGATCTCATTTGTTTTAGGATTAACTATATTTATACTCTTAAAAACGAGTCAAATTTTGTCATATACTTTCAATATTAGCGGAATGAAACGAACGACCGAGTCATCCCATGGCCTATTTAGTTTGTACCCGGCAAGTGAGGTCTATCAGGTGTTTTGTATGATTTCAGAACCAGCTGGGAGCCCAGGAAAAAGTATCACAAAACAGGATAATGACAATGGTATTAGTATGCAAAACGAACATGCATGAATATGTAGCACCATTCAATACTCATATTAGAGCGCCATATAGAACAAAGCAATCAAATGTGTGTCCTTAACCCCTTGATTGCCGATAAAAAGTGGCAAGAGGCATAGATCCTCATGAGCCCCCGCGACAGCGGGGGCTCATGAGGATCTATGCCTCTTACTGAGACCAATTTGTATCCATGTTTCTTGGACGGTGTTGGCTTTTGGTCGTTGAATAAACCACAATTTCAGTGGGCTGGTGTTCCTTGTACGCCTGGAGATATTTGGCGTTTAACTAACCAAGATTTCAGTAGACGATCTTCGACCTGTGGCAAGAAAGGGGTTTAAAAGTTTTATCATAACGTCTGAAGATACTTTAGTATCCAAATTTTTGTCAATTAAATATGATGTTATACTCAAAATAGGCTAGACCACATTGTCGACAGGCATGCAGATCTTTCTGTTGTATTTATTTATGGCATTCTTTTTACCACGATTTGATCAGTGAACGTTTGCCTTACTCCCTTCACTGCCAGTTGACGCAGATTGTGCGTCTGTTGTCTTTGTCAGTTCACAAGCCCAGGTCTGAAACATGGATGGAAAATAGTGGTGACCAGAGAGACATTAATCTTCATGAGCCGTCGGCAACTGCACGGGGCTCATAAGCATCTATTTATACTCCAGTTGGATCGTAGTTGACTTTTCCTACTCAGTACAGGGGTCAAAGGGTTTAAGGTGAGGGGCATAACTGTCAAAACATGCCACCTGTTGCATGACCTTAAGTAAAGCAGTCCTTTTTCTCTGTCATCAATGACGCTAGATGCTGTTGCTTAAAACACATATACAACGCATACAAAATATCGAGCATGTTATAAGAGTGAGACATTCCTTCTGTGTGAAATCTGTTTATGTCTCCATCATAGTTTGCGGGAGTATTCCCCGCGAGATCCATTCTGGGAGTGCGCTACAACAACACTTCTATTCAAATGAGATGCTTAGCATCTCATTTGAATAGAAGTGTAGTTGTGGCGTACTCCCCGCGTGGATCTGTATCTAGCGAGTACTCGCGCAAACGTTCAGGGTCATTACCATACTTGAATACATTTTCCTTCGTGCAGAACTCGAAGAGCACGTCAACACAATGTATGGCATGAGTGATCCTTCAGAAGAGACTCCAGCACCAAAACCTGCAGCTGCAAAACCCGTCGCCGTGGCATGGAGAATTTCTGCAGGAAGCTACCTTAACTCGGAAAGCTGCACTGATGACGTTGTATCAGAGGAGCACGTCACTGACGATCGGTATTCGTCCGTGTCTTTCGAACGACCTCAGCAAGTACCGCGTATTCCAGATGCTAGCAGACTCAACATTGCGCCGAGCGCACACCGGGCAAACGACGATACAGGTTAACCTCTGTATTTCGCGCTCCAGTTTCCCGCGGTATTTCATACATAAATTGCACAGGTTTATGGCTCCCACGTAGATGTCAGTTTTAGGTGGCCCCGCGTACGGACGTGCGCGGGCCAGCTAAGGCTGACGTCGGCCTGTAGGCCTTTTGCTTACCAACAGTTTTTTTTTTTAATTCACAACTTTCTTTACAATTTCCTTCGCGATGGCTGGTTGGTTAGTTCGGGTTTTGAGTGATAAAGGACGGGAAAAAACGGGCGGGTGACTTGGACCACTATTGCCTATGGAATATGGCCTGAACACTGATCAGTTCATGCGCACCACAACTGTGCCACTGTTAATCTATTTATTTAATTATTTATTTATTTATTTATTTATTTATTTATTTATAATATTTTTATCAGGTATGATATGATACTGATACTGACATATTATGATACTGAGAAGCTCACTCTGCGATTTTAAAATCTTATCCTGCTCGCGGAACCGAGTAGGATGTGATTTTAAGGCCACGAGAGTGAGATTCTCAGTATCAGTTAAATCCCAATATAAGAATCTGTATACTGACCTTGACTTAATATTTACGTTACCGTTGCAGACGACATTTCAGGTGCTCAAGCGTCTGTGGGTGACTATCAAGATCTGGACGTCCAAGATGACTGGTACGAGTTTCTTGACGATGAACGAGCTAAAAGGTGCAAGTCTGAAACTACTCAAGCAGACGTGTATGCGGTTGTGGACAAATCCAAAAAGAAAATTTGCGGCGCCATTTCCTCGCCCAATCTCGGACGCTGTCCCGTGAACACACAGAGACCTGACGGGGATGTTTACGCACAGGTGGTGAAACCAAGGAAGATACGTGATCCTGGGATGGAATCCACTTGGCAGAAACAGGAGGGTCAATGTGAAGAATCGAACAAGCGGACTGTCAAGCCAAAACCCGCCGCAAAGCCCAAACCAGCAGAAAAACCCAAGCCTTCTCGAATTCAGAGCGCTGCAAGGGGTAATTTTTTTTTTTTTTTTTTTTTTTTTTTGGGGGGGGGGTGATGGGGGGGGGGGGGGGGGTGTCAACATCGAGCATGCTGTAACAGTGACTTATTTCTTCTGTGTGAGAACCCGTTCATGTCCCCTTCCAAGTATCATTTCCAGGAGTACTCACCCGAGCGATCAGTTCTGGGAGTACGCTACAACTGCACTTCAATTTAGATGAGATGCTGAGCATCTCACTTGAATAGAAGAATAGAAGTTTAGTTCTGGCGTACTCCCCGAATGGATCAATATATTTAGCGAGTACTCCCGCAAAGATTTAGGGTCTCTACCATATTGCAATTTTCACCATGGTATTTTTTAAAGAGATATTTTAACCCGGTAAGCGCCGAGAGAATTTGAGCATCGTGCAATTGCAAGAGGTATAGATCCTTATGAGCCCCCGCCTCTTCGGGGGCTCATAAGGATCTATACCTCTTGCTGACACCACTTTAAATCCACGTTCCTAGGACAGGTATGGCTTTTTATTTTGAATAAACGAAGATGGCGGAAACACAATCTTCCTGACATTTCACAGAAGTGGATAAACTAGTGCAGTAAACCAGCAACATCAGAATAGGCAACACCAATTGAGATTCTTTAACTTTTTAGTGCAGCATAATTTAGATTAATATTTGTCAATGTTCAGGATCGGCTGCCGAAGCTGAGAGCAGCGTCTACGTTCCAAACACTTTTGAGACCGCACAGGAAGACGACAGTATTGCACCGTTCACAAGACAAAATCACTCACAGGTATATATTTGTCTGTATAAAAATTAAAAATAAAAAAATAAAAATATAAAAATAAACACCTTCTTCCAGTGCTTGTCAAGAACGCAGAATAATTTACAGTCTCAAAATATATTGCATTCTAATGTATGCTATAGCAAAATTTGTTTTAAAACATCACGTCATCCCCAAAATGTATATGTTTCAGAATGCCAAGGCCTCTGTGAGGATTTGATTGAAAGGAAACGCTAATAGATGAATTTTGTAAAGATGCTTGCAGGCGGTTCAAGTTTGGGGCTTGAAACGCTTGAAACAGCTCTTAGAGGGGATTGAAACGAAGTTGAACGCCACTCCGAGAGTTGAATTCAACTCCTTATCCACTTTCAACCCAAATAGAACTGGTCCTATTTTCTTTCAAGGCTCTTTCAAATTGAAACACACTAGTCAATCTCTTTCAGTGTTAGGGCTCACGTGGTGTGGCTATGCAAAAAACGCCGCTAACGAAGCTCATTATGTCCCGGACGAGTGTGCGAGGCGCCCGTTGAAGTTGATCGGATTGGCCTTCAATCTGATCATCTTTCAAAACATGCTTCACACATCCATCTACTCCATCATCAGCTAGATGGCGGCTATGTTTACATAGTCAATCCACATGAGCTCTGAAGCTGCAGGCACTTGACTTTCGTGTTTTAACTTGAAAGAGCATTCAAAGAAAACCGGTTGGCTCTATTTGGGTTTAAGTTGATACGGAGTTGAATTAATGCAACTCTCTGACTCTCAGCAAACAACTTCGGTTATATCCACCATAAGCGCTGCTTCAAACGTTCCGGCCCTCAAAGTTGATCCGTCTGCGAGCACCTTAAGCGACAGGTTGGTCGAAAAAGTGTATGAATGTGACACCATCACCGAATTAACTCATTGTGTCCTAAGGTCGAAATTCATTAATTTTGGAGCTGTCCTCTGAAGACTGTTAAGAACAAGTTAAGAGACAAATCGACCATGATAGTTCAAGCCCATGAGCGCCAAACTATTCTGGCGCCACACTTGAACTATCATGGTCGATGTATTCCTTGCTGTGGTGTATCGGAACTAACGTTTCAAAGGGCGACCAAAATTATTTTTGTGTGCTTTTTATTTCTATGATTAAATCAAATTCGTACATAATATCAATGTACTTGACATTTACGAAAAACAACCACCTTTATTATATTTACAGAATGGGTGTAGACCGGTGAATGCTGATGATGAGTACAACACGCTTAACGTGGTGGATCCTCATGCTGCACGACGTAACGAGTTCGACCAGGACTACAGCCACATTGGTTCCATTTGAAAAAAGGTTTACATGGAGCTTGTTGCAAACGCGCTTTGAAAAGTGTGTTATATTGCAATCAGCTTTAAATCGGTTATGTATTAATGAACCAGCTTTGCAAATGTATTATTACAAACGATTTTAAACAGGGTATTGATATAACAGTTTTAATAAAAGATTCTTGTTGCAACCGCGACTTTGAGAACAAAGAGTTTTGAACCTGTGTTAAATCATTCGAGACGTGCCGCCTCCGGTTTCACGGCATAAGCCGCGTATCCGGAGGCGGCATGTCTCGAATGAGTTAAACATCCGTTTTTGAGAACTGTATTGTTACAACGAGTTTTGAAACACTGTATTATTACCACCGTTCTTGGATATGGTATTAACTTTTGCTTTCGCTTCTAAAAAAACCTTTAGCCACTACACTACACAACTGCAAGAGGTATAGATTCTCATGAGCCCTTCAACTACGTGGGCTTATGATGACCCATGCCTCTTGCTGTCCCTTATTGTGCATCTATGTTCCTAGGACGAACAGGGTTTCAGAAACACGACGTGTGATCACTGACAGTGAAGAGGTAGCGCTCCCATGGGAGAGCGCAAAATCCATATAAACAGCAACAAGTTGTAAATGGTCACAACCCAGATATGTGAGGCTGGCGCTGGTAGAGCTGTACACATACCTAGGGGAATTACTCTGTGCTGGAAGGTGCAAAGGGATGTAAACGATTGTCGTGTTCTATACCTGCGTACTTTTGTGTGGGCTGGCGATTGGGTGCCTGATAGGCGGGGTCAGGGGATCTAACGGTCTGTCTAGCGCTGAGTAATTCCCTTTGGCATGTGTAAAGTGGTAAAGGGTTCGTGTCTCTGTCTTCACGGATGCAGACTATAATAATAATAATTACGGTATTTATAATGAGCTTATCTTATACGACAGTCAGCTTGGAGTGGGGAGTGTGGTAATGTCATAGTGCGAGAACTGTTGAAAGAGGTGAGTTTTGAGAAACTACATGGAGAGGTCGGAAGAGAAATGGTAGGTAATTAGAACGTGTGTCGCTGTACATGTAACTATATGCTCTTGCCTTTAATATGCTCATGCCTTTAATTTGCTAGTTCTAATGGGTCTTTGATAGTTTATTTATCCCATCCAGCCCTGACGCCGCGCTACAGCAGGATATGAGTCGACCATGATAATTCAAGGGTAGTGCCAGATTAGCTATTCTGGCACTACCCTTGAATTATCATGGTCGATTCATCTCCTGCAACTAGTGTATAATCGTTAGATGGCGCCTCCAAAATTGGAAAAATACGGCCTTGGGGCTGAATGCGTTAATAATGTACTTATACGGCTTCATGCAGGCCAAAATATACGACTGCCAAACGCGTACACTTCTCAGCTTAGAAAGATATTGAGTGCAACGTATTCTTGCTTATGTGTCTATTTTAAAATAGGGTTTAAACAATGTGGCTGTCGTTAGCGATTTGGGAGCGATGATTCCTGCATGAATATTTGTGACAAAAACCTCTAGCGACAACCGAAGGCTATAAAACCCTAAATTATCATGAACTCTTTGTATTTGCTTGTTCTAATCTTCTCGATCTTCTTTATAGACACTTTCATAGAGATACGCGATTGTGAACGCTACAAGTAAAAAGTGTTTATTTTAGATCGAAAGAATGAGCTATGAACTACATGAACACTGTGAAAAGGTCAACTGATTCGAAACTTGCCGCCTCCGGATACGCGGCATTAAGCCGCGCATCCGGAGGCGGCACGTCTCGAATGAGTTAACGCGACAAAACACAATCCAGCTGCAAGAGACATAGATCGTCATGGGCACCGCTGTTGCTGGGGCCCATGAGGATCTATGCGTCTTGCTGTCGCAGCTTTGTATACATGTTCCTTGGACGACGTAGAGTCTTTGTGCCTGAACTGAAGATTTCAGAAACACACGTCTGCGCCCACTGGCAGGGAAGGGGTTATTACTTGATTACATCAGGCAGTATTAGTATAAATAATGATGCTTGAAATGTACATGTCATAAACGTATATTATGAAGAAGTGAAAATGTAGCTTTGTTCGTTTGTTTGTTTGTATTCTTTTTTGTTTGTGTGCTTATTTGTTTGTTTGTGTTGTTTTTTTTGTTCGTGTGTTTGTCTGTTTGTTTGTTTGTCGTTCGTGTGTTGCCTGTTTGTTTCTTTCCTTTTTTCTTTCTTGCCAAACAGAATGCATGATTTGTTTGAAAAACATGCGATAAAGCTTATCCATGAACTATTGTAACATACTCTATTTCATCACTTTCATTTTAGTTTTTATTATTATCACACCATCATATGCTAGCCAACATCATCCGCATATAGTTGTGGTGATGAAACTATTCAAAGCAACTGTGAAAAGAAAAGCGTAAAAACAATACAATACAATACAATAATAGGGCAGTCTCCCCTTTTCTTTTCAATACAATAATACTTTAGTGATCCATCAAGGGGAAATTCGCTGTCTGCCCATACAATACAATACAATAGTGCAATACCTTCTTAGCTTGACTTCGCGAACGAAGATTCTATAGGGGTAGTCCACGACGTCTGCAGGCATGCTCGTGACTGCGGAGGCCAATCCGAGACAGGCAGGTTCGACCGCAGTGGCTGCAGAGGAAGGTCTGGCCAGGGTTCTGAGTTGCGGCATCTCTGTTTTTTCTTCTGAGCCACTTGTCTTTAGGCCAGCTCTGCGAGAGTCCTCAAAGGAGACGGCTGCCTTGTGAATGGTGGAGCGCCAGGTGTCACGGTCCGCAAGCAAGTGAAGACCACTGGCGGTGGTCGATTTGGCAGGCACTAAGTGACTTCTTGAGACAGTCTTTGTATCTCTTCTTTTGTGCCCCTCTGTCTCTGTGTCCAGTGGCGAGCTCGCCGAACAGGGTGATCCTGGGTAGGCGATGATCCTCCATCCTGGAGACGTGCCCAGCCCAGCGGAGCTGTGTCCGCAGCAGCAAAACCTCTATGCTCACAGTTTCTGCCTATTCAAGGACCTCGACGTTTGTGACATAGTCACTCCAGTGAATGCCAGGGATTGTACGAGGAAGCGCTGGTGGAAGAGTTCGAGGAGTCATAGTTGGTGCGGTAGAGGGCCCAGGACTCGGAACCATACAGCAGGGTGGTGAGGACGACAGCTCTGTACACGCTGATCTTGGTGCCTGTTTTCAGTTGTTGATTGTGCCACACCGGCTTGTATAGACGCCCGAAAGCGCTGTTTGCTTTTGCCAGCCTGCTGTCCAGCTCCTTGTCGAGCTTGTCGTCTGACGTGATGATGCAGCCAAGGTAGGTAAACTGGTGCACTGACTTCAGTTCAGACTGATGCATACAAACAATACAATACAATACAATACAATACAATACAATACAATACAATAATACTTTATTAATCCCTCATGGGGAAATTCGAACATCGCAATAAAGAAAGAACACGCTTAAAAAAAAAACACAAGTGTGCGTAGTAATTGTCTTTTCTAAACATGTTCCCTCTTCTTTAGATCTTCCACCCTCGAAAAGAAAACTTTGACAGTGTACAGAAGAGATAAATATTGTACATTGAGACACATCAAACTGGCGTCTTTCTCCCCGGCCTTTGTTACCAGGGTTTCATTTTGTGACCTTTCGTCTGTGTCAACACACTAAAGCTTGAGCAACACGGACCCAGCATAGTTCTGTTGTGAGGACTTGAAATGCTGGGGCTGCTGATACAGTCATATTAAATGCACAAGCAATTAATCGTGAATGTGATTGTAGACACATGTGTGCTGGTCCGTGATTTTTGACTTTACGGCCCTTGGCCGTAAGGTCCAAAATCACAGACCAGCAGACATACAGACTGGGTTTGACGTCGCAGCTTTTAGTATATAATAATAATAATAATAATAATAATAATAATAATAATAATAATAATAATAATAATAATAATAATAATAATAATAATAATAATAATAACAATAATAATAATAAATGCATGTAATCTACTACAACTACTACAAATAATAACTAGTCAGATCTGTCAACGCGATCACCTCTCTAAAAGGACCATCCTTGTCTTGGCCGCATGGTCTTTTTCTCGTACTTTGATAATCTTCTGTAATGAGACCGCCTGTCTAAGGTGACCACTTTTTGATATAGTCTCTTGGGTGATCGCGTTATACTGTTTAGACTGTAGCTGAAGGGTACACAGATCTGCCATAAAACTTTTCTTTTTTATCAGGTGCTTTAACTGAAAGAGGGCCGTTGTGTTGTGTGTGCTAAAAGATTGCTCTGCAAACATTAAGACATTTCACACCTCATGTCTTGAGGCCTGTATGAGCACACTTATTGTTAGTGTAATTCAGTTCCTGGTCCACGGCGATAATATCGCATTGTAAGATCCCTACGCAAGATCGACCCGGGGCTACCTAAGTGTGGCACACTTGTACAAGTTCGACACGCTAAGTGACCCTTGGTCGATCTGCCGTAGCAGTGTTCCACGCCGAAGTGACCCCGTCGTCTACGTAGCTTCAAAGTTTTCCACACTAATGTGACCCGGGTCGAACTAGCGTTGGCGGCATTCTGGAGTTTAACACCGGCAGCAATATTGCATTGAAATCAGGTTGAAAGGAGTATAGCGGCTGAATAGGGCAGGGTAGCTACCCTGTTCATTTTAACCAGGAAGTTTTACCGTAGCTGCATATCTGTTTTCAGTCGTATTCACCACGCAACGATCGCAGTGAAACTGTGTGACCTGCACTGGCCACAAGGTCGAGTTTTTGAAAGGCTCTACCTCTAGACACAATCAATCATTCTTATCCCTTTGGCAGTCGGTTTCATGATGCGCTACCGACAGCCAAAGGGGTTAACCGCTTTACAGCTTCTGACCAAACCGTTCTGTGGGGGTAAAAAGCACGTAGTTAAGGCGTAAATGGGGTTAATCTCATACATTTATTGAAATTCCACTGGAGTAAAGGGGCTATTTTATGTAGGCATACATACACTTGCGAAAAAACTAAGTAATATAATAAAAGCAGCACATAGGTGGGTTCTAGGGCCTAGACAAACAGGTTGGAGTGGATTATAGTTGTTCACCATGTAATTCGTACTATAGACCTCCGTCTACAATTTATTTATTTGTATATTTCTATTTATTATTTATTGGTTACTTTATTATCTATTTATTCTATTATTTATATTATTATTATTATTATTTATTATATTTTAAAATTTATTTATTTATTGATTTATTATTTTATTATTGGGTGGGGAGGGGGATGAGGGGGGGGGGGGGCTGGTGAGAAGGGAGATGAGAAAAGTACACAAAAACAGCCTTAAAAGTTGGCTCAGCGGCGTATGTACATCTGACGCCTCTTTAAACTGACAAATGTGTTCAGATGCCAGAAAACCCGTTAATTCTTTCGTATAACAATTCGATATTTTAGGAGAAATACATCCTCTAACCTGTCTCTTCCACGTGCCTACTTTCAAATCATTGTAGACACTTGCACAAAACTCCTTCGTTTTTGCAAGATGTGACACAAATAAGCCTATTAACACGTTCTACCCCAGTACTGAAATCCTAAAATTTTGAAGTGGACTCGACTGAGGGACTGTTTTACAATTCTAGAGACAGATTGAACATTATAGTTCAAGGATGGTGCCAGAATAGCTTGGCGCCTATGGGCGCCAAGCTATTCAGGCACCACCCTTGAACTATCATGCTCGATCGATGTCTTGATGTGGTGTGTCGGGGCTGACTGAGTTAATTACTAGGGGTCAAGCTGTAGTTTTACAGAAAAAGTAACCAAATTGGTAAAAAATGCATTGATAAGAGACTGCGAACTGTGCATCGTTGACCGATTTTATTGGCCTAAGCAAACACACACACACACACACACACACACACACACACACACACACACACACACACACACATACACACATACACACACAGACACACACACACACACACACACACGCATGCAAGCACGCACGCACGCACGCACACACACACACACACACACACACACACACACACACACACACACACACACACACACACACACACACACAACTTGTCCTTCAGTGACATAATAAATGAGACTAATATTCAGCCCAGGTTTATATGTTCAGCTCATTATCTCTTCCGACGAACAACACCTGTATTTTTTTCTAAGCCCACCATAATAGATACAACTGCAGTTTTAAAAATATATATATCATTAAAATTTACACTCTTACTGAAACGCCTTAACCCAAGCTTGACTGCTGGGTTATACTCACACAGCACACACTCGTCAATCGTCGCTGATGTTGCAACACAAGGAAGTTGTTTGAAGCACGTATATCTTTAGACCTGTTTGCTTTTTCTTAATGAGACATCGCTTTGAAATGAGCATGGAAGTGCTGGCAAAGAACTCTATTGGTTGGACGATTCTTATTTGTTTGTTGGGAACAGGACGTCAAGGTAAGAACATATGACATGTGATTTACCCTATCATACCAATCACAATAATGTTGGAAGTGTGCTGAGTGTAGAAATGGTAGAAATTTTCACAACTCTGAGCTCCCAATTGTAATCAGATTGGAGTTTCAGAAGGTAGTTTCATGTCCCCACTGCTACTAACGATAAATAGTAAACTCGTTGAAACGACTTTAATACTTGTTGTTAGCAGCGGTAAACAATGAGACTGAATACTACCCAACAGCAAAACGCCTTCGGGCCTACGATGGCCGCAGTGGGCCAGCGCACAGTCGTGCGCGGGCCCACTGCGGCCGTCCTGGGCACGAGGACCTTGCTTATTAAAAATAGTTCAGAAAATACGATAAAACAAAACCAACATTTACAGTGAACCCATACAACACTTTGTTCATCACGCTGCATATTTACTAATGTTCAGATATATGAGAACGAGGACATACATTGTGTGTATATATCCATCCAATGTAAGAAGTATCCTTATTCTCTTAGATCCAACAATCTATGGCTGTACAAACGGCTGGGTTACTATGGAGGAGAACTCGCGTCTACCTTTACACTGTATCGGAGATTTTACATCAACATCTGCAGTTTGGAGAATTGCACGAGATGACAAACTAACGCTCGTTTTCAATGGATCCTGTAGCATGGGACCGCCGTGCATTTTCAAAGGAATTACTCTCACAACAACCCAAAATACAGCTGATCTGACAATACTGGATAATCGCCGAGCATACGATAGATTTTACGTTTATTGCAAAGAAACAAACGTTGGCTCAGAGTACGGATGCCGAATATATGTTGGAGGTAAGTATATCTCTTGAATATGACAACGGAGAACATTCCATTTTATTGTATTGTATCGTATTGTATTGCATTCCACTTAGAAATATTTCCCAAATGCATTTTAGCATTATCAAGGCTTTATTGCAGAGCCCATAATCATTGGCAAAGTTGTTGCACCATGTCTTAAAACCCATTGTTTCCCATCTTTATTATCAGTGTTCATGTATTTAGTCATTTTCTGTTCTTTTATGTATTTGTACATGTGGCTTTGGTTCTATCACTTCTTGTAATATTTTTCTTGTTCATTTGTACGGCGCCTAGAACACCTTACCATGTATAGGCGCCTTATAAATCATCTTTATTATTATTATTAGTATGTCAGATACATACCTTATTTTTCAGAGTAGCTGATCCATCCTACTCCTGCCCCGTCCCCCACACCCCCCCCCCGACCCCCCCCCACCCCCCACCCCCACCAACCCCCCCCCCACCCACCCATCCCCACCCACACACACACACACATATACACACACGCACGCACGCACACACACACACACACACACACATACACACACACACACACACACAAACACCCACACACATTCAAGCACCAACAATCAACCATGAGAAAAATTTCGTCTCACAGATACCGCCAATTCCACTACGACTCTTTTGGAGGAAAGCACAGCTGCTGGTGTACAGACAACACATAGTCAACCTATCTACACAGGTACCGACCATTTCAGCAAAGCGCTGGTGCTTCCCTGTACACTTTATCTTATATCTGGAAGACGGAAGTCGAATAATAAATTCCTGATATTTCCTCAAACTTGCGAAGATATGTCCAGTACGTTTTGGAAGGTAATTTCCGAAAGCTGACATATTTATATTCTGCAGCTTCTGCAGGACGAAGAATGACTTTCTGCGCTGAAAGTGTTACGTTGTGACTAGCATAATACACCCTATTCGGAGTGTTAAAACCCATCATTGACAATGGACGCAATTTAAAATTAACAAAATAAAAATCCAGTAAACAGAACGTCAAAGATAATTATGTTTACCCGCCAAAGGAACATGGCTGCAAAGTTATTTTTAGCAAGAGGGATAGATCCTCTTGAGCCCCCGCAACTGCGAAAGCTTATGGGGAACTATACCTCTTGCAGGATTTTGCGGCAGTGAAGAGGTTAAAGCAGAATATCTCTCTCTCTGTTTCGCTTTCGCAGGGACCTCACCTTCCGCTGGTATCCCAGGAGGTAAGTATGTCTCTTGAATATGACAACGGAGAACATTCTATTCTATTCTACTCCATTCTATTCTATTTAGAAATGTTCCCAATTTTTCTCATACTCTTATACATTGTATCGGAGTACAGATGTCGATCGCGGATCGACAGTAAGTAAGTTAAGCCATGAGTGATATTGATTTACGAGCCGCTGCTTGCTTTTGACACACACGTTCTTGCCCTTGGGCTCTGTCGAAGAGCCAGAACTATGTGTCAAAAGAGAGCTGAGGCTCGAAACTCATCACTATCAACGGTTGAACGTATTTATACCACTGTTTCATGTCATGCCGGTTTGACTCTTGAGTTGACACGAGACATACAGGAGCGTTGTGCTTACTGTGTGTGTGTGTGTGTGTGTGTGTGTGTGTGTGTGTGTGTGTGTGTGTGTGTGTGTGTGTGTGTGTGTGTGTGTGAGAGTGTGTGTGAGTGTGTGTGTGTGTGTGTGTGTGTGTGTGTGTGTGTGTGTGTGTGTGTGTGTGTGTGTGTGTGCGTCTCGCGCAACCGTCTAAAGAAAGGTAGAATCAATCCGAAACCAGGTTTTGATGGAGATTATATTGATGCATCTTAGGGCAAAGCCAAATTTCAAAACTCCAATGGATGCAGAAGCAGTTCCAGTTTGAAAAAAGTGACACATTGTTTCATATTAGGCACCATTTGCTTAATAATTATGAAACACCAGGTCTCCTTTAATGAAACAGTGTAAATGTGTCCTTTGTACAAGTTTCACTTACATTTTGTTGGAAACTTAATGTATGAGAGATGGTTAGCACATAAGATAGGCTCATTTAAAATTAAAAGTGAGTTAAATACAATCAGTCATCCACCACTGGCCCATTCATCCATCATCCCTTGTATATCTAGTTGTGACATATTTTATCATTTTGAATTTCTGAAAGACCATCCACAGACTTTTAATTTGGCACAGTGATCCTATGTGACAATAGCTTTGATTGTCATTTGCGTTGACCTCCATGAAAGATTAAGGTTACAAAGGTCAATAAAAGGGCGATTTAAAAAAGCAAACAAACTTATCATCATTTTATTTAAAAACTTGCCAAAGGGAAAACTGATGATAAAACGTTTGTTTGCAGCTCTACGAAGTTAACCTCGATTTCAAGGTCAAAGGTCACGGGAAATATGAAGGCTGTTTATGTTAGGTTGTTGCCATTCTTGATAGTTCCCATGTGAACTTTGCCCCCCCCACCCGGGTCTGCCCTGGGGGACTTGGGTGGGGTTAGGTATTTTTTAGTTCCCAGGGTCACCCTGGTCAGCCCCACAGGGTGGGTTTTTCTCTCTATTCTGGGGCATGTGTTTCTGTCTACCCTTTGTCCATTCACCTGTATTTGCCTTTGTAAAGCTCTCCCTACTGTCTGCACTGCCTGTAGCTCTTGATATTGGATGTGTGTTGCTAAATGGTCTTGGCTTTATTTAGGCCAAATGTGTTAGGTTTATTTAATGTATTTGACCGGCTGGCGACATACATTCAATGTTCTGTTTAGTTTTTTTTTTCACAAGCAGTGCAGGCACGTCCTGAGAAAGCCTTGTTGCTGTCGGGACGTTAAGCAATGTACAATCAATCAAACCATGTGAACTTTGCAGTACGGCCCCAGTAGAAATGTGTTGCTAAGGGTTACATTGTCTATGCATATTAATTTGGCTCATTTCAAAGGTCAAAGGTCAGGCATGGTCAGCAAGTGTGTGGAAAATGTTCTATGTATTGGGGAATAAATGCTACTGTATTTAGTTTTTTCCACCTCAGAAGTAAACCTTGATAAAAGCTAGCATTATCCATACAGGTTTATGTACATGTTCAGAAGGACATTCAGAGGGAGGGAGCTGTTCCAGGGTGCAAAGCTCACAGGATATTTTTTATGTGTAATTGTTACGATTGTGGTTGTGTTGTCCTGTGAGAGCATGCATGTGTTAATCGTAGGAAACGATCCGATATTTATTTGAGCTATCATGGTTAAGATTCACGAACCTTTTCAGTGGGACTTTTCTATTGTTCGCGCGTGGAGCGGATTTCGCTTTGTTATCATACGCTAAGTTTAGTCCAGAACGTTCTAGCAAGGTCGCACTGTCTGGTGACCTTGTATGTGTGACGTCGGGTAATAGGGAACAATTTGCAACTTGTTGTTTTTTGTGTGCGTGAATTTGGCGGTCAGTCGTTTGTGTTTTGAAAGATAGGGAAGCTTCCAGAAAGTATAGGCAGGGTCGTGAACGGTCAGCCATACTATTGTGTGATGTCATTATATTATAGGATTTGGGGCTGAGGTGGGCGGTCGATATTTATAGACCAGTGTGGTTTAGTCTGGAAATTTCCTTTGTTTATTAATGTTTATGGGTTTCGGTTGCGTTTTTCGTTTTGATTGGTTGCGTTGTGTGATTTTTTTGGATTATTCTGGAAAGTGTTTGTATATATAAAGAGGGCGCTAGGAAAGCACGTTCGCACATTGTCTTGCATTGTTAGTTGTAGAGACACGCAGTTTATCGTAGGTACGTGGCCCGTATAGGGTGTACATTGTGAGAGACGCAGCATAACGGTGGTGTACGTTGTAAGAGAAACAGTGTGTCGCCAGTGTGGACATTTGCAGAAGAGACATTGTATCAGTGTTTGTGCATTTGGAAATGCATTGTGTGGAGATCGCATCGCTGAATTAAAATATTGTTTGAACTGTTACACTAGTATTGTCTACATCCTTAAGCCACGTCTGACGGGTTGCAGCTGAATGAAGTTTATTTAAAAGAACCTTACGTGCGTACGTCTGGTGTGTTTATCATACTACGACTACGACTCAACCACGTAACACTAATTTTCCATTGTTTAGGAGTTTGGAACAACCCAATCCCCCCCCCCTACACACACACACACACACACACAGGCACACACACACACACACACACACACACACACACACACACACACACACACACACGCACGCACGCACGCACGCACGCACACACACACACACGCACACACACACACCCTCCCGCGCCTCTTCTTGGGAATGGTAAACGGTCCTTGAGGATGTGGACCCTATCACGTCGTTTGATTTTTCAGCCAGTGGTGAAAAGGTCTCCAGACTTCTCTCTCCCTTCCCTCGACACCCCTCTCTCACTTACACCAGCAACATGCACCCCTCGAATGAAGTCAACAAGTGGTGTATTTCTAGGTCCACACCCTCTTCACATTCTCAGCAACTGTGACACCGCCGACAGGAAGAGTTCCCGTGAAAAAGTCTACAGAATCTCCCGCACGTTTTAACTGTCCTCTACCTTAAAGAGAAGACATTCGGAATAGTATTTGTGGTTGAAAATGCATATTTAAGTACTTTCAAACTTTTGCAGCTGAAGTTAACTTTTAAAAAAAATGTGTGTGCGAAACATGACTAATCTTGAAAAACACTTCGACCTATGATGAACTTGACCTTTTCTACAGATGAAATGTGTAGGTACCGATGTTCTTGTAAACTACAGTTGTGTCGAGTTTAAAGTCGGTGGATGTTGTAGCTCTTAAGAAATTGCCTTAGACAAACGCACGCACACACAAACGACTTCTGAAGAGCGGATGCATGGGCGATTGGTGATTACATTTATACTGTTGGACAGTTGCTGTTACACCTAAGCCAAAAAGGTTTGCTCTTGGAACAACCTTTTAGCCCCACCCCCTCCCCGCAGACAGTAATGCACCATTTTGTCTGTCTGAAAACATTATCAACCACTAAGCGCGTCATCTTTTAGTGATGTAGCGACATAAACTTGGTTTTTGACATTTCTGTCTTATTCTCTTCGCTACCACTGCACGCAAATATTGCTCTAAAATATGTTGTAATTCAGTCCAAGGAACCCCAACCGGCAAATAAATATATGTCAGTTGTGTCAGCAAGAGCCAAAATCACCACGAGGCACAGCACCCGCGGGGCTCATGGGGATCTATGTGTCTTGCAGATGGACCCTATTGAGTTTATCGGCTGTGAAGGGGTTAAGTCAAAATATCATCAAGCACAAGTCCGAAAAAATCGAGCCTGTGGTTTCAAAGATATTGCCTGCACAAAGGCTCACACAAATATGACCTCTGCGACCTTCACCTTACAGATAGTGAATTCATTATGTTAAAGACATCACATATAAGGATAAGGCATCATTTCGTTAAAAAAAATCAGAGCAAATCAGTACAGCGGACAACGGACAGCGGTTTAAGAGGTACTCTCTACTCAATAATCTGCAAAACAAATATGGCAACTATGACCTTGATCTTGAGGTAGACGCACAGTTAAGACTGATGGCAATGTGTGATGTGGTAAAATAGTATTATGTAAAATTAGGATTGAATAGGCCTAATGTTTTTTTTTTAGATATTGCCTAGCACACAAATCTGCACAAAACTAATATGGCTGCTGTGACCTTTGCCTTTAAAGGTGCACGCCTGACCTTTTTTAATGCTTCAGTTCGCAAAAAGCTTTTACTGGGATTCAGTAAACACACCCACTTAGACAGTGAACACCATATTGTCCCACCAAATGCTTTCTTTCGTCAGTTCAAAGCGAAAAGAGGCCCACCGGGATCTTGTGACTGAACGCCATGAAACGATTGCTTCTGATAGGCGATTGTAGCTGACGTCATAACTATTGTATACGACCTTAGGTCATCTGCATGATTATAACTAATCAGAGAAAAGATGTCGGATCAATCAGCGAAGAAAACAAGAAAGTATCATAACTCTCGCGCCGACAATGACAGACTCGGAATTGAAGAGAAGAAAGAGGAAGAGAGACAAGATAAGACAAGCTAAGTAGAACTGACATCGGACAAGGGAATATAGACATGCGGCAACGCGTAAAGCAAGAGCATGGCTTGAACGCCCATCTAGAATGTGTCCCTTTCCTGCTGAATCAGTGAGTAATCTACAGTCTTTGTCAATCTTCCTATAGTTCTACGAGCGATAGTGATTTTTGCAACATTTTAAACCTGTTTTATCATATAGTTACGTGCAGAAGTGGGTATAAATACCCATGTTCTGTTTCAATTATGGAACTCGTTCCGTGTTTCCGAGGGGTAAAGGATCAAAGGTCAAACTAGGCCCGGCACTGTGGACGCAGGCTCGCCGGCTTCTGTTGCGAGTCACTGAAATAAGCCACGCCCTCGTCACGATCGTTACTAGTAAATACTGGCAGGTTAAGCGAAACACGCGCTGTAATTTTGACAGCATAGCGAATATGGAAAGTTTATTCTACTTTTCTCGTACAAAATTACGTCAAGGGATGCCGGAAAACATCAGAACACGCGTACACTGACACGTGTATACTCCACACCGATGACCTCGTGACCTGCAGTATTGCGATACACTTTAGTCGGCCGAGTTCTGCCTTGTGACGTAGGCTCATAAATATAAATATTAATTCAAAACAAGGCCGTTGCAGATGATAAATTCGCGACTCGGGTACAAAACAATACACCCTCCAAAAGATAAATTTCGACATTTGGCATTGTACTTACAACCATAACGCTCTAAGATAGTACACAAAGGACCCATACACATACTGTCAGCAGTATCTGTTGCAGACAGTTTTCTGACTGTGTTGAGACGCTTGATCCTGGGGAAAATAACTTTAAGGCAGTGAAAAGATTCGGGTGTGCAACACTCTGTATCTTCACAAAATATCACAATTTGCTATTCGGATCAAATCGTTTCGGCATTTACAGCAACATTGTCCGGAAAATAGCATACATAGTAAATGTAGCTGTTGTGACCTTGACCTTGATGAAAGTGACATTGTCCTGGTGTGGGATACTCTGTATTATGAAAAAGTATCAACATCAATTTGAAACAAACTGGCTGGATGGTTTCCGATATGTACGCTAGACAAACACTGCTCCTTATATGAAACGCTGTTCTAAATATGAAACACGTTTCATGTTAGGTGCTCTTTGCGTTTCATACTATCAACAAGATACCTCTCTAGGAAAATGCGTGCCTCCAGAACAATAAAAAGAGAACGAAAAGAATGCCGCTGGTTATCTGATCTACGAAGACCTTTGTAACGCACGCAGACTTGCCCACAGTCGTACGCACAGACTCTCGCACAACAGACGCATACACCGCCACTGACTCAGACGGGCGCATTCATGCGGTAAAACTCAACACACGGGCTCCCTTTCTAACGTAACTTTTATACACTAAAAGGTTCAAAAAGATTATCACATTATATACACTTCTCTACTAATATCCGAACATCACACACACAATTCACAATATCTCGCCAGGCTAGGTGTTAGTTCTCAGTCTCCAACCTGTTTGATGTTATTGCCTGGTTACGTTGGTCCTTCTCACGTCTAGGCGTGAAAGTCCTTCGTTGTACGCTTCTTCCTGCCGTCCTGTCTCTTTGGCACGGACGTACTCGTACTCGTACTGTTGCGCAGTTCTCGCTGTGATCCGGGTATCTCGGTCCCGGTCGCTTCACTCCCTGAGTGACGAGCTGGAGGGGTGATGACCTCACGTTAGGTCTGGTGACTCGACGTCTCGGCGTCCGTCGCTCCCTCTTTACAAGCATTCTGAATACAACAAAAGTCCCAACGTAACACTTGCTAAACACACAACATATTGGATCAATGAGAAACGTCACGTAACCTGGCCGATACAAACAACTCACACGTTCATTCACACACACACACACGTGCTTCATAAACTGTCTACTTCCGTAACACCCCCATATCTCTGTCACTATCGTGAAACGGACTATAGCCTAACACTCTTGCTATACACTACTTTATACACTGGAAAAGACTATACTTAACCAACCACGTACTATCTTCATGGCGGCTTAGACATACACACCTCACATTCCTTTAGTTATCTATCTCGGTAAACAACTGTATACAAAAACACCGGTTACTTTACTGAATTCTAAACCAACATAACTAAACCAAACCGGTCAACACTATACAAGCAAATTACTCTTAGCAACGCATACTGTCTTTAACTAAGTAACTATCAATACTACATAATATAGAAACATACCTGAATTCTAGGCTTCAGAGTCTTGGAATACGGGCTAGGTATCTCAAACACATCCGTCCAAGCTGACGATAAGCCCCGTACTAATATATTCCTGCTCTGACAGACTGAACGTTTGTCTATAACTCACTAAACAGAACTCACGAAAACTCCGTGCTAACCATGTCTTACAGATTTCCCGTGGAGCCTCATGCCACCCGGACTATCGGCACAAACAAACCGTTAACAAACCCCGTACCGTACTAATCCTACTGTGTGAGCACTATGCACGAGCATAGAGCTTCATCACAACCTTTCTTCATGGGAAGAGTGGGTTTTGTTTTTTTAAATCACAAAACTGAATACTGATGTAGCTGTATCAAAAATGCGGAAAATAAGAAGCAGAATTGTAAAAAAGACAACAACACATTTTCTCGGCGTATTTTCGTTTTCATCTCGCCTGACATTCTTGTACCGGAAATAAGGCCCAGTAAAGTAGCTCTGTATTACTGCACAGACAGAATTTGGAAAAGTTATTCCCTTTCGACGGGAGAAGGGTGTTTCAGTATAGGCACTGTTTCATAATATGGGCTCCTCACCTAAGCATTCGAATTTCTTACTTGCTTCAGAACAGCGAAAAATGTAGGACTGTAGTAGTGCGATCTGGAATGTGACCGCATACGGGACGCTACGTGAAACACTAAACACACTAAACAGCTTGTGATGAGGTGGTTCAGGCATATCGGAGTCCTGCCTCCGCCACCCCATCTGCCCTCCTCCCTCCCCCCTCCCCGCTCTACCCGCCCCCCCCCCCCCCTCACCCCGCCGCCCCCCCCCCCCCGCCCCCTCATAGTATTTTCATAAGCATTTGCGACAGGAGTGGCTAAAATGAATACACTCCTCTTGTAGGTAGAGCAATCTTAAAGAAATCATGGAATATATGAAGTACATTAAATGTTTGACGCAGATCTAAGTTGGTAATAACCTCTACTTAGAAATGTATTTATTTAGTTTCATAAAAACAACGCATGGCGACTGGTAACACTGTTACTCAGGGTTATTATACTATTAAAGATTTTCAGAATAATCCAGCAAATTAGCACAATACAACCAATCAGAAAAGAAAACTTAACCACAACACATTAATATTCATTAAAAAAGGATGTTCTAGAAATAGCTACAAATTTCCACTACCATCAAGGCATCTTTGATAGAATGTTACGAAATGTTGCCAACAACTTTGAGTTCATAAATTAAGTCACTAGAAAGATCGCGACTCTGCTCGAATCTTCCAGTCTAATGTAGGTCAAACTTTACAACATTGTAGTAAAACTACGCGTCACAACATAGATCGATCGCGATTCTCCGTACAAAAGAAAATTAATCCTGCTAAAAAGGTACGTAATTCGTATCACAAAAAAAATCTAATGAATATCAGATCTTTCCTATGATTAATACACACATGCTCTCAAAGAATAACACAACCACATACGTAACACGCACACATGCATCATTAAAGACCGAATTGTACATCGCACCAATGCAACTCGTCTTTTTAGCAGTTGATTCTGCTGCGACCTGTATTGTGAAAAGCACACCGTCTTGTGCAGGGATACCGCAGTCAGCACACAGTCAATACACCTACACAAGAAGTACATATCGACTATGCCATTAAAGCTTTAACGTTAAAGTAGCTGCAGTTACTTATTAAGACAGCGGATACTATTTTTAATAATACAACCTGCGTGGTCATCCACAAACATGTCTGCTTGGAAGTTATTACAGAAAGCTATTCGAACTCTTTGAGGCAAAGATGACTACCGACAAGTCATGGATCTGTGTGCCTTACGTGGCATTTGAACCATACAAAGACGTGTTTTAACAGACTGTCCTTTCTCGTTGCTTTTACAGAGACCTTGTCTTCCGCTGTAGCCACTCTTCCAACAGTCAGCACCGCAGTTCATCAGAACACGCAGAAACATGTTGCAACCACGGACAAGACTACAGCCTGGAGTGGGGCTTTACAGAAGACACCAGACGGCGACGATGGCAAGTCATTACCATGGTCAGCAATCGGTTGTGGTGTGGGAGCGGCTGTTGTGATTATCATTGTCATTGTCATCGTCATTGTTATCTTCAAACGCCGTTTAGGTTTGTCTTTTGACATTAGTTGCTGATAAAGTTAGAAAACAAAATTACACGATTCATCTCGTTAAAATATGTATGAAGTTAATTTAAGCAAATGTCCTAAGGGATTTGCATTTATTGATTTATTCTGTACAAAGTGACTGCTGACAAACGTGTAAATAATTTATTGTTGCACACCTGAGCATAATGCATTGCACAATACGATTAAAGTAATTCGTGATGAGACGATACATGCCATTTCAACATGCTTTCCCCTCAGGCAGCAAAGCTTACGACCGACCACAGAGCAGACTCGAAGACATAAGCGATCCATACTTAGGCCTTTCTCTCGCTGCTGCGGCCGCTTCCGCTGACAGTGCTGCAGCGTATCCTTATGAGGACGTCGGAGGATACCAGAACCAAATAGGTAGTTATTTTGATAAACACGGAAAATTATTATTTACAAAAAATAATAATAATATTAACAAAGTATAAGAAATATTACATGACATTATTTTAACACGGAGGTGTGCAAAAAAGGGTACGATATTCGAACATTAGTCAGCCTCGCTATCTCCGAGTTGAATGTATTCTCAAAAGCCGAGCAGTCCCTGAAAAGGTCCATGCGAATGTGTGCCTCAGTCTGAGGGGCTACAGAGTTAACCCATCCACTGCCTAGAAAACACAAAAGCAAGCCAACTGCAAGAGGCATAGATCATCACGACACCCCGCAACTCAGTTGCGGTGGCTTATAAAGGTCTGTGCCTCTTGCAAAATCCATCTTGTTCCCATTTTCTGTTGTGGAATGGGGATCTTTAGTTTTGATTTTACAGCAATTTCAAAATCAACATAAGTTTCACTGGTAGCGAAGGGTAAAGTATAGGAATGTCACAAGACGCATTGCACAGTGATCTATTCAGGACAATCTGTCCATGTATACTGCTTCGAAGTCCTAACTTTTATAGAACTAAGAAATAACTGCAATGAACAGAACACACACACACACACACACACACACACACACACACACACACACACACACACACACACACACACACACACACACACACACACACACACACACACAAATCACAACAACAACAATCTAAGTTTATTTGCACGCCGTAACAATTAAGCACTGTTCTCTCAAGAGCTTTCTTAGTCGATATGACCACAAAAACACGCGCGATATGAAGGAGGACCGTGGACTCTTTAACGTATTTGAAGTTCTCAAAAATAAGTACATCCACGTGAGGTCAAAGCAAGCAGGGCTGACTCCAATTATTATAACAAATAATAACTAGGCATAACTTGAGATTAATTTCCAATTTGTGTTTCAGACATAAACATTTATGATCAAATACAACGAGGACCCGATAAAGACACATACACCAGGCTTGGGCCCAGTGCTTCTGCCAAGAGGTCTGGAGATGCCGTGAATTGATATCAGAACACAACAGGTAATTCACATGGTACTTTAAACAAAAAGGGGGCTTTGAATTGGTGCTATTTTAAAGACACAACCGATCATATCTCTTTTTGTCTACCGTTTTGAAAATACGGTAGACTTTAGGACGGGACCGGTCAGAGCGCGTTCCGTAGAATCCAAAGGACATAACAGGCGGGCGGGGCTCATGGTCTGGCAAAGAAGTAACAAGATAAAAATGACATCACGTCTAGCCACACTAACCTTGCTGTTGAACGTCGATTTGGCGCGAAGCGCCTTATGTGCGTATGTATGTGTGTAGGTACGTATGTAAACACGAGAACCTCCGATATTACTGTACGCACAAACTTGAAACCTGGCAAAATATTTTATTAAGTGAGAGCCTCCGAGCATATTGTAATTGGATGTCTGATTGAAGACATAAAAGAACGTTTACAGAAAGTCGGTTTACTCAGATTAGAGTCCGCAATGTTTGTTTGTTTTTTTTTTTTGTTTTTTTTTTTTTTTTTTTTGTTTTTTTTTGGGGGGGGGGGCACTTGAAATTTCGGATATGTCTAATTTGTATGAGTTCGTTAGCCAACTTTCTACCTCTTCAACCTTTTCGAAAAAAAAAGTTCAATGCGAAAAAAATGTCAAAAGTAAGACTGCTTGATTTTATCAGAAGAATCAAACAGTGACGGTGACAAAACAGCACCAAACGCATCAGTGTTTTACACAATGTTCCCAATTGACGCAAATCACAAGCACTTCAGTGTTGTACGTGTATATGAGCTGGAGCGATGTTCTCCTTCATTTATTTTTGTATGATATTTTCGAACGTATTGTGGATAAGGTGGAATATTCATGGAAGCTCAGACAAAAAAAGGTTTTGTGGGCGTGGGCCATTCCAACTTATTCTTCAAAATGGCTGTGGCAACGTGAGCCCACAGAACGTATAACCGGTAGGAAGCGCCGAGTGTCTACCGTCTGTATTTGGGTGTGCCATTTCGCCGTTTGTGGTTACGTGTGCATGGCCGTGCGGATCAGGCGTGGGGAGGGGGTGTGGGATGAAAGGGAGATACTGAATGATTTCGTGATCCAGCGTTGTACCTCTTCAACTTTTTTTTTTTTCATGTTTGCAAGTTTTGGATCCACTATTTACTCTCAACAAACAGTCGACGCTGGAAGAGGCTGTATGGAACAAAACAGTCAGCTCTGGAAGAGCGTGCCTTTCGGATAGGTTACGTGAAATATCAAATTCGTAACAGTGTACACGGCGTCGTGAGACCAGCGACGCCATAACGTGAAGCTTATGGTGACGTCATTTTGTTGCTCGTGCTTTTCTTCTTTTTCAGAATTCCTGTCGCTACTCCAGCCCATAGAGCTTGTTAATGGCAGGAAGCGCTGTGTGTCCGTCTTTATTTGTGTGCGCCGGCGTGTGTGTTGAGCAGAGGGTGGCTAAGAGAGGAGGGAATGGATCAAGCTGCAGAAAAAGATAAGCTTCAAAATATGAACAACTCTACATGTTCATAAAAGAAAAAAACCGCACATGAGCTTCAAACAATACGGTAGACTTTGGGATGAAATCCTCACCTTGTTTTAAAGATAAAAACCTATAGATTACTGGGATGTTGGGTGGAAGAAAGGCAGATGGTAATGAGATGAAATCGGAATTTGTGAGACCGTCCTGGTTATTTCGTGAATGAAAAGGCTGTTTCCAAAACCAGAAACCGCGCGCGCGCGCGTGCGCGCGCGTGTGTGTGTGTGTGTGTGTGTGTGTGTGTGTTCTCTCTCTCTCTCTCTCTCTCTCTCTCTCTCTCTCTCTCTCTCTCTCTCTCTCTCTCTCTCTCTCTCTCTCTCTCTCTCTCTCTCTCTCTCTAGGGAACATTTCCGTCCAGCCTAAAAAAAGCAAAAGTCATTCCTTTGCCCAAAACTAAAGATCTTTCTGTGCCAAATAACTTTAGGCCCATTTCCTTACTTTCGACTTTGTCGAAATCAATAGAAAAACATATTCACCATCATTTACAGCAGTTCCTGGAAAATAATCAAGTTTTACACCCCTTGCACTCAGGCTTTCGACAACGCCATTCTTGTCATACAGCGCTGATTCATCTGATTGATAGATGGCTCGATGCAATGAACAGACTGCAAACGACAGGGACAACGTTCTTAGATTTTAGCAAAGCTTTCGACTTAGTCAATCATAATCTACTTATACAGAAACTTAGAGCATCTAGGCTTAGTAGCAACGCTGTGGCGTTTTTTCAGTCATACCTAGAGAATAGAACTCAAATTGTTCTTGTAAATGGCAAACAATCTGCAGAGGGTATAATTCGTCATGGTGTGCCACAGGGATCAATACTCGGCCCCTTATTATTTTCTCTTTATATAAATGATCTTACTCTACATATTTCTCCCACTGAAGACACCTGCAGCCTTTTTGCAGATGATGGCACATTAGACTTTTCTGATGCAAATGTTTTCAGTGTCAACCTCACCCTTCAGCAAGGTCTAAATGTTAAATCAAAATGGTGTGCTGCTAATTTCATGATTCCAAACACTGGTAAAACTATGTGCATGCTCGTCGCCAGCAGAAAAAAAAACAAACATCAGCTCAATCCCCCTCCTTTGAACTTGTTTCTGGGATCAGAGCAAATTCAGCAAGTTAAAGAACATCGAGTACTTGGCACACACATTGATAACTGTCTCAGCTGGCAGAGCCAAACAGATAAGATATGCAAGGTGGTCTCCAAAAAATTGTTTCTTCTTGCAAAACTAAAATATTTCACTGACAGAAAAACAAGACAACTATTCTATAATGCACATATTAAATCGCATATTGATTATGTCTCATCTGTGTGGGATGGCTGTAGCGATGCAAATTTAAAAAAGATTAAACTCACTCCATAGGCGAGCGGCGAAACTTATATTAGATAAAAACATTCCACAACAAAGCAGTACCGACGAAAAACTTGCATTACTTCGTATGCTCCCTCTCCGTCAACACTTTGTTTTTAACAAGTTAGTAATGGTTTATAAGGCTACAGTAGGAAAAACATCTTCTTACATATCTAATCTTTTCAAGACTTGTAGCACACACTACAAAAACGTAAAAATGACCTGGTAGTTCCAAAGCCCAGAATAGACATATTCAAGACGTCCTTTTCTTACTCGGGTTCAATACTGTGGAACGCACTCCCCAAAAAGATTAAATCAGCACAGTCTGTGAGTTCTCTCAAAGCCCAGCTACTACAGTATTTACTCAGAAATAATCGAACAGATTAGATCTATCTACAAACTTTATTAATAGTATCATAAAGATGATCATTAATTCTGATTCTGTATCATGCTACTTTGATCTGGTATCATACATTCAACTTGCATCGTATTTGCACGCTCAAATGTGTGCATGTGTGTGTGTGCGTGATTGTAACGCATCACTCGAGTAATAGGCATCATGCGATATCCTTGTGCTGCTTTACATCTAACTGAATGTGTGTATGTGTGTGTGTGTATGTGTGTGTGTGTGTGTATGTATGTGTGTGTGTGTGTGTGTGTGTGTGTGTGTGTGTGTGTGTGTGTGTGTGTGTGTGTGTGTGTGTGTGTGTGTGTGTGTGTGTGCCCAGTGTGTGTGTGTGGTGCAACGCATCACTCGAGTAATGACCGTCTTACATTACTCTTGCGCTGCATGTGTGCGTGCATGTGTGATTGTAACGCATGACTCGAGTAACAGGCATCATGCGTTACCCTTGTGCTGCCT
>BTPG01000003.1:71920007-71975007 GCA_036245525.1 Semisulcospira habei | reverse complement strand
TAGCCTTTCTCTCAACTATGAGCCGATTAGACAAGTTGGAGAGCAACGCTTGTTTGTTAGGCGTTATTATCGACGACCAACTCACATGTCACGCGCATGTCAGCAGCGTATGTCGAACAGTGTCCAGGGCTGTGAGTCGGTCGTCGGTGCTTTCTTTACTATCTGGGTGGATTCATTTGGCTGCCCTACGCGAAGAGCTTTAAGCCGTTTTATGCACGCATCGCTACATCCGTCCCAAACTGTGGAAGCATAATCTGTTTGGGATTGAATATGTGCGTTATAAAATATTTTCCTTGTCGGTGTATCTCTAAAATAACGCAGTTTTGAAAGAAGATATAAATTCCTGGACACTGTTCGACATACGCTGCTGACATGTGCGTGCCATGTGAGTTGGTCGTCGATAATAACGCCTAACAAACAAGCGTTGCTCTCTAACTTGTCTAATCGGTTCATAGTTGAGAGAAAGGCTAAGCGGGGATGGATGTAGCTGCTGCATCTGTCGTGTAGTTACTAGAATGCATTCTGGTTTAGACGGATTCGGTACCATATAGTTAGTGTGATACCATTTTGAAACATCAGATAAACCCTGTTGAAGTGAGGAATTGATTGTGGAGAATATTGCTGACGACACGTCGAGAGTCGCATCATCAGCAAACAGACTACAACGTACGTTTAGATCTGAAATATGGAATGGCATATCATTGATGTAAATGGAAAATAAGAGGGGCCCTAATAATAGAAAGAGAGAGAGAGATTCAATGATTCAATGAAGCTTTATTTATCAACGGTTGAGGCATTGACATCTTCATAGACATAGACATTTTTCAAACCTGCCGTTGCTACAAAACTACAAGACAAAATACAAAAAAAAACTAAGTATATAGTTAAATGTAAATGAAACAAAAACATTGCTAGTTTAGGGAAAGAAAGTTCCATGACGATCTCACACTCCTAAACTGACACACACACACTCACTCCATCACATACGCACACACAGAGTTTATGGGAGCATACATAATCAGACGTACAGGGCAGTATCTATTTCACAACGTAATGTTTACGACTGCTTCGAGAAGTACTTGAAGAGACTGATTTTGAAACGGGCTAGAGAGGAAGCGGATTTTACATAATCAGGAAGCGTGTTCCAAGTTTGCGTTCCCGAGAATGACAAACTAGATTTGTATATATCAATTCTTGTTTTGGGGACTAATATTGCCTAATATTACCAAGCCTAGATTCCGACTTAGAGGAAAGAGTTGTGATATATTCTGGTATTTTCTGTTTCCACAATTTGAACATAAAAATAGCCTTATTGTATTTGAAGTGGTCTTGCAGCCGCAGAAATCCTATTTTGCCAAGTTTGTGTTCTGTTGTGAGTCGAAGGTCAGGAAGGATTAACTTTGCTGCCCTTCTGTGTAACGACTTGAGTCTCTTCAAGTGGACTTCACTGCATCCATCCCACACCGTTGACGCGCAATCAATATGAGAACGTATGTGAGCATTATAGAATAGTTTGAGCGTGTCCGAGTCCGTGTAATATTTCAGTTTGGACAACATGAAAAGATTTTTGGCTACTGTTCTGCATAAAGTGTCCGTATGAGCCTTCCACTTAAGATGACTGTCAATTGTAATCCCTAGTAGGCGGTGTTCATTAACGTGTTCTATTTGACTGCCCTTTAATGAAAGGTTAAGTAAACGAAGTGCTAACTGGTGTTTTTGACGGGTGGCGAATATCATAGATTTGGTTTTAATTGGATGAAAAATCATAGAATTCCTGTGACACCATTCAGACACCTCGTCAAGACTATGCTGCAAGTTGGAAGAAATTACTTGTATATCTTTGTTAGGCATATGAATGGAAGTGTCATCAGCAAAAAGATCACATTGTACGTTCTTGCAAGTTAAATGAAGTGGCAGGTCATTGATGAATAAACAAAATAATAAGGGACCAAGCACGGATCCTTGGGGAACTCCATACTTTATATCTTTTAGAGAAGAGTAAGATCCATTCACTAGAACTTTTTGTTTACGATCAGTTAGGTATGATCTAAAAAATGCAACTATTTCTGTACTATTCAAGTATTTCTGAATCTCTGTCATTAGAGTGGTGTGATCGATTAGGTCAAAGGCCTTTTTAAAGTCTAAGTAAACGACACCTGTTTTCTGGGATTTGTTCATACCCTGGAGCCATGTGTCAACGAGGCGCGTGAGTGCAGGGTGGCACGAGTGCTGTGGGCGAAATCCGGATTGAAAGGGGTGGAGGAGCTTGCGGTTTTCTAAGTAGGCAAGCAGGTGTTTGTGGACACGCCCTTCAAGCGGCTTTGATAGAACAGATATTAATGAAATCGGCCGATAGTTGTTAGGGTCAGAACGATCTTTAGTTTTTGGAAGTGGAATGACTTTAGCGTATTTTAGTTTGTTAGGGAAAGTATGTTGCTTGATACAAAGGTTGTAAATGTACGTAATAGACTCTACTATGTACGGCAGGGATAACTTAAGTATTTGTGGGCTGATGTCATCAGGCCCCGAAGACCTTTTATTTGGTAGTTTACTAATGAGCAAACCCACCTCACGAACTGCTAGCAAGGGAATGCTGAAGGGGTCTGTGTCCTCTGTTCTGTGTTTACAGAATTCAGAAAGCAACTTAGAACAGTCATATTTACTGCTATTAATTGAGGCATTTAGAGTTTCAGCGACTGAAAGAAAATGATTATTAAAAGTTTCTGCAGTAAGACTGCTGGGAATGGTTGTTGAAGTGCCAGGGGAGCCTTTAGTTATAGTGTTTAATAGGTGCCAGATAGTGGAAATATCCTTACTGTCTTTCACTGTGTCATGGACTAACCTTTTCCTTGCCTCTCTGATCATAATTATACTTAACACGGTTACGTTGTTGCTTGAATTCAGTAAATAGTTCTCGACTACGCAGATCATCTCTGAGCGCCATCGCTTGCATTATATTTTTTTTTTTAATTTTTTTATTTATTTATTTTTTTTTTTTTTTAATTATTTTTTATTTTTTTGCTGCTTCCAAATTTCCTCTGTCGACCTCAGAGGTCTTCCTCCCACGCCGCTCACCCCCATCAACCCCAGTGTGCTCACCCAGGCCCGCCAGTTGTTCCAGCCAGATTCCCGGCCCCGTTGCTGTATATGTTTCATGTAGTAGGGGACTCCCTCCGGAGGAAACTCCGCACTACTGCCGAGTCACTTCGGTGGTCTTCCTACTTACAACATTTTTTACTAGTCACGGAGTCGACGAGTGAGAGCTCCCCCCAGAGGTGGCGAGTCAACCACTACGTCCTTCCACGCACAGCAGCAGGGTATGGCCGAAGACAACCGTGCGCCTAGGGCTCTTAGAGGCCGGACTAGGTTGAGGTCACCATGAGACGGAGACTTGAGGGGTCAGAGGCACCTGGAATAGCGTTTTTCATTTTTGCATGATAATGAGGATGATATGATGATGCCATGGTGGTCCATGTGGTTAGGTACTGCGTGACAGGGCCGCATTCCACGCTTCCTGTCATAAATATACTGGTATTAACCAGGCCGTGTAATCATCCACACCTTGCGATGCGTCATAACCCGGGTAACACCCCCAAAGTCGCACCCGTGAAGTGGGTGAGTCTCGGCTGCGTGGCATCAGCCTTCCCATTTGGGTCCATAGCACACCCGCTCTGGGTAGGAGCCGACCCAGGAAGGAAAATTTCCGCTTGACTCGGCTGGGATTCGAACCCGGATCTCCCGGCCGCCAGTCCGACGCGCTAACCACTGCGCTACGCAGGCCGGTTTATTTCTGGGGTTAACCATGGAGGAAGAGTGTTCGATTTAACCCTTCTCTCACGAAGGGGTGCGTGTTTGTTTAATACAGTTAGAAAAGAGTGTACCAAATAGAAAGGGTAGTACCCGGGTCATTGGAGAGAAGTACATCGTTGAACGGAGTATTATTTAAATCAAATAGAAATTTATTATGGTTAAAGTTCTTGAATGATCGATATGTTATGGCTGTATGTTCGTTCTTTTTTGCTTTCGGAATCTTTTTTTTACCATGAACAAACAACTGGATAGTGATCACTAACACTTAGATTTGAAACCTCAACATTACAGACGGCTTTGGGTTTATTAGTGTATATGTGGTCTATAAGTGAGGTCGTATTCTGAGTAATTCTGGTGGGCGATTTTACTAACTGGACTAGACCAAACAATGAAGATATTGTATCCCACGCAGTGTGATTCTTAAGGAAGTCTATATTAAAATCTCCCATCAGAAGAAGGTCAGCCTTTCTTGTGCAAGTTCTGTCAAGGATCTGACTAAAATGGTCATACCATTCAAAAGTGGCGGCAGGGTTTCTGTAAAGGAATCCAACTAGTAGCGGTGTCGATTTAGGGCATTTCACTTCCAGCCACAAACACTCTACGTCTGCTGTTTCCAAATCTAAGCGTCTACGGACTAAACGCTGAATGGAGTTGTGAATGTAGGCAGCGATGCCTGTTTGACCTGGGGACGAGGGGTCTCTCCTAGTCACGGAAAAATTAGGAATACTAATGGCTTCATCGCTCACACACGAGCACAGGCGCGTCTCATTAAGCCCAAATAAACGAAACGGTGTGAGATTGCTAATGTAGACAGATATATCGGTTAGTTTATTGTACAAATGAAAAACATTGAGATGCCCTATTCGCATCACTTTCAAATTTATGTCTATTACGGAGTAAGGCAAATTTGTACAAAACAAACAACAACAACAAAATAAAATGTCAAAAAAGGAAGTATTCGTTGAAACAGCACAAATGCCTATGTATAGGGTAAATAGATAAGACAAAAAGAAATGATTTAGCAGACTCAGGGAAATAATCCAACTGCTCGAACATCAAAGTCCCGATAGCAAGTTCAGTTAGGCGTATCAGCTACACACGAGCACAATACTGGCTGGGGTGTGGTAATCCGCTATCAACTAGATACTGCTCAGCGAAGTAAAGCGGAGACACAGTTACCACTGGTAAATTGAAGCTTGATTGAATCGTCCTTCACGCTGATAGTCTGCTGGGATTGGAACAAGCACTGACTGACCTCGTATAAACACAGAGAGAGAGAGAGAGAGAGAGAGAGAGAGAGAGAGAGAGAGAGAGAGAGAGAGAGAGAGAGAGAGAGAGAGAGAGAGAGAGAGAGAGAGAGAGAGAGAGAGAGAGAGAACAAACAGACTGAGTAATGTCACGTCATAACGTGCAGTTAATAATATGAAAACATTTTTTTAAAAAAACTTTCCGATGTTGTTCTGTGTGTTGTGAAAACCACACATACAGTGTGAAAACCACACACACACACACGCACGCACGCACACACACACACACACACACACACACACACACACAGACACACACGCACATACACAGACACACACACGTACGCACACACACACACACACGTACGCACACACACACACACGCACACACGCACGCACGTACACACACACACACACGTCTTGTTATTCTTGACAAAAAATCGTTGTTGTCACAAATGTATCTGAGAGAAACGCGGGATGAAAACAGGCTGGTAAATGTTTCATACCGTAGCATCTCGTAACCCTTTAAGTTTTAGCTTGTGGGCAATAGAATTTCTTACTTGCTTCAGAACAGCGGAAAATGTAGGATTGAAGACATGCGATCTGGAACGTGACCGCGTACGGGCCGCTACATGGAACACTAAACAGCTTGTGATGAGGTGGTTCAGGCATATCGGAGTCCTGCCTCCGCCACCCTCTCTGCATTCCTCCCACCCTTTCCCCCCTCACCCCGTCACCCCCCATAGTATTCTCATGATCATTTGCGACAGGAGTGGCTAAAGTGAATACACGACCCTTGCAGGTGGCGCAATTTTAAAGAAATCATGGAATATTTGAAGTACATAAAATGTTTGACGCACATCTGAGTTACTAATAACCTCTACTTAGCAATGTCTTTATTTATTTTCATATAAACAATGCATGACGACTGGCAAAACTGATATAAAAACTTAAGTATTGGTATCAGCGTTCTGCTAGTCAAGGGTATTCATAACCCCTCTCAAATTTTAACAAAATTCTTTTCATTCCGCAAAGTGTCTAGTCAAGCCCTATGAAAAGATCTAGATCTTGCATGCGAACTGAGGTGAGCTATTTTCAATGCACTTATTTTCTTTGTATCTTTGACTACGCTAACTAGGTAACGTGATAAGTCTTAAATATCGCTTTGTTTTTTTTTTTTCTTTTGTCCCACGATATATTCAACGCAAGATAAAACCACAAACAGAACTCACACACACACACACACACACACACACACACACACACACACACACACACACACACACACACACACACACACGCACGCACGCACACACACACACACACACGCACACACATGTGCGTGAGTGCGCACAATCCCAATCTGACAATCTAATAATAATAATAATAATAATAATAATAATAATAATAATAATAATAATAATAATAAAAGGACAAAAAAGTTAGTTTTAGTCTTCATGTTGACAGTGTTTGCAGAAAGGCAAATCAGATATTGTATCTTTTGAGGAAACTGAAGTCCTTTGACGCTGATTCAGTCATTTTAGAAACGATGTACAGATCTTTAATTGAAAGCATTCTCACTTTTAATGTCGAAGCATGGTTTGGAAACCTGACTGCAAGAGATAAGGCGAAGTTGACACGTGTCGTCAAACTGGCAGGCAAAATCGTTGGCCATGAGCAAAGATCTCTTTCTGGACTCTACGAGTTGTTTTGTAAGAAAAGCAGGCAAAATTATTCGTGACCCCAACCACCCCCTTCATGACGCATTCAAAATGTTGCCCTCCCGTAGACGACTGCGTGCTCCTTTGGCAAAACGTAGCGTGTACAAGCGCTCCTTCATTTCTACCGCCATCAGTATCCTAAACTCAAAACAACTGTGATGATGGCCCATTCTCCTCTTCATTCCTTCTTTCTGCATTCAGCCTAAGCCTAACCCACTATTCCATTTCCTCCCCTTGTTTCAATCCCCCCCCCCCCCCCCACACACACACACTTCTCTTAGCGTGTGTGTATGCTGATAGGGTGTGTGTGTATGTTTGATATTGAGATGCTTATATTTTTGTTGCATATATGTTGTACATATTATTATTATCATTATTTATGTCACTTGATTTTTTGTTTTATTTAATTATCCTACACCAGTGCTGCAAAGAAAATTTCCATATAAAATCTTTTTTATCTGGACAATACAGTTTTTGAATCTTTGAATCTTTGAATCTTTGAATAATAATAACAAGATAATAATAAAGAAAGAAATATTTCGGCTGTACGTAACCCGCTCACAGCAGTGCACTGGTCAATACAGGCCAAAAACAGCCTAACGAACTTCTGTCCATTTAGTATATAATGAGGAAACAGGGCATGCTCCTGTCTTCGGAGTGGAGATAATTTCATGCGAGATTGCTCACTGTGCGACAAGGTTGATTATGGGCTATTTATATTCAGAGTTGCTCTACAACTCTTACACAATGTTGACGTATTCGTGCGTTCAACTCTGACACACATCCAGTATGCGGTTCATTTTTTCTTAAGTCGCCTTTCACACAAGGAAGTTCTATCAAGTGCTTGTTCTGTGTATTTGTAATTTAACCGACAGTTAGCTCATCGACGGTTTTGGAAGACCATGGATGTGTTTGCAAAAACCTGTCTTCGATTGATCATTCTTTTGTGTTTGCTTGGAAGTGGAATTCAAGGTACGAGTTCAGAGGACGTGTAGTATCAGTGTTTATATTAAGGTGTGTGTATGAGTGTGTGTGTGTGCGTGTGTGTGTGTGTGTGTGTGTGTGTGTGTGTGTGTGTGTGTGTGTGTGTGTGTGTGTGTGTGTGTGTGTGTGTGTGTGTGTGTGTGTGTGTAAGCGTGCGTACGTAGGGGTGTTTAGGTCGTTTGGTCACCCTTTTTTCCTCGTTTTAGATTTGTTGTTGTTGTAGTTTTTTATCATACAACTACCCTGCAGTGGCATTTTATTTCTGTTAACCACTTTACTGGCAAGAAAACAATGAACACCACACTGCTGCACGCGGAATACATTCTCATGAGCCCCCTCAACTCATGAGGATCTATGCCACTTACTGAAACCACTTTGTATACATTGTCCATGAGACGGCTAGAGCTCTTTCGCGTTTAATTGACACAGGTGGCCTACATACAGTGTGCGTACAGTGGTAGTGAAGTGGTCAAATCGATAATTTAAAATGCGCCTGTACCAAAAGAAAACGAAAACGACCTAATGTTTCTCTTTCCGCTATTCTGCCTATCGCAAACATCACAGCACTGAAACAGACCTTCTACATATCCTAAACTACTTGCTCCTCTCCGCCGACTCTGGCAACATCTCCCTTTCTGCCGCCTTCGACAATATAGACCAGTCTATCATCCTCCACCGCCTTCACCACTCCTTCGGCATCACTGACTCTGCTCACTCCTGGTTCATCTCCTACCTCTCCGACAGACAGCAGTCCGTCACCATCGACGGCGTCTCCTCCAACCCAGTCAGGCTCTCCTGCGGAGTTCCACACGGGTCTGTCCTGGGCCCTGTCCTTTTCACACTCTACACCTCCCCTGTCCATCATCATCCATTCTCATCACATACACCACCACCTCTACGCTGACGACTCACAACTACTAGACAAAGACAAACTCGAGAACACTCAGTCACTACTGACTCGCACGGCTGACTGCTACGAAGACGTGAAAAACATGATGACAGCAAACAAGCTTAAACTGAACGACGACAAAACAGAAGCCATGCTGGTAGGCACTCTCCAGAAACTTTCCCAGCTCCCTCCCTCGCTCCACCTTCAACTCGACAGCATCCCCATCTCCCTCTCTGACTCTGCCAAGAACCTCGGCGTTATCCTCGATTCCTCTCTTTCCATGACCAGCTTCGTCTCCGGCACGGCCCAGGCATGCTATTTCCAACTCCGTCGCATCAGTCAGATCAGAAAATACCTCACCACCGAAGCTGCAACAAAACTTGCTATCTCTCTCATCTTATCTCGCATCGACTATTGCAACTCTCTCCTTTCCGGCCTCCCTCACTCCACCACTTTCACTCTCCTTCGCGTCCAAAACAATGCTGCCCGCCTCGTTATCAGAAAGAAAAAATCCGACCACATCACTCCCCTGCGCAAACTCCTTCACTGGCTCCCCATCCCCCAACGCATCTAATACAAGATTCTGACTCTCTGCTACAAATCCCTGAACAACTACGCTCCTACCTCTCTCTCCAACTTACTTCACCCCTACACTCCTTCCCGCTCCCTCCTCTCCGCCTCGGACCCTATCCGCCTTCACATCCCCCCGCACCAAACTCAGCACTTTCGGCCCCCGCTCCTTCTCCGTCTACTGGTCCATCCACCTGGAACACTCTCCCACTCTCTCTCCGTCAGAAACACTCACTCTCCTCCTTCCAGTCCGCCCTCAAAACTCACCTCTTTCAACAGTTCTAGCACTATATCACCACACTCCACACCCCAAGCTGACTGTCGTAATGTATTTCGGGTACGTGAGTCATTGTCTAAAGCGTGCGCATGCGTGCGCGAGTTGTGAGTGCGCGCTTAGAGTTATAATTATTATAAGATAAGCGTATTATAAATACCATAATTATTATTTATTATTATTCTCCTTTGAAAGCCATGGTTGTGCAACTCTCTAAAAGCACACGAACAGCTACATCTTTGAGACAGGCAGGGGTATACATATTTCGAAAGTCGATATCTGAACAGCCGTATGTTGTAAGCATTTGAAATTGTTTACGGTGTGTAATATATTGTCAAGTCCGCTTATGACAAGGTCGGATATAACAAAAATTGGATATAACAAAGAATTTGAGACGCTCCAAATTGTTGTCTTTGTAAAATTAATCCACTAATAACAAGGTCGGATATAACAACATTTCAGATATAACAACAAAACAACAAAATACAAAACAAAAAAGTAAACAAATAAAAAATAAACAAACTCAGTCCCCGCCGCGCTGCCGAGTCCGCTGATAACACAATCTTAACAAATATCAAAGGAAACAGTAGAATGATCCATTTTGTTATACAGAATTTGCGTATTTTTGTTTCCGTACGTAAAACTGGCTGTGTATTCGGACATCTCGTGCGTTTTGCTTTGTCACGTTACGGTCTCGTAATATCGCGCTTTCACGTGCATTCCTGCATCTACAACTACTGCGCATTCTGATCGTGGTTTTGTACAAAGGTTAGCTGTGATCATCGACAGCAACGTTGGTTCTTGGTAGGACATACGCATTGTATACAAAGTCCACACCCAAATGCAGAGAAAAACCGAAGGAAGTAAGAAACACGCTTAGAAAAGACACAAAACACCATTTATCAATGTACACTTTTTTCCAAATATAGAAACTCACAAGAAAAGACTTCGCTACTTATCTTATCAGTGCGTGAAAAGAATGTAACTGTCTTTTATAAGCGCGCTGACTGAAAGATTTCAGAGCAATATTTGCGTCCAGTGGTAGCGACATATATATAAGACATATAAGACATATATATTATAACACAAGTGTATGTTGCTACGTCACTTCAAGACGACGCGCATAGTTGTTGGGAATGCTTACAAACAGACAAAAATGGCGCTTTACTGTCTGCGGGGAGGGGTCGGGGTAAAAAGTTGTTCCGAGAGCAAACCTTGTTGGCTTAGAAGTACCCAACGGAGAAAGAAAAACGCTTAGAAAAGACGGGTACAACACAATTTATTAATATTTCGGGTAAATACCCTTTGTCAAAATAGACAAACAGACAGAGAGATCGGCCGCTACTTATCTTCATTCACAGAAGGAATATGGCAACCCTTGTTGGCTTAGGTTTGACAGCAAATGTGAAACTGTATAAATGCAGTCACCAATCGTCCATGCATCCGCTCCTCAGCCGTCATGTGCTTGTCTAAGGCAATTTCTTAGGGACTGTAACATACACAGACACAAGTGTAGTTTACAAGGACACCTTTACCTACATAGTTCACCTGTAGAAAAGGTCGAGATCATCATAGGTCGATGTATTTGTAAAGATTAGTCATTTTATACAAACACATTTTTTTTAAGTTAACTTTAGGCGCAAATGTTTGAGAGTACCTAAGTATGCTTTTATACCACGAAAACTATTCCAAATGACCTCTCATTGAGGTAGAGGGCAGTTTAAAAAATAAAAAAAAAAAACGTGCAGGAGATTCCGTAGACCGTTTCATGGGAACTCTTCTTGTCGGCTATGTCAAAGTTGCCAGAATGTGAGGATGGCGAGGACCTACAAATGCACCTTTTGTTGACAATCAAACGAGGGGTGCGTGGTGCTAGTGTTGGTGCGGGTGGGTGTCGCAGAAAGGGTGAGGGAGGTCTGAGACCTTTTCAACACTGGCCGAAAAATTAAACGACGGGAGCGGGTCAACATTCTCAAGGACCGTTTCCAATTGCCAAGAAGAGGCGCGGGAGGAGTGTGTGTGTGTGTGTGGGGGGGGGGTGGGGGGGAGAGGGATGAGGGTCTGGGGAGGAGCGGGGGGGGGGGGGGTGTTCCAATCTCCCCAAAATGGAAAATTACACATTAAAAAAAAATTTGGGAGCCGTGGACCCTGGACCACCCACCCTGCCCCTGAATCTGATTCTGAACAAGTGAAAAAACCTGTGTCGATAGTGCTAGCTTTCATCAAGTTTTACTTCTAAGGTGGAAAAACTAAATGCATAATCTTGTATTTCCCAATACATGGAACATTTTCGGCACACTTGCTGACCATGGCTGACCTTTGATCTTTGGAAGGAGCCAACAAAATTAATATGCGTTGACAGGCTAAGCACTAGCAACATTTCGACTGGGTTCTTACTGCACAGTTCATATACAAACTACCTGCAATAGCAACAACCTAACATAAATAGCCTTCTTAATTCCCGTCACCTTTGACATTAACGAGAGGTTGTAACCCTGATCTTTCATGGGGGTCAGTGCAGCTGACTGTCAAAGCCATTATCAAATAGAATCACAGTGCCAAATTATAAGTATGTGGCTTAGAAAATTAAAATGATAAAATCTGTCACAATTGTATAAATGTATACAAAGGTGGAAGGATGGATGGACCAATGGTGGACCAGTGGCGAATGACTCATTACATTTAAATCACTTTCAATGTTAAACGAGCCTATAATGTGTGCTAACCATCTCTCATACCCAAATTTTCCAACAAAAAGGAATGTAAAGCTTGTAAGGACATATTCACACTGTTTGATAATAGGAGACATGATGCTTAATGTGAGGCAAATGGTGCCTATTATAAAATAATGTGTACGTTTTTTTTTTTAAACTGGAACTGCTTCTGCGTCCATTTGAGTTTTAAAATGTGACTTTCTCCTAAGATTTATCAATATAATCTCTATCATACCCTGGTTTCGGATTGATTCTACCTTTCTTTGGACGGCCGGACGATACGTTTTTGCCCAAACACTTCGTACATGGGTCTCCTCCCCTACCAGTTTCCCCTAGAAGATGGTAGCATAGTTCCTCATGTGCGCCAGTGGATGCAGGGACACATGAGAATCTATGCTATGCTGCTAGTTACGATGAGCATCGCCGTTCTCACAGGTAATGTAAAGCAATCTTTACCGATGTGTCAAAGTTACGCTCGTTATTGTCTACCGTAGGCATAGTGCATATATTTAACGGGGTGCTTGTGATTCAGCAGTGGTTGTTTGCAACGTAAGACTAAGTGCGCATCATAACATCAGGTAAAAATTTAACATTTCCAACTTTGCTTTTTATTGCTTATTCACAAACCTGCCGATATTCTTCAGTCAGACTTACGGAAAAGTCCCATGCACTGTTCAATCGATGTATGAGAGACGTAACTGGCCGTGAGATAATGTACACAAACCAAGGGGAATCACTCAGCGCTGGACAGACAAACAGTTAGATCCCCTGCCCTAATAATGTGAGATAATGGACCAAACAGAGCTTTCCTGACTGACGTAAATATATGTTACATTGGCAACTCAGGCGTTGGACGATTAACACTTTCACGGCTGACTGAACGTACACGTGGCGCTCGGACTCAACGCGGCCGCTATTTTAAGAGTCAAGTAACGGTTGGGAGTGACAATAGCGGGCCACAAGCGTAATACACAAGTGGCAGCTGTATAAAAGGTCGTTATATAGTAAACACAAGCCGGAGAAAACTATAGTTGTTGCTATGAGCAAGTGGCCGCTATATAATGGCGGCCGCTATTACAGTTACATATAAACAGGCACCCGCTTCAAAACAAACAGTTGTGATCAAATCTGCATTCCCTTTGGTAGCTTCTTTTCTGACTACATGTTTGTCATGCATTGCACTCGTCGTACACTAAAATATCTTCATCGGCGTGTTAGTCTGTTTCAGCAACGTTCTGTTGATTATGTGCGATGTGTTTATAACTGAATAGATTGCTCTTGCATATGTGACAATCGCTTTTGAAAGATATTGCTTGTTCTGGTTTTTTTCTCGTTTGCATGTGGATAAATTACCTTGTCCAAATTTGAAAGGTTGCGTCCAACACATCATCATCATCATCATCATCAGTCCCTTGCCCGAACTGGGCGTTGCGGGGACTGAAAGGCAGCAGCAACAGACAGTGCTCTCCACTGAGTTCTATTTTGGGCGGTGGCAAACAAGTCTGACATCTCGAGTTCGGTCCATTCTTTTATGTTTGCGACCCAACTCTTTCTCTGACGACCTCGCCGACGACTTCCTTCGAGAGTGCCTTGGAGGATAGTCTTGGACAAGGTGTTGTGTCGGGTCACGTGGCCAAACCAAGCAAGCTTGCGCCGTTTCACGGTTGCCAGAAGGGGTTCATGTGGGCCCACCAGGGAAGTGACGATGCTCCGTACATATTCGTTGGTCTTGTGCTCGCGGTACGAGATGCGGAGCAACTTCCTCAGGCACTTGTTCTCAAAGGCCTGGATTTTCTTTTCTGAGTCTGCAAGCAGTGTCCAAGTCTCACAGCCGTAGAGTAGAATAGACACTATGAGGGACTTGTAAAGCCTGTACTTGATGGTGAAGCTGATGGAGTTACTTCGCCATATCCTGTCCAGCCTGGCCATTGCGGATGTTGCTGTACCTATCCTGATACGGATCTCTGCTATGCAACTACCGTCTTTGGACAGGGTGGCTCCCAAGTACTTGAAGCTATTGACCTCTTCCAGCTTTTGGCCATTCATGTGAATGTTGCTGCTGCTGTCGCTTGTGGTGTTGATCATCACTTTGCTTTTATCCATACTGATCTCCATGCCATAAGACCCTGCGCTACTTGAAAGTTTGTCTGTCAGGTTTTGGAGCTCACTATTGCTGCCTGCCATGAGGTCAATGTCGTCTGCGAATCGAAGATTGCACAGGGATCTGCCACCAATAGAGATTGAAGTATGGTGGTCGTGGAGGGTTTCCTGCATGATCTTCTCCAGGAATATGTCCAACACATAAAAGTGCCATAATGTTTATACACATAATGCCAGCGTTGAATATTATACATTTCATACATGAGTTCATCGTTGAAATAGAATGAATTGCTGTTTTAAATCCGTGTTTTGCCTTGTAGTGCGTTTTCTTGAATTGGTAAAAGCCGGCAAGGGTCGAATGCAACCATGGACAAATAATAACGTAATTATTGTCACTAACAAGTTGGACAATGCAATTTTTTAAATCACATATCGCTCCGTAAAAATACATGGCACTGCTAGAGACGATCTCTGAGCTGAAATGAATGTTATTTAACAAAATAATACGAGGTACACTATTTCCATTGTTACGCGTGAGCCATTCACATTGTGTTACATTAGTGTCAGATTTCTGGAAAACGGCGCAGGCAGTTTTTTTTTTTAAAACACACATATGAATACAAGAGACATAATAATAATAATAATAATAATAATAATAATAATAATAATAATAATAATAATAATAATAATAATAATAATAATAACAATAACAATAACAATGTACATTTAAATAGCGCTTAACCATCTAATGAATGGTGCTCTAAGCGCTTTACAAGATAAAAAAATCACAAAACAAAAAGTACAATAAATTAAGTGCTACATTAAATGTTACAAAACTAAAGTGACACGAATCAAAAGCTCACACTCACACATACACACACATACCATACCATTACAGGAACAGTTACTGTCAAAGATGCTAACGCACTGAAAATGCATCTAACTATACGTATTAGAAAACAGATCGGTCTTAAGCAGTGAATTGAAAACAGACAGAGTTGGAGCGTGTCTGATATGGGCTCGAAGGTCGTTCCAGGTGACTGGACCGAAACATTCTCTCTCCACCTTCCAGTCCGCCCTCAAAACTCACCTATTACAACAGTTCTAGCACTATAATATCTCCACACACCCCACCCCAAGCTGACTGTCGTAATGTATTTGTGGTACGTGAGTCATTGTCAAAAGCGTGCGCATGCGTGCGCGAGTTGTGAGTGCGCGCTTAGAGTTATAATTATTATAAGATAAGCCCATTATAAATTCCGTAATTATTAAATAAGAAAAGGCACGCTGTCCCTGGCTAGAGTTCTTTTGCCAAGAAACCCTGAAAATACGCGTGTCTGATGCTGAACGGAGGGATCTTGAAGGTGTATAAATATGAACCAGGTCGGACAGATATGGGGGGAGCGTCGTAACAAATAACTGAAACCTTGTACACAATTCATTGAGATACAGGCAGCCAGAGCTGGTCAACAACTAAGGGTGTTATGTGCTCACGTTTCGGTACTCTGTAAATTATCTATCCGGGCAGAGCAGTTCATAACTCTTTGAAGTTGATCAAGACGATTCTGAGGAACACTTTTTACTATTTCAGAGTGTACAATACTTGCAATGCATAGTTTAATTTTATTTTGCAGGCAAATGTCCCACTTTGTCCAAGCACTTTTGTATATATATATTCCATGGCATTAGCACAGCAAGAGCATTCTCAGAATTTAATGAAAAATTATATATATATATATATATATATATATATATATATATATATATATATATATATATATATATATATATATATATATATAATTTTTCATTAAATTCTGAGAATGCTCTTGCTGTGCTAATGCCATGGAATTCAGGCTGGTAAGCTTGCATTGTGTCATCAGGACATCAGCTGCCCTTTCTGTGACTTCATCGCTCACGAGATCTAGAAAGAAAGGGTAGTGGGAGAGAGAAGGAATGACAGATCTATTACAATGGTTTGAATCATTTAGCCCCAACTCCTTAAGGCCCCGCTACACGTGCCCAGTTTTGATGCCGATTCCCGATCAGTTTCGAATCGGTAGGTGATCGGGCCGGACTGCAAAAACGTGTGCACTGCCACACATTCCCCGACTTTATTTAGCCGACCGTTTGAATCGAAGATCAAGGTCGTACCTGTTCAGCGAAATGGCTGCTAGTTTAGACAGTGATGATGACGTGCTTGCATTATCAGCAGTTTTGCATCATATTCGGGAAGAGGCGTGCGAAACATCAGCAACGGCGGTGGTACTGATCACAACAGGCGTGTTCCGCCATTCGCAAACAAACGATGTACTTTGCGAGACGCGTTCTGATTGGTTGAAGATTACAACCGAGGCCAATTCGGATCGGAAAAATAGAGCAGGTTCTAGACACCCGATTCCCAGCCGATTGGGACCGGATCGGATAATTGACGTCATCCGATTGCAATAGGATCGGAATCGGCATCAAAATCGGGGCACAACCGGCACGTGTGGTGGGGCCTTTACAGCAGGAGGTGAATTGACCATGATAATTCAAGGGTGGTGCCAGATGAGCTTGGCGCCTGACGGCGCCAAGATCATCTGGCACTACCATCCAATTATCATGGTCAGTCCATCTCCTGCAACTTGTACATAGTCTTTAGGTGATACCTCCAAAATTCTGAAGACGCGGCCTTGGGGTCGAATGGCTTGAACATGTCAGGAACTAAGACGATTGCGTATGGCTAAGGGGAAACAACTGAAAAGCGACAGATGATTTGAATTTTGCTAGACTGACTGTGCCGCATTTGCTCGTTTCAAGCACTTTGTGGCGTGTACCTCTCGCGGGCTTTCTATTTGGTGCTGAAAGAAAGAGATTATGGTTTTGTTCTTCAAGCGTTTAGTACATTTCTGTCGTATTTATGCAGTTGATTAGACGTGCTAATTAATCCACTTCACCGTACTATGCATGCGACCACCGTTAGATTGTTGGAGTACTCGTGGCTGACCTCGTGAGAGGGTAAATGAAGCCGGTATTTGTCTGCAAGAGACATAGATTGTCATGAACCCCTACGACAGCAGGGGCTCATGAAAATCTATGCCTCTAGCTGATATCCTCTGTAGACTGTGCTGTGTAAAATTTGTTTTGGTGTGTGTGTGTGTGTGTGTGTGTGTGTATATATATATGTGTGTGTGTGTGTGTGTGTGTGTGTGTGTGTGTGTGTGTGTGTGTGTGTGTGTGTGTGTGTGTGTGTGTGCGTGTGTGTGTATGAACTCATACTAAAGGGACGAAACTTTGCATTGAAATCAGAAAGCAGACTTGATAGTGTTATGCTTACACGAGTTCATTTAAATTGCGTGTCTATTTACACACTGCGGTATAATTATTTTGAACAGCGTTATCTGTCTTTCAAAGTGTGGTATATAATTATTAAACACAAACTGATCGGGGGTTCTTTCTCCGGGTACTCCGGCTCTTCCTCCCCCACGACTTTGGTATCAATTTCAGCCCACTTAATCAAATTTCAAATACAAACGATTTTGAATTTCCAAAAACTACAGTAGCTCGCTTGAACTTGCCCTTAGCACCACGTGAATGTTCTGTGTTTATGTACAGTGTGTGAGTAAATGCGCGTGATTCACGTGAGCGTGCTTGTTGGGTTCAGTTCGCGGCGGCGCTTTGAGCCGATTTTCAATTGGGATAAAGCGCCTATTTAATGCGCTTATTATTATTATTATTATTATTATTATCAGTTTACAAACTCTGGTATGTATTCAACGCCATTGAGCTCTCTATATTCAACACAATTTGTCTATCTCTATAAACTGTTGTATCGAACATATGTAACAATGTCATATATATATATATATATATATATATATATATATATATATATATATATATATATATATATATATATATATATATATATATATATATATATATATATATATATATATATATATATATATATACACACACTTTTTTACATACGTTTTGAATGTACAGTTGTCTTCGCTTATATTAAGAAATTCGAAATTCGGACAAACAAGGAGACAACAAAGCGTATAAAATGCAAAGAAAAACCCAACAGAGAAAGAAACACGCATAGAAATGACAGTTACAACAAAACGTGTTGAAACTGTCATTGATATGTTTGTTTCTTTCTCAGTAGGCTTCTTCTCCATTGAAAGGTCGGATATAAGAACAGTCGGATATAACAGCACTTTTTTTCAGGGGTTCCAACAACACTTTTTCTTTATATGAACTTCTGAGCTTATAACAAATTGTGGGTGTATGAACGCCAAGGTTTGGGTCCCCTGGCGATTTGTTATATGCAAAGTTTACTGTATTTGTTATTGAGTGTTTTAACTCTCTCACTATAAATACTGTGATACATCGCTATTTTTTACTTGTTCTTTTACTATGTATCCTGCGTGTATCCAGACTGTGTACATATAATGTTAAATACATATGAATATGCTTGTATAACCTGTGTGACGCATCCAACGTTACTTCATTCGAGACGTGCAGCATGAAAGAGAGACAGAGAGAGAGAGAGAGAGAGAGAGAGAGAGAGAGAGAGAGAGAGAGAGAGAGAGAGAGAGAGAGAGAGAGAGAGAGAGAGAGGACGAACGAACAAAACCTTCAATTACAAGATTAGAGCTATTGCCTAGGGTGCAATTCCCTTATAATAATAATAATAATAATAATAATAATAATAATAATAATAATAATAATAATAATGATAATAATAAATAAATAAATAACAATAATAATAATAATCATAATAATCATAATAACAACAATAACAGCAAACAACAACAATTAAACCACGAACACAAACTGACAAGTCAGTAGATATATAAATGAATTCTCCACTAATACGTGAGGCAATATTAATATTATCACGAAGCTGACTTGTAACAACACTACAGAAGTAGCGGCACCTTTTCTTATTGGTATAGTTGATGACTCTTCAGCGTTAACTTGTGAGCAATGTGTTTAACCCATTCAGCCATGAGGCATTATAGCAGGAGATTTGTCGAACATGATAATTCAAGGGTAATGCCTGTCGGCGCCAAGCTAATCTGGCACTGCCCTTGAATTATCATGGTCGATCCATCTACTCCAACAGGTGCATAGTCGTTAGATGACGATTCCAAAATTTGGGAAATACGTGCGCCGGGCTGAATGAGTTAAATACTCAGCAAAACAAGCAAGTTCATTGCATGCTAAGCCACAAGGGTACACGCCATATGACAATGCGGACCGTCAAACCTCTTGATTTGCAACTCTGAAACTCCAGCCACATATCGCAGTCTGAAAATAGCGTCTATATGTGTCTGGCAATCTGTACTCACATTGACAGGGAAGTTAAATGGAGAACTGCTTGTACACGCCAACAATGCTTCTCGTGACTTCCTTTTGTGTGGGCTGGGTTTTCTACCACAGGTTGACGACACGTAACGATCTGATGTTTATTTGAGCTTTCACGCTTATGTTTCACGTGTTTTTTTTAGTAAGATGTTCGTTTGTTCGTGAGTAGAGTCGTTTTCGTTTTGTTAAGTTTAGTCCGGAGCGTGCTAGAAGGGTCGCACTGTCTAGTGGCCTCGTAAGTGTCACGTCGGTAAGATGACATCGCAACATTTTTCGCTACTTTTTGTGCGCGTGGACTGAGCAGCCTTTGTTTTGTTTTGGGAATGTTCTCGTACTTTATAGAGCTACCAGGTGATAGGGATACCATACTTTTATGTGACTTAATTATACACTAGAATTTAGAGCTGAAGTAAGCAGCCGTGTTTTTGTAGCCTATTATAGTTTTTTTTTTTTTTTCTGGAAAGTTCATGTTAATGAGTTTCGGCTGCGTGTTTCGTTCTGTTTGGTCGCGTTGTATGATTTGCATAGACGGTTCTGGAATTTTGTAGTATTATATAAGGAGGGCGCTGGGAAAGCGCAGTAGTACATTGTCTTGCTTTGTCAGTTGTAGAGGCACGCAGTTTATTGCGAGAGATGCTGTGTATGAGAAACTTTGAGTCGTAGTGTGGACATAGCAGAAGAGACTTTGTATCTCAGTTTGTGCATTTGAAGAGCATTACTGTGTGGATATCGCATCACTGAATTAAATATTGTTTACATCCTTAAGCCACGTGCGACGGATTGCAGCTGAACGAGGTTTATTTTAAAGAACTCTACGTGTGTGTGTCTGGTGTCTTTATCATACTTCGACTACAACTCCACCACGTAACTGTCTGTAAAAAATCAGGCTGGTAATGGTACATTAGGCACATTAGATATGTCACCGCTCAGTATTGGACGATGTCTTGGTCGATTATTTTTCCTATCGCCCCCTTCACTACCCCATTACTTTGCTTTCCTCGAGTTTAATTTTCAAAGAGATTGCACCTTACGTCCACTCTGAAACTGTCCTGCGTCATTGCACACATGCTATACATGTATTCACGCGTTGATATGGTTTGTTGCTATTTTTTTTCTTTTGGCCAGCCTTTCAGATACCAGAATGTGGGACGGATGGCTACGTTAACGTAGCAGAGTTCACGGAAACCAAGCTTACTTGTCAAGGCCTGTCTCCAGGGACAGACGACGGCATTTTGTGGCTGATAGTTCAAGACGGAAGGGAGACTCGTATAGAAACATGTACACTTTTTTCATGTACTCCGATAGATAATAACGGTAACTTCAGCGCAAAGCCGTTCAGTGGTTCTAGCAGCGTCCAGCTGACAATCATAGGAAGTCACAGACAGATGAACGGTGCAACACTCCGCTGCAGCAACTATACAGGATTCTGGTCAGAGCCAGCCGAATGTAAACTCCGCCTGATCTGTAAGTAGTCATAGTCTTCTATATATATTAAATCGACTATTAGCCTGTCGCGAAAAAGTGACAACAACCTAACCGCAAGATACATAAATCCCCATGAGTCCCCAAAGTTGAGGGGCTCATGAGGATCTGTGTCTCTTCCTGACATCATTTAGAATCCATGTTGCTGGGATGGGATACAAGCACCAACACAAGCGCATAGAATGCGGAAGATCTCGTCTTCATAGATACCGCCGATTCCTTTCAGCTCTAGTGGAGGAAAGCACAGCTCCTGGCGTACAGACAACATAAACTGCCTACACAGGTACCGACCATTGCAGCAAAGCACTGGTGATTGTACGCTTTCTGTTATATATATCTAGGGAAGACAAAGTATAATTATCAATTCCAAATATTTCTGCGAACATCAAGAGACATGTCCCGTTGTTTTTGCAAAGTAATTTTCGAAAGTTGACATATTCACATTCTATTGCTCTTGCAGGACGAAGATGACTTAATTTCTTCACGGGTAGGCTTTACTTGTGCCTATGTTATTACTTTCATAACACACACACTTCGGACTTTTAAATCACATCATTGAACGTGACGTAATTGTGCTTTACCCGCTAAAGGAACATGGATGCAAAGTTGTTGCAGCAAGAGGCGTAGATCCTCATGAGTGCCCACAACTGCGTGGGCTCATGAGGATCTATACCTCTTGCAGTATTTCGCAGCAGTGAAGAGCTTATAGTGGACAGTCTCTCTCTTTTGCTTTTGCAGGGTTAGAGATCTTAACTTCCGGTGGAACCCCATTTCAGTCTACGAACCCCATTTCAGTCACCTCGATAGGTCACATCACGAAATTACATAGTTCGAATACGGGCAGTACCACTACCGTTGATACAACTTCACTGACAACAAAAGACAAGGATGATGGCAAGCCATTACAATGGGCAGCAATTGGTGGTGGTTTGGGAGCGGCTGTTGTGATTATTATTGTCATCGTCATTGTTATCGTCAAACGCCGTTTAGGTTAGTATTTGAAAATTAGTTTGTTTTGATAATAAATGATAATAATTAACCTGTCCTATTCACTGTCCTATTCCAGTTGGTTTACTCAATGATGGTGTTCAGTTTAAACGTCATGTAGAACGAGACATATAGTTATCTAGACGAAGTCGAATAATATAATTGACAAAAATATTTGTTTCATTGTGACAATTTTGGTTCCTGCCAAAGTATATGGGTTACAGGTCGCTTTGAGCACCGGGCAGAGCTCACTGCTTCTTGGGATTTAGCGCGAAATAAATGCTCTTTATTATAATTATTATTATCATTATTATTTTTTTTTAATTATTATTATTATTAGTATTATTATTAGTAGTATTGTTAGTAGTAGTATTATCATCATCATCATCATCATCATCACCATCACCATCATCATCATCACCATTATTATCATGATCGTCACCATCACCACCACAACCACCACCACCACCTCACCCCACCCCACCCCACCCCACCCCACCCGAAACTAGTTAACAATGAGAAAACACAGTATGTATTACATTGACTCCGGATTATATCTTCGCACACCTTATGATGCCAGAAAATACTAAAAAATAAAATACTTTGTACTTAACCTAAATGATATCGATGTGGCTATAGTATTACACATTTTTCGGCGTGTCATATTAACGCTTGCTGGATATTCTGTAATTGCAGTATCGAGAAAAAGTGGTGGAGACAACAGAAACGATGGTACGTACAAATATGGTACACCTTTAGCAACTGTATTGATCACAAAATACGCATTTCTTATGAAATGAATACAATATACAGGAAATGTTTTCTGCCATGTTATCTATAGTACTGTGGAAAGGTCCTGAAACAAACGGTAAGATGCCGTGTTATATTTGCATAACATCGGGTATGACATCACATCTTGCTATAGTTTGTTTCATAACCACTTTTCTGCCGAGCAAAGTGAACGCGACATACAGCAAGACGCTTAGATCCGCATGAGCCCCCCGCGACAGCGGGGGCTCAGGAGGATCTATGCCTGTTGCTGAAACCAAATTGTATCCATGGTTCTTGGACGGTTGTCTCTACCGGTCGTTGAATGAACAAAGATTTTAGAAACAAAAATGTACGTACATTGGCAGTGAAGTAGTTAATGGGTCTTTATTTAGATCCTGGTCTTTGAGTATGAATTAACTGTGTGTGTCTGTTTTTTTTTTTTTTTTTTTTTTTTTTTTTTTTTTTTTTTTTTTTTTTTTTTTTATGGCGAAACACCTTTATGTCCACAATCGCAAACCAGCACACATACATGGTTGTACGATACCTATCTCAATTGCGAACGTTTGCTTGTTGGTGTTCAATACATTGGGTTAATTTGGAGTTCTCTAAGCAAGAGTGTATCCTAGAGACAAGCACATATTGTAAAGCTCGGTTAACATATTCTACCCCAGGACCGAAATCCACAGATTTCGACTTTGCCCTCTTAAGGGATCTATTACAAATCTAGACACAGATCGAGCATGATAGTTCAAGGGTGGTGCCAGAATAGCTTGGCGCCTATAGGCGACAAGCTATTCTGGCACCACCCTTGAACTATCATGATCGATCATTGTCTTGCTGTGATGTGTCGGGACCGAATGAGTTAACATACATTATTTTATTTACGCCCCTACACTGCCGATGAAAAGTAACACCTTACACATTCAAAGGGTTTAGACCCTCACTAGCCTCCCCATCTCGCAGTCTTTGGGGATCATGAGGTTCTATACCTTTTGCTTATCATATTCTTATCAGTGTTTTTTTGGACGTCTTGAGTTTCTTGTGTTCTTTCTACTAAAATTCAGAAACGCAGTGGTGGCTATTGGCAGTCTTTTTTTCTCTCTCTACATCAGGCCGCTGAGAGTGAATGGCTGCTGATTTTGAGTATGGTCACTGTCAGCTTCACATGCTGACACCTTTCACATGTCAGTAACTTGTACCATTACTGCGTCTTTTTTCAGCTGTTGATGAACATGTCAACGTTGTGTACGAGCCTGGAGGCCAAGAAGACAACCACACATCAACCGCGCGACACCAGCCAGCCATCAACACCACCATTGCCCCTTCATACGACGATTATCACTTGGATGATGGCGAAATGAGCATGGGGTACACGACGGTTGACCTTAACCCCCTTGCGCACAAGGGGGTTAACAGGTCTGCTCCAGGCAACGTTGGTATGACACACACTAATTCTGTACCGGCAATACGACATGATTTGGCTCTAGATGAGACTGAACTGACAGATGAGTGTGATCCCAATTACTCAGCATTGAACGCCCCAAGACCTAAAACGTTCCCTGCACCGTCCCTGACAAGTACCCATGGAGATGAGTATGCTGTGGTCGACAAGAGAACGAAAGGCAAGAAAGGCGCAACGTTTCAACCAGAAGTCTACGCCCAGGCCCACAAACCCAAACCGAATACTGCCGAAGATGTGTATGCAGAAGTGGACAAGTCGTCCAAAAGAGGGAACTCCCAGGTCGTGCAACAGAACGTGGATTCAGGTAATGGCGGTTATTACGCAGAAGTGCGGAAGCCCATACCAGGCAACAAACCCACTCTGGCAGTCAAACCAGTTCTGAAACCAAAGCCCACCCTGCAGCCCAAGAGTACAGCAAACCCGGGCGATGGCCAAGCTGAAACAGATGAAAACAATGCGCTACATTTTGGATCACCAGCCCAGAATCTTTCCCCTGGTGAAACTGAGCAGCAGTACAACCACATTTCAATGGTTTGAATAATTTTAGCCCCAACTCCCTAAGACAGGAGGTGAATTGACCATGATAATTCAAGGGTGGTGCCAAATGAGCTTGGCGCCTGACGGCGCCAAGCTCATTTGGCACTACCCTTGAATTATCATGGTCAATCTAACGTCTGCAACTTGTACGTAGTCTTTAGGTGATACTTCCAACATTCGGAAGATGCGGCCTTGGGGTCGAATGGCTTGAACATGTCAGGAACTATGACGATTGCGTAAGGCTAAGGGGAAGCATCTGAAAAGAGACAGAATATTAAATTTTGCTAGACTGTCACTGTGCCGCATTTGCTCGCTTCAAGCACTTTGTGGCGTGTACCTCTCGCGGGCTTTTTATTTGGTGCTGACATAAATAGATTATCGTTTGTTTTTCAAGCGTTGAGTACATTTCTGTCGTATGTATGCAGTTTATTAGACGTGCTAATTAATCCACTTAACCGTACTATGCATGCGGCCACTGCTATCTTGTTGGAGTACTCGTGGCTGACCTCGTGAGATGTTAAATGAAGCCGGTATTTGTCTGTAAGAGACATAGATTCTCATGAACCCCTACGACAGCAGGGGCTCATGAAAATCTATGCCTCTCGCTGATATCCTCTGTAGACTGTGCTGTGTGAAATTTCTTTTGGTGTGTGTGTGTGTGTGTGTGTGTGTGTGTGTGTGTGTGTGTGTGTGTGTGTGTGTGTGTGTGTGTGTGTGTGTGTGTGTGAACTCATACTAAAGGGACGGAACTTTGCATTGAAATCAAGACTAATGCAGACTTGATAGGGCTATGCTAACATGAGTGCTTGCTCCTTAAATTGTGCGTCTCTTTACGCACTGCGGTATATAATTATTTTCAACGGCGTTATCTGTCTTACACTTTTCAAACTCTGGCATGTATTCAACGCCAATGAGCTCTCTTTACAAATGGTGGTGTATATTCAACACAATTAATATTGTCTCTCTTTATAAACTGTTGTATTATCCGCTATCGAATGTGCTTTATGAAAGGCAAACGCTTCCTCTCGCTCTATTCTGTGATAAAGTCGCTGTAAGTCGCTTTTACAAAATACGAACATAGGTCACAATGCCAAGTATATCTACACTTTCTTTTACAAGGGTTATGAATGTACAGTTATCTTCGCGTATATTAAGAAAGTTAAAATCCGGACAAACAAGGAGACAGCCAAGCGTGTAAAATGCAAATATACCCCCAACAGAGAAAAATAGACGTATAGAAATGACAGTTACAACACAATGTGTTGTAACTGTCATTGCTAAGCGTGTTTCTTTTTCCGAAGGGTTCTTCTCCATGAAAAGGTCGGATATAAAAAAGTCGGATATAACAGCACTTTTTCCAGGGGTCCCAACAGCACTTCTTCTTTATATCAACTGTTACGCTTATAACAAATTGTGGGTGTGTCAACGCCAAGTTTTGGGTCCCCTGGCGATTTGTTATATGCCAAGTTTACTGTATTCGTTATTGAGTGTTTTATCTGTCTCCCAATATAAATACTGTGATATGTAGGTATTTTTGACTTGTGCTTTTACTATGTATCCTGCGTGTATCCAGACTGTGTACATATATGTTGAGTACATATAAATATGCGCATGTAACCTGAATGACGCACCCGACGTTAACTCATTCGAGACGTGCCGCATGCGGATACGCGTCTTTTGCTGCATATCCGCATGCGGAACGTCTCGAATGAAAACAAACTAATACATAAATCTGTCTTTTCAGCTATTTTGCTATGTCACAGTGGTTGTCTCTGAAAATATTGTAACAATTACAGAGTGTATTTTTCCAGAAAGTGTTTGTTTTTCATTTTGTGTCATTCTGTTGGTGTGTCGGTATCGATGCGGACGGGCACTGAACTTATTTAACCCTTTGCGTGTCGGTAGCGGTTTTGTCACTGTAACGCACGCAGACTTGCCCACAGTCGTACGCACAGACTCTCACGCAACAGACGCATACACCGCCACTGACTCAGACGGGCGCATTCATGCGGTAAAACACAACACACGGGCTCCCTTTCTAAAGTAACCTTTATACACTATAAAAGAAAAGAAAACGCTTTAAAGACTATCAAACTATATATACAAGGCTCTCTATCACACACTCAAATCACAGTATCTTTGCCAGGCTAGGTTTTAGTCTCTCAATGTCTCCAACCTGTTTGATGTTGTTGCCTGGTTACGTTGGTCCTTCTCACGTCTAGGCGTGAAAGTCCTTCGTCGTACGCGTATTGCCGTCCTGTCTCTTTGGGCACGGACGTCCTCGTTCTCGTACGGTACACTCAGTTCTCGCTTGGACTTGGGTGTCTTGGTCCCAGTCAGAATCACTCAGAAGAGCTGGAGGGATGACCTCACGTAGGTCCACTCCTGCGACTCGACGTCTCGGCGTCCGTCTTCCACTCTCGTTACAAGAACTCTGAAATCTAGGCTTCAGAGTCAGGGAATGCGGGCTAGGTAACTCGAACACAACCGTTCCATACGACAAGACAGCCCGCAATAACCAAACTAGACCTCTGACAGTCACAGCTTCCGCCTAGAACTCACTAAACAGAACTCACTAAAAAAACCCGTGCTAACCATGTCTTACAGATTTCACGTACGTCTTGTCCAACACGGACTTTCGGCAACAAACCGTTAACAAAAACCATACCGTACTAATCCTACTCGTTAACAAAAACCGTACCGTACTAATCCTATTGTGCGAGCACTATGCACAAGCATAGAGCTTCATCACAGTCACGATGATTCCTTTAGAAATCATCGCGACAAAAACTGCTACCAACACGAAAAGGGTAGAGAGAGAGAGAGAGAGAGAGAGAGAGAGAGAGAGAGAGAGAGAGAGAGAGAGAGAGAGAGAGAGAGAGAGAGAGAAATGAAATGAAATGAAATGAAACTTTATTTTCCAAGGATAAAAGAATAGGTGCGTAGAGAGAGAGAGAGAGAGAGAGAGAGAGAGAGAGAGAGAGAGAGAGAGAGAGAGAGAGAGAGAGAGAGAGAGAGAGAGAATCAATGAATCAATGAAACTTTATTTTACAACGGTTAATGCAGTGACATCATCATTGTCACAGCCATTTTACAAACCTGCCGTTGTAACAACTACAAAACTATCTACACATGCATATAGATACAAGTAAAACATAATACTTACAAACAATTAACAACATTATTCACATAGTTAGATCTGATCTTGGCTTGACTTCGCGAACGAAGATTCTATAGGGGTTGCCCACGGCGTCTGCAGGCATGCTCGTGACTGCGGAGTTAAATCTGGGACAGGCAGGTTCGACCGCAGTGGCTGCACAGGGAGGTCTGGTCAGGGTTCTGAGTTGTGACATCTCTGTTTTTTCTCCTGAGCCGCTTGTATTTAAGGCTAGCTCTGCGAGAGTCCTCAAAGGATAAGGCTGCCTTGTAGATGGTGGAGCGCCAGGTGTCGCGGTCCGCAGGAAGTGAAGACCACTGGCGGTGGTCGATTTGGCAGGCACTAAGTGACTTCTTGAGACAGTCTTTTTATCTCTTCTTTGGTGCCCCTCTGTCTCTGTGTCCAGTGGTGAGCTCGTCGAACAGGGTGATCTTGGGTAGGCGATGATTTTCCATCCTGGAGACGTGCCCTACCCATCGGAGCTGTGTTCGCAGCAGCAAAGCCTCGATGCTCACAGTTTTTGCCTGTTCAAGGACCTCGACGTTTGTGACACAGTCACTCCAGTGAATGCGAAGGATGTTATGCAGGAAGCGCTGGTGGAAGCGTTCGAGGTGTCGTAGTTGGCTGCGGTAGAGAGCCCAGGACTCGGAACCATACAGCAGGGTGGTGAGGACGACAGCTCTGTACACGCTGATCTTGGTGCCTGTTTTCAGTTGTTGATTGTGCCACACCCACTTAAATAGTCGTCCGAAAGCGCTGTTCGCTTTTGCTAGCCTGCTGTCAAGCTCCTTGTCCAGCTTGGCGTCTGACGTGATGATGCAGCCAAGGTAGGTAAACTTGTGCACTGACTTCAGTTCAGACTCGCCGAAGGTGATGTGGGGAGGGCGATGCTCTAACTTGGGTGCCGGCTGATGGAGGACCTCTGTCCTTTTCAGACTGACCTCGAGCCTAAAGAGCTGGGCAGCATCTGCGAAGCAGGACGTGATGCGCTGCAGGGCTCTCTCGCTGTGTGCAACAAGGGCAGCGTCGTCAGCAAAGAGCAAGTCGCGAATCAGTTGGTCTAGGGTTTTGGTGCGGGCCTGCAGTCGTCTGAGGTTGAACAGACTGCCATCGAGACGATACCTGATGTACACTGCATAATCATCGTCGGGGTCCACTGTGGCCTTCTTCAACATCATGCTAAACATATGGTGAAGAGGGTCGGTGCCAGCACACAGCCCTGCTTCACACCGTTGAGAATGGGAAATGGTTCTGAGAGGTCATTGTTTAGTCTGACCTGGCCTTGCTGGTCCTCGTGTAGCTGGACGATCATGCTGAGGAACTTTGGGGGACAGCCAAGTCGCTCCAGGATCTGTCACATGCCTTGCCTGCTGACAGTGTCGAACGCTTTTGTTAGGTCGACAAACGTTAAGTACAGCCCTTTGTTCTGCTCGCGGCACTTCTCCTGAAGCTGTCTCAGCACAAAGACCATGTCGGTGGTGCTCCTGTTGGTTCTGAAACCACACTGGCCCTCTGGGAGGTGGTCTTCAGCGATGGCAGGTACCAGCCGATTCAGAAGCAACCTTGCAAGAATGTTTCCGGCAATGGACAGCAGTGTCATTCCACGGTAGTTGGAGCAGGCAGACTTCTCTCCTTTGTTCTTGTAGAGGGTGATGACGACTGCATCGCGGAGATCCTTTGGTATTGTTTCTTCCTCCCAGAAGCAGAGAAAGAGGTCGCGGAGCTTGTTGTGGAGTGCAGGGCCTCCATGTTTCCAGATCTCTGTTGGGATTCCGTCAATGCCTCCTGCTTTGCCACTCTTCAGCTGGTGGATGGCCGTGAGGGTCTCTTCAGCGGTGGGCGGTTCGTCCAATTCAACATTTACTGGGAGGTGTGGGATTTGGAGGATGACTGCTTCTTGAACAGTGCGCTCAGCGCCGAAGAGGTCCTGAAAGTATTCCGACCAGCGGTTCAAGATGGAGGTATTATCTGTGAGGCGTGCCTGTCCATCAGCGCTTCGCAGGGGACTTTCAGTGCTTCGTAGAAGCCCCTGTAGTCAGCGTTGTCAGCGCAAAGCTGGGTCCACTGTGCGAGTCTGGTTCACCACTCATTCTGTAGATCTCTGAGCTTGCGCTGGATACTGCTGCAGACGAGGAGGAAGGCAGACTTCTTCACAGGGCATGAAGGCTGGGCTAGGTGGGCCTGGTGGGCGGCTCTTGTTTTTGCTAGGAGTTCCTGGATCTCTACGTCGTTTTCATCAAACCAGTCTTTCTTCCTCTTTCTAGCGAAACCCAAGACTTCTGCAGAGGATTTTGCAATAGCAGTTTTCAGTTGTTCCCAGAGTGTTTCAGGGGAGGAGTCTGCTGGGTCAGCTGTGTCTTTGAGCCTGCGCTGTAAATCTGTCTGAAAGGCCGCTTTCACGTCGTCACGCTGAAGGCTGGCAACATCAAGCTTTTTTCTGGGGGGGCCCCCCTTTCTTGGAGCCTGAGTTTGCAGCGGACAAGGCGGTGGTCAGTGTGGCACTCTGCGCCGGGCATCACTCTGGTGTGGAGGACGTCGCTGCGGTCCCTCTGACGCACTAGGACATAGTCGATAAGGTACCAGTGTTTGGAGCGAGGATGCATCCAGGTGGTTTTTCGACTGTCATTTTGCTGGAAAGTGGTGTTGGTGATAACAAGCTGCTGCTCTGCACAGAACTCCAACAGTAGGCGGCCATTGTCATTGCAGTTCCCAACGCCATGCTTGCCGAGGACTCCTTTAAACAGATATAAACAGGCTTCAGAGTCCTTGCCCACTCTAGCGTTGAAGTCGCCAAGGATGATGACTTTGTCGTCTGCAGGGGTGCTCTGTAGGAGACTGTGCAGGTCAGTGTAGAACTTGTCCTTTTCTGCAGGCTCTGCCAGGAGGGTTGGGGAGTACACACTGAAAAGGGTGACGTGTTGCTGGTGTCTCAATGAGAGGCTCATGGACAACATTATTCACATAGGTAGACATACTCAAGAACTCTCAGACACCCCCCCCCCTTTCCAACCCCCCATAATCGATGTGGGATTTGACATGGGCATTGTAAAATAGTTTGCGAGTGTCGACATCAATAAGATATTTTAGCTTAGACAGCATAAACACATTTCTGGACACAGTTTTACAGACAGCATTGATGTGAGATTGCCATTTCATCTGGTTATCAACAATAACTCCAAGTAGATGATGTTCAGTTACTTGTGTAATAGTGTGGTCTTGGATTTCCAGGCTAAGCGAAAGTGGCTTGAGCTGATGCTTCTGTCGGGTTGCTATCGTCATACATTCGGTCTTGGTGGGATTAAGGATCATTGCATTATTTTCACACCATTTTGAAATTTCGCTCAGTCCCCGTTGCAAACGACCATTTAAAGACTCAAGACACTTATCGGGGGTGTGGATTGTTGAGAGAGAGAGAGAGAGAGAGAGAGAGAGAGAGAGAGAGAGAGAGAGAGAGAGAGAGAGAGAGAGAGAGAGAGAGAGAGAGAGAGAGAGAGAGAGAGAGAGACGACGACGACGACGACGAACAAACAAAACCTTCAATTACAAGACGGGAGCTTTTGCCTTGGGAGCTATTCTATCTATCTATCTATCTATCCATCCATCCATCCATCCATCCATCCATCCATCCATCCATCCATCCATCCATCCATCATCTATCTATCTATCTATCTATCTATCTATCTATCTATCTATCTATCTATCTATCTATCTATCTCTATCCCGTAGTCTTGCCAACTGTTGGGGCACCACTGATAACTTGGCAACCAGCTCCCTCCATTCCACTCTGTTCTTTGCCATTCTTAGCTTATCGCCCAGCCTCAGTCCTGTCCACTTTGAGATATTGTCCTCCCATCTTTTCCTCTGTCTTCCGCTCCTTCGTCCTCCAGTCACAGTGCCCTGAGGGATTGTTTTGGCAAGCCCTGCTGAACGCGTGACGTGGCCTTACCATTTCAGTTTGCGTTCTTTTACAAAGGCTAATAGGTCTTCATAGGGCCCCATGGCTTGTCTGATTCTGCTTCCCACTTCCTCGTTCGTGATGTGATCTCTGTATGAAATACCAAGCAGCCTTTGAAAACATCTCATTTGAGTGGCTTGTATCCTCCTTTCAAGGTCTTTTGTGAGGGTCCAATTTCCCTTACAACTACAACAAAAACAATATAATAATAATAATAATAATAATAATAATAATAATAATAATAATAATAATAATAATAATAATAATAATAATAATAATAATCTTCTCCTTATTGTCCTGCTGCCTTGCAGGTCTGGCCGCTTGGCTGCGGAAAGGCTAAGGGAGGAAAACCCTGACATCAAATCCCCCGTGTCTCCGGGGAAGGTTTTGAGCCAGAGACTAGGACAAGGACAGTCTGATATAATACCTACGACCCGAGGTTCTCTCCTCTGGATCCGCCGTGTTTAGCCTGGGGGCTAGTGCTGCCCAGATAATAATAATAAATAATAAAAATAATCATAATCATAATAATCATATTAACAACAATAACAGCAACAACAACAATTAAACCACGAACACAAACTGACCAGTCAGAAGATATATAAACAAACCGAGAAATGAATTCTCCACTAATACGTGAGGCAATATTAATATTAGCACGAAGCTGACTTGGAACAATACTACAGAAGTAGCGGCACCCTTTTTTATCGGTATAGTTGGTGACTCTTGAGCGTTAACTTGTGCGCAATGTGCTTTACCCATTCAGCCCTGACGCACTACAGCAGTAGATGGGTCGACCATGATAATTCAAGGGTAGTGCCAGATTAGCTTGGTGCCTGTCGGCGCCATGCTAATATAGCACTGCCCTTGAATTATCATTGTCGATCCATCTCCTGCAACAGGTGCTTATTCGTTAGATGACGACTCCAAAAATTGGGAAATACGTGCGCCGGGCTAAATGAGTTAAATACGCAGCAGAACAAGCAAGTTCACTGCATGCTAAGCCACAAGGGTACACGCAATATGACAATTTGGACCTGTCAACCCTCTTGATTTGCAACACTGAAACTCGACCCACATATCGCAGTCTGAAACTAGCGTCTATATGTGTCTACAAATCTGTACTCACATTGACAGGGAAGTTAAATGAAGAACTGCTCGTACACGCCAGCAATGCTGCTACGAATGCCTTGTGTGCGGGCCGGGTTTTCTACCACAGGTTGACGACAGCTTTGAAAAGAACATGGAGGTGCTTGCGAAAACGTCCATATGCTGGACCATTCTTGTGTGTGCGTTAGGAAGAAGAAGTCAAGGTGAGAACAGTTGAACTGACAATTACACCGATTGCTTCCTCTTGGGATTTGTACAGATAATGTGAAAATGGAGAGAATCATCAGGAATACCGCAGTATTTTTACGACTGTAAACTCTTTTTCGTTACTCAGTAGCGCGCATGTGTGTGTGTGTGTGTGTGTGTGTGTGTGTGTGATGTTCGTGTGTGTGTGTGTGTGTGTATGAGTGCTCGAGCGTGCGCGCGAGATTGCGCTTGTGTGGGCGAGCTCAAGCGTGTGAATGTGTGTGTGCTTGTGTGTGTGTGTGTGTGTGTGTGTGTGTGTGTGTGTGTGTGTGTGTGTGTGTGTGTGTATGTGTGTGTGTGTGGGCGCGTGTGTACGTGCGTGCGTGTGAGTGCGTCCGTGTGTGTGTGTGTGTGTGTGTGTGTGTGTGTGTGTGTGTGTGTGTGTCTCATGCGCTCAAAAGCCATTAGTCGCTGCATAAGACGGCGATACCACTCATTTACACTTTTAACCCCTTCACTGCCGAGATAAATTTAGCGCTGAACAACTGCAAGATGTATAGATCCTAATGAGTCCCCGCATCTGCCGGGGCTCATGAAGATCTATACTTCTTGCTGAAACCATTTATTATCCATCTTTCTTTAACTCATTCAGCCCTGATGCTCTGCAGCAGCGATGAGTCGACCATCATAATTCAAGGGTTGTTCCAGATTAGCTTGGCGACTGACGGCGCCAAGCTAATCTGGCACTACCCTTGAATTATCATGTTCGAGCGATCTCCTGCAACAGGTGCATTGTCGTGAAATGACGCCTCCAAAATTTGGGAAATACGTGCGCCGGGCTAAATGAGTTAACGGCTGGATATCTTTGACGCTGAATCACAATGATTTCAACTTCACACTCTGCGTGTACTGGCAGTGAAGGGGGTTAATCTCTAGTAAACCACAAGACTTACCTATAATCGTTTACTCATTCGAGACCTGCCGCCTCCGGATACGCGGCTTTAAGCCGCGTATCCGGAGGCGGCAGGACTCGAATGAGTTAATCTTCAAACGTAGGGGTAAAAAGACTCCTGCCTGTAACATCTTGTCTTTTTCAGCTCTTTTGATCGAAGGATGCAATGATGGATGGGTTACAGTTCAGGAGGGTACACAACAACCCATAATATGCAGTGGCTTTGTTGATCCTCGTGCCGTCACTTGGTCAATACGAACACGTAATGAAAGTGACATTTTTTGTGAATCTTGCAACATGACTACCTGCGACTACAAGAACGGCATTTCTGTATCAGCTGTATCAACGGATCCAAAAAGTTTACTAACGATACGCGAAGACCATAGAAAATTTGGCAACCTGTTGGTTATCTGCAATGATGCACAACATCTACAGTATGGATGCAAGATACTTGTTCAAAGTAAGTATACTATATTTTTCACACTCTTCATAACTCCGCGCCTTTTCGTACTTTTTTCCACCTGAAAATGATGCGTATTTTGTCTTTGTTAACACCGAGAAGTGACTTTGACTTGTTTCCATGCCAGTCGAATGATTCCGCTTACCATTAATATATATAAATGGTAATTAACCCCATTGAACACGTGACAACTGAAAGAGATATAGATCCTCGTGAACCCCCGCGACTGCGGAGGCTGAGGAGGATCTATGCCTCTTGCTGAGACCAATTTGTTTCCCTGTTTCTTGGATGGTGTTGGCTTTTGGTTGTTGAATAAACCAAGATTTCATAACACAAATGTACGTACAGTGGATGGGACGGGATTAAGGCAGAGGTAACACTGGTGTTTAGCTTGGACAGTTCCGACGTGGTGAGGAACCTGGACAGAAAGGCAGCAGGCGTCGGCCGTACTTAAAAAGACATGAGAGATCCACTGTAAACTAGAACAGTATTGGTACGATATCTGACTGGTGGAGGTGGAGTGCTTATGAGCCTTTCCGAGCGTAGAGATCCCATCTTAAATGAAATGAACTGAACAGAGATTCAATTTTTTTTCACTTCACATGGGACATAATCCAAAGCTAAGTCACAGGCCAAAAAATTGTGTTGAATATTATGTTGGACACACAAACAGATTATTTTATCGCTTTATTATGTTATGACACCAGATCGCCAGCCCACAACACATGCATAGGATAGATGACATGGCTGGTTGGTTGGTTGTACATTGCATAACAAAAAAAAAGAAACAAAAAAGAAAGAATATTGAATGTATGTCGCCAGTCGATCTAATACGCTAAATAAACCTAATACCATTTAGCAACACACATCCAATATCAAGAGCTAGAGGCAGCGCAGACAGTAGGGAGAGTTTAAAAAAGGAAAATACAGATGAATGGACCAAGGGTAGACAGAAATACATGCCCCAGAATAGAGGGGAAAACCCACCCTGTGGAGCTGACCAGGATGACACTGGGAACTAAAAAGTAGTTAACCCCACCCGTCCCCCATAGCAGACCAGGGTGGGGGAGATGACATGGCGCTCCACATTCACATAATGCATATAGAGCGTCTCGCACTTTGTGGCTTTACGTATTTAGCATGGAGCGGGAAATATGATGCCACAAGGAAATGAAAAAAAAAACAAAACTTTGTTTCCCCTTTGTGGTGTGATTCCATGCAGAATGTAAACAGAGCCTAAATTACGCCTGACCTCCCGTTAAAAAAAAAAAAATCACTTGTGCTCAGTTCGACCGAGAAAGGGCAAGCTTTAGCTCGCATTTTGTCGGCCGAACTGAGCACGCACATTTTATCGGTCGAAATGAGCACAGGCATTTTATCGGTCGAAATCGGCACGCTAATTTATATTTTCGTAACGTGGGGTTAGGCATAATTTATTTTATTTATAAGACTTCTGACGAACGTGCATTTCTACAAACTATTGAATCGTACAGCTACGACACACTGCCTGATACGGTCGTGATTCATATCAAACTGGAAATGATTTGCTTAAAGCAGAAACAATAGACAATTTCAGGAATCAAAAGAAGGTGAAAAGGTTGCAGGTGTTTTGACGAAAACAGTGGATCAAAAGCCCGGAAAAACACGCGATATCGCGTGTTTGTCCGGGATTTTAATCCACTGTTTTCGTCGAACACTTGCAATTTTGACCATCTCCTGATTTCTATTATGGTGACCTCTGAGACAACATGTGTTAGCGGCTGTGTTTAACTTATTTTCCATCAGTGACTCGACCCTAACTTTTCGATATCAGTAAATGCTAGATATTGAACATATGTTTCTAGAGATTAATTGTGGATAAGCAGTAGTCCACCTTTCACCAGGCAGCGCTGACAGCTCTACGCCAGTTTATTGATACGTGTATTATCATACTGCCAGTAAATTTCGGATGTATAGCAAACTGCAAAACTGTTCGTAATTTGTATTCTTATTAAAACCGACTGTAATATAATAATAATAATAATAATAATAATAATAATAATAATAATAATAATAATAATAATAATAATAATAATATAACAACAACATAATGACGATGATGATGATAATAATAATAATAATAACAATAATAATAATAATAATAATAATAATAATAATAATAATAATAATAATAATATAACAACAACAACATAATGATGATATAATAATAATAATAATAATAATAATAATAATAATAATAATAATAATAACAACAGTAATAATAATAATAACACCATTAATAGTCATATATAATTAAACACTTTTCTTGTCTTGTGCATTACACAATTAACATGAAACTCCCGGCTTTTATTTTTATCGTAGGTACACGGAACTACGGTGATTGCAAGTTCTACGATGATGGCAGTATGATAACGGGACACTGTAAAATGGAGAGGGCATTCAGCTCAAACGCAAGATACAGTTGTCAGTGGAGTATGGTATATCTTGATGTGGTAAACAGTTAAAATTTTCATTAAAAATCTTGTATTGATCACACTGCGAAGACGACACTTCCTTACAATTTGCTTTGTTGACATCGAAGTAGAAACTGTAAACCTTTTTGGCTTCACGCCTGTTGTCTACAACAAAGAGTGCTTTCAAAAACGAACACATTTTGACCCCAGTGAGGAGTCGAAGCCGCGACCTTTCGGACGAGAGTCTAAAGCTGTACTACATAAGCTACCATGCTTCCTTGAACTATAACCTAGGCAGTATGCTGAGTACCATAGGCAATGTTGTGATTCCAAATGCAAAACAAGTCAGCAAAAACAATTTAAAATATGTCAAAAGACTGATATCCGAAGGTCTGTGCGTTACAAAACTTGTCTTACATCCGACCATGTTATAAGCGAAATATGTTATGGATTGCATGTACATGATTTTTTTTCAACGGTGATCTGTTTAAAAAACTTGTGTTTTCTTCTAACAAAGGAACACAGTTTACGTGTTTTCAATTGTCTTTATAAAAAAAAAAAAAAAAAAAAAAAAAAAAAAAAAAAAAAAAAAAAATGGCAAAATATTCGTGACTGTCGCCTTTTGTCTTGTGTTCGGTACGCTACGAAGTCTGCATCTTTTGTTTCTACGACTACTGATACGTATGAATAATGTTCTGCTGCGTAAATATTATGTTTAAAAAAGCATATTGTGCAGATGACGATTCCAAATATTGGTTAACTGTCTTATTACAGCATGCTTCTTTCTTCGTTTGGTTCTTCTCTGTTGTTAGGTTTGTTTCCCGCTTTTGCTCTTTATTTAAAAAAAAAAAAATAGTAAATACAATTTTTAAAACAAAAATCAGATTTAGACAACTTTATTAATCAAAATAGGAAAATGTTGCGTGGTGGTCCCAGTAAAGTGATCAAAAAAGGAAAAAGAGAGAAACAATATAACAACTTTAAAATGCTCTCTTTACTACTATATTTACACACGCGCGAGCACACACACACACACACACACACACACACACACACACACACACACACACACACACACACACACACACACACACACACACACACACACACATGGCACAAGCACGCTCAGGCAGAGCCACAGACAGCCTGGCATACAATCAGTGCAGCGAGTTCAGGAGGGATATGGATGCAGAGACAAAAGTAGACTGGAATCGTTTTGTGCGGCACCACGGCACGCGCAGTCTCCTGCTTGCAGGGAGTAATTTAAAAAGGTGCGCCAGATCATGACAGAGATCATTTCTAATTGTAAGAGCTTTGTGTATGACTCTTGTCGTCACTAGCTCGGATAGCACATTCTGTTTCCTGCCAACAAGTTTGCTGCACTCGTTGACAAACAAATTCAGCTTGGCCTTCCTGACTCCCAACGACTCATACCATTAAATAAAAGAGAAAAAAGAATAGATTCAATAAAAGCCTTGTAACCTCTCTTTAAGATTCTTTAACTGACCATGCGGGAACGGAACTGGTACAGAATGTACATGTTTCCGAAAATACATATCCTCAACCAAACAACAAGTACAAAATTTCGTATATGAGCCTGTCTTAAAACGTGACGTTTTTCTTGGGGTGGTCATGCACAGCTCCTACATTTCTTAACTGGAAGCGAATTAAAAAGTTATCTTGTATCACTTTATCTAGTATATATCAACAGAGTCATATTTAGCGGTAAAAACATGCACAGAGTAGTTGTAAAGACAGCCGTGCCGAAAAATTGATTAAAATAAGACATATGTTCCACCTGAACAACTGGACTCGACATTGGGCAGCTAAACGGTTGGACAGTTTACATCAAAATAAAAAGCAGATGCGGTTGTACCGGTTTCGTGTGTTTCTTTATTGATTGCTTTGTTTATCCGAACGTCTGAAATCTGTATAGGGTACTTCCATTTGTAAAAAGACAACTTCAAGAAAATGTGCATACGATCGTGACCAACTTTGTCCCTTGCAGGCACTCAGATGTAATTGAGGGTGCATCACTTCAGTGCAGTTTGTGTGCACTGTGTAGATTCTTATATGCGCGAAACATAACAACTGCAATACCATTTGTAGATGAGACTGTTTCAAAGCTGATGTAGGTGTGACTTTGTCTATTTGGGTACTTAGAACTTAAATTTGCATCTGCATGCATGTCCGAGATGGGAGTCCAAAAGAAAGTTAAAATCTCCGGCGATTGTTGCGTCATCCTTGTGTCTCACAAATGGAACCTCCAAGGCTTAGCTTAGTCAAATTTCTGAGTAGACCTGACTTGTTTATCGAGCTGTTACAAAGCTTAGATTTGCATTTGATTCTTTGACATCGAGTCAAGAGTGTTTTTATGTGTGCGCTTGTCACGGATGCGACGCTGGACTAAAATGACCCATGCGCCCGTCTGAATTTCTGGCAGCAAAGTCACAACAACAACAAAAAACAACAAAAATCGACAACTTACCTTGTAATTCTTGAAGAAACTGTCAAAAGAATCAGAGATCACATTCATTGAATTTGATCCATTGTCACATCCGCGACAAGCTTGCTGGCCCGTTTTAAGCTCAGATCAGACTTTCAATATTCAACTAAACAAGTTTTTTTTTTCACTTATTCTACATTATTTTAGGGGTGTATAAGGTCACATGTAAAAGTAAAGTTTTTTATTTTTGTATTTCAGTTTTATTTTTTTCAACTGCATTGTCACACTCTTGTTTTCAACTTTTGAGACAGGCTTATAAAACAATTTTTCAAGGTATCCAGGTTTTCTTGTTGTTAAAAAGGATTTTTTATAAGCTAAGTTTAATTAACATACATTAAAAGAATGCAGACCGGATCTCTAAAAAAAGTGTGGTTGTATTGTAGACTGTATTCGAATATGTGAATCCTGGGCTCTTTTTATAGGGAGCTGGATGGGATATTCCGTCAGCTCTAGTCTACACAGCGTACGAAGAATCAACACTGCTGTATTACAAAGGGATCTGCTACTTCTCTTGTCCTCGTCCGGCTGTCAATGTGACTGTAAAGCTCGACGGAAGCGTGATCAGTCAGCAGTTTGTGGCACACGTTGGTAATAGTGAGTCCTGTATAAAATGCCTACACCAGCTTCGAATGTGTACATTTAAATGATTAATACATTCCTATTTTGTCAACCGTATTTACAAAATACGGTCGACTTTGAAATGGGGCTGGTCGAGCGCATTCCGGAGCATGCACATGACGTCTTTGACGTGCCGGGCAGAAATTCTGGCAAAGGAGTAACAAGATAAAAATGACGTCAGGTCTAGCTACGCAAACCTTGCTAGAGAACGTCTTTATTTCGCCAACGCCGTATGTGTGTGCGTGTGTGTGTGTATGTGTGTGTGTATGTGTGTGTGTGTGTGTGTGTGTGTGTGTGTGTGTGTGTGTGTGTGTGTGTGTGTGTGTGTGTGTGTGTGTGTGTGTGTGTGTGTGTGTGTGTGTGGACTTGAGCCCACGTTTGAGGACGGACAAGCTTGAAATTTGAGGATATTGACCTTAAAAGAATTATCTCGAGACCTTTTTTTAAATTTTTTTTTTTATTAAGATGCACACTGGCGAGAAAATGGCGTTTCACAAAAATGGTTGATCCGCAATGGGGTCCGTAATTTTTCTTATTTTTACTATATATTTTGCATATGGCTAGATAAAAGGAAGGTATTAAAATCTTCTCCTTAATATTCGCATCATTTTTCGAATACGGTATTCACATAAGCCTACAGTTTGTCTCGGCTGTAGGGTACGGTTAGGTCAAATGTGACCTGTTTGCACTAGGTGTACAAAACAGACAATTTTCTGCACCACTTTTTCGGACTCATTAGTAAAATAACTAACATATCTTTATTTTTACTTTTACGAAAAAAAACTATCTTCTCATTAATACCCGCATGATTTTTCATAAACAGTGTTTGCATAAGCCTGCTGTTTGTCCCGGCCATGGGGTGGGATTAGGTCAAAATTGTGACCTAGGCATAAAAATCAGCAAAACAATAGCAAAGTTGATCCTCTGATTCGTCAAATGTTAGTAATGCGATGAGTGACGTATAACATCGAGTCGTCACTATGACCACACGTCGTGGGACTAATGATGCCATGTCGTGTAGCTTGAAGTGGCCTCATTTAGCAGCTCGTGCTATTATTCTTCTTCAGAATAGCTATGCTACGCCAGACCACAGAGCTTACGAATGGCCGGAATCGCCGTGTGTCTGTCTTTATTTCTGTGTGCCAGTGTGTATGGATCAGAGGGTGGGTTAGAGTAGAAGGAGATGGATTCCTGTTGCTATACGTGCACACAGAGCGTACTAATGGCGGGAAGCACCGTGTGTCCGTCTTTATTTGAGTGCACCGACGTGTGTGTTGATCAGAGTTTAGTTTAGAGATGATGGAAAAGGATCAGCATAATAAGCCGAAAAATATGAACAACTCTTAATCTTTATAAAATATAAACGCATCTGAGCTCCAAACAATACGGTAGACTTTGGGATGAAATCCTCATCTTGTTCATCATCGAAATGATATTTGAAAAGGAAGGGCCTTGTTGGATATACGAAAGTTTTTTTTTGGCCTTTTTAGTGTGGATATCCCAAACACCACCAAATGTCTGTGTCACGACACGGGTGTTTTTTTGGGGAGTTTTTTTTTCGCCTATTTTTGTAGTGGAGTATGTTTAGAGGGGTGATAGTGTTTAATTAGTCATCGGGTAACGATAGCATAGGTGTCTAGTATTTGGCCTGTACACGAGTATTTGCTGCCGTGCGGGAGTTTGGTGGACGGCGTGACGTGATCGCTCAGTCAATCGTGATCGGGTAGTTATTGTTTCACGTGAATTTGCATCACGTGATAGACCGAGCGCCTTTTTGCTAAACGTACGATACGAAATTGTTAGTGTCGCTTTTCCAACAGCGAACGAGTCGGTTGTTTTTTTCCAGCAGTCTCCTAGGGTGGTCATTCAGGCGTGGTTCGCCATTTGCTGAAGGCCACAAGCAGCTGTGTCGTTCGTTTGTATCGGCCCTGCGATACGGTTTTGGTCGTTCCGGAGCCGGTGTCCGAAGAAGGAGAAGAGAAGAATGTATTTATTTATTTATTTATTGGGATTTAACGCCGAGCAGGCTACTAAGGCCATCTCACGGCGGGATGGGTAAAAATCTGCTCAGCCAGACTAAACACAAGGTCGTAAGACAAGATGGAAATATATCTTAAAAAAATATGACAGGCTAAAATGTCGCACAAGTCTTTAAAAGAAACGTCTACAGACTCTCAAAAAGGGCAAAATAAAGAAATTCACGTAGTCTAGGAATGCTCATGTCTTGTTAAAAATATTGCATTCTCTCAAGAAATTGAAGATTTTGTCCGGGGGAACATCTCGGAACAAAACTTTCAAGGAGTCTGCTGTGAAGTGTTTATATCTCGTGTCAATTAGATCGGCACAATACAACAAAAAGTGTCGAACAGAAAACTGCTCATCACAGGCAAAACACCATGGACGCTCAAAGTGTTTAAGTAAGTAAGAGTGCGTAACATACGTGTGCCTGATGTGGAGCCGAGTAAGGACAGTCTCCTCACGGCGGCTGCCGCAGCGGAAAGGGAGACTGTCGGACACCGTAGGAAGAGCTTCATGCAGCTTGTTCCCTTCCTCTTTGTCCCACTCGGTCTGCCACTCGCGGGCTATGTACGCACTAATCACAGGTTTAAAATCACTATAAACAGTCTGTGTTTAAGAGCTGCGACGATTTTACCCCTGGCTTGTCTTATCTGTGTTTGTCTTCGTCCCAGCCGGGGCGTCTCCACGGATAGCGGTGAGTACTCACAATAATTCGTTAATGGCCATTTGCTCAGGGGTTTGTCTGTGTTTGCTTGTTCTGTTATTATTTTGGTTAGGGTTTACTGGGGGACAAGTGTAAGAATAGAATGTAAAAGTGAATGCCATCTGTTGTATTGGTAGTAGTTAGCAGCCAATTAGTTATTTTTGGTTTAACGCCGAGCAGGCGACTAAGGCCATCTCACTATTTAGCGTTGGAGTGTAGATTTGGAAGTGGGTTATATGGTGACGTGTAAATGTGTATTCTGTTGAGGTCGAATGTATTGTTGTGGGGGAGAGGTGAAGAGACGTAAAAGACGGCAATTAAAGTTGCGGGAAGGGTGTAACGACGGTGTTTTTAGTGTACTACTGAACTAAATTGTTACATATATAAACGTTTATGGAATGAGTGTGTGCGTGGGCTTTCTGCCAATCAGTATAAAGGTGGGTGTTCTATCTCTGTTCCCTAGACTCTTTCATCCACCACACACGCGCTTACAAACAAGGACAAAGGCCACACAGTTATATCTCTTTGCCCTCTGTTTAACTAATCCTCATACACTCATAACATACATTAAACCACACAATTCAAATCATATAAACCAATCTACACCAATAACAATTCACATCATATAAATCAATCTGCACAAATAACTAACAAGTGGCATATAAGTTATTCACAACTTCAGCGCTCACACATTCACTCGCTACCGTAGAGGTCGTTGTCTCTCTCGAGAGACGTCACTCGACTCCTCTTTATACTAGTGTCGACACAGTCAATATCACATTGACGACTTGACGGAGATTCCCGAACTGAATATTACTATTCAATGACTACTCACAGATTTAGAACATTCCTAGGCGTGAAATTAACGGCGCTAGGCGACAATAGCTACACTGCCGGAACACTGCATGTGGTCCTGTAGCACGAATCTGTGGCTTACTTCGCTACCGTTGCTGCTCGTAGCACCAGTGATGGTAGGACGAAGGAGAGATGAAGGCTTGATGTCCGCACCTGGTCACGTACGTGATGCCTTCAGGACAGCTTCATCGGCCCTACACCAGGGGTGTCCGCTCCGTACCGGCCCCGCTGTACACAACATTTATACACTCATAAATGTTCGCTCTTATACCCAAAAGTCTGAATGTGTCTTCGACACATTATTATTCTTCAGAGCGCTCTAGATCATTTCCTCTGAAAAATGTCTTCTTTATGCCACCATACTACAGTCACTATTGTCATAATTCTTATGACAATTCCTATAGCCACTTTAACACAGTGCACACAATTCCTATAGCCACTTTAACACTTTACACACATTTTACGTACCTACACCCAATGGATTATGAGCCAAATATTACAATCACAGCTCACCTCCAATTCGTAACATTACTGCACATTTCATCATTAGGTATACCTAAATATATACTGAATTCTATTCCTATTTCAGTCCCACATCTTCACATATGAATGAATACAACATGACATCCTAGTTGTAACTACATCACATAATTACATGACTAAACAAGTATTGACACAAGCCATCGCATTTCCTTCAAACATGGCTCTTCTGCACTCTAATAATAATTCATAAAACAATACTTTCTTTTTCATCTGAATAGCGTTACAGATTATAAATACCGGTAATAAAAGAATAAATACCTGTATTCAATATATAGCTATCGAATTCTCTAGCCAGAATTCTTCCTCAGAGCCCTAGCGAAAACGACTGCTCGGCTCGACTGGTGTAGCATCTCTAACTGGCAATTATTCCCGAACCCACACTGTCACACGTGAACATCGCTCACCGCTACATTACCGCACGTGAACAATGCTTATCTCTACATTATTCGTATGTGTACATTCGGTCCAACTGCTAATGTCACACCATCGTCCGACCGAACCCTGCACTAAAGGCGTTCGTTACAAAGGGTAATGTGACTATTTTGTTTCTTGTTAGTTATTCATATGCGTATTTTGTACCTGTGTTCTAGTGTATCCAAACCCGGTTCCAAACCCAGTTCCAAATCTAGTTTCAAAGCCAGAATTAACCAGCTAAGTTCGCCGCCGCGCTGTGCGGAAGGCCTGTGTTGTGAGAGTGGAGGCTGGCTGTGTCACTTCGCTTGTGGGTCCACGACGCCGTACCTGGGGGCTGATGCGAGGGTCGCGGCACTTCTCGTGTTTAGCCAGTTCGGGTCCACCCATTTAGCTATTTCTATGAGTGCGTGTTTAGGATTGAATGAGAATAGTTGATTATTGTTATTAATAGTTATATGTAATAAATGTCGTCGTCATTGTTCCTCTGGTGTTTGTGTTAGGTTTGTGTTAGTGTGGGTTGGGTGCGTCTCGAGTGGTAGCACTCATAGATCGCGCCCCGAAAGCGGGGTCGTGACAGTCTGTCGAAACACCCAACGTTGGGTGCAAAATGCAGTAATTAACATTATTTGCTAGCTGACAAACAGTTGCTTTTATTAGATCCTTTATGGTCTTACAGAGGCATCGTTTGTTGAAGGCATACATAAGAAAACTGCAGTAATTTGTCTTTTAGGGACAGAGTTATCCACAGTAAACACAGTTCAGGTTCAACCTCACAGTTCATTAACAACATCCCTCCCTTTGGCAATATGGTTCTGATATGATATCTGCCGTTTTAAAACGAGATTTTCATTGTTCTACAATGAAAATCGCAATTTTCTCAAATATGGACTTATAGATTTTTTAATATAATAGCAGATCTGGTTTTTGGAAGAGATTAAATGTTTATTGTGGCGTATTTGAGCTTTTTACTTAAATCTACAGCAGCAGATATTTACAAGTCCGAGTGTTGATTTTTGATGGGAAAATGGTCCAAAGCTTAACAGTTCTTACAACCGTTTTTAGCTTTGCACTTTCAGTCAGGCTTACTTAGGACCGTTGCAGCTTCTGTGTGCATGTTTGCTGACAAAATATATTTTCATAATGCATGTAGAACCTGTTTTCTCTTAAGCTCATTTACCCTAAAACAAGTCGAAAACGTGCCTAAATGTCTGTGGCGGTGTAATACAAAAATAAACATATGCGGCTTCAATGTTCAATCACCTCTTAATGCGATTATTAGTTAAGAGGTGGTTGACTTCCAAACGATTACCCCATGTGTGCGATCCATCTACGTAATTTACACGTATGAATGTCTATTTAAAGTATTGTTTAGTACAATGTTTTTCTTGTTTTACCAACAGATGTTTCACCCCCACCGAACCAGACTTTTCCATCGCTTTCAGTGGAGCATGATGCTGTAAATCCACTTACTCTGATGTGTTCTGGGGCGCCTGAACCTTTACAGTCCTACGAGTGGAGCGGCTTGGTCTGCGCGCAAGGCAACCATAATCAAAATGTTTGCTTGATATCCACGTTAAATGTAACGTCACAGCAGCCTATTGTAACATGCACAGTGGCGTTAGCAGACAGAGGCTACAAAGGAAGCAGAATCACTGCAGGCTTTTCCCTACAACTCAAACGCGAGTATCAGTTTTATTTCCGATGATATGTATTATGAATCGATGCATGCACTCGCTGCCAATGCAAACTTCTCTTCTTTAATTTACGAAATGAAGTAAAGCTAAAAATATAAATGAACAGAATATCATAAAAAGCTGCATGTTTTCGTGTTCCTGGGTTTTATCATTTATTACTGCCGGGAGTAAGTGAGGGTCTCTGCCTGACTCAAGGGCGGGGGCTCCAGGGGAAGAGTTGCGTTGGTGGTGCGGGTAGTGGGGAACTCTTACAGCGCTTGCCCCGGGATCACCCAAGTCTAGGGCCTCTTGGGCGGGCCTTCGTGTGGCACCCTTGTGTGTGTTATCCCTCCGGACTAGCATAGCGTCCCTCTATCCCAAGACCGCCCGTGCGAGGTCCCTGACCACGTCCTCTCCGTGGTGACCCCAAAAAACTGGGCAGCACGAGCCACCAGGCTAAACACGGCGAATATAGAGGAGAGAACCTCGAAAATTAATCCTTGTTCTGCTGCTTGGCTGCGGAAAGGCTTAGGGAGGAAACCCTGACATCAAAGCCCCCGTGTCTCCAGGAAAGGTTTTTGAGCCAGAGACTAGGACAAGTACAGTCTGATGTAAAACCTACGACCCAAGGACCTCGATGCCACCGTCCCAGCATGCTAGGCCATGGCATACGAACCAAGGGTTAAAAGGGTGGGGCCAGTACTGCGCACACTGCACTCAACCAAAAAGCTCCACCGTACAGGCTTTAGGAAACGTTCACGGACCATGACACCGACCATTCTAAGTCCTGTAGCGACGGGCGACGGGCGAAACGGCAGGTGAAAGATGTCACTGGAAGCCGCAGTCTCAAACCTGCATGCAGGCGGTTCAGGATATTGGTCGCCTGATGTTGACCTGGGATGACCACGTCAATCGGCACACCCTGAACGACCAAGAAGCCTTCTCTAGGGACAGCACTGCTTGCTCCATACGGAGAGGGGCATAGAAAAGGTGGCCTAACCATAGCTCGTCCCCTCGCAACCCCAGCTGGCTAGCCGCGGTCAACGGGCATTTTCTCCTGCGGTCAGAAAACAAAAAAAAAGAACAGATCCACTCTAATGTCGACCACGACCGGACTCAACGTAGCATGCTGGAACATCCGAACCATGCTCGACACAGCAATCAGCGGACGCCCTGCGCGTCGCTCCGCCCTCATTGCCCATGAATTGTGGAGGTTAAACATCGACATCGCCGCGCTCAGCGAAGTACACCTCCCGGACGAAGGCAGCCTCCAAAAACTTGGCGCTGGCTACAACCTCTACTGGTCAGGCAGGCCAGTATAAGAAAGACGGCTCTCAGGCGTGGGCTTCATGGTCAAGACCTCCATTGGCGACTAAACTGGAAAACCTTCCAAGGGGTCACATAGACCGCATCATGTCTATGCGCTTCCCACTGAGACACCAGCAACATGTCACCCATCTCAGTGGGTACTCCCCAACCCTCCTGGCAGCGCCTGCATAAATGGACAAGTTCTACACTGACCTGCGCAGCCTCCTACAGAGCACCCCTGCAGACGACAAAGTCATCATCCTTGGCGACTTCAACGCCAGAGTGGGTCAGGACTCTGAATCCTGGAAAGGAGTCCTCGGCAAGCATGGCGTTGGAAACTGCAATAACAATGTCCGCCTACTGTTGGAGTTCTGTGCAGAGCAGCAACTTGTCATCACCAACACTACTTTCCAGCAAAAGGACAGTCAAAAGACCACCTGGATGCATCCTCGCTCCAAACACTGGCACCTTATCGACTATGTCCTAGAGCGTCAGAAGGACCGCAGTGACGTCCTCCTCACCAGAGTGATGCCCAGCGCAAAATGTCACACTGACCACCCCCTTGTCCGCTGCAAAATCAGGTTCCACTTCAAGCCAAAACCCAAGAAAATGGGGCCTCCCAAAAAAAAGCTTGATGGTGCCAGCCTTTAGCGTGACGACGTGAAAGCTGCCTTTCAGACAGATTTACAGCGTAAGCTCAAAGACACAGCTGACCCAGCAGACTCCTCCCCAGAAACACTCTGAAAACTGCTATTGCAAAATCCTCTGCTGAAGTCTTGGGTTTCGCTAGAAAGAGAAACAAAGACTGGTTTGACGAAAACGACGTAGAGATCCAGGAACTCCTTGCACAAACAAAGAGCCGCCCATCAAGCCCACCTAGCCCAGCCTTCCTGCCCTGTGAAGAAGTCTGCCTTCCGCCTCGTCCGCAGCAGTCTTCAGCGCAAGCTCAGAGATCTCCAGAACGAGTGGTGGACCAGACTCGCACAGAGGACCCAGCTTTGCGCTGACAACGGTTACTACAGCGGCGTCTACGAAGATGGGAAAGCAGTGTATGGCCCCAGGCACCTGGTACAAAGTCCTTTGCGAAGCGTTGATGGACAGGCCCTCCTCACAGATAATACCTCCATCTTGAACCGCTGGTCGGAATACTTTCAGAACCTCTTCAGCGCTGAGCGCACTGTTCAAGAAACAGTCATCCTCCAAATCCCATACCTCCCACCAATGGTTGAATTGGACGAACCGCCCACCACTGAAGAGACCAACACAGCCATTCACCAGCTCTAGAGTGGCAAAGCAGCAGGCATTGACGGAATTCCGCCAGAGATCTGGAAACATGGAGGCCCAGCACTGCACAACAAGCTCCACGACATCTTTCTCTGTTGCTGGGAGGAAGGAACACTACCAAAAGATCTCAGTGATGCAGTCGTCATCACTCTGTACAAGAAAAAAGGAGAGAAGTCTGCCTGCGATAACTATCGTGGCATTACCCTGCTGTCCATTGCCGGGAAAATTCTCGCAAGGCTGCTCCTGAATCGGCTGGTACCTGCCATCGCAGAAGACCACCTCCCAGAGGGCCAGTGTGGCTTCAGAGCCGACACGAGCACCACCGACATGGTCTTTGTGCTGAGACAGCTTCAGGACAAGTGCCGCGAGCAGAACAAAGGGCTATACGTAACGTTTGTCGACCTAACAAAAGCGTTCGACACTGTAAGCAGGCAAGGCATGTGGCAGATCCTGGAGCGACTTGGCTGTCCCCAAAAGTTCCGCAGCATGATCGTCCAGCTACACGAGGACCAGCAAGGCGAGGTCAGACTCAACAATGACCTCGCAAAACCATTCCCCATTCTCAACGGTGTGAAGGAGGGCTGCGTGCTGGCACCGACCCTCTTGACGATCTTTTTTAGCATGATGCTGAAGCAGGCCACAGTGGACCTCGACGATGACGACGCAGTATACATTAGGTATCGTCTCGATGGCAACCTGTTCAACCTCAGACGAATGCAGGCCCACACCAAAACCCTAGACCAACTGATTCGTGAGCTGTTCTTTGCTGATGACGCTGCCCTCGTTGCACATACAGAGAGACCCATGCAGCGCATCTAATCCTGCTTCGCAGACACTGCCCATCTCTTTGGACTCTAGGTCAGTCTGAAAAATACAGAGGTCCTCCATCAGCCGGCACCCAAGGAAGATCTTCGCCCTCCCCACATCACCATCGGCAAGTCTGAACTGGTCAGTGTACCAGTTTACCTACCTTGGTTGCATCATCACGTCAGACGCCAAGCTGGACAAGGAGCTGGACAGCAGGCTGGCAAAAGCGAACAGCGCTTTCGGGCGACTATTCAAGCGGGTGTGGCACAATCAACAACTGAAAACAGGCACCAAGATCAGCGTGTACAGAGCTGTCGTCCTCACCACCCTCCTTTATGGTTCCGAGTCCTGGGCCCTCTACCGCAGCCAACTACGACTCCTCGAACGCTTCCACCAGCGCTGCCTGCGTACCATCCTCGGCATTCACTGGAGTGACTATGTCACCAACGTCAAGGTCCTTGAAAAGGCAGAAAGTTTGAGCATCGAGGCTTTGTTGCTGCGGACACAGCTCCTCTGGGCGGGGCACGTTTCCAAGATGGAAGATCATCGCCTACCCAAGATCACCCTGTTCGGCGAGCTCGCCGCAGGACACCGAGACAAAGGGGCGCCAAAGAAAAGATACAAAGACTGTCTCAAGAAGTCACTTATTGCCTGCCAAATCGACCACCGCCAGTGGTCTTCGCTTGCTGCGGACCGCGACACCTGGCGCTTCACCATTTACAAGGCAGCCGTCTCCTTTGAGGACTCGCGCAGAGCTAGCCTTAAGGACCAGCGTCACAGGAGAAAAAAACAGAGATGCCGCAACTCAGAACCACCATAGGCAGCACTGCGTTCGAACCTGCCTATCCCGGATTGGCCTCCGCAGCCACGAGCATGCCTGCAGACGTCGTGGGCAACCCCTATAGAATCTTCGTTCGCGAAGTCAAAACCAAAAAAAAAAAAAAACCAAAACAAGTGAACTCGATCTAACTTCAGGAGGCAGTGATCCTCATGAGCCCTCGCGACCGCGGGGGCTCATGAGGATCTATGCCTCTTGCTGAGACTAATGTGTATCCATGTTCTCTAAACAGTTGTGGCTTTGACCGTTTAGTAAACACAGATTTCAGAAACAATGTGTAAGTACGTTAGCCGGGAAAGTGTTAATAATTGACTCATAGCTAGGTATTGAGTATATGTCATGTGCATTGTTTAACAGATGTCACCACCTCTTCTGCGGGCCACGTTCAGCAAAGTACAATCCTAGGTGTTCCCGCCTCTCCTACACAGGTTACTAATACAATTGCAGGTACGTGCAGAAACACAACACAAACTCGTTATCTTTAGTTAGACTATCATGTAAACTTAAGACACCGCCAAAATCCATTAGACATTCTTTAAATGAATTATTTTAGGGGAACACCAAATAAATGAGTTTTACTACTTAATTTAGTCATGTTAAATTAAAAGATTATCCAACGAACTGTCACTGATCTGAATGAAATTTGAATTTCGTGCAAATACGACCAGCAGGCGAACCAGAAAGTTTTGAAAAGCATTTACTTTAACATGTTCCGTGACAGTGGTCATATATTGTGCTTGTAAATTAAACGTCAAAGAAACATGGATTCAAAGTGGATTTAGCTAGAGGCATAGATCCTCTTGAGCCCCCCGCTACTGCGGGGGCTTTTGAGGATCTATACCTTTTGCAACTGGTTTGCATTAAAGAGGATGGCATAGTTTGTCGTTTTCAAAGTGTGCTTAGCGTCCAGTGGGGATCCACACTTTATTACATTTATTGCAATTTGTTTCAGACCACACACGTGACCAGACCACCACAGCGTCAGACCGCACAAGTATCAGCGGAAAACATCTGGGTACAGATAGCGGCGAAAAGGGCGACTCACTGCCAAGGGGAGCAATCGGTGGTGGTGTGGGAGCAGGGGTCATCATCGTCATTATCGTTGTCATTGTATTTGTCATATTTAGAAGACGTGCAGGTATATGCCACTTACTACATTTTAGTTCTTTTGCAAGAAAATCCTTATGATGTGTTTCCAAATAGTGGCACTACAGGGGCTCGAAAGACAAAAATCGAGAATATAGAAATACAGATTGAAAGTTTCCATATGTGCGACGCGACAGCGGATCGACAGGCGACAACAACGCTACAAATAGTTAGTCCCCCCATTGAGCGATTCGAGGGTGTTTCCATATAGCGTTGCTACAGTGGCGCTATAGCAGTGCGACAGACGACAGCGGCACGACAAAATTTAATCGCCTTATTGAGCGATTAACTCCTTGCGATATGCTTTAAGCCGCGTATCTGGATGAGGCACGTCTCGAATGAAATAACGATTATCCGTTATTTCGCCGTGAAGGGAGTGGGGCTTTGCGAACGCAACAACAAATTGCAACAATTCTAAGCAGCTTAAAAAGTGTCGCGATGTCTCCTGTCGCGGTGCTATATGGAAACACACAAAGCGATTTTCCGCCTACTGCTCAGTAACGTTTTAGCGTGGTCCCTTACCGCACCACTTTCCGGTAGTTATTTCAAAACAGAAAACGGCGATCCCACATTCAAGAGGCTGAGGCGGTCCGTGGCGCAGTGGTTAAGGCGCCTGCCACCAATGCTAAAGGTGCGAGGTTCGATTCCGGGTTCCGGCGTCGGACTTTTCTCCTCTAGTAAGTGTCACCGTTAATTCGGGCGGACCGTCGGGGGTTCTTTCTCCGGGTACTCCGGCTCTTCCTCCCCCTCCACTTTGGTATCAGTTTCAGCCAACTTAATACAATTTCAAATACACAACGATTTCCAAATACCGTCACTTCAGTAGCTCGCTTGAGCTTGCCCTTAGCACCACGTGAATGTTCTGTGTTTACGTACAGTGTGTGAGTGAATGCGTGTGATTCACGTGAGCGTGCTTGTTGGGTTCAGTTCGCGGCTACATTCTGCGCATTGAGTTATATTATAAATATGAGAAATGCGCCATATAAATGCTATGCATTATTATTATTATAAAGAGAATGTGGCTTTCAATGGCTTCAAGCATTTTGCTACCATCGCTGGGTGTATACCCGACAGTCGACTGTCGGTTGTTGCGCCTCTATGGAGAAGTACAGGAATGACGTTTTACCTTTGATGTAAACTCCCTGATCAGGCCCTTGAGGTGACATGAACCAATAGCAAAGCCCAACTCGTAAATACAACCAATATTCAATGAGTATGTATAAGCAGATCTCATTTTCAGTTCCATTTTCTTTTCTTGTCAGGCAGGAAAGCATACACCAGACCACAACGCCGACGTGAAGACATGGCCGATCCTTACACAGGACTTTCTCCTCCTGTTGTAGTCGACAGTATTAGATATGAGCCCTACGAAGACATTGGAGGAGACCAGAACCAGATGGCGATCGGTAATTCAAAGAGAAAAATAATACAAGAACAACAGCAGCAGAAACAACAAACAAATAAAACAAATTGACAAAGTCCGCGTGAACGTTTAGAATTTAACCACTTTACTGCCAAGAAAAAGGGAACACGATCCAACTGCAAGAGGCATGGATCCTCATGAGCCTCCGCGACCGCGGGGGCTCATGAGGATCTATGCCTCATATTGAGACCAATTTGTATCCATGTTTCTTGGACGGTTTTGGCTTCCAGTCGTTGAATGAACAAAGATTTCAGAAACAAAAATGTACGTAGAGAGGCGGGAAGGGGATAAGGGATGATGAGTCTCACAAAAGGTTCTCGTCTCCTCATCATACCATATTACAAATGCAGATTACAGTGGAGACAGTACTTACTGCTTTTACTGTAACTGGGGTGAGCAGTGATCGACGCAGGCAGGCTCCCAAGTTGCTGCTAAGTTTGCCGTCCTCAATGTCACAATGAATTTGTGGCACGGGATCGATCCCGGGTGCACCAGCCTGTGACAAGTTACGCCGTGTGAAAATATACTGGCATTAGAGTTGCTCATCTGAAGTTTTTCTTCGTTTACTACGGCTTTTCTCGCTGGTCAGATATTTTAGTTAAATGTATGTATAGTATAGGTCGTTGGCCATGCATTGCGGCAGCCCAATTATTCCTTCCTTTGGAACAATAAAGTTTAAAACAAGATACAGATTTAATCCCAAAGTCTTCCGTATTGTTTGGAGCTCACATGCGTTTTTCTTTTAGGAACATTCAGAGTTATGTTCACATTTTTAAGCTTATGCTTCTGATCCATTTCCCTCCTCTCTAACTCAACCTCTGAACACACACCAGCGCACACAGATAAAGACGAACACGTGGCGCTTCCCGCCATTAATATGCTCTGGGGGCTGATGTAACGACAGCAATTCTGAAGAAAGAGAATAGCACGACTAGCAAAATGTCGTCACTATCAGCTTCACGTCGTGGCATCGCTGGTCCCACGACGCCGTGTACACAGTGACGAGTTCAATGTCCATTCAGAAACATTGTATAACACTGGTATCTGGTGCTTTGCGACAATTTACGAACATTGTGTAACACTGACGTGTTTGGCGCCTTTACGTCACCGTCACTGTCTGATCCGTCTCTAGAAGTCGACAATTCTTACTTTTTAAATTTTGTTCTGTAATAAATTCAGCAGAAAAAAATAATTTGAAAAGGTACAAAACTTGCTGACAAACTCATCCAATGTCTATCTCTTAGCTAGCTGTGTCCAAATTTCCAAGTGAATAGAACGAATATTATGGACTCAAATGCGGGTCAACCGAATTTATATCAACGGCATTTTTTTTCTTCAGTAAACCATTTAAAATATGCTCGGAGACCGTCCGAAATACATCTCGATCAAAGCATTTCATAGAGTTTCAGGCCTCTATGTACACAAACACCGTATTTTCAATGCAGGAGACCACAAAATGCATATCCTGTGGAGTTCAAAGATGCTTGCGGCTGTGTAATGTTGAAATGCATTTATTGTACTGAGGATTGGCTAAAGTGGATGCATCAATAACACTAAAATGTAAAGGTTACAAAGTAAAGTAGGTAATATCACTGTCAGGGGAGAGAAGTGTGCATGATCGACCAGTGATCATAGATCTAAAAAAAAAAAAAGATAGGAAGGAGAGGGGGCGCTAAGAAAT
>BTPG01000003.1:71867507-71915007 GCA_036245525.1 Semisulcospira habei | reverse complement strand
GTGTTGTGGTGCTCGTGGGTACAAACGACTGCGCCTCGGGCCACGACACGGAGGTGATTCTGCAGAGCTTCCAACGTCTCACCAAGCAGGTCCGCCGTGCATTTCCTTCTGCTGCAGTTGCGTACACAGCAATCCTCCCCCAGGGTCGACGGTCACTACAACTAACAGAAACTGTCAACCAGCGTCTGGCCGAGCACTGTGTCAGTGAGAAAGTGCTCTTCCTTCAAGAAAAGGCCTTCTACACACCACAGGGACAAGTTGCTGCTGCTCTCTTTAGCAGTGACAAACTACATCTAAGTGAAAGAGGTGTAGGGGTCCTGCACCGTCAGATGAAACGGTATTTATATCACGCCGAAGATGAAGCTCTGCCTAACACTCGTATGCAACGTAAACAAGGCTCGTCCAATGACACACACAATGTTCCGGTAAATAATCAGGGTGGTAGCCACTATAACCAACGGACCGTAACTTACGAGCAAGCTTACCCACCACTGTTCTCCAGTCCCACAAACAGCACCGAGCAGAGGTCAAAGTTTGCAAGCACCCGCCGGTGGGAGACTTCAGTGTTGGCGAGCAGCAATAACAGTGACAGGGCGGTTGTCTCTCGTCAAGCTGTCCCCGTCCCCAATAACCACAACAGCCAGCCTCCCGTTGACAAGACATCTCGCGCCACCGGTTCTACAGAGAACTCACATGCAGATGTCACCACTGGTGCCAGCATTCCTTCCCTACAGCCATTGTACCATCGGCCTGACGCTGTAGCCGTGGACCCTCACGCCTTTTCGTCCTACTACGGGAATTACGGCCGCCCCATCGTTCCCTGGCCCCAGGCCACACCCCCCGAACTGCCACCGTATCCAGTCTTCCAACCGCCTTTCCAGCCATACCCCCCACCTTTCCCTCATTGGCAGTTACCCTACTTGATGGGTGGTCTGAGGCCTTAAGCTGTAGTGTAATTAAATTAATCCGTGTCTGCTCGGCACAGTGAATGTGTTAGGTAGAACTAAGACGCACCGGCCCTTGCTGTGTACATAGCGTTTACACTGACAATTGTCATTCAGTTTATTTGGTTTAGCGCCCATCGAGTCATTCAAAACCCCAGTATGACTTTTTTTTTTTTTTTTTTTTTTTTAATAATTAATCTTGACTACGATTCAACCCGCAATCCGCGAACCGCGGACAATAGCGTGTGTTCCTATGTGCATAGGTGTGTGAGCCCTTGTATAGGTTGTGTGGACTTAATTTGAAATAATAACAGAAACGTTCGAATTTCTGTGCATGTGTTTTAACAAGTGCTGCGGCACTTAGACATTTTTATTTAGTTTTTTACCGTGTTACGTAAATAGTGATTACTTTCTGGTAATCGGAACTGCGAAATATTACAGACTGTTTTGACATTGGCTGTGTGTTTGCCTTTGAGGCAGCACACTGAGAACTGTTTGACTACGGAAGTCACAGTGACCTTTTGGCCTTTAGCCAGTGAATTGTCTTTGTGGACTCCAAGTTCTCTTGGCTCGAGAGACTTAACCGTACTGTGTGTGTATGTGATTTTATTTTGAGATCATCGTGCATTTTTGTGTATGTGATCCCATTTTGAGATCATAGAGGCTTTTTACAGTGATTTCACGCGAACTGACGAGAAGCGATGCCGAAAGCTTCAATTAGCGTACAATCACTTGGACTGAAAATCGGACACCTTAATATTTTTCACCTGTTTCACAAGGTCCCCGATATTCGTTTATTTTTAAATGAGCCATCGCACTTCCATCTCTTTGGTCTCACGGAATCACGTCTGGGCCCAAACATCAGTGATGCTAGCTTAATTATTCCTAACTTTTCTCTAATCCGGCGTGACCCAAGCTACCCTGGACACACTGGAATAGCTGTCTATGTACATAGCTCTATCCGAAATATGGTGCGCAGACGTGAAGACCTTGAGTCCAGAGAGCTAGAGTGTGTGTGGCTGGAGGTGAAAATACCACATTCCTCTCCCATCCTTGTCGCCTTTATGTACAGAAATCCAGCTGCTACTGCTGACTGGTATGACGACTTTGTACAAGTGATGGATAAAGTGAACGACACCGGTAAAAATGTTCTCATTCTGGGAGACTTTAACATCGATATGCTGAAACCCAAGCCTACATGGCAATCAGCGATCACTCTTTTCGGGCTAAAGCAGATGATTAAATCTCCAACGCGAGTATCACGCTCTGCTGCCACCATCATCGACCACATTTACACTAATAACCCAACAGCAATAGCGGAAACTAATGTTTCTTCATTAGCCGTCAGTGACCACTTTCCCATCGCCTGTACATGGTCGTGCAATCTGCCCGCAAAACAAAGTCGGGACCAGCACTCGTACATAACGTACAGATCGTTTAAAAAGCTCAATACAAATGCTTTCTTACATGATCTAAGCTATGCAGGATTTGATCAAGTGTATAACTGCACTGACCCTGATAATGCGCTCACTATATGGCTTGATCTGTTCCTCGGTGTGCTGAATAAACACGCGCCGCTAAGAAGGAAGCGAGTCCGACGCCGCGAGCCTCCATCCTGGATAACGGAGGAAATCAAACAAACTATGGAGGCACGAAACACCGCTAAACGAGAAAAGAACTTCGCTGAGTTTAAACGTTTGCGTAACAAAGTTAAGTACTTAGTTCGAGAAGCTCAAAAGTTATTTGTTGAAAAGACAATTGAGAACGAAAAATCTCATGCTTCTGTTTGGACTGCTTTGAATACTCTAACAAGCAACACGCGCAGGCAGACTCATATCATTCCACACGAATTCTCTGCGGAAAGCATAAACAATTGCTTTCTCTCAGCTCCAGAACAGCTACTTACTTCCAACAGCCCTGATCCGTCAGCGTATGTAATATCGGATCAACTGTCCATGTTTTGCCAGGAACGATTATCGTCCGATGATACGTTTGGTATCCCCTTTATCGCTGTTCTAAGTATGGCCATACAGAAAGACCAGTAAAAGACAAAGAAGGCAAGCCTATTGCAGACAGAGCAGACCAACTCGACAGATGGGCCGAGTATTTTGAAGAGTTACTGAACAGACCTAGCCCACCCGACCCCCCCGACATCCAGCCGGCAGAGACCGACCTACCCATCAGCTGTGACAGACCCAGCCGGGAAGAGATCAGAAGAGCAGTGGCATTTTTGAAGAATGGCAAAGCAGCAGGGCCAGATGGCATCCCAGCGGAGTCTCTGAAAGCAGACCTAGAGACAACAGTTGAGATGCTGTACCCACTGTTTGGAAAGATCTGGGAAGAGGAGGTCATGCCAGCTGACTGGAAGGAGGGGTACCTAATCAAGCTTCCCAAGAAAGGCGACCTCAGCAAGTGTTCCAACTACAGAGGAATCACCTTGCTGTCAGTACCAGGAAAGGTCTTCAACAGGATCATCCTGGAGAGAATGAAGAGCTCCGTTGACCCCCAGCTGAGAGACCAGCAAGCAGGATTCAGGAAGAACCGATCATGTACAGACCAGATCGCCACTCTCCGCATCATCGTGGAACAGTCTCTGGAGTGGAGCTCCCCGCTGTACGTCAACTTTGTGGATTATGAGAAAGCATTTGACAGCGGGGACCGAGAGACTCTGTGGAAACTCCTACGACACTACGGTGTACCCACAAAGCTCGTCCGCCTGATCAAGAGCAGCTATGATGGCATGACATGTCGCGTGATCCACGAAGGGCAGTTCACCAGAGAGCTCCAGGTCAGAACTGGTGTCAGGCAAGGGTGTCTGCTGTCTCCGTTCCTCTTCCTACTGGCCATAGACTGGGTCATGAAGATAACTACAGAGCACAGACGAAGTGGAATACAGTGGACACTGTGGACACAGCTTGACGACCTCGATTTTGCAGACGACTTGGCATTACTGTCCCACACTCATCAACAAATGCAGGACAAGACCACGAGGCTTGCTGACATCTCATCCCAAGTGGGCCTCACCATTCACAAACAGAAAACAAAGACAATGAGGCTGAACGCAACCAGGGAACAACCAGTCTTGCTTGCTGGCACCCCGTTGGAGGAGGTGGAGTCCTTCACCTATCTCGGGAGCATCATAGACAAAAAAGGCGGCACTGATGCAGATGTCAGAGCACGAATCGGTAAAGCCAGAGCAGCCTTTCTCCAGTTGAAAAAAGTGTGGAGTTCCAGAGAGCTGTCACAACACACCAAAGTCCGGATTTTCAACTCCAATGTAAAAGCAGTTCTCCTATATGGAGCAGAGACATGGAGATTGACAAAAACCACAGTCAACAGAGTACAGACCTTCATGAACAGTTGCCTTAGAAGAATTTTGAAAATCCACTGGCCAGAGAAGATCAGCAACGTCAGACTCTGGGAGAGAACAGAGCAGATAACAGCAGAGAATGAAATTGGGCGAAGAAGATGGGGATGGATCGGTCACAGTCTGAGAAAGCCAGCTTCCAGTATCACTAGGCAGGCATTGTCATGGAACCCCCAGGGAAAGAGGAAAAGAGGTAGGCCGAGAAACTCCTGGCGTCGAGGCCTCCAAGCAGACATCAAGAGACTGGGAACCACCTGGAGTAGAATCGAAGGAGAAGCACAGGACAGGAGTTGCTGGAGGTCTCTCGTCGACGGCCTATACCCGGGTAAGGGTGACAGGCGTAAGTAAGTAAGTAAGTTATCGCTGTTCACGAAGTCGGGCGTTATATTACGTGCCTTAAGAACAAGACATCTGCTGGTGTGGACGGTATAAATGGTTATATACTCCACATATCACTGCCTTATATTGTTGAACCCCTCACTTACATTTTTAACTTATGCATACAGTACAATACTTTTCCTGTGGCGTTTAAAAAAGCAAAAGTTGTTCCTATACCCAAGACCAAAGATACTACTGATGTAAATGACCTTCGTCCCATTTCTCTTCTGTCTGTTTTATCAAAGCCACTTGAGAAGCATATTCAAAAGCATCTCCTCCAGTACCTCGAAGAACGGTCCTTGTTAAATAAGTTCCAGTCCGGTTTTAGACCCAAACACTCATGCCACTCAGCATTAGTACGTATGGTTGATTCATGGCTAGATAACATCAACAATAACAAAATGACTGGCACGGTATTCTTGGACCTGAAAAAAGCGTTCGATCTGATAAATCATGAAATCTTGCTGAGGAAACTTAATGTTTATTTCAACAACAACAGCCCGTCAGCCCTTTCATTTTTTAACTCGTATCTATCTGCGAGAACACAAGCTGTCTATGTAAATGGTAACTATTCCTCAGAGGGTAAGGTAGAGCTTGGTGTTCCTCAGGGTTCGGTTCTGGGCCCATTGTTATTTTGTATCTTTATTAATGATTTACCACTACACATCACATGTGCTAGTGCCGAGTGTGACATGTTTGCTGACGATTCGACGCTACATGCATCCGGTAAAACTGTAGCTGACATAACCAACAGCCTCCAGCAGAGCCTACAAGAAGTCTCTAAATGGTGCAGTAGAAATAGAATGATAGTCAATCCAACTAAAACAAAAAGCATGTTAGTCACAACACGTCAGAAACATCAGCTGCAACCCGCGCCTCTAAACCTCTCATTTGAAGCTGTCCCCATAGAGCAAGTACAGCAGCACCGTTTACTAGGGGGAGTTGTAGATAACCAACTTAGTTGGCAGCCTCATCTCATACACATCGGAAAGACAATTTCAAAGAAATTATTTTTACTGTCTAAACTGAAAGCGGTCATTAATCTGAACACGCGTAAACTATTTTTCAATGGATACATCAAGCCCCACATTGATTATGCCTCAACAGTTTGGGATGGCTGTAGCGAGGTTCAGTTCAAGAAAATAAATTCGCTATACAGAAGAGCAGCCAAACTCATTATTCCTAGCTCATCTCTACCCACTGAGGCGAGGCTCGAGGCAGCTGGACTCCTTCCTCTTGACAAACACTTAGTATTTAACAAGTGCGTACTAGTGCACAAAGCTCTTAAGGGTAAGGCCCCCGGCTACTTATCGGAACTTTTTACTCTTACTGAGAAGAGATACAGCACCTCTCGGAGAAACCTGAGCATAAAACGGCCCCGCATTGATTTGTATAAATCCAGTTTGTCATACTCAGGTGGTTTCCTGTGGAATTCTATTCCTCTGCATCTACAACAAGTTAATTCCCTAGCTGCTTTTAAAGCAAAACTGTTCAAGCACTTATCCAAGGCAACGTAAATTTAATTATCTCGTGTTGTCTAACCATAATATATTTTTATTTCTTTTTATGCAACTATTATTTTTATTATACCATTTGCGTTCACGTGCCGTTTGTGAGGGTGCTTCCCGTATAGACCTGGTCAGGGGATGCAGTGCCGGTGCACAGTTTATTCAAACGATGTGCTTAGTATGTCATTCGAGTGAAAGTATATTTGTGGCGTGCCCCCCGGGTGGGAGTGTCTGGGGAGGGCTCCCGCAAACGGATATTATGACACGTGCAAACATCTTCGTATTGGTACCTGTGTGTTTTGTTAAATCATTGTTGCAGTTTGTAGTGTTGTCGTAATTCGCATTAATTTCAGTTCGATGTTGTTTGTGAGTTTAATGTAGCTTTGCCTGTTATTATATGTCAGTAGATGTAGCAAGGACAGATTGGAAGAAAGGCCTGTGCGCCTAATATCTCAATCCTTGATAAATAAAGTTTCAGTCAGTCAGTCAGTCAGTCTCTCTCTCTCTCTCTCTCTCTCTCTCTCTCTCTCTCTCTCTCTCTCTCTCTCTCTCTCTCTCTCTCTCTCTCTCTCTCTCTCTCTCTCTCTCTCTCTCTCTCTCATGAAGAGTTAAACTCCATGTACAAAAGTGCTGTAAAAATGATAGATAGACTAGACGCCCCATCCCTACCACACGGACACATTTAAACACTTAAACATTCTCGGTCTGCGTCAGCAAATTACTTTAAACAAATGCGTCTTTGTTCATAAGATGCTGAATAATATGACGCCATCGTATCTAATTACTAAATGTATATCTCACCAAGTACGTGAGCGGACCTCAAGAAACAATACCTTACCCCTACCACTGCCAAGAATACACCTTTCTAAAACCAATATGTCATGCTCTGGTCCGTTTTCTTGAAATTCTGTCCCTGCACACTTGGAAACTATTACCTCACCAGGAATCTTTAAAACAAACCTTTCTCATTACCTGATGAGTCAACTTAGTACTTCTCTCAGATAATGCAATATCGCCTGTACCTCATGTATTTCATGCAAATGGTTGGTATGGGTGTGCGCGCGCGCGTGTGTGTGTGTGTGTGTGTGTGTGTGTGTGTGTGTGCTCGTGTTTGTTTGTGCGCGTGGGTGTATGTGTGTGCAGATCGCGCGCGCGTGCGTGTGTGCATTTGTGTGTGATGAGTGTTATAATTATTTTCTCTATATCACGATGTTATTGGGTTTTGTAGGTAAATATATTTTTATATTTTTGCTCTTTTTTATGCTGTAGATGTTAACAACGGCACGTTTGTAAAACTACGAGTTGTTTTTTGTCCAAACTTTTTACCGTTGAAAAATAAATTTCATCATCATCATCATCATCTCTCTGATCACTCATGTTATCTTTGGTTTACTATATCTGGTCTCCACGTTCCCAGGTCGGGGACGCGAGGTGGATCTTACACCAGCACCACAGTCTGCTCACTCAACAGAGTCAGGCGTACAGCAGCATGTGTATCAAAATACGCCGTGACTTGCTTTCGGTTAGAGAATGACAGAGACAGACAGACAGGCAGAGAAATATCCTCGCACGGAGACTGATGGTGAGCTCAAAATCCAGACCAGAAAGGTGACTGCCAAGCGTTAAAAAAAATGCAGATAGTAACCCAAAGGAGAAAAAAAAACACGTTTAGAAAAGACAGTTACAACACAATTTATTAATATGTTGTTACTTTTCTTGTCAGCGAAGAAGGAAAGGGGCCAATTTTCTTTTTCACTGACATGATAAGTAGCGACTGAATTCTATACTTGGTTTTTTTTTGTCTGTTTTGAAATATTAACGCATGAGTCCTGACGCACTCCAGCAGGAGATGGGTCGACCATGATAATTCAAGGGTAGTGCCAGATAAGCTTCGCGCCGACAACGCCCTTGAATTATCATGGTCGATCCATCTACTGCAACAGGTGCGTAGTCGTTAGATGACATCCAAATTTTGGGATATACGTGCGTCGGGCTGAATGAGTTAATAATCTATCTATCTAGCTATATCCCGTAGTCTTGACGAACTTTGGTGCACCACTGATGACTTGGCAACCAGCTCCCTCCATTCCTCTCTGTTCGCTGCCATTCTTAGCGTATCGCCCAGCCTCAGTCCTGTCCACTCTGAGATATTGTCCTCCCATCTTTTCCTCTGTCTTCCTCTCCTTCGTCCTCCTCGCACATTGCCTTGCATGATAGTTTTGGCAAGCCCTGCTGAACGCGTGACATGTCCATGCCACTTCAGTTTGCGTTTTTTCACAAATGCTAATAGGTCTTCATAGGGCCCGATGGCTTGCCTGATTCTGCTTCCCACTTCCTCGTTGGTGATGTGATCTCTGTATGAGATGCCAAGCAGCCTTCGAAAACATCTCATTTCAGTGGCTTGTATCCTCCTTCCAAGGTCTGCTGTGAGGGTCCACGACTCTCAGGCATACAAGAGCACTGAGATGACTAAGGAGTGTATCAGTCTGATCTTGGAGCAGAGTGTGATGTTTCTGTCCTTCCATATGGTCTTCAATCTTGTCAGTGCCGTTGTTGTCTGCGCAATCATTGACAGTATTTCTGGTTTTGATCCCTCATCTGTCACAATGGCCCCTAAGTATTTGAATTTATTAACGGTTTCCAGTTTTTGGCTTCCAATCATGACGTCAGTGCCAATGCCACTAGTGTTATTGGTCATCAGTTTCGTCTTCTCTGCACTGAATTCTTTCACCTGGTTTCTTTCACTGACACCTCCAAAATTTGGGATATACGTGCGTCCGTTCGTGCTGAATGAGTTAATAAGCTGTGTTGCAACTGTCATCTAAGCGTGTTTCTTTCTCCGTTGGGTTCCGCTTCTCTGATGGTGAGCTCTGTTGAAACTAAATGCAGCGCAAACCGGCGCAAGCACAGGCGATGACCCAGCTGAATCGAAGAAGACAATGTACATAATAATCTTCCGGAATATTTATGTAAAAGATAGAACTCATTACTTGATGATGCTAAAGAGCAATGCAACCACGTTCAAATGGCTTGAACCTGTCTGGAAATATGACGATTACGAATGGTCAATGGGAAACAACTGAAAGAAGAAAAAGATGTTTCAAATGCTCGATTACAAAATGGATGTGATGTATATAATAATGCACTTTGTTTCATGTACTTGTGGTGACGATTCGGGGCCACACGGAGGAGTCAGAGGATTGTACTCTAAATCGCTGAGTGATGCTACTTTATTTGAGTTCAATCTGTAGATGTGTTGAACCATCCTGATGTACGTGCAGCCAGCGTCAACAGTCTAAACAATCCCAGCAGCTGCATACGCAAAAAAAGGTTCCTCCTTTCGACGATATAAATGATTTGTCAGCAAGAGGTATAGACTCTTATGAGCCCCTGCAGCTGCACGGGCTGATGAGAGTCTATGCCTCTTGCCGTTGTCCTCTGTGCACTATACTGTGAAATAACCAAGGATTGTGTTGTTAAAATGAAGTCAGGGGACAGAACTTTGCATTGAAACTAAAACCTATCTTGACTATGTAGTGATATGGAAGCCCGAGTGCCTGCACTTCGAAGTCAATCTCGATATATGTATAAAACCAACAAAACAACGACTGTCATAACATTCGCTATTTAGATTTGTGTATGTTCGAGTGTTTAATAACCCTTGAAACGTTCTCGTTACAGGCTGTGATGAAGCTGCTTCAAGTAGTTATATCTTACAAGTCTTGTGTTTTACAAAACATGAACATACATGTGCATCAAATGGGTACATACATTGTTAAATGTACGATATATCAATATGTGTGAAGCGTATGACACATTCGACTTGTGCCGCGTATCTGCAAGCCTCGAAGAGAATTAAACTACCTGGAATTACAATAATATATTATTTCAGCAGTTCTCTATTATAATGTTTATTTCCAGAGTGTATCTTTATAAACAATGTTTGTTTTTTTTAATTAGTATTTTGCGTCACCATATTGTTTCGCACATTGCTTATTGTATCGTACCATGGTTGGGAATTGACAAATTTTCAGAAACAGTTTAAAACAACCAGTGGTGTGTGTGTGTGTGTGTGTATGTGTGTGTGTGTGTGTGTGTGTCGCGCGCGCGCGCGCGTGCGTGCGTGCGTGCGTGCGTGCGTGCGTGCGTGCGTGCGTGCGTACGTACACCAAATGACTGAACTGGGTTACTTTCTTTACCATCCTTATGCAATCTGGGTCTGTGTAAAATTTTGGGTGGCCAGATCAGACACCCATTTTTTCTGAGGGTTGTTTCTGTATTATCTTTCATTCAAAATTCACAAAAAAATATCAAAATACGATGTGCCCATTTTAACAGAGTTACTTCATCGTGTTTCAGGGATGCCCTGGGCCTGTGTGTGGACACGGAAGCGGCCGGAGTGTTTTCAGATCAATTTGATTGGTCCAACACCGATGAACGGAGTTCCTTCCCTTGCTTAAACGTCTTTCGTCTCCAACGGACGCACCGATCATTCTCTCGCATTTGCAGAGGTATTTTATGCAATATTTCTTAGTTAAGAGCACGCCTAAATGTACTTGTTCAGTGCAGTTATTTAACTGAGAGATGCCTCCAATCCCCGTACCCGTTTGGCCCAGAAAAATAAGGCGTCTGCTTTCAAACGTGTCTTCGGCCGCACCGGCCGGGCCTGACCGTTGAGTCTTGTAGTAAATGATAATAGAACCCCACGATTTTAACAAAAGCTTTCTTCTTCAATGAAAGGAATTCGTTCAATAACCCCATTACAAGGTCAATCTGCCACGCGATTTTGTTTCTTCTTTCTTTTTTTTCTGACGTGTTAACTTGCCACATGCATGCACAGTAACTATCAGTTGACTTTTTAAAAAAAAAAAAAAAAAAAAAAATGGCGCCAGATTTCAATCCTCGTTCGCAAAACTGCCTCGCGATTCGAAGAACGAACGTCCACAAACAGGTCTCGTTTAGGAATGTGCAACTGAAGTATCGCTTTTTACTGTATTGCCAGTTTTTAGTTCTCAGGGTCACCCTGGTCAGCCCCACAGGGTGGGTTTTTCTCTCAATTTTGGGGCATGCATGTGTTTCTGTCTACCCTTTGTCCATTCACCTGTATAAATTTGCCTTTTTAAAACTCTCCCTACTGTCTGCACTGCCTGTAGCTCTTGATATTGGATGTGTGTTGCTAAATGGTCTTAGCTTTATGTCTTGGCCCCATGTGTTAGGTTTATTTAACTCATTCTACCCCAGACACACCACGGCAGGATAAGGATCCACCATGATAGTTCAAGGGTGATGCCAGAATAGCTTGGCGCCTACGGGCGCCAAGCTATTCTGGCATCTCCCTTGAACTATCATGGTCGATCTGTGCCCTGCACTGCAATGCAGTCTTGAGAGGACAGGGGCAAAATTTAAGGATTTTGGTGTTGGGGTAGAATGAGTTAACGTATTTGACCGGCAGGCGACATACATGGCAATGTTCTGTTTAGGTGGGTTTTTTTTCACAAGCAGTGCAGGCACGTCCTGAGAAAGCCTAGTGGCTGTCGGGACGTTAAGCAATGTACAATCAATCTGATTCAAAATGTCAGTTGGTTTACATGGTTGTATTGGACATGTTCTCAGCAACACCATTTTGGTCACACCGGCTCAGGACTTTCTGGCACACACCCAGCGCCGGATGGCAGCAGGATGTCCAAACCCATCGGGATCTATGCTGCAGAATCATGGCCCCCCAGCCTCTGCCACAGAGGGTGCGTCTGGTAGGAGGGTGCATGGACGGCAGCGGAATGCTCCCAATTACAAACTGGTAAGTAAAGTGATTCTATGATCATCTTCATTTTATTGGCTGGCGTGCGTGCGAAGCAAAAGTGAGTTTATGTTCTGGGCCACTGGTCGTCCGTCCGTCGTCCATGGTAAACTTTAACTCATTCTACCCCAACACCAAAATCCTTAAATTTTGCCCCTGTCCTCTCAAGACCGCATTGCAGCGCAGGACACAGATCGACCATGATAGTTCAAGGGTGATGCCAGAATAGCTTGGCGCCCGTAGGCGCCAAGCTGTTCTGGCATCACCTTTGAACTATCATGGTCGATCATTATCCCAGGGTGGGATTCTTCCGCGTTTCCGCGGATTTCCGTGGAAATTCTTTCACAATTCCGCTGAAGCATATTTATTTTCCGCGTCTAATAACAACAAAAAAGACGAGAAAAAAAAAATCTTCTTAAATGGCAAAAAAATCTCAAATGGGTTGGATTTGTATGTAGTTTGGTTCACTATCGCCCGACACTTCCGGTAGCTTTAGGTCGCAGTGGAAAATGGCGGTGAAAAAGGATATTGTCCAAGACAGAGTGCCGTTTAGTGTGCATCTGAACATAAACTGGTACGCACATTCCATTTTTATACTGCAGATCAGGAGTGTCATAACAAACTCCATTTTCGGGTGTGTTTGGTCTCGCTCCCCCTGTCGGTTTTTGGATACTTTGGCGAACGGTGGACACGCGTGCCTATCCCCCCCCCCCCCCCCCCTGTCGTTTGATTTTTCGGCCGCTGAAAATGAAGGACATGAAACCACCCCCCCCCCCCCACCCCCCCCCCACACCCACCCACCCACCCCCCACCAATGTCGTTTGATTTTCCGCGTTTTCTTTCTTACTAGAATCCCACCCCTGTTATCCTGCTGTGGTGTGTCTGGGGGTAGAATGAGTTAACGGTGGCATTTTCTCGGAGACTATTCAAGCCACATTCTTCAAGCTTGGCCCAAGGATACTTTGTGGCAAGACCTTTTTAAACATGCCAATTTGAGTGACCTCTCTCAAAGGGTCACGCAGGGTTGACAAATGTGTGAAAACTGCTTGCATTTTCAGAAAACGTGGATTTTGACTGCTGCAGAAGCCAGCCCTCGTCACCGAGGTCACACATATGTAAATCGGTCATACACGGGATTACTCTTTTTATTCTTGTGCAAGGCCCCTTTAAACCAAAATTGGGCTGTTTCTGTTTCTAAGGCAGCTTTGGTTTTAATCTTTCTTTCTTTCTTTCTCCAGTTGGCAAATGGCGCCTGGGATGGACCCGAGACTGAGAGCAGTGCCAGCGCATCGCAATACGAGGGCAGTGATGACGAGGAGTTTGTTCCTGGCACGAGCTCACCGGATTCAGAGGGTATGTCAGCATCAATTGCTGGGATCTCGGACATAGATAGTATTGTATCGACTATGTTAGATTTCATCAAAGTGGCAGGTTTGGGGTGGCCAGGTGTTGGTGACGCTAGTACCAGCAAGGTGCAGTGTGCGTTAGGGGGTGGCAATGAGAATGTGGATAGGCAGGAGGAACATGATGCTGGAAAGAGTGGGGAAAGAGCACTTACAGAAGAAACGGGTGTGCACGTGTCGCAGAGAGGGAAAGGAAAGTACAAATGGGACAAGAAACATGCATGCAAATTGTGTGGCAAGCTTGTCTTGAAAATGAGCACGCACTTACAAGATGTCCATGCAGATGAGGCTGACGTTGCTAAAATTTTGTCGATGAAAAAAGGGACCAAGCAGAGACGTCAAGCATGGATCAGACTACAAGATGAGGGTGATTACATGCATAACGTTGCTGTTCTTGAAAACAAATCCGGATGTTTGATTCCTAAGTATCGCACCAAAACTAGTAAGGTAGACGACCTTCTCGCCTGTAGCCATTGCAAAGGGCTCTATCAAAAAAAGCTGATCTCTGTACACTCAAAACGTTGCTGTCAGAAGCCAGGAGGGTTTCAGATCACTCGGCGAGGGGACGCCGCTCGCCGTGCTCGGCTCATGCTTCCAATACCCTTAGACGTTGAATTTTCCTTCTACCACAAGGTCTTGGCTACCCAGAGAGATGATGAGATAAGCCGTCTCATCAGAACTGACCCCTTGCTTCTTGAGTATGGAAAGAGATTATTTGACCGCAGGGACATTGAAGAACACACGGCTGGACAAATCAGCTCCAGGATGCGGGAGTTAGGGAGACTGTTAAAGATTATCAGAGTGAGGTCAGAAATGAAAATCGCAAGTTTAAATGCTGTGATCAATTCAGCTAGCTTTGATCATGTTGTCCTGGCTGTAAAAGAGCTAGCAGATTTTGATGAGGACACACATCAGTTCAAAAAAGGCAATCTCGCAATGCGCATAGGCCATGCTTTGAAAAAGTGTTCACAGATCAAACAGTCACAGGCATCCAAACAGCTTGGACAGGGTTCAGACGACAGGTGGCGACAGGAGCTCTCTGAGGCGCAGCGGTTTGACTCTGTCTTCAACGGGGACTGGTATGATTGTGTGTCCGCTACAGCAGCCCAGTCGGTCGGGAAAATGACCATGAACAAACCCAAGCTGATCCCATCATGTGAAGATGTGAGGAAGGTCCAACAGCTTCTTGAGACAAGGATGGTTTCGGAAGATTATCCGACAGTGGTTAAAGCAACTCTTTGTGCTGTATCACTTTTCAACCGAAAACGAGGGGGAGAAGTTCAGAGAATGAAGGTGTCAGACTTCCAGAATGCTAAGATTGGATCGATCACCAATCAAGATATCTTGAAAGGTCTCACAGAGGTTGAGAAGAAAATGGTGAATCATTTTCAGCGAGTGGAAATCAGAGGCAAGTTTAATAGGAGTGTTCCCGTTTTGCTGACGAAGAAGATGATGACAACTGTGGACAGAATCCTTCAAATGAGGCAATCGGTGCCAGCTCTCGCTGATTCCCAGTACATCTTTGCCACACCTTCTGGTCAGAGGCCTTACAGAGGCCATGATGTTCTGAAGGCCCATGCCCTAGAAGCAGGGGTGTCATACCCAGCCATGTTCACATTTACTCAGTTGCGGAAGCAGGTTGCAACTTTGGCTCAGTCAATGGCCATCTCGGAGTTAGACCAGGATCAGCTGGCAGATTTCCTTGGCCATGATATTCGGATACATCGCCATATCTACCGCCAACCTCAAGACGTCCTTCAAAAGGCAAAAGTGGCAAAGATTCTTCTGTCAGTTAACAATGGGATGACAGATTTTGAGAGTTGCATTAGAGCTGAGCTGGGCGATGATGAAGAGATTTACTTTGACAATGAAGACGCATCAGAAACTGGCAGAGAGGTCTCGGGGGGAACAGCACCTGTGAATGAAGCAAGTAGCAAGTCAGCAACACAGGAATCGATGAGCATGACGGAGAAAAGACGTCCAGAGCCTGATGACAATCTAGATAGTTTTGATGATGACAGTACTGCGTCAGCTCCTGTTCGAAAGAAAGCTAGATTTACAAGAAAGCCATGGGGGGAAGCTGAAGAGAAAGCTGTTCAAACTCGTTTCAAGACACACCTCGTCATGAACAAACTTCCTGGAAAGGCCGAGATACAGTATGCAATGGCGCTGGAACCTGCACTTAGACATAGGCGCTGGACAAACATTAAGGATTACGTCCGCAACAGACTGAAAAAGTTACAAAAGAAATGAATTGAGCCGCCACTCGCAGCATTTTCGATTTCATACAGATTTATTACATCAGTGTTATTATTGGGGTGGTTTCAGCATGTATAGCCTGCTTTTTTTTTTTTTTTTTTTTTTTTTTTTTTTTTTTTTTTTTTTTTTTTTTTTATTAATCTGATGGACGCCTGGATCATTTGTGACCCTCTCTCTCACAAAATCAGTCTTAAGAACTCGCATTTTGGATGTTTTGACATATATGCATTTATGAAAACTACAGTGTTTGCTGATTACTGTGATATATGACTGTATGCTGTAGTGCAAAAATTGTGAAAGCTGTTCTTAAGTGTTTAAAGTTGTTAAAGCCTCCGGCGGCCATTTTGAGAAAACAGCCTGTGAAGTCTCTGTGTGCAGCATAATTGGGGCCAAGGGCAGACTTTTAAAATCATTTTTTACCTATTTAATGGCATTTTTCATGATAAAGATTTTAACCATACGATACTTTGGTGTATGTAGAATACATTTCTCCCAAAAAGTGAAAATGCCCCAGATTGACCCCCCCCCCCCCCCCCCCACCACATATTATTGCGTGTAGTGCTGATTGGCTCGCTGCGAGTTAAGACTGGTTTCGTGAGGAAGGGTCACATTTTGTATACTGTATAACCTTTGGATTTGCAAAACGAAACAGCCGGCTGGGGACAAAAGACAATATAATAAGATAAGAAAACCATTGACAATGTAAAAATTGATTACAAGAGTGTTATTGGGGGGGGGGGGGGGATCATTTTGTAATATACTGCATGCCATTTTAAAAACTCTGCAAATGAAAGAATCAGAGCATGGAATTTTCCTCTTTTTGGCGGATTTCCGCTTAAATGAAGCTGCCATTCCGCCGAAAATAAAAATTTCCGCCGAAAACAAAATCGTAAAGTCACTATTCCAATACCGTGTTTCGTGATCTTTATGTGGCGGATATCCCCAAATCGCTTATTGAAAATTGAGCGAAGCGTTAGCTTTAGCTCGCACAGGTCGCTTCCGGTCTTCAGTGGAGTCGTAGTCTGGTCAAAATACGGCGAAGAGAAAATACTTAAACGCGGAGACAGAATAGACGTCAGACGATTCTGGAGCCAAGAATATTTGGAGATGGACTTGGCTCGAGAAAAGCGTAAACGACGAGCTCCGCGCTCAGTGTATTCGCAAGTTAGCGGCCTGTGGGCAGGCGTATTGCCGCGAACTGCGCAGAGTTGATATTAACTACGCGGCCGCGTAGCACTTGATGCTCACGTGTCTACAGCGAAACACAAGAAAGCTAAAAGCAGTGCCATTGGAAATATTACTCATGATGGTGAATAAATTTATTACAATGTATTTTTTCCCAGTAAAGTTTGATGAAATTATGTTGAAAAATCTATATAACCTTTCTCCAGCTCAGTGACCATGGTACATAGTATTAAATAAGAGATAAAAGGAATCCATACTTACAGCTGATTAAGCAGAGATTATTAAAGAAAGTATATATATTATATAATTAAACTCAAATTAAAAAAAAAATGGAAAGACATTCAGATGTATTTTGAATAAGCATTTGGATATAAATATTCTGTTGAATACTTTGTTTTAGTATAACTTTTAAACCTTTGACACAAAAAATAAAAAGTGCACCCCAAAAATAAGAAAAAAAAGCAAGATTTTTAGGTGGTTAAACTGCTCAGTTTCTCTCTAAAATGCACCAGATTGCACAAATTTTAATGTAAATTTTCAAAATTTTTCCGGGGGGGGGGGGGGGGGGGGGGGCATGCCCCCGGACCCCCCTAGTGAAAAGGGGTTTTCCTCTTTTTTTAGTACGAGTAATTCCATGCTCTGAAGAATGGTTGGTTGTACTGCCATACCATTTTGCAAATGAAAGAATGGCTGGTTGTTTGTTGGAGACGAAAGACGTTAAATAAAGGCTGAAGTTTCAAGTGATTTCTTATGTTGTCAGTTAGTTAATTAATGTCAGTGTTCTGTTCTGTCATTTTAACTCGTTCTACCCCATGATCGGAATCCCCAAATGTTGACGTCGTCTTCAGAAGACTGCGTTGCAGTGCAGGACACAGATCCACCATGATAGTTCAAGGGTGATGCCAGAATAGCTTGGCGCCCATAGGCGCCAAGCTATTCTGGCATCACCCTTGAACTATCATGGTGGATCTTTATTTTGCTGTGGTGTGTCTGGGGTAGAATAAGTTGAGCCCAATGTTGAAGTCGTCTTGAGAAGACTGCGTTGCAGTGCAGGACACGGATCCACCATGATGGTTCAAGGGTGATGCCAGAATAGCTTGGCGCCCATAGGCACCAAGCTATTCTGGCATCACCCTTGAACTATCATGGTGGATCTTTATTTTGCTGTGGTGTGTCTGGGGTAGAATAAGTTAAGCCCAAATGTTGAAGTCGTCTTCAGAAGACTGCGTTGCAGTGCAGGACACAGATCCACCACGATAGTTCAAGGGTGATGCTAGAATAGCTTGGTGCCCATAGGCGCCAAGCTATTCTGGCATCACCCTTGAACTATCGTGGTGGATCTTAAATTTTGCTGGGGTAGAATAAGTTAAGTGTTCGTTTCTTCGTCTGGGTCTTTTTCTATCTTTGATATTTTTCCACACTTTTTGACCCGCATCATAGTCATACTGAGGCTAAATAGCTTCAAATCTGTTCACTGCCATAATTCTATGCAAGCTACATTACAGTACTTACAGATGAGGACATAGACCAATGGCTTTAGTTCAAGGGTGGTGCCACAATAGCTTGGCGCCTAGAGGCACCAAGCTATTCTGGCACTAACCCTTGGACTATTTCAGTTACACTAGTTGCACACACTGGTGTATTCCGAATGATAAGGGTTAATATTCAAAATGCTCTGTTGCTGTTTGTCTGAAACTCCAGAGTACCCCAAAACGCACAAAAAAAGTCCTTTAATTTCCAGAATACATTATGTTGATTCTCACATCAATGCCATGATAAAGTGTTTTGCTTCAAAAGGACAAAACGCAGCAATGTTTAAACGATTTCCTCTGTAAAAATCATAATCGAAAGGTTTCGGGCCAGTGTTTATTGAATTTTGCACCATACTATGTAAAGAATGTTAAAGCACACATACACATTTAAGTTGGGAAAAAAAATTAATGTGAAAAAGAAGTATTCCATGAACTTGACCTTATTACAGACGCCTACTGTTGTGAAGACACCCATTTTGACTGTAATGCCAGTTTCATTTGTGTGAGAGAGACACCCACCCACTTTATTGGCAGAAACCCATTTTTTCGGCATCTAGTGGCTCTGTTTCTAGAAAATGTCTATTTTATTTTAAGTTATAGAGCTTAGTTATAATGTGAGTTCTAAACATTCGCATCAATTCCAGAGCCCTAGAATAAATAGAAATATGGGAACCCATTTTCACATGAAATGCTAGGTAACCCACTCTGATGGTTGCGTCTCCCTGTGTGTGTGTGTGTGTGTGTGTGTGTGAGTGAGTGAGTGAGAGAGAGAGAGAAGGGTTGCGGGGTTGAGGGGAGGGTAAGCAGGGGTTTGAGTTTCGAGGACACTAAAACTGGAGATTTTAGCTATTACGGATTCATGACATTTTCATGTTGACGACGAGGATTTTTCTCGATCCACGAAAAAGGAAAACATGACAGTCACGTATCACTCTTATAAACTATACCCCCCCCCCCCCACACACACACACACACACACACACCTCCCCCAGCTCCTCTTTGTAAAATTTTCTATTTTTAGTGTATGTGCTACTGCCCTATACACAAGGATAATGCTGCATATTATGCAACCGTTACCTTCCTGATAGCTCATTCTACCTCAGGACCAAAATCCCAAAATTTGAGGTTGCCATCCGAAGGACTGTATGACAAATCTAGAGACAGATCGGGCATGACAGTTAAATGGTGGTGCCAGAATAGCTTGGCGACTATTGGCGCCAAGCTATTCTGGCACCACCCTTCAACTATCATGCTCGATCCATGACTTGCTGTGGTGTGTCGGGGCTCAATGAGTTATCAGTGTCTGTTCCGTATTTGAGCTGTTTGAGACCGAACTGCTTGTGTCGATGACAATATGCAATGTAGACGTAGGCTCATACAGTTATTAATAGACCATTTCCGGAGAAATAGATCAGGAACTGAACGCGTTTGTACGAAAATACGATATCGCATGTTTGATCGGGTTTTTAATCCAGTTTCTTCGAAACACTTGCAGTTTTGACCTACTTCTGATTTCCGGAAATTGTCTGTAAATGGCTGTATCACTTCATTTCTTTTAAAGTAGTAGTAGACAGTGCCCCTCTGCCAAGGGTAACTCATGTACAGTGAAGAAAGGGCGATCGGGCTACCAACGGTCTTAGTTGGTCTGTGCACAGCCATGCCGCGTAATTGCTAAGGCCGAGTTCGGCACAATGGGCTCAAGGTTCAAGATGACTTAAGTTGTTCAAGAAGACTTCATTGTTGTTCCAGTAGACATTAATCATGCTTCGGCCCTCTTAATTCTCTCTTTGCTTGCCCCCTAGTTTCCACCGCGGCTGCCAGTGAAAATGAGGGGTCTGGATCACCAGGTCCCTTTGCTCCTGGGACATTCCCTAAAATAAGTCATACAGCGGTTTAGGCATCACTAGAGCCTACGAAGGTACTCACTACACTCTGTCAAAAGATCTGGGAGCAAAAGAAATGGCCAGTAGAATGGACACAGTCTCTAGTGATCCCGCTCCCCAAGAAAGGAAACCTGAAACAGTGCCAGAACTACAGAACTATCAGTCTGATAAGTCACCCTAGCAAAGTAATGCTTAGAATCATTCTCAACCGCCTCAAAACTTTCGCCGAGGAACTGCTGGCAGAAGAACAGGCTGGCTTCAGAGTTGGAAGAAGCACTGTAGAGCAGATTTTCAACTGCCGCGTCCTGATCGAGAAACATCTGCAGCATCAGCGCGAACTCTACCACAACTTCATTGATTTCAGGAAAGCATTTGATCGCGTCTGGCACGACGGACTCTGGCAAGTCATGAGATCGTTCAACATAGAGGAGGGGCTGATCCAAATGATAGAAGCGCTTTACAAGAACGCCTGCAGCGCGGTTCTACTTAACAATCAGTCAGGCGAGTTCTTCGGGACGACAATCGGTGTCCGTCAAGGATGCCTGCTCTCTCCTGTCCTTTTCAACATATTCCTGGAGAAGATCATGCAGGAAACCCTCCACGACTACCATACTTCAATCTCTATTGGTGGCAGATCCCTGTGCAATCTTCGATTCGCAGACGACATTGACCTCATGGCAGGCAGCAATAGTGAGCTGCAAAACCTGACAGACAAACTTTCAAGTAGCGCAGGGTCTTATGGCATGGAGATCAGTACGGATAAAAGCAAAGTGATGATCAACACCACAAGCAACAGCAGCAGCAACATTCACATGAACGGCCAGAAGCTAGAAGAGGTCAATAGCTTCAAGTACTTGGGAGCCACCCTGTCCAAAGACGGTAGTTGCATAGCAGAGATCCGTATCAGGATAGGTACAGCAACATCCGCAATGGCCAGGCTGGACAGGATATGGCGAAGTAACTCCATCAGCTTCACCATCAAGTACAGGCTTTACAAGTCCCTCGTAGTGTATATTCTACTCTACGGCTGTGAGACTTGGACGCTGCTTGCAGACTCAGAAAAAAAAAATCCAGGCCTTTGAGAACAAGTGCCTGAGGAAGTTGCTCCACATCTCGTACCGCGAGCACAAGACCAACGAATATGTACGGAGCATCGTCACTTCCCTGGTGGGCCCACATGAACCCCTTCTGGCAACCGTGAAACGGCGCAAGCTTGCTTGGTTTGGCCACGTGACCCGACACAACACCTTGTCCAAGACTATCCTCCAAGGCACTCTCGAAGGAAGTCGTCGGCGAGGTCGTCAGAGAAAGAGTTGGGTCGCAAACATAAAAGAATGGACCGAACTCGAGATGCCAGACTTGCTTGCCACCGCCCAAAATAGAACTCAGTGGAGAGCACTGTCTGTTGCTGCTGCCTTTCAGTCCCCCCAACGCCCAGTTCGGGCAAGGGACTGATGATGATGATGATGAGAGCCTCGACCTGTCCGCTGAAGAATGGGGTGTGCACGGAAATCCTTGCTGTTGCAAATTCCCGCACAGTCCCATCGATCAGCGCACACTTTGAACCTCCCCTGTCATCTCTGTCTTTCTCACAAGACTCTCCCGCACTACTGCCCACGTGCAGCCTGTGTCACGCAACACCTGCACCTTTCTGTCTCCAATCTTTCCCTCACACACGGGCATCGTGTCCTCCGTGTCTGAGCTACAAAAACCCGACACGACAAAATGTCCGTCATCGCGGCTCCGTGAATCAATCACCCCGCTTCCTCTTATTTGAGCCCCTGGCTCCTCATATTTCACTACCCGCATCGCCGCAGTCTTCTGTGGCCTAGCTCGACAGTCTCTCGCAAGATGACCTGTCTTGCCGCAAATAAAGCACCCACGTCTATCCGGCGGTCTGTCCCCGTTTGCTTTCGGAAATCGCGGCCCTGTTGCCGGCCCTGACTGAACTAAATCCCGGCGGATTGGATTCACAGCCCCGTTGGCTGCCGGTGCTGGTCGATTATCTTTTGGTTTTTCTTGAATTTCCGATCTTCGCCGCAAAGGATTCATATCCGCTCTAGCCTCGCGATAGTTTTCTGCTGCTTCGAGCAGTTCCGATACTGTTCTAAGTTTTCTTTCTCTAAGGTGGATGGCAAGTCCTGGCGCGCATTCGGTGAAAATTTGTTCGCGGAGGATTAATTCCCGCAGATCGCCGTAAACACTCTCTGCACCACTCAGTTCGACCCACTTGTCAAAGTAATGAATGAGACGGACGCCGAACTGCACGTACGCCTCGCCGGACTGTATCCGCGCCTCCCAAAATTTCCGGCGGAAGCCCTCTTCGGTGAGCTCATAGGCGCGCAAAATCGAATCCTTGACCTTATCATAATCACCTCTCACCCTGTTCGGCGAGCTTGCTACTGGACACCGTGACAGAGGGGCACCAAAGAAGAGATACAAAGACTGTCTCAAAAAGTCACTTAGTGCCTGCCAAATCGACCACCACCAGTGGTCTTCGCTTGCTGTGGACCGTGACACCTGGCGCTCCACCATTTACAAGGCAGCTGTCTCCTTTGAGGACTCTCGCAGAGCTAGCCTTAAGGACAAGCGGCTCAGGAGAAAAAAACAGAGATGCCGCAACTCAGAACCCTGGCCATACCTCCCCCTGCAGCCACTGCGGTCGAACCTGCCTGTCCCGGATTGGCCTCCGCAGCCACGAACAAGCCTGCAGACGTCGTGGGCAACTCCTATAAAATCTTCGTTCGCGAAGTCAAGCCAAGATGGAATCATGCATAGCACAAATTGTCTTGCCACCTCAGGTTCTGCTCACATTTACTCACTCGCTCATTCCACATAACAGCACTGCAAATGTACAATAATAATAATAATAATAATAATAATAATAATAATAATAATAATAATAATAATAATAATAATAATAATAATAATAATAATAATAATAATAAGTACTGTTACACTATAAGTGTATACGACCAATATCTCGGTCGGGTAATTTTATAATTTCCCTTGATATGAAAATAACGAGGGCATAATTAGTACCACGGGCTCACGTGGAGTTGACAAGTGGCCGGCCCTACTAAGCTGGGACTAATGAGAGTCAGTAATAGGTCCCTGGTCAGCTAAGATCAGAGGACGCTGGCCACCATAATAGATGTGGAATAATTATGAGAGACAGTAATGGGTTCCTTTGATAGCTAGGATCAGAGGACGCCGACCACCATAATAGATGTGGAATAATTAGGAGAGACAGTAATGAGTTCCTGGTCAGCTAAGATCAGAGGACGCTGACCACCATAATAGATGTGGAATAATTATGAGAAACAGTAATGGGTTCCTTTGATAGCTAGGATCAGAGGACGCTGACCAGCATAATAGATGTGGAATAATTATGAGAGACAGTAATGGGTCCCTGGTCAGCTAGGATCAGAGGGCGCTATCCACCAGAGCAGATGGGGGGATAGATTATGGGTGACAGTAATAGCCCCTTTGACTGGTTGAGACAAAGGGGCGATGCCCTCTGCCAAAACGGGTATATATATAGTAAAAGACAGCTCACAACGAAGGGAACGAGATAGAGAGAGAGAGCTCACAACGAAGGGAACGAGATAGAGAGAGAGAGCTCGCACAATGAAGAGAACGAGATAGATAGAGAGCACACAACGAAGAGAGAGAGATAGATAGAGGGAGCTGAGAAGCGAGAGACCGAGCTCCGGTATTTTCGCCATTTTAGTATGCCATGCTAGTAGGTTGGTTGTGCCCAACCTATTAGACCCACGATGACCAAGAAATAAAAGACTCTTCTGGAAACACTCTTGGCTGGCTGCGTCTTCCATCTACAACACCTTGCGTGTGGCTGCGGTAGTGTAACACTACCTTATCTTCTTATTTGGTGCCGTGACTCAGGATCTCGGAACGGGAAGAAACAGAGGAACGAAGAAACAGAAAAACTAGACTATCAGCACCAAATCGACAGCCAACGACGCAAGGGTGGAAGAGCAGACCAGAAAGAGAAGAGAAGAGTGCAAGCCAACAACCCGAAGAGAAGAGAAGAGTTCGAGCCCACTTCAAGAAAAGCAGAGTTCGAGCCCACGTCAAGGAAAAGCAGAGTTCGAGCCCACGTCAAGGAAAAGCAGAGTTCGAGCCCACGTCAAGGAAAAGCAGAGTTCGAGCCCACTTCAAGAAAAGCAGAGTTCGAGCCCACGTCAAGGACAAAACAGAGTTCGAGCCCACGAGACGTCTGCGACTCATTCAAGACCAACAGCCGAAAGGATCACGGGGTAAGTGACTTTTTTCGTTTAACCCTTGTTGAGTCTTATATAGGAGCCAGACCAGTTAGCTAGAGTTGTGTTGTTGTTACAGTTAAAAAGAAACAAAAATGGCAGAGGAAGTGTTTAGGATTTTAGGCGAAAAAGTAGAGGAAATGAGTCAGGCGATTAACGCCCAGAGTATAGGGCAGATGGTAGGAACGTTTGACGGAAAGCCTACCAAATTTAGGGAGTGGATAAAAGAAATTGACAAATATGCAGTGCTAATAAAAGCCCTCAACAGGCGCCCCGTCATTGCTTATCAAGCAAGCTCGGGGGTGGTGAGTGATTTTATCCATCGATTCTTACAAACGGAAGCGGCAGGGGATTGGGATGAACTGAAAAGGCAGCTAACCGTAAGGTTCGGCGAAATCGCCGATGAAAATCATGCTCTTGCGTTGCTACAGCGGGTGAAACAAAACCCAAGGGAAAGTGTGCCTCTGTACGCAGAGCGACTAATGACTCTGGCCGGCGAAGCCTTCCCGAGTCAGATGGGCGCTGCTGTGGTACAACGGCAACTAATAAATTTCTTTGTTGACGGATTGGCGCACGACTTTCTTAAGATGAAAGTCCTGAGGGACAACTCAAATACGTTAGATAGGGCCGTGCAGGTGGCCATGCAGGAGGAAAACCTTCGCCATAGGTTTGAGCTACGCACGATAAACAATCGGCCAGTTAGTCAGCCGAGAGCGACAGCTAGGGGTGGAGAAGAGGCTATGGAAGTAGACCATGCTCGTCACCGTAATTGTTTTAAATGCGGGAGAGTAGGGCACCAGGCACGAAATTGCCGAGTGATAGGGACGGTTGGTCAGCAAACAATGCGTCCCCCGATTCAATGCTGGAAGTGTGGGGAACGAGGTCACATTCAGCGGGAATGTAGAAAGGCCAGAAACAGGCGGCCACAAGGTCAAAGAAGGTTTCCGCCGAGGCAGGAAAACTAGCAGGTTCTGCGGCACACGAAGCCGTTACGCAGGACCGGAAAAGTAGAAAGAGTCAGTTGTTTAGCATTAATGTAGCGGGTAGCCCTAAGTGCATAGTGTTCAAAATTGGGAAGCAAAGATTTCGTAGCTTGATCGATACGGGAGCAGAGGTGTCTTTGATTAGCAAGGGGGCTTACGATAAACTCAGTCATAAGCCAAAGTTAGGAAAGGGAGATGTGTCGTTACAGTCAGTTAGTGGAGAAGCTTTACAAGTATTGGGGAGTTCAGAATTAGAATTTACGATAGCGGGGCAAAAGTTTAAACATAAGTTCTACGTGGTATCAGGGCTCAACAGGAACTTTATTTTGGGAAATGACTGGTTAGACAAAAACGGGGTGAGGATTTATTTTGACTTGAAGAAACTCAGAGTCGGAAGTGTTTATGTGCCCTATGAACAGGACATCCACATTTCGTCTTTGGTCAGAGTGACTAAGACGAAAGTGGTAAAACCTCAGACGGCAGAAGTATTCCAGGTACGGATGAAGAATGCTCCGTATTTTGCAAGAGAGACACTCTTAGAGATTTCGGAAACAGACAAGGGATTTATAGCACAAAAACCGGGACTGTTAGTGACAAGCACGGTAGTCAAGCAAAATAATCACCAGACGTATCCCATACTGATAGTAAACAACACAAACAAGACGTATAGAGTTAGAAGGGGTTGTGTTGTAGGGAAGGTAACAGCAGTTCAGAAAGTACACGAAGTACAGATAGGGTCGGTTGATCGGCAGGTATCGGCAGTCGACTTGACGGAAGTCACTGCGCCGGAGAAGATGAAAGATGTAGTGTCAGAGCTCATTACGAACAATCAAGACTTGTTCGCGAATAGCGACCTTGATTTAGGGGCTACTGACACTGTCACGATGAAACTAGATACCGGCGATCATCCTCCCATTAGGATAAAACCGTATAGAATCCCGCTTCAAGATAGAGAGATTGTTGACAAGGCTCTAGAAGAGATGTTACAGGCAGGTGTGATAAGACGTTCTCAGTCCCCATGGTCTTTTAGTTTAGTGATTGTATCCAAGAAGGATGGGTCGAAACGTTTATGTGTTGACTTTAGAAAACTGAATGAGGTTACAAAGAAAACATCGTACCCACTACCGCTGATAGATGACATTTTGTCACTGCTTGGAAAGGCCAAGTATTTTACCAGTCTGGACCTTAAGTCGGGATACTGGCAGGTCAAGATGGCGGATCAGGAGAGTAGGGATAGAGTAGCATTTGCATGCCACAAGGGATTATTCGAATTCACGAAAATGCCTTTTGGTTTGGTGGGAGCACCGGGATTGTTCATGATGCTTATGAATATCGTGCTAGCCGGTTTAGAAAGCTTTACCTGTGCCTATCTCGATGACATTTTGATCTTCTCAGAAACAATAGAAGACCATCTGTGTCACCTTCAGACAGTCTTTGATCGATTGAGACAGCATGACCTGAAGCTGAAACTCAAGAAGTGTCAGTTCTTTGAGGAAGAAACCAAATACTTAGGGTTTGTCATTAGTAACAAGGGGATAAAACCGGATGAGGAAAAGGTAAAAGTCATTAGGGCTATGGCGGCTCCGACCTGTGTCAGAGAGTGCCGTTCGTTCATTGGTATGATTGGGTTTTACAGGAAAATGATTCCTAATTTCTCCCAGATGGCTGAACCAATCATAGCACTGACACGAAAGTATGCGAGATTCAGTTGGACAGAGGAATGCCAGAAAGCGTTTGATTTGATGAAGGAAACGTTAGCTGTAGCACCAGTGTTAGCCTATCCAGATACACGGCGTCCGTACATCCTTTACACGGATGCCAGCGACACATGCGTGGGGGCATGTCTCGCGCAAAAATGTGATGAGGATTCAGACATTTCCCCAGGCTCAAAGGTAGAAAGACCTATTTATTTTCTATCCCATAAACTTAGTACTAGCCAAAGAAAATGGTCGACAATAGAGAAAGAGGCTTTTGCGATCCATTATGCGCTTCAAAAGCTAAATCACTATTTGCATAATGCGGAGTTTGTCATCCGCACGGATCACATGCCTCTTAAGTATTTGCTTAATTCACCAATGCAAAATAAGAAGGTGCAGATGTGGGCCCTTGGCATTTCAGGATATAACTGTACTATTGAATATATCCCAGGTCCTCAAAATGTTTTGGCAGACTTACTATCCAGAATGCCGAGTGGTACTCACATGCCAGAGCATGAGGAAGAAGTAGAGGTAACCAGAGAGGTCAATGACAATGCTTTTGTCATTGGAGTCATAAACTCCAACCAATTCACACCCAAGCAGTTCGCTAGTTGTACAGTAAGGGCAGGGTGTGACGAGAAGCTGGAAAAAGTTGATCTTCCAGGGTTTGATATTATTGAGGAACAGGAGAAGGATTCTGAAATAGTGCGCTTAAAGGACTTATTGATTAGTGGACAAGGAACCATGACAGTCAACAGGAGGTACATGCTGATAGAGGATGTTCTATATTTCTTGTCTCATCCTGATGATGAACCAGTAGCCAGATTGTATGTTCCGTCTCACTTGGTAGAGTACGTAGTCAGACAGTACCATGACGAAAATGGTCACTTAGGAATAGACAAGACTCATGACACAGTCAGTAGAAAGTATTACTGGCCTAACATGTACAAACAACTGTATGAATATGTTAGTGGGTGTGTCATCTGTCAGTCTAGAGTGTTACAAAAGAAAAGGGCCCCCGTACAGGAAATGGACATTCCTCCATACCCATTCGCTAAGTTGTCATTGGACTTAGCAGGTCCGTTTGACCGCTCCCTTAGCGGGAATCGCTATGTCATAGCATTCATCTGTCATCTGACAGGTTGGGTAGAGGCGTTCCCTGTACCAGATAAAACGCCGCAGTCAGTGGTACAGCTGCTCGTAGAAGAAATTCTACCCAGACATGGCTGTCCATTGCAGATAGTATCAGACAATGGATCTGAGAATGTGAATAGGGTTATGGCAGAAACGCTGGCAGAACTGAACATAGATCATGTCACGACCAGTCTTTATCATCCGCAGTCCAATGCTAAGGTCGAACGTTTCCATAGAACTTTTAACGACATTCTGTCCAAAAAGATACAAGAAGATTTTTTCGACATGGGACGTGCATATTAACCAGGTACTAGCAGCTTATAGGGTTTGTGTTTCGGAAACTACGCAGGAATCTCCGTTCATTTTACTGTACGGTCGCGATCCAGTGCTACCGTTAGATAACATCCTTAGACCCCGAAGAAAATACGCTGGTGAAGATTTTCACAAGATAGCGCTTGAGCAGCAACACAAGGCCTTCACCCAGGTGTATCGGCGAATTAAGAAAGCACAGAAGAAGGGGGCTAAGTATGCTAATAGAGGTGTACAGCCTGTCGAGATTAAGGTCGGTGACCCAGTGTACCTTCGTAATCACCGTAGACACAATAAGTTAGACAGTAAGTGGAGGTCGCACTATAGAGTGGTGGAAAAATTGTCGCCTGTCACATTCAGGGTGCGACATCATCTAGATGGCACGGAGGTCAGTTCACACGCTGAACACTTGCGGATAGCCAAAATTAGCGAGTGGCCTATTCCAAAAGCCAGGGGGAGAACATTACGTAAAGCCACACAGGTTGTAGCTCCAGAATCATCCGATAGCGACAGTGACGATGCAGTAGGGCAAGAGAACGCACGAGACAGACTGACTAGGGGGGTGCGAAAAGAGCGTGAGAATTCTTCGTCCGAGGAGGACGTTCCGTTAATGGAGTTAAGAAAGCGCCTAAAGACAAGAGAGAAAAGATCTCTCTCAGCAGTAAACGTTAGTTGTAACAAGGGCACATCAGACAGTTCTGATGATGGGGAGATCGACGACAATCGTTCGATTCAGCCTAGTTTACAGACTAATGGGGTTAGGGAAATTCTAGAAGCGATACTGACTCTTCTGCCAAAGAAGGCTTCAAATTAGAAATGCGACTCTCAGACGGTATCTGAGAGAGGACTATTGTAATGTGTAAATCATGAAGCATGATTTGAGTTTTGTCAGAGACAGTGGTATAAGTCTCTGGTGGTATCTTGTATGTTGCAGACAACAACAAGATGAAGTTTTTCTTGAGTCTGATAGTATTGGGGCTAGCGCAGGGTTTAAATATTAATCACAATGTCGTATTTCAAAAACTTGATGAAGTTACCACTAGTAACTGGAGATTCAGGTCGGCCTGCGCCAGAATCAATGACGGCTCAGTATGACTTAGAATCCACAACAATAGCAGTAGACGCGCAACGTACGCGGTTCGCGTTCCTTACGGAAGCTGAACTTGAAGCTCGTTCCAAACCCTTGATAGGATTCTGTGCGATTCGAAGTGCAATATATCCTATAAACATTAATCAATTTTGTGTTACGGCGCTGTTTTTAAACAATTCAGACGTAATTGCAACACACTGCCAAACAAAGGTCAAGTTGGGTACAGTGTTACCTATGGCACGGTATATAATGGATGGGCTATGGGTCATTAGTAATCATAGTCCACTAAAGATGAGTATTAGTTGTCACGGTAAAGGGGTCACGTACCAACAAATCAACCCACCATTATCGCTAATCCGCCTCAATGAATCATGTACGGCTATTAGTGATAGATTGATGTTAACCCCTTACTACCAACAAGAGAGCCAGTATCAGGTGGAAGACAAATTGATAGGATGGATGGAAAACTATGCATTTTCCAATATAACGTTATGGAAACCATTTCATAGCGCTTGACCAGACTACGATCCCATCTCTTTGCCCAAAGAGTTAGAGGAAATTAAGGAAATGCCAATGGATCATCTAATTGCTCGACTTCAGAGCATGCGATTCGTTAAGCCAAAACAAGAATGGGCGATATGGAAACAGATCATCATTGGTTCTATCGTAGGGACAGTTGTAGTGATCATAATTGGGGTAGAGTGTAAACGATATAAAAAGAAAACTAGCGCATGGTTTGGCTCCATATTATCACGACTCAGGAAGGGTGAACGTGAGGTCACTGTGCCTACGTTGATTTCGGCGGCTGTGCAATCAGCAGACGTGAATGACGTCGCAAGAGCGAAGGACTCTACGCCGATGATGGAGGGAGGAGTGCAGTTACTCCCCGCCTCGAACGTTGTCAAGTTTTACCCGTCGTTGGGGTAACCAAGGATCAACGCTGTTGCGATCCAGGAAGAATCGTGAAGAATAACGAACACATGTGCAAAGACATAACTGAGTCGACGATTTTGATGTGAACATTTATTGGCGTGATTACGCCGGACAATAATAATTTTTAATAAGGAGTGATCGATTTAAATAAGCGGTCATTCCGAAAAAATGATGTATTTTGTGGATAACATGTTTAATTGTTTGAAATGATTTTGTGGTTTGAATATTGTGTAATGAAAAAAAAACGAATCTTGTGAATTAAGATTCCTTTTTTTTTCGGGTAGGTTTGGGAGGAATGTTACACTATAAGTGTATACGACCAATATCTCGGTCGGGTAATTTTATAATTTCCCTTGATATGAAAATAACGAGGGCATAATTAGTACCACGGGCTCACGTGGAGTTGACAAGTGGCCGGCCCTACTAAGCTGGGACTAATGAGAGTCAGTAATAGGTCCCTGGTCAGCTAAGATCAGAGGACGCTGGCCACCATAATAGATGTGGAATAATTATGAGAGACAGTAATGGGTTCCTTTGATAGCTAGGATCAGAGGACGCCGACCACCATAATAGATGTGGAATAATTAGGAGAGACAGTAATGAGTTCCTGGTCAGCTAAGATCAGAGGACGCTGACCACCATAATAGATGTGGAATAATTATGAGAAACAGTAATGGGTTCCTTTGATAGCTATGATCAGAGGACGCTGACCAGCATAATAGATGTGGAATAATTATGAGAGACAGTAATGGGTCCCTGGTCAGCTAGGATCAGAGGGCGCTATCCACCAGAGCAGATGGGGGGATAGATTATGGGTGACAGTAATAGCCCCTTTGACTGGTTGAGACAAAGGGGCGATGCCCTCTGCCAAAACGGGTATATATATATAGTAAAAGACAGCTCACAACGAAGGGAACGAGATAGAGAGAGAGAGCTCACAACGAAGGGAACGAGATAGAGAGAGAGCTCGCACAATGAAGAGAACGAGATAGATAGAGAGCACACAACGAAGAGAGAGAGATAGATAGAGGGAGCTGAGAAGCGAGAGACCGAGCTCCGGTATTTTCGCCATTTTAGTATGCCATGCTAGTAGGTTGGTTGTGCCCAACCTATTAGACCCACGATGACCAAGAAATAAAAGACTCTTCTGGAAACACTCTTGGCTGGCTGCGTCTTCCATCTACGACACCTTGCGTGTGGCTGCGGTAGTGTAACAGTACTTGTATAGCGCCTAGCCTCAGATTACAGCTATAGGCGCTTAACAAAAACTAATTGTACAAAAATAACTAATTACAAAAATACATTTTACAAAAAGTACAAAAACAAAATACAACGCACTCTGTAAACAAGCTATAAGGTCACCATTCAAAAGTGCTACGCTTATGGACTTATACTCGCATTCACACACACACCCACACACACACACACTACTTCTTACATAAATAGAGATGACTTTAACATGACAGGTGTGTGACAAAGTCATTTGTAGCAGACAGAAAAAATATGGGTCTTTAGGGCTCGCTTGAATGCCTCTCTCGAATCCACGTATCTCAGTTCGCGTGGGAGGTCATTCCAAACAACTGGGCTCTGGTATCTGAATGACCTCTCACCAAACGACTTTGTTTTGACAAGAGGGATACGTAAAACTCGAGAGTTGGCAGCAGAGCGCAAATTCTGTCTTGAGGGCGTATACAGCTGGAGAAGAGAGGATTCGCACAGAAGATGGAGACAAATTGTCAGCAACTGACAAGTGTGAAGCAGAGTCAATACACGAAGTACTGCAACAGTCAGCGTGAGACACGGTTGTATGTGTATGCACGTGCGACACACACTGCGACTGAAGAGTACAGACTGAAGTAGGCCAGTCACTGACAGACGTCACAGGCCTCCAGTTGAAGTCAAGTGCAGTTGGACCAAAGGGTGCATGCGCACTGTTGAAGATAGGCGCAGCCGCTGTAGCCGCATTGCAGAGCAGGGCCTGCGGTAACACAGGTGAACTGGTCTCAACTAGTTCATGGCTGTGCACTGCTATGGCAAACAGTTCAAGCCAGAAACACAAAAGTGAGTACCCACATAACTCTCATGTCCGGTGGTACAACTGCACAAAACGTACACCAAAATGTAGCCCAGGACATCAGCAACAAGTTGGTGATAGAAAATCCAATGTAGCATTCAATAATCCAAATAATAGAGACAAAAATGGGAGAGGGCACACTCAAGCTGCCATAGCGAGTGAACACCAAGCCCCAAGTCCCATACAATGACTCGGGGGGGGGGGGGGGGGGAGGGGGGGAGGGGGGGGGGTAAAGCCCGTCGACAAGGCATCTTGCGGCCGGCGTTAGTGGTCTCATCCCGGCCTCTTTCCGACCCGAACCTCCCTGACAAAACAGAATGCTAAGACATCCCTATGTCTCCTGAACACAGACATGTTTTTTCTGTTAACCTTTTTTTTTATCCTGATACACCCATTGCTTGAAAAACATTTGAAAAATGATAGTTCCAGTGTTGTGCCAGAATAGCTTGGCGCCTCAGGCTATTCTGGCACCAGCCTTGAGCTAAAACAGTTGGTCTATCTCCTAATCTGTAATGTAACCTTCATAGGACAGTAAGCAAATGTTACAAAATTAGCCTCATGATATAATGGGTTAAGTCCCTACTTTACTAAAGCTAGTACATGCACATGAAAGTGTTGTATTCCTTGGTCACGAGGAATCACACTCATAAATAGCATTACTCATTTTCACTAGGGTAGTACAACAAGTGTAAGTTAACTCATTCTACCCCAACACCGAAATCCTTAAATTTTGCCGTTGTCCTCTGAAGACTGCATTGCTCTGCAGGACACAAATAGACCATGATAGTTCAAGTGTGGTGCCAGAACAGCTTGGCGCCCATAGGCGCCAAGCTATTCTGGCATCACACTTGAACTATCATGGTCGATCCTTATCTTCCTGTGGTGTGTCTGGGGTAGAATGAGTTAAACAATGAGTAGTGATGATTTACGAACCGAGACATTGTTTTAATACACAAGTTTTGGATGCGAGGTTTTGCCGAGAATCCAGAACTGTATGTCTAATGTCAAATGTCGAGGCTAAATATCATAACCACGGAGTGCATAACGTATTTATCCCACTGTCGAGTGATCCCTATTTTATATCATGCCAGTTTGTCGGTTGGTTAACTCGATAGAGCCTACACAAGCGTCTAATTTTATTTTGAAAATTAATAGCTTCCATTGCTCGGTATTTTCACAGCTGCGATGCTAACCCTTTGCGTGTCGGGAACGGGTTTAGTCGCGATGATTCCTGAAGGAATCATCGCAAGGAATCATCGCAACTAAAACCGCTAACGACACGCAAAGGGTTAACAATTTGTTATCACGTAATTTCGCTCCAAGGAACTCAATTTACCGTCAAATGTGGCTCTGGTCTGAGTGTAGGTTTCCACTGAGAAAGTGAGAACCCAGTCAGCAGTGTAGAGATGCTGAAATATTCAGTGACTTCATTAGCTCAATCAGTTTTATGTATGGAATTAAAGAAATGAAATGCATCATCGTTCAGGGTTAGTTGCAAAAGAAGTTAAAGACTGTATAGCTTGTAATCTACAACCAAACAAACGCAACAGGCAGCGCAGAGAATGAACCAGACATTTCATTCCTTTAATTCCATGTATACAAATGATTAAACGAGTGCAGGCACTGAGCATTTTAATCTCAGTGTATGGTCAAAATTGACCATAATGATTAAAATGCTTAGCGATAAATATTTTCCGACTTTTACTAATTTTCTCAATGGGACCAATCAAGGATACTTTCATGTGAACACGCAAGGACCAGATGGTGATGTCTACGCACAAGTGGTGAAGCACTCAAAGAAACGTAATCCTGGGATGGAATCCACCCAGCAGAAACGGGAGGGTGATAGCGGAGATGCTAACAAGCCGAGTGGCAAGCCGAAACCCCCCGCTAAGCCCAAACCAGCAGTAAAACACAAGCCTTCTCGAATTCAGAGCGCAGCAAAGGGAAAGCTGATTTTTTAATATAATTATTATTTTTTTTAAATATCTATTATTTATTTTTGTTGTTGTTGTTGTTGTTGTTGTTGGGAGGGGGTGGGGAGGAGGGGGGGGGGGTTTGGAGTCAACATAGAGCATACTGTAACAGTGACTTTTTTCTTATGTGTACAACCCGTTCATATCCCCTTTTATTTACAGAGTGAGTGCGTTCTATTTTTTCTCCTTTTTAATATTATTTTTATGTGTTGTAAAGCGCTCCGAGCTTGCTGTCCATGGGAAGGGCGCTATATAAAAGCTATGTAATATTATTATTATTATTATTATTATTATGTCGTCCATTATATGATCGTCTAGCTCCACGAGGACCAGTAAGGCCAGGTCAGACTCAACAGTGACCTCTCAGAACCATTCCCCATTCTCAACGGCGTGAAGCAGGGCTGCGTGCTGGCACCGACCCTCTTAACCATCTTCTTTAGCATGATGTTGAAGCAGGCCACAGTGGACCTCGACGATGACGACGCAGTGTACATCAGGTATCGTCTCGATGGCAGCCTGTTCAACCTCAGACGACTGCAGGCCCACACCAAAATCCTAGACCGACTGATTCGTGAGCTGCTCTTTGCTGATGACGCTACCCACGTTGCACAAACAGAGAGAGTCTTGCGGCGCATCTCGTCCTGCTTTGCAGATGCTGCCCAGCTCTTTGGTCTTGAGGTCAGTCTGAAAAAGACAGAGGTCCTTCATCAGCCGGCACCCATGGAAGAGCATCACCCTCCCCACTTCATTATCGGCGAGTCCGAACTGAAGTCCGTACACCAGTTCACCTACCTTTGCTGCATCATCACGTCAGACGCCAAGCTGGACAAGGAGCTCGACAACAGGCTCGCAAAAGCAAACAGTGCTTTCCGGCGACTATATAAGCGGGTGTGGAACAATCAACAGCTGAAAAAAAGGCACCAAGATCAGCGTGTACAGAGCTGTCGTCCTCACCACCCTGCTGTACGGTTCCGAGTCCTGGGCCCTCTACCGCAGCCAACTACGACACCGCGAACGCTTCCACCAGCGCTGCCTGCGTACCATCCTGGGCATTCACTGGAGTGACTATTTCACCAACGTCGAGGTCCTTGAACAGGCGGAAACTGTGAGCATCGAGGCTTTGCTGCTGCGTACACAGCTTCGCTGGGCGGGGCACGTCTCCAGGATGGAGGATCATCGCCTACCCAAGATCACTCTGTTCGGCGAGCTCGCCACTGGACACCGAGACAAGGGGCACCAAAGAAGAGATACAAAGACGGTGTCAATAAGTCACTTAGTGCCTGTCAAATCGACCACCGCCAGTGGTCTTCGCTTGCTGCGGATCGTGACACCTGGCTCTCTACCATTTACAAGGCAGCTGTCTCCTTTGAGGACTCTCGCAGAGCTAACCTTAAGGACAAGCGCCTCAGAAATAAAAAAAACAGAGTTGTCGTAACTCAGAACCCTAAACAGACGGCTTCCCCTACAGCCACTGCGGTCGAACCTGCCTGTCCCGGATTGGCCTCCGCAGCCACGAAAATGCCTGCAGACGACGTGGGCAAGCCCTATAGAATCTTCGTTCGCGAAGTCAAGCCAAGAGAGAGATTATGTACCGTTTGCGGGAGTACTCAACTGAGCGATCCATTCTGGGAGTACGCTACAACTGCACTTCTATTCAAATGAGATGCTGAGCATCTCATATGAATAAAAGTGTAATTCTGGTATACTGCCCGAATGGATCAATATTGAGCATGTACTCCCGCAAAAATGTATGGTCTCTGCCATATTACAGCTTTTACCATGGTATTGTATAAGATACATTTTAACCCGGTCAGCGCCGAGAAAATTTGTGTATCGTCCAACAGCAAGAGGTATAGAACCTTATGTAGGTATACTCACACACCAGATAGTTGGGGGTAGCGCTGGCAGAATTGTACACAAACCAAGGGGAATCACTCAGCGCTGGACAGACAAACAGATCCCCTACCCCCGCCTATCAGGCACCCATTCGCCAGCCCACAGAGAAATACGCAGGTATAGACAAAGACGATCATCTGCATCCTCAAAAGAATGCATCAAGTCTTTTTAATATTCCATGTCTTTCTCCGGAACTTAGGAAGTAGGCAGGAGAAACATACATACACAAACACGAAGGTGAATTACTATATGTAGGTATAGCAACTGCGGGGGCTCATAAGGATGTACACCGCCTTTTGCTGACACCAATTTGAATCCACGTTCCTGGGACAGCTAGGGCTTTTAGGAGTTAAATCAATGAAGATTGCAGAAACACAATCTGCGTCAAATTTCACCGAAGGGGATAAACTAGTGCAGTTAACCAGTAACATTGAAATAGACAACGACAATAGAGATTCTTCACCTTTTTAGTGCAGCATAATTTAAATTAATTTGTTTCAATGATCATGATTGGCTGCCGAAGCTGAGAGCAGATCTACGTTCCAAACACCTTTGACGCCGCACAGGAAGACGACAGTTTTGCACCGTCACCCAAGACAAAATCACTTACATTTTGTCTGTATAAAAAAAATCTTCAGCGCTTGCCAAGAAAGCTGACTAATTTACAAAGAAGTACCCAACAGAGAAAGGAACACGCTTAGGAAAGACGGGTACAACACAATTTATTAATATTTTTATGGTAAATACCCTTTGTCAAAATAGATAAACAAACAAACAGAGAGATTAGCCGCTACTTATCTTCATTGGCAGAAAGAATGTGGAAACTCCGTCACATTGCCATACATTGATGCAATACATAGGGTTGCCACATTTCTTCTGCCAATGAAGATAAGTAGCGGCTAATCTCTCTGTTTGTTTGTTTGTCTATTTTGACAAAGGGTATTTACCCGAAATATTAATAAATTGTGTTGTACCCGTCTTTTCTAAGCGTGTTTCTTTCTCCGTTGGGTACTTCTTTGCATATTACACGCTTGGCAGTCACCTTTTTGGTCTGGATTGACTAATTTACAGTCGCAAAATGTATTTCATTCTGATGTATGCTATTAGCAAAATGTCTTTTAAAACACCACATCAACCCCAAAATGAATATTTCCAGAATGCTTTGCATTTGTGAGAAGTTGATCGAAAGAAAACGCCGATATATGATTTTTGTAAAGGTGCTTGCGGGCGGTTCAAATTGTCGCTTGAAGCAGCGCTTAGCTGGGATTGAAACAAAGTTTAACGCCACTCTGAGAGTTGAATTCAACTCCGTATCCACTTTCAATCCATATAAAACTGGTCCTATTTCTTCCGAGGCTCTTTTAAGTTAAAATACACTAACCACTCGCCTGCAGCGTTAGGGCTCCCGTTGTGTTGGTATGCGAAACAAAGTCGCTAACAACGAAGCCGATTATGGACCGGACGAGTGTGCGAGGCGCGCGTTGAAGTTGATCGGATTGAAGGCAAATTAACTGTTGAACTTGGTCGAGACATTGAAGCATCTGCTATCACCTTAAAGGCGAAAGCAGACAAATCAGGCCTCGAGCAAGGTCAACATAAAAATTACCTTAAATCTGATCATCTTTCAAAACACGCTTCACACACCCATCCGCTCCATCATTATCTTGGTTAGTTCGGGTTTAACGTCCACAGCACCGAGGTGATCATGGACGGCCCTGACGGGCGGGTTATGGGGGACAGGGAAAACTATTGCCTATGGAGTACGACCTGAACACTCATCAACTCAGGTGCACTCCAACTGTGCCACTTTCATTTATCATGACCTTTCAACGGACATGCTATTGAACAAATGCGTTTTTTTCCCCTGAATTTTGAGTCCAGCTACCGGGACCGGGACGGGATTCGAACCCACGACCCGGCGATTCCCTTCGCTCTCCTGCTCCGACGTTTAACCGCCTAAGCTATTTCGGACTCTATATCATTAGCTTAGATGGCGGCATTGTTTATATAGTCAAACCACGTGAGCCCTGAAGTTGCAAGCGATTGGCTGTCGCGTTTCAACTTGAAGTAGCATACAAAGAAAACAGGACCCCTCTATTTGGGTTGAAAGTTGATACGGAGTTGAATTAATGCAACTCTCTGACTGGCGATCAACTTCGGTTCAATCCCCGATAAGCGCTGTTTCAGGCGTTTCGACCCGCAAGGTTGATCGGACTGCAAGCAGCTTAAGCGACAGATTGGTCGAACGAGTGTTCGAACGTGACACGATCACCGAATTAACGCATTGTGCCCCGAGGTGGAAATACCTTACTGTTGGAGATGTTCTCTGAAGACTGCATTACAAGTTAACAGACAAATCGACCATGATAGTACAAGGGCGGCGCCAGGAAAGCTTAGCGCCCATCGGCACCAAGCTATTCTGGCGCCACCCTTGAACTATCATGGTCGATCTATTTCTTGCTGTGGTGTATCGGAACTAAGTTTTAAAAAGGTGACCTAATATATGTCGCGTCTTTGTCTGCCCTTTTATTTCAACGATTGAATCAAATTCGTACATAATATCTATGTACTTGACATGTACGAAAAGTAAACACCTCTGTTATGTTTATCGTAGATCGGAGGATGCTCCTGATGAGTACAATATGCTTAACCTGGTGGATCCTCATGCTGTACGACGTAACAAGTCCGATCCGGACTACTGCCACATTGGTTCCATTTGAAAGAGAAAAAAAAAAGATTTTGCATGGAGCTTGTTGCAAACCTGCTTTGAAACCTGTATTATTTTGCAATCAGCTTTAAAACGGTAATGTATTATTGAACCAGCTTTGAAAATATATTATTACAAACGGTTTTGAAAACTGTGTTAACACAACAGGTCTTGAAAAGAGTATTCTTACAAACGCGACATTGAGAACTGTATTATTACAACCAGTTTTGAACCTGTGTTAACTCACTCGAGACGTGCCGCCTCAAGATACGCGGCATAAGCGTATGCCTCGTATTCGGAGGCGGTACGTCTCGAGTGAGTTAAAACAACCGTCTTTGAGAACTGTATTATTACAACGAATTTTGAACACTGTGTTATTACCACCCTCTTTGAAAATAGTATTAACTTTGGTTTCGCTTTTAAAGATCAGTAAACACTACACAACTGCACGAGGTATAGGTCCTCATGAGCCCCCGCAACTGCGGGGGCTCATGATGACCAATGCCTCTTGCTATCCCTCTAAATGCATCTATGTTCCTAGGACGAACAAGGTTTCAGAAACACGACGTGCGATCATTGACAGTGAATTGGTAGCGCTACCATGGGAGAGCGCCATATCCATATAAACGGTGGAAAGTGGTACATTGTTTCGTGTCTATGTCTTCACGGATGCAGAATGATATGGAGAGGTCGGGAGAGAAATGGAACGGTAATAAGAACGTGTGTCGGTGTGTGCATGTAACTATAAGCTCTTGCCTTTATTATGCTAGTTCTAATGGGTCTTCGGTCGTTTATTTATACCATTCAGGCCCGACGTACTACAGCAGGAGATCAATCGGCGCCAAGCTAATCTGGCACTACCCTTGAATTATCATGGTCGACGCATCTCCTGCAAATAGTGCATAGTCGGTAGATGGCGCCTCCAAAATTTGAGAAATACGGCATTGGGGCTGAATGAGTTAATAATGTACTCATTTGGATTCATGCAGGCCCAAAAAAATTAATCTGCCGAACGCGTACACTTCTCGCCATAGAATGATAATGAGTGCAACGTATTTTTGCTTATGTGTCCACTTTAAAATAGGGTTTTAACAATGTGACTGTCGGTAGCGATTTTGGTAGCGATGATTGCTGCGACTTAAACCTCTACCGACAGTCAAAGGGTTTAAAACCCTACAGTGTCATGAACTTTTTTTTTTGTATTTGTTTTTCTAAGCTTGCCCCTTCCTTGTAGACACTTTTATAGAGATAAGTCATTGTGATCGATACAAGTAAAAGGTATTTATTTTAGATTGAAAAAAAAAATGAGCTCGGAGCGGAGTTGAACACACCGTAAAAAAGGTTAATCCATTCGAGACGTGCCGCCTCCGGATACTCGGCTTTAAGCCGCATATCCGGAGGCGGCACGTCACGAATGAGTTAACGCTGCAGAACACAACCAGCTGCAAGAGACATAGATCCTCATGAGCCCCCGCTGTTGCGGGGGCCCATGAAGATCTATGTCTCGTGCCGACGCCGCTTTGTATCCATGTTCCTTGGACGGCGTGGACTCTTTGTGGGTGAATTGACGAAGATTTCAGAAACACACGTCTGCGCCCGCTGGCAGGGTAGGGGTTATTACTTGATTACATCAGGCAGTATTTGGAGAAATATTGATGCTTGAAATGTACATGACAAAAACATAAATTATAAAGAAGTGAAAATGTGGGTTTGTTCGTTTGTTTGTTAGTTTAATTGTTTTGTTTTGTTTTTATTCGTGTGTTTGTCTGTTGTTTGTTTGTCTGTTTGTAGGAGACCAGAATTCATGATTTGTCTGAAAAAACATACGATGACAATAAATCTTATCCAATTTTTAACTGAAACTGTTACATCACTTTCATCTTATTCTTCATCATGATCACACCTCCACATGCTATCCAACATCATATAGGTCTGGTGATAAAACTGTTCAAAGCGGCTGTGAAAAGAAAATGTATGCAAACACCAGCAATAACAACAATAACAACAAGAGAAACAAGACCACTAACGACTACAGCAACATAACAGCAACAAACACAACAAGAAGCAAATAGAACAGTTGCATGTTGCAAATAATTATGCAGATCATGTATGTCAGCTAAGCTTCTTCTTTCAGACTGCTCAGCAGGTATAGTGTAGTCTGCAAACAGTAAAATATAAGAATAGGTTTTACTTTTTTTAAAATTTGGTCTATATCGTCGATGAAAATTTCACTCTGGGAGATAAACTAAGAGTTTTTAAGTCTGTTCAAACAACCGTATGTTATTGATTAGCAGTGAACTTAACACATCAAAATACTTTTAAAAAAAAAACATTTTTACGTCTACGATGCGAGAACAGGTAACGCGTGATTTCAAGATGTCAAAATGAAATAACTGCCCCTTCACTATTGGAAGGAAATAAAATAAGCAGTTTCTTCCCTTTGTTAACTTTCGTATTTTGTTATTTATTTATTTATTTATTTATGTATTATTATTTATACATTTATTTATACATTTATGCAAACAAACTGTATGCACATCCACTGTTAACACATCTCGACATGTCGTCTGCTACAGCACTTCTATTGTCAAATATGGGTGTGAAAACTTCGACTGCAATAAGATTAGTTAGTTAGCTAGTTAGTTGGGTTTCACGCCGAGCATGCGACTACGGCTATCTGACTGGCAAGGTTAAAATCTGGGCAGACAAACTAAAGGAAAGGTTTTAAGACAGCTGTAAATATATGTATATATCAAAAACATTTCAGGCTAAAATTTGGTGCAAGTCTGTTGGGGATCAGTCTACAGACTCTCGAAAAGAACAAAACAGTTAATGCCATATCGTCTACAAATACCTAATTCTTGCTAAATATCGTTTACTCTCTCAAACTGAAGTTTTTGCCTGGGGGGAGGGGGTGCGGGGGAGGGGGGGGGGAAGAGGACGGGAAGGAATGGTGTGTGGGAGGGGGACATGCGGGAGCAAATCCTTTCAAGAGTCCGCTGTGTAGATTCGCAACATAACCGATAGTGTCATGAGTAGGCTTCAATAAGGTTTGATATCGTAACTTCGTAAGACATGTTTATATATCGATCTCACTAAAGAGATCGGTATGGAAAAGATATTTTGCGAAGTTACAATATCACAGTATATGGATTATTTATCTTCACAATATTACATAATATTACGAACGCCTCAAGAGGATCACAACTTTGTGGGGTAGAAACAAGAGTGTGTAATACATAGCTGTTGTCACTGTGACTTTCATATTATGAATAAAAATATATGACACGGTCTTCAGAAGGCTGAACACCGCTATACTCGTACACAACGACAAAAAGTATTCCGCCTTTCTACAATCATTTAAATGCAGTCTGTCATCACACGGTCTGAATTTCTTGGTCACTTCAATAGTTATTGAAGAGAAACAGCAAGAAACGTTTGCTTTGGTTACAACATTTCAACTACTGCAAAAGTATAGTGTCGAAGACGGATCATCGCACGATACTTACACACAGCCTGACGTAATTAGGCATGAGAAAAACAGGAACTGCATTTCATGATGCATATTGATGAATATTATTTATTTCTTCTGCTCTCTGTAAATAATATCAAGAAAGCCAAGCGTGAAAAATGCTAAAAACATCACAATAAGGAAAGAACACGCTTAGACAAAAAAACAACAACACAGGTGTGTGTTGTAATTGTCTTTTCTAAACGTGTTTCTCTCTTTCTTTGGATCTTCCTCGCTGGGAAAGAAAATTTTGACAACGAACAGAAGAGATAAATATTGTACATTGAGACACATCACGCTGACGAATTTTTCCCCGGCCTTCGTCACCAGGGTTCGATTTTGTGACATTTCGTCTGTGTCAACACACTAAAGCTTAAGCCATTCGGACCCAGCATAGTCCTGTTGTGAGGACTTCAGTTGCTGAGCGTGTTGATACGGTGATGTTAAATGCACAAGCAATTAATCGTGATTTTGATTGTACACACATGTATGCTGGTCTGTGTACTTGGATCTTACGGCATTAGGCAGTAAGGAACAAAATAACAGACCAGCAAATATAGACTGGGTTTGAAGTCGCAGCTTTTAGTGAATAATAATAATAATAATAATAATAATAATAATAATAATAATAATAATAATAATAATAATAATAATAATAATAATAATAATAATAATAATAATAATAATAAAAATAATAATAATATTTATGTAATCAACTATTACTGCTACAAATAATAACTACAGTCAGATAATATGTCACCGCGACCATCTCTCCAAAAGGACCACCCTTGTCTTGGCCGCGTGGTCTTTTTCTCGTACTTGGATAATCTTCTGCAACGAGACCGTCTGTCTAAGGTGACCACTTTTTGAAATAGTCTCTTGGGTGATCGCGTTACACTGCTAAGACTGTAGCTGAAGGGTACACAAATCTGCCATCAAGCTTTTATTTTTATCAGGTGCTTATGCTGAAGGACGACCGTTGTGTTGTGTATGCTCAAAAATTGCTCTGCAAACATTAAAACATTTCTCACCTCATGTCTTGAGGCCTGCATGAGCACATTTATTGTTAGTGTAATTCTGTTCCTGGTCCCCGGCGATAATAGCGCATTGTAAGATCCCTACGCAAGATCGGCCCGGGGTTACCTTAGCGTGGCAAACATTAACAAGTTTGCCACACTTAAGAGACCTGGGTCGATCTGACGTAGCAGTGTTCCACGCCAAAGTGACCCCGTGGTCTACCTCGCTTCAAAGTTTTCAACGCTAATGTGCCCTGGGTCGAACTGGCGTAGGCGTCACTTTGGCGTGTAACACCGTCAGCAATAATGCATTGAATTCAGGTTGAATAGAGTATAGCGGTTGAATAGGGCAGAATAGCTACCCTGTTGATTTCAACCAGGAAGTTTTACCTTAGCTGCATATCGGCTTTCAGTCGTATTCACCACGGAACGATCGCAGTGACACTGTGTGAACTGTACTGGCGATAAGGTCGACTTTTTCAAAGGTCCTACCTTCTAGACGCAATAAATCATTCTTTACCCTTTGGCTGTCGGTAGCGCTTTGTGTCCTGGTGATTCCTACAGGAATCACCAGCACAAAAAGCGCTACCGACAGCAAAAGGGTTAACCGATTTACAGCTAAAAAAAGTTAAGGCATAAAGGGTTTAATCTCACACATTTATTAAAATTCCATTGGAGTCAGGGGGCTATTTTGTGTAGGCATACATACATTTGCGAAACGACTAAGTAATATAATAAAAGCAGCACATAGGTGGGTTCTAGTGCCTAGACAATCAGGTTGGAGAGGATTATAGTTGTTCACCATGTAATTCCTACTATAGACCTCCGTCTACAATGTATTTATTTGTGTATTTCTATTTATTATTTTATTTGATACTTTGTGTTTATTATTATTATGATTATTATTTTTATTTATTTATTTATTATTATTAATTATATTTTTTATTTGTTTTTTTATTATTTATTATTTGTTGTTTATTTATTTATTATTATTCTTTTTATATTTATTTATTTATTTTATTTATATATTTTAATTTTTATTTTAATTTGATTTATTTATTTATTTAATTTTATTTATTTATTTATTTATTTATTTATTTTATTTTTATTTATTTGGGGTGGGTAGAGGGGAGGGGGGAGGGGGAGGGGGAGGGGGATGGAGTGTGAAAAGTAACCGAAACAGCTTTCAAAGTTGACTCGGCGGCATATTTAGGTCTGACGCTTCTAAACTTACAAGTGTGTACAGGTGCAAGAAAACCCGACAATTCTTTTGTATTGCAATCCGATATTTTACGAGAAAACCATCCTGTAACCTGTCTCGTCCACCTGCCTACCTTCAAATCATTGTAGATACTTGCACAAAACGCCAGTGTTTTTGCAAGATGTCCTCACTGCTTTATTTGTGACACAAATAAGACTATTAACACTTTTTACCCCAGTAATGAAAACCCAAATATTGAAGTTGACTCTGAAAGACTGTTTTACAATTCTAGAGTCAGATTGAACATTATAGTTCAAGGGTGGCGCCAAAATAGCTTGGCACCTATGGGCGCCAAGCTATTCAGGCACCCCCCTTGAACTATCATGTTCGATCCGTGTCTTGCTGTGGTGTGTCGGGGCTGAACGAGTTAATTACTTGGCGTCAAGCTGTAGTTTTATAGGAAAAAGTACCAAGGGGGTAGGAAAAAGCATTGATAATGGGACTGCAAACTGTGCATCGTAGACCGATGATCATAGATCTTATTGGTCTAAACAAAAAACAAACACACACACACACACACACACACACACACACACACACACACACACACACACACAAACACACACACAAACACACACACACACACACACACACACACACACACACACACACACACACACACACACACACACACACACACACACACACACACACCCTGAAATTCGTAAACGACTTGTCCTTCAGTGATACAATAAATGATACAAATATTCATCCCAGGTTTATGTTCAGCTCAAAATCTTTTTCGACGAACAACACCTTGATTTTTTCAAAGCCCACCATTATAGATACATCTGCATTTTTTATATATTAATTTTTCATTTACACTCTTACTAAAACGCATTCAACCCAAGCTTGACAGTGCTGATTTATAATCACACAGCACACACTCTTCAATGGTCGCTGATGTTGGAACGCAGGGAAGTTGTTTGAAGCATGTATAACTTTATTCCTGTATGCTTTTTCTTACAGTCACGTCGCTTTGACAAGATCATGGAGGTGCTGGCAAAGACCTATATTCGCTGGACGATTCTTATGTGTTTGTTGGGAACAGGCAGTCCAGGTGAGAACATTTGACATTTGATTTACCCTATAATACCAATCACACTGATTCTGGAAATGTACTGATAGTAGATGGTTGCAATTTTTAGAACTCTGAGCTCCATGATGTAATCAGATTGTAGTTTCAGAGAGTGGAGTTTCATGTCCCCACTGCTGCTAACGATAAATGTTAAACTCGTTGAAACGACTTCAATACTTGCTAGCAGCGGTAGGCAATGAGACTGAATACTAACCCAGCAGCAAAACGACTTCGGGCCTACGACGGCCGCAGTGGGCAAGAGAACAGCCTTGCGCGGGACCACTGCGGCCGTCGTGGGCTCGAGGACCTTTGCTTATTGGGAATAGTCCAGAAAATATAACACTTGTAAAACAAAACCAACATTTACAGTGAACCCATACAATACTCTTCACGGAACGATCGCAGTGTATATTTACTAATGTTCAGATCACTGAGAAAGAAGACTGACATTGTCTGTATATATCCATCTAATATAAAAAGAAAGGATCCTTTTTCTCTTAGATCCAACAATATATGGCTGCACAAACCGCTGGGTTACAGTGGAGGAGAACTCGCGTCTACCCATACACTGTATCGGACAATTTGCATCAGCACCTGCAGCTTGGAGAATTGTAGGCGATGACAACCTCACGCTCGTTTTCAATGGATCCTGTGGAGTGGGGCTGCAATGTACTATCAATGGAATTACTCTCACAACAACCGACGGTACAGCTGATCTGACAATACTTGATAATCGCCGAACATACGATAGATGTTACGTGTTTTGCAAAGAAACACACATTGGGTCAGAGAATGGATGCCGAATAAACGTTGCAGGTAAGTATGTCTCTTGAAGATGATAATTGCAAACATACTATTCTATTCAATTCTATTCTTATCTATTCTATTCTATTTAGAAATTTCCCCAATGTATTTTCTCATACTCTTATACATTGTATCGGAGTACAGATGACTATCGTGGATTGACAGTAAGTAAGTTAAGCCATGAGTGGTATTGATTTACGAGCCGATGCATGCTTTTGACACACAAGTCCCCGCCCTTTGGTTCTGTCGAAGTGCCATAACTATGTGTCACAAGCGAGCTGAGGCTCGAAACTTATCACTATCTACGATTTAACGTATTTATGCCACTGTTTCAAGCCGGTTTGACGCTCGTGTATCTACAGGGGCGTTGTGTTTACTTTGTGTGTGTGTATGTGTGTGTGTGTGTGTGTGTGTGTGTGTGTGTGTGTGTGTGTGTGTGTGTGTGTGTACGGGTGCACATAGACACACACACACACACACACACACACACAC
>BTPG01000003.1:71847507-71862507 GCA_036245525.1 Semisulcospira habei | reverse complement strand
ATCCTGCATACAAACTGACAGGAGCTATTTTCATTGCACTTATTTTCTTTATATCTTTGGCTTTGCAAACTTGGTAACGTGATAAGTCTTAAATATATATTTTTCCCCTTTTGTCCCACGAGATATTCAACGCAAGAAAAACAACAACAAGAATTGTCACACACACACACACACACACACACACACACACACACACACACACACACACACACACACACACACACACACACACACACACACACACACATGCGCGCGCGCTTATTTCAAATTTCAAATCTTAAAAAAAAAAGATTCCGGCGGTAGTTGACCCGCGCAATGGGAGTTGCTCTACAACTCTTACACAATGTTGACAAGTATTCGTGCGCTCAACTCTGACCCACATCCTGTGTGCGGTTCAGTGTTTTCTTTCTTAAACTGGCCTTGCGCACAATGAAGTTCTATGAAGAATAAGTTCTGTGTATTTATATTTTCACCGACTGTTCGCTTATCGAAGGTTTTGAAAGACCATGGATGTGCTAGCAAAAACTTATCCTCGTTTGATCATTCTTGTGTGTTTGCTTGGAACTGGAATTCAAGGTACGAGTCAATATGACGTGTATTATCTGTGTACATATTAAGGTAATCTTTGCGACGCTGAAAATCATTTACTGCTAATCGCACGTGTGTGTGTGTGTGTGTGTGTGTGTGTGTGTGTGTGTGTGTGTGTGTGTGTATGAGTGTGTGTGCGTGTGTGTGTTTGTGTGTTTGTGTGTGCGTGTGATGGTGCGTGTGTGTATGTGTGCGTGCGTGCGTGCGTGCTTAGGGGTGTATAGGTCGTTGGGTCACCCTTTTTACCCTGTTTTAGATGATTGTTTTATTTTTAAATTATACACTTTCCGTCCAGTGGTATTTTCCTTGTGTTAACCCCTTCACTGGCCATGAAAAAATGAACACCACACAACTGCAAGAGGTATAGATTTTCATGAGCCCCTGGAATTTGCCGGGGCTCATGAGGATCTATGCCTCTTACTGAAACCACTTTGTGTTCACTGTTCATGGGACGGCTGGAGGTCTTTCGCGTTGAATTGACACAGGTGTCCTATATACAGTGTGCGTACAGAGGCAGTGAAGTCGTTAAATCGATACATAAAAACACTATAATTCTCCACCTTATCAATTAATGATGCACGAATACTAGTCAGGTCTTCAAAACGGCTCCCGGAAAACTGAAGGCAGACAAGGTTTTATGAGCTACTAACTCTGTGGGCGCGTGGGTTAAATCCGTTTTTCGCGTGTTTTAACGGGTCAGTTACAATATAGACCATGTAGAAGTTATACGGTTACAATAGGTGAAACACTTGCTTAGCTTATTGGCAAAGGGGTGTATTCGTTCAGTTTTCAAGTAGACTTTATGAAGGCTTATAACTAGCACGCGAGCATGGTTAGTTCTAATAGATCTAAAATCGTAGTGGTTTAATAAGATAATTACACTGAAAGCACGTGATATGAAAACACTGTGGGGATTAACCATTCCACGTTTGTTTTCTATTTTTATGCTTATCAGTTTGAACCATCACTCTGGAATCTAAACCACTCTAGCCTCTGATCCAAACACAGTGGCACACACAAATACATCTTATCTATACTTTAACTAATTTTCTTATTTTTATTTTTTATCGTAAAGAAGAACCCAACGGAGAAAGAAACACTCTTACAAAAGACAGTTTCAACACAATTCATTAATATTTCAAAATAGACAAACAAACAAATATAGGGATCACTCGGTACTTATCTTCATTTAGGCAGAAGGAATTTGGCAACGTAACGGTGAAGGGGATTCAGGGGGGGGGGGGAGGGGTGTGTGAAAGTTTCAGATTTTCAGGGCAAATTTTCAGATTTTAAAAATAAACCCTACAAATGTCTGCATTAAGGATAATATATGTTAAGTACGTGGTTCTCGTACAAGCGGTTGATTACAATGTTTTACACTTTTCTATCTTAGGTAACAACCTTTTTTTAGGGCTTTGTTGCTTCTGTTGTTGCTTATTGGGTGGATTTGCTTTCACTCCCGATCTAAGCTGAGAGTCCCATTTTGGCGATGAGAACACGATTAACCTTAAGCTTGAATAACAATATTATTTTTGCTTCACAATTGTTTTTGTTATTACTCGATAAGTTTCGGAATGTGCTTTACTGGTAAGGTTTGACCACAAGTGTGCTTGTAGACAACGGTTTGTGTGATGTTACACTGAAACCAAGTGGCCCACGCTAGAGCTGTCGTTAAATCTTGTAGGGTGAAAATAGCCCCCGAAGATGCTTTCATTGGAAGTGTCCAGTGACAGTTTCGACCAAGCGCTACTGAACAATAATTACTTCACAATACCTGCCACAAAACAGCCCTACCCTCTTTCCACTTAACGTCACAGTGATGGGTCACCCTGGCTAAGTTTGCTGTTTACCTCTCACGAATCTGACTTGTAGCATGTCTGCTTTACCCGATTGGATCCTAAGACATTGCTGTATCTCAGTCTACAGTTCACATTCTTGGTTCCCTCTTTTAAAGGGCTGTTCTCTTAACTTAGTTGACAATCATTTTGAAAACCTTTCCTACCCGTTTTCAATGGTATGGATCAATTCAACGTTTTAACTTTAGAGCCTTGCTTGCTTTCTTGTTCCAGTGTACTGTCCCACTGGCACTAAAAGTGATCAAGGACTAGCAGTTTTGGCGTAGTTTGCAGTAGTTTTGGAGTAGATTTCATTGTAACTTTGGCGTAGGTTTTTCCTCCTCCTTTCCCATTCGGGCTTGGGACCGGCAACGGCGGAGTTAGCTTTAGAAAAAAATTCGTGCGCCATTTAAAAAGAAAAAAACAAAAACAAAAAAAAAAACACACACACAAAAAAACTAACAAACAAGCAAACAAACAAACACACAAACAAAAACCGAGCTAATGTTTCTCTTTACGTTATTTGCTTTGAAAGCCATGGTTGTGCAGCACTCCAAAATCACACGAACAGCTACATCTTGGAGACATGCAGGAGTATATATATTTTGGAAGTGGTTATCTAAACAGCCGTATGTCGTAGGCATTTGAAATTTGTACGGTTAGTAATATTATAGTCAAGTCCGCTTATGACAATGTTGGAGATAAGGAAAGTCGGATATAACAAAGCTTTTGGGGAGGTGCCGGCCAAATATGTTGTCTTTGTCAACATATAACAAGGTCGGAGATATCAAAATTTTGGATATAACATTTTATTTTTCATTCTCCGCGGCGCTGCCGAGTGCGCTTACAACAAACCTTAACATTATAAGCATCAAAGAAACAGGAGAATGCTTCATTTTTACAGAATGTGCGTGCTTTTGTTTGCCTACTTAAAACTGGCTGTATCTTCAGACATTTCTTGCGCTTTCCTTTGTCACGTTAAAGTCTCGTAATATCGCGCTTCCTCGTTTATTCCTGCGTCTACAAGTACTGAGCATTTTGATCGTGGTCTTGTACAAAGATTAGCTGTGATCAGCGTCAACAACGTTGGTAGGTAATATGAACTGAAAACAAAATCCAGACCCAAATGCAGAGAAAACCCGAACGAAGGAAGAAATATGGTTAGAAAAGACACAGCACACAATTTATTAATATACACTTTTCAAAATAGAGAAACAAGCAAGAAAGTACTTCGCTACTTATCTTTTCAGTGCGTGGAGAAAGCTGTAGCTGTCTTTTTTAAGCGTGTTTCTCTTTTCCTTGCGTTTATCTTTAAACTGTATACAAGTAATTACATTTCTTTGGTAACAAAAATGGATTGTACTTTTCTAAGCGTACTTCTCTCTTCCTTGGATTTATCTTTGAACTGTATACAGTTAATTAGCTTTCTTTTGTTTAAAAAAAATGGATTGTAGTTGTAATTTTTTTCTCAATATTTTATTTTTTGTTTACTAATACAGTTAAGGACAGAACTGAATTCGCACGTGTTTCGTAGCTGGCAAAGTGGACAACAGTTGATTGTTGTGCATTCCTTCACTGTTGCCACACTTGCTTACTTTGGCCAGTCTTGGGAGCAAAAGAAATGGCCAGTAGAATGGACACAGTCTCTAGTGATCCCGCTCCCCAAGAAAGGAAACCTGAAACAGTGCCAGAACTACAGAACTATCAGTCTGATAAGTCACCCTAGCAAAGTAATGCTTAGAATCATTCTCAACCGCCTCAAAACTTTCGCCGAGGAACTGCTGGCAGAAGAACAGGCTGGCTTCAGAGTTGGAAGAAGCACTGTAGAGCAGATTTTCAACTGCCGCGTCCTGATCGAGAAACATCTGCAGCATCAGCGCGAACTCTACCACAACTTCATTGATTTCAGGAAAGCATTTGATCGCGTCTGGCACGACGGACTCTGGCAAGTCATGAGATCGTTCAACATAGAGGAGGGGCTGATCCAAATGATAGAAGCGCTTTACAAGAACGCCTGCAGCGCGGTTCTACTTAACAATCAGTCAGGCGAGTTCTTCAGGACGACGATCGGTGTCCGTCAAGGATGCCTGCTCTCTCCTGTCCTTTTCAACATATTCCTGGAGAAGATCATGCAGGAAACCCTCCACGACCACCATACTTCAATCTCTATTGGTGGCAGATCCCTGTGCAATCTTCGATTCGCAGACGACATTGACCTCATGGCAGGCAGCAATAGTGAGCTGCAAAACCTGACAGACAAACTTTCAAGTAGCGCAGGGTCTTATGGCATGGAGATCAGTACGGATAAAAGCAAAGTGATGATCAACACCACAAGCGACAGCAGCAGCAACATTCACATGAACGGCCAGAAGCTAGAAGAGGTCAATAGCTTCAAGTACTTGGGAGCCACCCTGTCCAAAGACGATAGTTGCATAGCAGAGATCCGTATCAGGATAGGTACAGCAACATCCGCAATGGCCAGGCTGGACAGGATATGGCGAAGTAACTCCATCAGCTTCACCATCAAGTACAGGCTTTACAAGTCCCTCGTAGTGTCTATTCTACTCTACGGCTGTGAGACTTGGACGCTGCTTGCAGACTCAGAAAAGAAAATCCAGGCCTTTGAGAACAAGTGCCTAAGGAAGTTGCTCCACATCTCGTACCGCGAGCACAAGACCAACGAATATGTACGGAGCATCGTCACTTCCCTGGTGGGCCCACATGAACCCCTTCTGGCAACCGTGAAACGGCGCAAGCTTGCTTGGTTTGGCCACGTGACCCGACACAACACCTTGTCCAAGACTATCCTCCAAGGCACTCTCGAAGGAAGTCGTCGGCGAGGTCGTCAGAGAAAGAGTTGGGTCGCAAACATAAAAGAATGGACCAAACTCGAGATGCCAGACTTGCTTGCCACCGCCCAAAATAGAACTCAGTGGAGAGCACTGTCTGTTGCTGCTGCCTTTCAGTCCCCCCAACGCCCAGTTCGGGCAAGGGACTGATGATGATGATGATGCCCAGTAGGGGTTAATTATTACCGGCCGCGATCAGCGTAACAGAGTGACACCTATGTTGCATGACTTTAGCTGTAAGCTGTTTGCGGGGACCATTCTGAGACTAACTGGCAGAGCATAGATCCGCATGACCACTGCTGGCTGCAGAGGTAAATGAGAATCTAGGCTGTACTTGGAGGGATTATGTTCATTGCCTCTTCACTGCCGATACTGTAGCTAATCCCCCACTGCAGGCGAAGTCCTACTCATCCGCTTACGCTAAGAGACAGACTCTCACGCACACCCGCCGTTTCGGAGGGCTCCATAGAGCCTAAGCTTTCTGTCCGCAGTTATTTGCCGCCGTGTTATTTTTCGATTAGAGACTATCGCACCCTAAGGTTAGGCTCACGTAGGCTAATGATTTTTTTTTTAACTCCTTATTCAGTTAAGCCTAGGTTGGAGAGGTATTATTGTGCTCTTTAGGTTTATAGTGGAAAGACAGATAACGTTTGACCTGGAACAAATTGCAACAAAAGGTTTTTCAACGCCAATCGGTAGAGAACACTATATAGGACACACCCTCAAAAGTGCTAAGAAATATCGGCCTCAGAGCGCCCGCAATAAATAATTAAAAAGTAATTTAGCAATAATAAACCAACATTACTGCATTAGTGGTTCACCATACCCAGGTAAACGGCGGTCAGCACGATTAAAACTCTTCGACGCACGCAGTCTGAAGAAACTTGCCTCTATGAAACGCACAGCAGCGCACCCCCTAAACGCACAGCAAAATCTGTGGAGCAGGCGTGAGCTAAAACACTCAAAATTACATTTTCCAATACTGCTTTCTGGATCCCGTCCAGCTATAATGTACTTCTTCTACTAAAGCTGAACTGGTTCCATTCACCCTCTTCCGAAAATACATGAAAGGCACAAAGCTACATAGGGGACATTTAGCATACTAAATACATGAAACATTTAGTTTTGCATTCCCCAAGTATCACTCATTGCCACCGGAAGCATGTCTCTCTAACCAATTACCTCCAGGATATCTCGCCTTACAAGGTTGATAAACATCTCCCCACTTGACACTGGTTTCGTGGGGGAAAAAAACACACAAGTTGTTGCAATTTGTCCCAGGTCTATGTAATGATTTTTCATAGGGCTCTTCCACTACTATATTTTAACTGAATCAGCGTCTCCATGTGGACTACTTTCATCCCGTTTTCCATGTTTTGTTCAGACGTAAAGGACTTGTTTTGTTGTATACTATTATTCCCTGGGAAACGTAGGATCTTTTCAGCCTGATTGACGTCATGTTTCGCCGGGTTTTTGCGGAGGTTCCGTGATTGACTTTGTAGTTTCATTTTTCTCTGTGTGCAAGATAGTAGTAGAAAATGCTGACTTAGTTGTTGGGTATACGCATGTGGTTGTTAGTTCTCAGAGTGTCAAATAAACAAAGGAGCGTTATTTGGGCCCTTAGTTTTGCTTACTTTAGTTAGTGTCGCCTAGTTGGAGGTGACTGCCTTCCAGATTGACACTGGTGGGCACAGGAGGTACCCGTTTCCACCTGGAAGACGGTAACATATGTCCTCATGTGCGTCATGGATTCAGGGGCGGATGGAAATGTACGCTATACTACGATAAGCATAGCTTCATATCCACCCATTCTCACTGTTACTGTAGATCAACACTAACCGTGGTGGCAGTTTAGCTCGATGTTATGTACTGTAGGCATAGCGCCGCATGTTCACGTACTCGTACGAGTTGATGGGAAAAAGACAGCTTGCTGGTGCTTGTTTAGATCACTGCTAATTTTTAGTCTTCGAAGAGATCTTTTATAGGTTATGTCTCTGACTCTTGGGTATGAGGTACCTGGTCTCTTATGTCTGCTAGAGGATAGAGCCTCAGACACGTGTACTCGTCACAGGAATCTATGAGAGTATGGTTTCGTGCTGGCGCTGGTTTATATCGCTTTTATCTTTTTGTTTTGGGAGACTATAGACGGATTTTGTCTTTGATTGATTAAGCCCGTAACTGTACATGTACCGATATTCGTCCAAGGGTCTATGAAAACATAGCAATCCTGCACGTGTTTCCTTGCGTCAAACGAAGTTCAAAATAGTGCAGGCCCATAGTAATCCCTCTGTGCACCAGAGACATAGATCTTCATGTACCCCTCATTCTTACAAGGAGTAGTGATAATTACTGCTTATGTCACGATCATTTATGTCGGAATCGGTCGACAGTATTTGGAGGCCATTGACTGACTGAGTCCAGAATGGAGTTGGCAGGTACTTAGCTCACTCTGTGTGCTTTGGACATAACGCTGCAACGCTTCATCCTCGTTGCAGGAGTACATGAGAACGTAATGGGCGTGCTCTATTTATCAGGGTTTTTTTTTCATTAGTCGTCTCATGGGTTGAGGTAGACCAGTGCTTGCCAATCTCCTAAACGCGTTAATTTTAGTATTTTTTTCTGTCTTTCAATATATGTGAAAGAGTATTTTTGTGTGTTTTTATAAGAAAAACTATATGTATGTTATTTGCATGAGAATGTTGTCGCTTATAAGCTCAATCCTCTCATAATCTTTCTGGATTTTTAGTATGATTTATTTAAGTAGCATTTCGCTCTGTCTTCCATTTACCACTTTCATCCCCGCAACCAGCATTATAGCTAGTGAAGATAAGGGGCGTCTGGCAGCATTGACGTTACCACGCTCTCAGTGGTCCTAAACTAAACTCTCGTTCGGTAAACAAACGGTCTCCCGTTTGAGGCAGAGTCTGGCAAGGCAGCTCATTCAGCTCGCATAGTAGACCGACGATCCGTTCTGCAATCCATGAAGAAGACCACGGAGCAGAGTCTGCGACGACAGTTTCGGTGATCTATGGTCATTCAGCCCGCATAATAGTCCGACGGCCTGACTAAGTGGCTGTCTGTTGTTGAGACCCGTTTTGTCACAGACAGAAGAGGACCGTAACCAGTACCCGAGTCAGCTAAGTATTAACCTAGTCGCTGTTGCCAGACTCGAGTTTCGCCAGATTCAGTTTATTTCCCCCGAAATCTTTTCATCTTTCTTCAGTTTAGTTCCCCCTAAATCTTTTCATCTAGACTCAGGGAACAAGGTCAGCCCGGAATTTTCTATGATTTTGGATTTTGGATATTTCAAGAGGGTTTCCTTAGGCAGCGTAGTATTGAAGTTTTCGGACTGTGCCGTTTTCCTTGCCGAGGTCCGACTTAGAATTATTTTCCCAGCTTTTGGACTCTGTCTTCCGATTTAGAACTGCTTCTCGCTGTTCGGAATCTAATTATTTTAGCTAGGTTTGGACTGTCACTTTTTTCACTTCATTCCGACTTGGAAATATTTTGGTCCAATTAAGGCTTAGTTGTTTTACCTTGGGTGTTTGGACTTGGACTTTTCGTAAGGCCCTATTCGTCACTTGCGCCTTACATGAAGTTGATGATTCGCTAGTTTATTATCGGATTCTTAGCGTTATTCTCGTATCGATTCATACTAGGCGCTCACGGTACCCGTTTTAGTTTTGTGCCGGTCATAGAGCTAGTTTTCACGGTAATTTTTAATTTCTTGATGTGTCCCCTTATTTCGGACCAGTCGCCACCCAAAATAACTCTACCTCTGTGAGTGGATTAATCCTGTTATCGCGCATCCAGGTACTTAGTTTAATCGCTTCATCACTCCCTGTGACTGCCATGTCCCGCGGGCTGTAATGATTTCGATTGCCTTTTTTATTCTATTTCCCTCTGCATTTGAGTCTTTGAGTACAGGAAGTTATAGGATAAAAGCACTTCCACTTTATTTTGCTCCGTGTCAACGTGAGACCGTTCTTTAGATTACTAAACTTCATTTCCTTCACGCTTCTTAGCCTGTGTGTGAACGCAGTGTTCACACGTACTTAAACTTTATATTAGCTATATTCACCATTTACCGCAGTTTATAGTTAAGCTAGTCTATTTCTAGTTGAAAACTTTTTAAAAAAAATTATCTGCTTGTTTCTATTCTGGGTTTCCTCGAAAAGTGATGCAAGTATGTAGATGCGATTTGACCTGTTTTGTAACCTGACTTAGTTCGGTGCTTTGATGTATCAGTAGGGTATATACTTTCCCTAAAACAAATCCATGTCTTGCTTATGTTGTGGCTTTTTGCCATGATTACCTGTTAGATTGAATATTAAGAAGTGGAAACCGACTTCTCGTGTCTTATAATTATTTAATAGTTAAGAAGAGGTGTGGTGGTTGATGGTTGCTGGTTTGTAGTGCGCATGGACGGTTGTGAGCATGTGTGTGTGGATGTCGGCAATCTGACAAGTTACCAGTCATCCAGCACCTCACACAGGACGCCTAAACGCTTATCAGACACCTGACACACCGCACGCGGCGGACGACGTTACACTTTTACGCTTGATTCCCCGTGTTTCTTTGTTGTAAACTTGTACAATTACTGCTTCAGGAATCACTAGCTGGTACAGCAGGGCTCTACCTCACAGGCGGATGAAGACACAACAACATTTACCTAGGGGGTGGAAGAAGGGGTGGGGGGAGGGAGGTTCCAAACTCTCCATTATAGCATTTTAAATAATGATTGGAGGGCGGGGGGGGGGGGGGGGGGTACAGAACCCTTGTAATCCCCCCTGCCCCCCCCCCCACATACACCGATTCGCCCCTCCACAGTGACTAATTAGAAACAAAGCGTGTGTCAGAACTCGCACCACTCGCCAAAATATCAGGGGGCAGAGGTGTTTGGGTGGGTGGGGGGTATCCAAACTCTCCATTAAGGGACTTTGTTTTAGCATTTCAAATAATTATTGGTGTGTGTGTGAGGGGGGGTGGGTCCAGAACCCCTGTAATGTGCCCCCCCCCCCCCCCTTATCCCCAGAGACGCCCCTCCACAGTGACTAATTTGAAACAGAGTTTATATCATGGGTTTCGTCTCTCTGACGTCTGTACGGTATGGAAGGCACTAAACGATGGTTTAGAAGCCGGACAATTTCAATTTCGTGAGCCAGACGACAGTGCCTACCAAAATCAGTATGATGTATCAGCAAGTCATGAGATCGTTCAACATAGAGGAGGGACTGATCCAAATGATAGAAGCGCTTTACAAGAACGCCTGCAGCGCGGTTTTACATAACAATCATTCAGGTGAGTTCTTCAGGATGACGATCGGTGTCCGTCAAGGATGCCTGCTCTCTCCTGTCCTTTTTAACATATTCCTAGAGAAGATCATGCAGGAAACCATCCACGACCACCATACTTCAATCTCTATTGGTGGCAGATCCCTGTGCAATCTTCGATTCGCAGACGACATTGACCTCATGGCAGGCAGCAATAGTGAGCTCCAAAACCTGACAGACAAACTTTCAAGTAGCGCAGGGTCTTATGGCATGGAGATCAGTACGGATAAAAGCAAAGTGATGATCAACACCACAAGCGACAGCAGCAGCAACATCCACATGAACGGCCAGAAGCTAGAAGAGGTCAATAGCTTCAAGTACTTGGGAGCCACCCTGTCCAAAGATGGTAGTTGCATAGCAGAGATCCGTATCAGGATAGGTGCAGCAACATCCGCAATGGTCAGGCTGGACAGGATATGGCGAAGTAACTCCATCAGCTTCACCATCAAGTACAGGCTTTACAAGTCCCTCGTAGTGTCTATTCTACTCTACGGCTGTGAGACTTGGACACTGCAGACTCAGAAAAAGAAAATCCAGGCCTTTGAGAACAAGTGCCTGAGGAAGTTGCTCCGCATCTCGTACCGCGAGCACAAGACCAACGAATATGTACGGAGCATCGTCACTTCCCTGGTGGGCCCACATGAACCCCTTCTGGCAACCGTGAAACGGCGCAAGCTTGCTTGGTTTGGCCACGTGACCCGACACAACACCTTGTCCAAGACTATCCTCCAAGGCACTCTCGAAGGAAGTCGTCGGCGAGGTCGTCAGAGAAAGAGTTGGGTCGCAAACATAAAAGAATGGACCGAACTCGAGATGCCAGACTTGCTTGCCACCGCCCAAAATAGAACTCAGTGGAGAGCTGCTGCCTTTCAGTCCCCCCAACGCCCAGTTCGGGCAAGGGACTGATGATGATGATGTATCAGCGATAACTAGGCTGTTGTATTAAAGCTACCTGCTCCAGGCAATAACACTTGTTAGTTTACAATATTGTCTTTATAAATGTTGTTACTGGGTTTTACAATAATGTTGTGCAGAAGGACTATACTTACAAATTTAATGTGGCACAATGAAGACATGTCTGCTATTTTTTCCTTTGCTACGCAGGTGAGTTCACCCGCCCCCACCCTATGAGTACCAGAAGATGTAGAAAGCCACCGTTACGTGTGCCTACTCCGTGTGCCTATTCCGTGTGCCTGCTCCGTGTGCCTGTCCAGCGTGCATGCCCCGCTTGCCTACTCCCCGTCCCCGTGCCTACTGCGCGTGCCTACTCAGATGATTGTGAAAAGATGGGTAGTGAAGTCTTAGTTAAAGCGACAACACTGAGAACCAGGTCCGTTGTATCGGCGAATGCCTGTCCTAGAGCAGGTCGCTTTAATGTTTGTTCGAACTTACAGAAGAGTGCTCATTTACTTAATCGATCATTAACGAAAATACTTTTTAAACAAAAGTTAAATTATTATTGAAACCAGGGGTGGATCTGGAGGGGGGGGGGGGTTGGTGTTCGATAATATTTTGGCGAGTTATGACATATGCTGTTTACCCCTCCCCCCCCCCCCCCCGCCCCCTCCTCAACCCCCTTGTCTTATATTTTGGCGAATGGTGCGAGTCTTAGCACAGAGTCTTTCCCCTCTGGAAGCAAGGTCTTGCGTCGAGGACGCCTTTGAAGGTTCCAAACAAAAAGTTGGAACCCCCATGGTAACTGATCCGCCCCTGTAAGCTAAAGGTGAGTTCATCCGCATCGCCAAAAAGGAATCTCAGGTTGTTTTTGGAGTGAACTTTTAATCCACTCCAAAACAACACTTCGTATTATTTTTTGTTTTTAAATAAAGTGGAAACGTGTTAATCAGCTGTATCTACATTAACCATGTATCTGAAAGACATTTGTTGAACTGACTTTATTTTAAAAATCTGAAACTTTGCTTAACAAAAAAAAGCTGGGTCCACGGTTAATTTGTTATATCCGGTGTTTGCTGTAATTGTGAACAAAATTACTTATCCAAGCCAGTGAAAACGAACAATCATTATTTTCATTATCGAAGCTAAGATCACTCGCACCCAGACTGCAAAGACGGAACGTTAGGCTCAGAATGGACATCGATTTGGCGAGTAGTTGATTTGATTAAGGTCCGCGCGCCCTCTCCTCCTGGTGATTTTTTGTTAAAACATTAAAAAAAAAACGTATGATAATTGCAAACTACTCTAATTAAGTGATTTACTTTAAAATGTCTCGTAATGAATGAACTTAGGCTGAAAACAAGCCTTTGTCAATATACTGCGATTATTTGATTATAACGTCTGATATTTCGCTGTTAAACAAGTCCGCAAATAACGACCAAAAATAATTTCGGTCCCTGCGAATTTGTTATGTCCGGACTGTAATCATGCGGTTTATAAAGACATTGCATTTTAAAACTCTACTCCGTTATATGGAGAGCCTTCGGACACCTATCTAGCACCCCTCGTAATTGCTGCAGTAACAGGCGCTCTTCTCCAATTTCAAAACACATTAACGCGACCATCGCCGTGGCCGATCGCTTTAATTGCTAAATTCAACGATACAACTGAAGGGCTTCTCAGTGTTATGTTGCCCTAAAAGTAAGAAGCTTTCTTCTGCTTCTGGTACTGATGGGGGACTCTTCTGCGTAGCCTCAAAAGAAAAAAAAAACAAACAAACAACAAACAAACGACAGAAACGGTATTAAGTTTACTAGATATGTTCAGTAAATCCTTTTGTTCAGCATTATTGTAAGACATACTAAAAACGTATACAGGAAATACTGTGAACTAAAATTCTTTCTTGCCTTAATCAAGTTGATTTAATAGAACAACCTAGTGTTCACTGATACATCATGCTCAGGTACTGTTGGCTAGCCCGCGAAACTGAACAAGATGAGTCACCAGCGCAAATCTGTTCATGTTTTAAGCTTATTCTTCTGATCAACCCAACCCACCCTCTGATCCACGCACGACAGATAGAAATAAAGACATACACGCCGCGCATCGCGCCATTCGTTCGCTTTATGGGGTAGCGTAGCGACAGATCTAATCTGAAGGAGAATATTTGCACGAGCAGCGAAATGACAATAATTATATTCGCTTCACGACGTGGTATCGTTAGTTCCACGATGCCGTGTTTATAGTGACGAAATTGTTGTTACACGTCCCTCATCGTTCAAACTGCAATTTTCAAGCCGGTTATCACACCTAGGGCTTACAGGTCACAATATAATATAATCCTACCCGAGGGCTGGAACGAACTGCAGGCTTATGCAAACACTGTTTATGAAAGAGATTGTGGTTATTAACAGAATTCCCCCCCCCCCCCCCCCCCAAAAAAAAAAAAAAAAAAAAAAAAAAAAAAAAAAAAAAAAAAATCAAAATTCCGTTAACTGTTTTAAACAATAACTTCGAAAAAGTGGTGCCGAAAATTACAGTTTTATCACAATCGTACCCGACAGCCGAGACAAAATGTAGGCTTATGCAAATACCGTTTGTGAACAGTCATGCAGGTATTCATGATAAGATTGCTTTTTACGTTCTGTTTTCGTAAAAGAAAATCCAACGGCCATTTTCTCGCTAATGTGCATCTTAATAAAAAACATTTTTTAAAGCCATTTCCTCAAGATTATTCTTTTATGAGGAAAATTCTAAATTTTCAAGCTTGTCCGTCCTCAAACGCGGGCTCTAGTCGCTATCACACACACACACACACATACACACACACACACACACACACACACACACACACACACACACACAGAGAGAGAGAGAGAGAGAGAGAGAGAGAGAGAGAGAGACAGACAGACAGACAGACAGACAGACAGAGAGACAGACAGAGAGACAGAGACAGAGTAGCTAGAAGTGACGTCATTTTCATTTTGTTACTTCTTTGCCAGAATTTTGGGCCTGCATGCCCAAAACATAATGTGCATACTGTGGAACGCGCTCCAACGAGCCCCATTTCAAAATTGTCTCTAGTTTTAAACAGGAGCAACAAATTTGTCTTTTGTACGTTACGTTTCCGTTGACTATCATACTATTAGCTGACAAACGTCGACGAAATCCATTTCAAATTAGTCACTATCTACCTCCGCCTGTTGTGCCAGACCATGGAGGTTCCTATGCCAGTAACTGTAGCCCACAAGTCTTCAAGAAAAGGAAGACGGGGGGAAAAAAACAAAAAAGAAAGATTATATGAGCTGTATACAGTTCGCATAAGCACAGCCCAATTTTGTAAAAGACTACTTTAAAAGTAACCAGTACTTCTAGATGCAGAAACTGCACGTGAAAGTGCAAAAGAAAAAGATTGTACTCCACTCAAGAAAAAGGCGAAACGCACGAAATATTCGCCTGTTTACTTTGCTGATTAAAATGTAACAGTTTGTTATATTCGAA
>BTPG01000003.1:71820007-71842507 GCA_036245525.1 Semisulcospira habei | reverse complement strand
CCTTATTATGACAGACCACGCACACACGCACACGATCACATAACTACACGCATGAACGCATACACGCACACGGACGCACGCGCACACACACACACACACACACACACACACAAACACACACACACACAACACACACACACACACGGTCACACATCCATACGCACGAATGCACACAGCCACATACACGCACACACACACACACACTCACGCACACGAGAGAGAGAGAGAGAGAGAGAGAGAGAGAGAGAGAGAGAGAGAGAGAGAGAGAGAGAGAGAGAGAGAGAGAATCAATGAATCAATGAATCAATGAATCAATGAATCTTTATTTTACAACGGTAAAGATATTAACAATGCCAGAGGCAATGCCATTTTTCAAATCTGCCGTTGCTACATCTACAACACAACAACAACATTATAATAATACATGTATAGGACGAACGCCTACGGTGTGTTGAGGGAGTTGGAGCAATGGTAAGGGGGAAGAAAAAAAAAAAAAAAGAGCAACAACACAGCAGCACTATACATACACAGCAGTAGAATGGGTACATTACTAACAACGATATCTACGTATAGAAAGCAAAGCTTGAAGATAGTTATGGCTGCGAAGATAAATGTTCAAAAAGACTTTTCTTGAAACATGATACCGTTGGAGTGGTCTTCGTGTGGGATGGAAGAGAATTCCACAAAGTCGCCCCCGAGAATGCTAGACTGGTTTTAAATAAGTCTATTCTGGTTTTGGGTACTACATAGGCTTTTTGTATCGCCATAGCGGGACTGTGACCGGACTAGCAGCTGGGTTAGATATTCCGGAGTGTTGTCATTCCGAATCTTAAAAAGGAGAACACCTTTGTTGGATGCAAACTGCTTTTTGAGAGAAAGAAGTCCCGCTTTGTAAATAATAATAATAATAATAATGAGTATTTATATAGCGCTTAATCTTACTCAAAAGCTCTAAGCGCTTTACAATCTGTACACAAAAATAAAAATACAATGACATATGCACATAACAAACAAAGCACAATGCCCGAACACACCACTTTTACAATAAACTAAACAACAATACATACATAATAATTTATATTCTAATTAACATTTAGTCTAAACAAGGAGGATTGCAGAACTACAACTAAGGCATCAAACACTGGCAGTCATTCAAAGTAAAGCTTGAAGAGGTGAGTTTTCAACGACCTCTTGAAGTCAGAGACAGACTCACTGTTTCTGACCTCAAGAGGAAGTGTATTCCATAACACTGGGGCTTGATAAACAAAAGTGCGCTGACCAAATGTTTTAGTTTGGACAGAAGGTACACACAACTTCCGTTTATCAGAAGAGGAGCGGAGCTCACGAGAGGGTGTATACACATGCAGCAAAGAAGACAAGTATTCTGGGCTGGTGCCTGAAAGGCAGTTAAAACAGATTGACATAACTTTGTATTGAATCTTATCATCTGTTGTCAAAGTAGGATCAGGTAAAATTAATTTCGCTGCTCTTCTGTGTAAGGAGTTCAGTCTTTTTAAATGTACATCTCTGCAGCCATCCCACACCGTCGAAGCATAATTAATGTGCGACTGAATATGTGCATAATAAAATAATTTTCTGGTTTCAAAGTCAGTGAAGTGCTTCAGTTTGGACAGAATGAAAATGTTTCTTGAAACAGTTTTACACACTTTATGTGTGTGTGCCTGCCATTTGAGCTGATAATCTATGATAATTCCAAGGAGGCGGTGTTCAGACACTTGCTCAATATAATTGCCTTCGAAGGACAAATCAAGTGAAAGGGGGCTTAATTGGTGTTTTTGGCGTGTCGCAATTACCATTGACTTGGTTTTTGCTGGATGGATACTCATTGAGTTACGTTCACACCAGGCGGACACCTCATCAAGGCTCTGTTGTAAGTCATCTGCAACCAAATTAAGGTTTTTATTTGCCGTGTGGATTGACGTATCGTCAGCAAACAAGTCACATTCGACAGATTCTGACGTTAGGTGAAGAGGCAGATCGTTGATGTATAAACAAAATAGAAGAGGGCCTAACACTGACCCTTGAGGTACTCCAAACTTAACCTCCTTCACTTCAGAGTGTGATCCATTAACTACAACCTTTTGCTTTCTTCCCTTTAGATATGAACTAAATAAGGAAACTGCTGAGACGTTTTTTAAATAATGACTAAGTTTGCTTATCAGAGTGTCGTGGTTAACCAGGTCAAACGCCTTCTTAAAGTCAAGGTAAATAACACCCGTCAGTTGCGAATTGTTTACGTTAGATAACCACTTATCTGCAAGTCTGCTTAGCGCTGTATGACAGGAATACTTCGGACGAAACCCAGACTGGAAGGGATGAAGCATATTATATGTCTCTAAATACTGAGACAAATGTTTGTGTACATGTCGCTCGAGAGGTTTGCTTAACACGGACAGTAACGAAATCGGTCTATAATTATTCAGATTTCCCCTGTCCTTGGATTTCGGCAGTCGAATTACTTTTGCAAGTTTAAGCTGTGTAGGAAATACACACTGATGGAGACATAGGTTGTAAATGTATGTCAGCGATTCAACAATGTAAGGTAGAGATAGTTTCAGAACTTTAGGATTTATGTCATCAGGGCCTGATGACTTCTTGTTCGTGAGACTACTTATGAATTTACCTACTTCATGTATTGCAATCGATGGAATGCTAAAAGGAGTCACGGTCTTCTGATTGCAGTAGTTAATTAAAATATCGAAACACTTATCATTGACACTTCCTTGTGTTGAAAAAACTTCAGCAACAGACAGGAAGTGATTATTAAACATGTCAGCGGATAGATCACTAGGGATTACCGTGGATGCACTAGAGCCTCGGGTAAGGGAATTCAGGACGCGCCAAATAGCAGACCCGTCTTTGTTGTTTTTAATAGTATTTCTTACAAAGGCTTTTTTTCGCTTCGCGTAACATATACTTGACGCGATTACGCTGCTTTTTAAACTCGTCAAACTTCTTTTCTCTCCTGAGGGTGTTCCTAAACTCCATGGCCTGCATCAGTTCTTTTGTAATCCATGGGGGTAGTACCGCGCTTTTGACACGCCTCTCCCTGAGGGGTGCGTGTTTGTTGAGTACCCCAAGGAAAATGCTGTACCATGCAGATAGAGCAACCTCTGGGTCGTTGGACTCGGTTACTGAGTCAAAGCACGCATTACTAAGATCATGTAAAAATGCGTTTTGGTTAAAATGTTTAAAAGAGCGATATGTTACGGTGATATGACCTTTCTTTTTAGTCTTTGGAATTTGCGCAGCCCATTTACACACTACAGGGAAATGATCGCTAATGCTCAAGTCGGGAACAGAAACGTCAGTCACAGATTTAGGGTTATTGGTATAAATATGGTCTATGAGAGTGGATGATGCAGCAGTAATCCTAGTGGGTGACTGCACCAGCTGCACCAGCCCAAATAAGGAAGATGTTGTTTCCCACGCGGTGTGGGGTTTCAGTAAATTGATATTGAAATCACCCATTAGAATGATGTCGGTGTTTACTTTACAGACTTTATCTAAGTTACAGGTGAAATGGTCGTACCAACTAAAGTCAGCCGCCGGGTTACGGTACAAGAAGCCTACGTATGATGGAGCCAAAAAAGGACGCTTTACTTCAATCCACACGCACTCAACATCTGCGGCTTCTAGATCTTGCCGTCTACGGACTAAGTGTTGAATAGACTGGTGGATGTAGACGGCAATGCCTGTTTGGCCTGGGGAGGAAGGATCTCTTCTGATTACAGAAAAGTTAGGGATACTGATGGCTTCATCACTGATGTTCGAGCTCAAGCGTGTCTCAGTGACGCCAAACAAGTGAAACGGTGACGGTGTGGGATTGTTAAGAAAACAAGCTAAGTCAGGTATCTTATTGTAAAGATGAAACACGTTAAGATGGCCTACACGTAAGGTACATTCCCTTATGCTCGCTTTCGCCATTGAGGCTAGCACAGGCATAAAAGCTTATAACACAAAAAGAATGTAAACTGTCTCACAACACAAAAGAAACACACACACACAAAAGTAACAATCATACACACAGTGCAAACCGGATAGGTAAAGGTGAACCGTCAAAGAGAACTACACAAAATAATTTGATAAACTGACAGTGCAATAAAACAAATTAAAGCAATAGCGCGTTTTCACTGCAAACAAGATAATGTCCAGTTTTGCGCTGATAATGTCAACGAATCTGCACAATCTATACCACAGAGCCAGCGGAAAAGACTGTTTTCCACTCGCCCAGCGGTTTGAGTGCAGAGGTTTTAAGTGACCTCTGATTCTTAGTATAGATGTGGCACAGCGCACAAACTAAGTCACGCGTTGCGCTTTTCAATAATTAAGTCACAATCACGTAAGACCTGTGACTATATGGATAGTGCCTTGTACTTGTACACCAAAACCTGTGGACAATGTCATTTGCAACACAGCCTGCAACAGTCACCACTGGCCAACAGTCTAATCTTGTCAAGAGGCACGACCGTGCACACACACTAACGACATAAAAAGGCAAAACGAAATGTTCCGATAGGAAAAGTCTGATGATAGTCACAAACTATAATCAAGTGTCGAGTCGTAATATGAGATAAAGGCACCGTTCAAACTTCCATATCTAACGCGGTTAACGTCTCTTCGTGTGCACACAACTAACATTACATAATTATCAGATAGTCATAAGCAACGCGCATGCGCGCCGCGTATGAGTAACCAGTAATTACTATTTCGGATTTTATCAAGACAAATGAGGGGTATAGATATTGGATTATTACCAGAGAGTCACGTGCAGCGCTCATGCTCGCTGCAAATGAGTAACCGATAATTAGTATTTCCGATTATCAAGGCTAAGGGATAGTGTATCGGATACTCACAAGCAACGCTCACACGCATTACAAGTGATTAGCCGACAATTAGTACTTCGGTAGAAAAGGCAGCAGTAGTTGGGCGATGATCTGCATGGCCTGGGCTGAATCGTGGCTAGGGTTGCCCGTTATTCCTGATTGTTCCCACCCTCGGGGGCTTGTGGCGGGCGCAGCAAACGGGTGACCGGCGGGTACGTACCCACTAGCCTGCGGCATGCTGGGGAAGTCCACTTGTGACGCGATGTGCGGCCTGGCGTGTCCTTGGTCAGCGAAATGTGAAGGGGCGTGGCCAGACGAGTGGTTGTATGGTCGCGCTGGGGCCGGGCCGTGGTGTGACGTCATTAAGGGCCCGCCATGACCCTGCTCAGGTCCGTGGAGAGAACCGGGGCCGGTGTGGGGGTTGTATCGGTTTCGGCGTGCCAGTTCTTGATATTTGGGGAAATGACCGACGCCCCGGGGAGAAGCGTCATGATGGCTGTCCTGGCGATGATAGTTTCTGGGCTGCCTACTGCCTCTGACTTGTCGGTTTTCACCTGCCTCAGGTGTGTTGTGGGGGCGGCGTGGAGCACCTGCCTCAGGTGTGTTTTGGGGGCGGCGTGGAGCACCCGCAAAGCGGATGTTCATGGCTAGTTTTATGGCACCGACAGGACTGGGGTGAATGCCATCAAGAGAGAGAGAGAGAGAGAGAGAGAGAGAGAGAGAGAGAGAGAGAGAGAGAGAGAGAGAGAGAGAGAGAGAGAGAGAGAGAGAGAGAGAGAGAGACTGACTGACTGACTGACTGACTGACTGAAACTTTATTTATGTAGGATTGAGATATTGGGCGCACAGACCTTTCTTCCAATCTGTCCTTGTTACATCTACTGACATACAATAACAGGCAAAGCTGCATTACACTCACAAACAACATCAAAAGTAATGCGAATTACAACAATACTACGAACTGCAACAATGATTTAACAAAACACACAGGTATCCATACGAAGATATTTGCACGTGTCATAATATCCGTTTGCGGGAGCCCTCCCCAGACACTCCTACCCGGGGGCCACGCCACAAGGATACTTTCATACAAAGCACGACCCCATCACTGTACAATAACCCCTGAACCGCTCGACTGCACGTTACAATATTGTTGGCCCTCTGCTGCCATGTCAGGCTTATGGAAACACTCCCTCTTTATTTCTATTTTCTTGAGTTTTGTCGCTGTCGCTTTGTTGTCACTGGCCCACTGCTGTTGTGTCGCAATATGTAGACACAGCTTAAGTCTGCAGTTGAAGGGCCAGGCCTAAAGCCTACTTGCCCTTCTAATATGTGGCTATGCATCAGCTCAGGCAGTAAGGCACAGGCTTTTGCTGCATTGCGAAGGATGTGACTGTCAAAAACCTTGACATTGTGGCCTGCCTGGTGGATGGACATCCAAATAACAGGACATCTGCCCTCCTACACACGACAATCAGTTCACTTCCTTCGCCTTCTTGTCGGTTGGCCATCCCGGAGAGACGTACACGCTGAACTCTTCTTTCCTCATCTTTCGCAGCACTTTCAAAATGTGGCTATTGCAACCTGCTAAAGATAATTTAGAATCAAAAAAAGTTTTGAAATGCATATGATGCGTGCATATATATATTTGCAAGTATTTTTAAAAAGTACATACATGCATAAGAACAAGAAAGGCAATGTCCTTATGGTTCACGTGTCTGACAAATCCACATAATACGTCTGACCTTTGTGACATTGACTTCTCCAAAAAGTCTTTGAAAATGTCTAAACATAAGTACAGGGCTGGCTTTTGTACCAGCGAAACCTGAGTTTTCTCAAAATGCCTACACTTTTCACAAATTTGTCAACCCTCTGTGACCCTTGACCTCTGTCAGGGGCTGATTAAATTAGTATGCACAGAAAAGTGTTATCATCATGCCAAATTGTATTGAAAATTTTACAAAAACTTTCATAAAAACTACAATTCTATCAAAAGCTAACATTTGTCACACTCTTGCCAACCTTGAGCTTTCCGAGGGGTCAACCAAATTAAGGCCTTATCATGCGGTATCTCCATATCAAGTTTGAGTTTGAATTTGACAATAATACTTGTGAAAATTCAGTTTTTGTCCAAATATGGCTATTTTTTACCCCTATCTGGACTTTCCATAATCCTTGACCTTTGTGAGAGGACCAGTAAATTTGTAGGCATAGAAAGTTCTTACCATCAGGCATCTCCATACCACATCTGGGTTTGAAGTTGAAAGTAATATTTGAGGAGAAACAATTTGTGTCAAAATCTGCCCAGTTCTGACCCCTTTCTGGACCCCCCCCCCCCCCCCCCTTGTGACCATGACCTTTGAAAGGTCACAAAATTGGTATGTTTAGAAAGATTTACCACAAGGTACCCTTGTGCCAGGTTTGAACACTGAGGCTTGAATAGTCTCGGAGGAAATGCCAATGTTAAAGTTGACCACATATAACAGACGACCATTACAAACACTAACTTTTGCTATCACACGTGAGCCAAAAATGAGACGCCATAGAGCTTAAAATTACCACAATGGGTGTATACATATTTAAAATCAGCATCAAATTGTAACTTGCAGAATTTTTTTTAAAACAGGACACAACGCATTAACATATTGCTGTTTAGCAACAGCACACACTGGACCCAAAGGGTAGTATTCAGTACAACAAACCAAGGGGAATTACTCAGCGCTGGACAACAGTTAGATCCCCTGCCCCCACCTCTCAGGCACCCAATCGCCAGCCCTTGTTGTACAATTCTGCCAGCGCTAGCCTCACCTATCTGGTTTGTGAGTAGGTAGTATTCAGTGTTTTTTAGTCCTTCTGTGTGCACTAAGTGCTTATTAAAGAAAACGACATTATTTGCAGACTTGCCCAAGTCTTTAGTTTCCAAATCAAATGCAATATGGTGCCACTTGTTGACAGCAAGTGATTTTAGCATTGAGTGTTGTAGAGAATACTGGTACTGGTACTACACCACGTTCAAAATGAAAGCATGACAGTATGATGTGTTTATTCACACCAGTTGTGTTTTGTTATGAACCTGATGATATTCACAAATCTACCGGTATGATTTACCTTGAGTCCAGGAGAATAAGTGTCGCCTTCTCTCACTTTAGTTGATCCACTGGAACTGGCATTGCCTGCTTTCAGCTGTGGCCTTCTCCTTTTGAGCAAACATGACCGGACTAGCTCCCGCCTCTTCTTGGTGTAGGCGTCATACTTCTGTGCTTGTTTGCAAGTATACCCTCTGGGCGAGACTCCGCAGTGAGACGTCAACAGCAGAATTGACCTCAAATGAAATAAATGTTTATTACTGTGTTGTTCGGCAGCATGACAATTTCACTTCTGATCTTATTTCAGGGTGGGTCAGTTCCAAACTCCCCAAAAAGGGACTTTGTTATAGCATTATAAACAATTTGAGCCCCCCCCCCCCCCTCAATCTGCCCCTATATTTAGTTTACACATCACTACCTTCAAAACTAATGTGACAAAAACTGTGAACACCACAAACGACAAACTACAATGGCAAAGCATGGATCGCTCATGTGCATAACTTATCAATTACATATGATCTGAACTGTGTGACCTTTCCAAAAGGTGACTGAAATTTAGGTGTCATGAGTCTCAGCATAAGTAAAGGGTAGCTTTTGTACTAGTTGTGAATAGTATTTGGAAAAAAAAAATCATCTTTTGTCAAAATATGGCTATTTTTTTTTTTTTTTACCTATTTCCTGATTTCTCGTGACGCTTGACCTTAACTCAAATTGGTATGTTTAGAAAGGTCTTGCCACAAAGTATCCTTGGGCCAAGTTTGAAGACTGTGGCTTGAATAGTCTCTGAGTAAATGCCAACATTAAAGTTTACCATGGACGACCAATGGCCCAGAACATATCCTCAAACTTGCTTCACACATGAGCCAATGAAAGAAAGCATGCGAAGCGGTGCTGTAGAGAATGCTGGTAGTGTTCACACCATCTTCAAAATGACAGAAAGCATTACAGTATGATGTGTTCATTCACACCATAGTTGTGTTTTGTTCGCGCCTGATTCTATTCACAGATCTACTGGTATGATTTACCTCGAGTCCAGGAGAATAAGTGTCACCTTCCTTCACTTCACTTGAGCTGTGGCCTTGGTGTAGGCGTCATACTTCTGTGCTTGCTTGCAAGTATGTCTTTTGGGTGAGAGTACTGTGACTCAACAGCCAGAGGTCAACAGCAGTATTGGCCAAAAATGAAATACATGATTATTACTGTGTTGTTCGGCAGCATGACAATTTCACTTTGGGTGAACTAAATGCAGGGGCAGATTATTACTTTCTAAATCAATGTGACATAACTGTGTACACCACAAAGAACAAACAACAATGGCAAAGCCTGTACGCCTCATGTGCAACTGTTTCACATATAATCTAAACTGTGTGACCTTTCCAAAAGATGGCTGGAATAAGTGTCACGAGTCTCAACATAAAGGCTTTCTTTTGTACTAGTGAAATTTTTATTTTCTCTACAAGTATGTATTTTTCACAGCTTTGTCTACCTTCTGTGACTCTTGACCTTTGTAAGGAGACAACCAAATTAGTATCTATAGAAAGATTTCATCATCGGCTACCTTTGTGCCAAACTTGATTGAGAAATTGCAAACACTTTGATACAAACTGCAATCATACACTGAAATATGTGGGCTGGCCATTGGGTGCCTGATAGGCGGGGCAGGGGATCTAACTGTTTGTCTGTCCAGTGCTGAGTGATTCCCCTTGGTTTGTGTACTGAAATATGAATTTTCACACATTCCACAATCATCCAAAATGGTAGTCAACACATATTAGGGTTTCAGTCAAAGTAGCTTAAGTTAAATTAAACTAACCTACATTAGTATAAAGTACTAGGAAACCCTTTTAATCCTTATACACCCACTGCTTGACATAAATGTGACTATGATAGTTCAAGGGTGGTGCCAGAATAGCTTGGCATCTCAGTCGCCAAGCTATTCTGGCACCATCCTTGAACTACAAAAATGCTTGACCTATCGCCTAATCTGTAATATAGCCTTTATCAGAGAGTAATATTTTATTTTTTAAATAAGCTTCAGGATTTAATGGGTTAGTCACCACATGAAATGATGTGTTGCTATTGAAAAATACACAAACCTGAAGTTGACTATGTGTGTGCATAACAAGGATGAACAGATGATGTAATGTACTTGCTGTGTAGTGGCAAAGATTATGAATAATAATAAGGTCCAGACTGGTGTCATAACAGGTAGCACTAGCTACATATATGCCAAAATAAGGTTAATCCATTTAACCCCAAGGCCGCAGTTGCAAAAAATGAATTGACCATGATAATTCAAGGGTATTGCCAGATTTGCTTGGCCTCTTCAGGCACTAAACTAATCTGTCAGTACCCTTAAATTTGTGTGGTCAATCCATATTCTGCTGTCGAGTGTTGGGACTAAATGGGTTAACTGGCTACTGCTGAGACAGACATACCTGCTAAAGTACTAACCCATTCAGAGCCTGCATAGTTTACTGTTGGTGTAACCTCACTGCTAGCGAATTTCTTGCTTTTGTGTGAAAAAAAAAAAAAAAAAAAAAAAAAAAATCTAGCTCCTCTCATAAGCAAGAAAGACATATCAAAGTAATACTTTTTCAAAAGCTTGTTCTTTTCCCCATTATACTGTCACCCATTTTAACAACAAAAAAAAAATTAAGCTTGAACAAAAAAAAAACAATATTAATTAGAAACAACGTATCCAAATTTGTGATAATTTGATCCGCACTAAGGAATGCTGATGCATGTTATCCATTATTTACATCGTCACTGATAGGCAACATGAAAAAAATATCGAATGAACACCTATCCTCCTGTCAATCCTTGGAATCTATATCTGAAACGAAGTGTCCAAAGCAACAGCTGGCTTGTGTTACGGGCACTAAGTCGCTTAGTCCTGCTGCATCCACTGGTACTTCGTTGATCGGCGTCCGCCATAGTGGTGCGAAAAGAAGGGTTTCCCTGCTATGGGACGGGCAATACGAGCAGAAACTCCCAATAAACGTCATCACAATCTGCTTAGTACGTAAATGTAGAGGAAATCCTGAAGTTTCCATTCAAGGGTAGTACGTCATGATTAGTTGCGGATTTCCCTGGTTAAAAGTACAGCAAAAACACTGCCCGAATATTCAGAGGGTGGACATAGAATGTGATTGAAAATCTCAAGTAAAAAAGTGAAGAAGATTGGAGCCTTGCTTTGCAAATTAATATTATGAAAAAATTCTAATAGTAATAAAGATGCCTGCAGTTTAGTAGGTTCTGGTGTATCATTTGTATGTGTGGGTACGTCTATGTCAGTTTGTAATATTTATGATTATGAATAGTATGCATGAATGCATAATGCTAACACAAAGTACTAGAAGTGCATAGTTCCACAGCAGGCAACACAGTATGGTGCAGTAAAAATATGAATAAGTAACTTCCAAACACTTTCTTTGCATATTAGTGAACTGACCAAAATGAGACCAGAACACTTATTGAAGAATGACCTGCATATTCTCAGAAAAATATAACATAGTGTTGAAAGTTGAAAGGGAAAATAGTTGCTTTTTCTTTAGATTGGGGGAGGGGGATGGTTGACAAAATGCCAGTGACAGGGATAAAATATGCTTTGTAATTTGCATGGCTGATGTCGACAGGTGCTTTGCACTGGCCAGGGTGGTTGCCGTTTATTTATTTGCCCCTGACAAAAATGATAGAAGGAAGGGAGAGGAAGAGGGGGGGGGGGGGGGGGGGGGCGGGCGGGAAAGGGGGAATGGATGAGCAAACTAAGTACTGGAAGCAATTAGTGGTCCATAATGTCAAATTCTCCATTAGCAGGACTTTTTCCTACACACAGTACGTTTTCCTAGATAATAAGCACTGGCACTGGTTTAATTTATAACTACAATGTCGACTACACAACCTCCCCCATATTAGTAAAGGCTCTGTGTGGAAATGTTGTTCTACTGCTAGATGGTGACATGGAATGCATGCCCCTGTCAACCCACAGTAAAATGTATTGTTCTTTGCAGGTAGGCAGTGGCGACGGCAATATTACTGAGGGGACCTAACTTTCCATGCATAAAAGGATAGTTAGCTATTTGGGTTTTACGCCGTGCAGGTGACATCTCACGACGATGCATAGAAAGGTTTTAAAACCAGTGAGATATATGCCACTTAGTTCGACATTGCTTCCACAAGTTCTAGTCACTTAGCAAACACCACTTACTAATTTATTTTACCTTCTCGTTGCTGATGTCTGATGAGATTTTGTTGTTTTCCTGGCTGCCACATAGAGTGCTTCCCGTCTGGTTGGACCGTTAATTTTCTTTTTCTTCAGAAATGATGTTTTGTTTAAAGCCATCTTACACCAGTTATGCGTTACGCTAGATGACTTTATGCAAAATTATCTTACTTCTGATGAAACAAAACATGTTATACATAAAAACAGTCAGCTTACACACCTATTTCAGACAGTATATCTCTTTTGTCAACTATCGATAAATTGAGCTTGTTTTCAATACGACCTGCCGTACGTTTTTTTTTTTTTTTTTTGGTTAACTCCATCTCTGGTTTCAGACGCAAGATACCGGTAACTAAATGCTCAGAAAAGATGCGCGAAAGACCTGTGGCATACCACCTTAAATTAGATACAAGGAACACGACGTTTCGGATCAAAGATCCTTCTTCCGGGTGATATGGAAACAAACGTAGAACAGAAAGGAGCACACGATATAAAGAAAAGACGTCATCCTGTATAGACAAATTTTGAATGACATAAAAAACAACAACAACAACAACAACAAAACAAACATAATGACGCAAATACACTTGAACAAATCACGTAGCACAAAACTTACGTCTACATACATTCACGTCACTGCATACATTCGCATTCACTCGTACCTGCAGCCGCTCACGTACATGCATACACATAGACACACATACACACACTAATCAGTGCAACGGTAGCATCAAGTATCAACGATGGCATCAAGTATCAACAGTGAAGTCAAGTATGGCACCAACCACCCATCAGCCCGAGCATACATCCCTAGGGGCGAATGTTCAAGCCGCGCGAATGGTAAGTGCCAAGCCTGTCAACGAAAAAGGATTTCTGTCACATTCCGGCGGATGAGGATGGAAGTATTTTCCCCAAGGACGCGTATGCTGAAATGTGTGAGGCCGTATGAGGAGGTTCGTTGAAATGACTGTCCAACCTGGTTGTTGTAGCGGCAACAGTTTTACTATATTTAGATAAAAATGAAGGCTCAGAATCATAGATCTGTCATTCCTTTTCTCCTATTCCCCTTCTGTTCTAGATCTAGTGTGTCTTGCAGTCACAAAAAAGGGCAGCAGATGTCCTGATGACGCAATGCAAGCTCACCAGCCTGGAGTACCATGGCATTAGCACTGCAGAGCATTCTCGGAATTGAAATGTAAATTATGTGTGTGTGTGTGTGTGTGTGTGTGTGTGTGTGTGTGTGTGTGTGTGTGTGTGTGTGTGTGTGTGTGTGTGTGTGTTTGTGTGTGTAAAATTAATAAGAAGAAATTCCCCTGATGAAGCCTTGATGAGAGGGCTAAAATTTGTGGAAAAAACCGGTAACTCTAATACTTCGTGGTTGAAATCGATTCTTTCTTCTTATAAATATTATTTCATTGTTACACGCACCCTTGTAGGACTGAGGGAGGTCAAAGGAACCATTGTACACCAAGGCCGAAGGCCTGAGGAGTACAATGGTTCCTTTGACCTCCCGAAACCCCACACGGGTCCGTGCAGCAAACGCCTGCTACCAGTAGTATATTTGCTTTTATTCCGCCACTATTGTCGTAAAAGAAATGAAGCTGAAATCGTTCGAAATGGATAACGGCAGACGTCAAAGGAATATACATTTATACATGATAGACGTGTGACCTAATTTAAGATTTTTCATGACGTTGCCGTCTACGTGACCAGCGGCATTGTTTACAAATTGTCAGTAGAAGAGGTGCATGACTGTTAAACGTAAAATTCTCAAATAAAATAGTACATAGAATGTTCATGTGCTTTCGATTCCGCAAAGATTATTTCTTTAGTGGTCTGTTACACACTATTGCTGCAGATGTGTGCTACAAACAACTCCAGAAAAGTGCCTGCTGTTTCGAACAACACTAAGTAACTGTGTACTTAAGAACGTTTACAGAGCAAAACTGACATACAAGACACGTCAGAACGAGGGCTACACAAAGTCCGCAATTAGTCGCTACAATATAAATTATTGGTCGCAGGAGTTTGCTACACGGACCCTTATAGGCCTCAGGGAGGTCAAAGGAATCAATGGTTTCTTTGACCTCACGAAGGCTTACAAGGGTCCGAGCAGTAAGCCCCTGCAACCAATAACGTATTTGTTTTAATTCCTCCACTTTGTTTGTAAAAGAAATTAAGAAGACACCTTCCGACCTGTATCACGCCATACATGACTGACGTCAAAGGAAAATACATTTATACATAATAGATTTATGACGTAATTTAAAATATTTAATGACGTTGCCGTCTTCAGTACTGTGTGTGCTTATTGTTTCGAACAACACTAAATAACTTTTTACTTTTGAACTTTTTGGTGATCTTTTATAGAACAAATCTCGCATCCAAGATGCGTCACAAAGAGGGCTACAAGAAGTCCGCCATTTGTCGCTACAAGGGTTTTTGTATCACGGTCACATGGTACGGTTTGTGCTAAAGAGACTGGTCGTGTGACGTAGGGATGAAAACAAGGTGTTTTGTATCTCGGTCATGTGGTACAGTTTGCGCTAAAGAAATTGGTTGTGTGACGTAGGGATGATTGGAGATGTTAACATAAAAACATAACTCCAGAACAACCTTGTGTAAATGAGTTCTTCATTGTGTGTATATAAAAATTATCCATCCAAAGTAAAAAATAAAATTTTATTCTTTTTCTCTTAGATCCAACAATCTATGGCTGCACTAACGGCTGGGTTACAGTGGAGGAGAACTCGATTCTACCCATACACTGTATCGGACAATTTGCATCAGCACCTGCAGCTTGGAGAATTGTAGGCGATGACAACCTCACGCTCGTTTTCAATGGATCCTGTGGAGTGGGACTGCAGTGTGCTATCAATGGAATTACTCTCTCAACAACCGACAGTACAGCTGATCTGACAATACTGAATAATCGCCGAGCATACGATAGATGTTACGTGTTTTGCAAAGAAACAAACATTGGGTCAGAGAATGGATGTCGAATAAACGTTGGAAGTAAGTCTGTCTCTTGAATATGATAACTGAAAATGTTCTATTGTATTATATTATATGGTATTGTATTAATATATTCTACTTAGGAATATTCCCCAAATGCATTTTCTCGTTATTAAGGCTTTCTTGTTTTATTGCAGAGCGCAGAATCATTGACAAAGTAGATGCACCATGTCAGATACAAAATTTATTTTTCAGAGTAGCTGCTCCATCCTGCTACTGCCACCCCCTCCCCCCCTCCCCATCCCTTCCCCCCTAACCACCCCTTTTTTCCTCTCAATCTCTTTGGCACACACACACACACACACACACACACACACACACACACACACACACACACGCACACACATACACACACGTACACATACAAAAACCGCACGCATATACGTACGCACGCACGCATGCACACACACACACACAGACACACACACACACACACACACACACACACACACACACACACACACACACACACACACACACAATCAACAATGAGAAAGATCTCGTCTTCACAGACTCGGGGCAGTCCGTGGCGCAGTGGTTAAGGCCACTGCCAACAATGCTAAATGTGCGAGGTTCGATGTTCAGAGTCCGAAATAGCTCAGGCGGTTAAACGTCGGTGCAGGAGAGCGAAGGGAATCGCCGGGTCGTGGGATCGAATCCCGTCCCGGCCACTGTAGCTGGACTCACAATCCATGGGAAAAAACGTATTTGTTCAATAGCATGTCCGTTGAAAGGTCCTGGTAAATCAAAGTGGCACAGTTGGAGTGCGCCTGAGTTGATCAGTGTTCAGATCATACTCCATAGGCAATAGATTTCCCTGTTCCCCATAACCGGCCGTCAGGGCCGTCCATTATCACTTCGGTGCCGTGGACGTTAAACCCTGAACTAATCATCATCACCGGGTTCCGGCGTCGGACTTTTCTCCTCTAGTAAGGGTCACCGTTAATTCGGGCGAACCGTCAGGGCTTCTTCTCCGGGTACCCCGGCTCTTCCCCCCCCCCCCCCCCCTCCACTTTGGTACCGGTTTCAGGCCACTTTATAAATTTAAAATACAAGCGATCCAAATTTCCGAAACCTCAGTAGCTGAGCTGACCCTTCGCACCTCTTGAATGTCCTGTGTTTGTCGTCAGAGTGAATGCGTGTGTGTCACGTGAACGTGCGTGTTGGGTGCAGTTCGCGGCGCTTTGAGCCGATTCGCAGAATTGAGAAAATGCGCCTATATAATAGCCGGTATTATTATTATTATTCACAGATTCCAATTCCACTACGGCCCCTATTGAGCAAAGCACAGCTCCTGGGGTACAGACAACTCACAGTCAACCTACATACACAGGTACCGACCATTTTAGCAAAGCGCTGGTGCTTAAATTCCACACTTCCTCTTTTACATGAAAGACAAAGTATAATTATTAATTCAAAATATGTCCACGTATATCCGGAGACATGTTTAGCACTTTTTGTGAGGTAATTTCCGAAAGCTGACATATTCATAGTGACTTTCTTCACTGATAAGTTTTGCATGTGCATACATTATGACTTTCATAACGCACAATTTGAGTAAAAAAAAACACCACCATTGACCGTGAACGCAATTTAAGAAAAATACTGTAAATTTAAACACAAAGATAGGTTTACCCGACAAAGAAACATGGATACATAGCTGTTTTAGCAAAAAGTATAGATCCCCATGAGCCCCCGTTACTGCAGTATCTCGCGGCAGTGAAAAGGTTAAAGCAGTCTATCTTTCTCACTCTCTGTTTTCGGTTTTGCAGGGACCTCATCTTCCGCTGTTACTCCTTTTCAAAATACGAGCTCCGCGATAGTGTACACGACGCAAAAACAGGGTTCGACTACAACCAGGACCACTACCGCTGATACAACTTCACAGACAACAAAGGACGGCGATGATGGCAAGTCATTACAATGGGCAGCAATCGGTGGTGGTGTGGGAGCGGCTGTTGTGATTATTATTGTCATCGTCATCGTTATCGTCACACGCCGTTTAGGTTAGTAGAATTTGAAATTTATTTTGTATTGATAAAACTCGATAATAATGAACATGTTCTATTCACTTTCCTATTCCTTTTGGGGTACTCAATGATCGCTTTCGGTTTAAACGTCATGTAGAACGAGACATATATTTATCTAGACGACGTGGAAGAATATATTTGTCGAAAGTCTTTTTTTTTCATAGTGACATTGTTGGTTCCTGACAAACCATGTGGGTTACACATCGCTTTGAGCACCAGCCACGAAGGGCAGAACTCACCACTTTTGGGGATTTAGCGCGAATAAATGCTCTTTATTATTATTATTATTATTATTATTATTATTATTATTATTATTATTATTATTATTATTATTACTATTTTTATAATAATAATAATAATAATAATAATAATAATTATTATTATTATTATTATTATTATTATTATTATTATTATTATTATTATTATTATTATTATTGCTATCATCATCATCATAACCATCATTAGTTCACGCCCCGAAACAAGTTAACTATAGAAAAACAAAATAATTTTATGTATTACATTGACTCAAGATTATATCTTCACACAACTTACGATGCCACAAAAAAATGAAATAAATCCTTTGTACTTAAATATAAGATATCGATCTAGCAAAAGTATTAAACTTTTTTTCTGAGTGTTATATTATTGCTTGCTGAATATTCTGTAATTGCAGTGTGGAGAAAAAGTGGTGGAGACAACATAAAGGATGGTACGCACAAATATGGTATCGTATGTATTAATCACAAAATACGCCCTTTTATGAAATGAATACAATATACAGGAAACGTTTTCTGCCATGTTATCTATAGTACTATTCAACGGTCATGAAAAAAACGGTAATATGACGTGCAATAATTGTATTACATTAAGATTGATATTGCATCTTGCCATCGTTTAGGTAACCTTTTTTCTGCCGAGCAAAGTGAACGCGACATAATGCAAGAGGCTTATATCCTCATCAGCCCCTGCGACCGCGGGGGCTTATGAGGATCTATGTCTCTTGCTGAGACCAATTTATGTCTATGTTTTTTGGACGGTTTTGGCTTTTTGCCGTTAAATGAACACAGATTTCTGAAACAAAAATATGCGTACAGCGGCAGGGGAGGGGTTAATGGGACTTTATTTAGATGCTGGCCTATGAGTATGAATTAACTCTTTGTGATTGTGTTTACTGCAAATCGCCTTAATGTTCATAATCACAGACCAGCACGCATACGTGGTCGTACTATCCCTATCTTCTTTGGGACCGTTTTGCTTGTTGGTATTCCATACATTTTATTAATTTCGATTTCTCTAGCCAGAGTGTATCCAACAGACAAAAACATATTGTAAAGCTCAGTTAACACATTCTATCCCAGGACCGAAATGCCCAGATTTTTAAGTTGCCTTCTGAAGGACTGTAATACAAATCTAGAGACAGATCGAGCATGAGAGTTCAAGGGTGGTGCCAAAATAGCTTGGCGCCTATGGGCGCCAAGCTATTCTGGCACCACCCTTGAACTATCATGCTGGATCCGTGTCTTGCAGTGGTGTGTCGGGACTGAGTGAGTTAACAGACACCATTATATTTACGCCCCTTCACTGCCGATGAAAAGTAATACCTTACAAATTCAAAGGGTTTTGACCCTCACGAGCCTCCCCGTCTAGTAGTCTTTGGGGATCATGAGGTTCTATACTTTTTGATAAGTGTTCTTTAGACGGCTTGAGTTTCATGTGTTCTTTTTACTAAGATTCAGAAAAGCAGTGGTGGCCATTGGCAGTCCTTTCTTTCTCTACAGCAGGCCGCTGAGAGTGGATGGTTACTGAGTTTGAGTATGGTCACTGTCAGCTTCACATGCTAACACCTTTCACATGGCAGTAACTTGAATTATTACTGCGTCTTTCTCTCAGCTGTTGAGGTACATGTCAACGTTGTGTACGAGCCTGGAGGCCAAGAAGACAACCACACATCAACCGCGCGACACCAGCCAGCCATTAACACCACCATTGCCCCTTCATACGACGACTATCACTTGGATGATGGCGAAATGAGCATCGGGTACACGACGGTTGACCTTAACCCCCTGGCCCACAAGGGGGTTAACAGATCTGCTCCAGGAAACGTTGGTATGACACACACTAATTCTGTACCAGCAATACGACACGATTTGGCTCTAGATGAGACCGAACTGACAGATGACTTTGATCCCAATTATTCAGCAGTAAATGCCCCAAGACCTAAAACCTTCGCTGCACCGTCCCCGACAAGCACTCATAGAGATGAGTATGCTGTGGTCGACAAGAAAACGAAAGGCAAGAAAGGCGCAATGTTTCAACGAGAAGTCTACGCCCAGGTCCACAAACCCAAACCGAATACTGCCGAAGATGTGTATGCAGAAGTGGACAAGTCGTCCAAAGGAGGGAACTCCCAGGTCGTGCAACAGAACGTGTATTCAGGTGATGGCGGTTATTACGCAGAAGTGCGGAAGCCCATACCAGGCAACAAGCCCACTCTGGCAGTCAAACCAGTTCTGAAACCAAAGCCCAGCCTGCAGCCCAAGTGTGCAGCAAACCCGGGCGATGGCCAAGCTGAACCAGATGAACACAATGCTCTACATTTTGGATTACCAGCGCAGAATCTTTCCCCTGGTGAAGCTGAGCAGCAGTACAGCCACATTTCAATGAGTTGAATCATTTAGCCCCACCTCCCTACAGCAGGAGGTGAATTGACCATGATAATTCAAGGGTGGTACCAGATGAGCTTGGCGCCTGACGGCGCCAAGCTCTTCTGGCACTACCCTCGAATTATCATGGTCAATCCATCTTCTGCAACTTGTACATAGTCTGTAGGTGATACCTCCAAAATTCGGAAGATGCGGCCTTGGGGTCGAATGGCTTGAACGTGTCAGGAACTATGACGATTTCGTATGGCTACGGGGAAATAACTGAAAACAGACAGAAGATTGAATTTTGCTAGACTGTGACTGTGCTGCGTTTGCTCGCTTCAAGCACTTTGTGACGTGTACCTCTCGCGGGCTTTCTATTTGGTGCTGAAAGAAAGAGATTATCGTTTGTTTTTCAAGCGTTGAGTACATTTCTGTCGTATGTATGCAGTTTATTAGACGTGCTAATTAATCCATTTAACCGTACTATGCATGCGACCACCGCTACCTTCTTGGAGTACTTGTTGCTGACCTCGTGAGAGGGTAAATTAAGATGGTATTTGTCTGCAAGAGACATAGATTCTCATGAGCCCCTACGACATCAAGGGCTCATGAGTATCTATGCCTCTCGCTGATATACTTTATAAACTGTGCTGTGTGAAATTTGTTTTAGTGTGTTTGTGTGTGTGTGTGTGTGTGTGTGTGTGTGTGTGCGTGCGTGCGTGCGTGTGTGTGTGTGTGTGTGTGTGTGTGTGTGTGTGTGTGTGTGTGTGTGTGTGTGTGTGTGTGTGTGTGTGTGTGTGTGTGTCTAAAGAGACGGAACTTTGCATTAAAATGAAGACTAACGCAGACTTGATAGTGTTATGCTTTCACGAGTGCATGCTCCCTAAATTGCGTGTCTATTTACACACTGCGGTATATAATTATTTTCAACAGCGTTATCTGTCTTTCCCATCTGTGGTATATATTTAACACAAACTGATCACTTTACAAACTCTGGTATGTATTTAACGCCATTGAGCTCTCTTTAGAAATGGTGGTGTATATTCAACACAATTTGTCTCTCTTTATAAACTGTTGTATTATACGCTATTGAATGTGCTTTATGAAAGGCAAACCCTTCCTCTCGCGCTATTCTGCGATAAATTCGCTGTAAGTCGCTATTTTTACTTTTGCTTTTACAAAATACGAACATAGCTCACAATGCCAAGTTTATCTACACCTTGTTTTTACATTTTACATACATTTTGAATGTACAGTTGTCTTCGCTTATATTTAGAAAGTCGAAATCCGGACAAACAAAGAGACAGCCAAAAGTGTAAAATGCAGAGAAAACCCCGACAGAGAAAGAAACACGCATAGAAATGACAGTTACAACACAACGTGTTGTAACTGTCATTGCTAATCGTATTTCTTTCTCCGTAGGGTTCTTCTCCATGAAAAGGTCGGATATAAGAAAAGTCGGACATAACATCACTTTTTTTCAAGGGTTCCAACAACACTTCTTCTTTATATCAACTGCTACGCTTATAACAAATTGTCGGTGTATTAACGCCAAGTTATGCGTCCCCTGGCGAATTGTTATATGCGAAGTTTACTGTTTTCGTTTTTCAGTGTTTTATCTATCTCTCATTATAAATACTGTGTTTCTTTGTTAGTTTTGGATTTGTTCTTTTAAACTGTATCTTGCGTGTATCTAGACTGTGTACATATATGTTTAATACATATGAATATTCGTGTATAACCTGTATGACGCTTCCGACGTTAACTCATTCGAAACGTGCCGCATGCGGATTCGCGGCTTTTGCCGCGTATCCGCATGTGAAACGTCTCGAATAAAAATAAACTAATACAAAAATCTGTCTTGTCAGCTATTTTGTTATGTCACAGTGGTTGTCTTTGAAAATAGTGTAGAAATTACAGAGTGTATCTTTCTAGAAAGTTTTTTTTTTTTTTTTTTTTTTTTTCATTTTGTGTCTTTCTCTTGGTGTGTCGGTATCGTTGCGGTCGGGAACTTACGTAGTTTAACCCTTTGCGTGTCGGTAGCGGTTTTGTCGTGATGATTCCTTTAGGAATCATCGCGACAAAAACTGCTACCGACATGCAAAAGGTTAATTGAGAGAGAGAAAAGGAGAGAGAGAGAGAGAGAGAGAGAGAGAGAGAGAGAGAGAGAGAGAGAGAGAGAGAGAGAGAGAGAGAGAGAGAGAGAGAGAGAGAGAAGACGACGACGACGACGACGACGACGACGGCGAACAAACAAAACTTTCAATTACAGGATGAGAGCTTTTGACTAGGGAGCCTTTACCTTACAACAATGATTAAATAATAATAATAATAATAATAATAATAATAATAATAATAATAATAATAACAATAACAAAAACAACAATAACAATAAAAGCAACAACAACAAACCACAAACACAATCCGACCAACCAGAAGATGTATAAACACATCGAGAAATGAATTCGCCACAAATACTTGAAGCAATATAACTATTATCACGGAGTTTACTTGTCACAATTCTACAGAAGTTGCGGCAAGTTTTCTTATCCGTATAGTTGGTGACTCTTCAGCGATAACTTGTGAGCAATGTGTTTAACTCATTCAACCCGACGGCGTATTTCCCAAAATTTGGAGGCGTCAAATAATGTC
>BTPG01000003.1:71810007-71815007 GCA_036245525.1 Semisulcospira habei | reverse complement strand
ATAATAATAATAATAATAATAATAATACATAAACACCTTACTTGTCTGTTGCATTTTGTCTGTTGCATTTCAGTACAGAATCAGCATGGATGTGATGGCTTTCATTTTTCTCGTAGGTGCGCGGAACTACAGTGGTTGCAAGTTCTACGATGATGGCAGTTTGATGACGGGACACTGTAACATGGAAAGGGCGTTCAGTTCAAATGCAACAGCATACAGTTGTCAGTGGATTGTAGTATTTACTTCGCTTGCGGTGCGTGGGTACAATTCAGTTGTTCAAATAACGTTACTATTATTTAGCTCGACCTTTATCACTCTGCGATGCATGATGAAGAAATTTCCTGAATTATTGCTTAATTTAATTAATGCCTTCCTTTTATGCACTGTGAAGAATGAGTACATTTAGTGCCACCTGTTGTCTCTCTCTGCATGCATGATTCATAGAAATCCTGTTCAGTGGATTCCAATTTCAAATGGATTTAATATGCATCTGACTGAGGGAACAATGAACAATGAACAATGAACAACAAACCTTAATTTTACAAAGTGTCACAACCCCCGCTTCCGAGGCGCGAACATTGAGCGCTACCACTCGAGTACTACCATCCCGAACTAACACAAACGCCAGAGAAACAATTACGACAACATTTATTATATATAAAAATAACGATTCAAAATATCGTCACTCAATCCTAACCCCACACTCATACACAACATTCACACACACATTCACACTCCCCAGCACGAATATCCAACATACGCAATACACAATAGCATCAAATATATTATAAAGCAAATATCCCTAATAAAATACAAATGAAAATTGAGAAAGACCTAATACAATTCACAAGTTACTGGATCACCTTGGCTTGTGCACAAATGACAAGATCAAATTAGATTATTGCTTTTGCTTCCGCGACAAAGTCCTTTATAGCACATGGTTCCTTTTGAATAAGTAGAATGCAAAATATTTCAAAATATTTTCTGTCACTGCCACAGTGGCTCTCATAATATTGTCACCACAAGGAAACAAAATTAGTCTCACAAAGTTCTTTTACCAGTTTACAAATAGACAAGACTTTACTTAAAGCAAGTTAGTAAACACTAAATGGGAGGACCCGATCTGGGCTAAACGCGGGGTCTGCACCGACGCTCGCAACAGTGCTCAGGTACGGCGTCGTAGTCGCACGAGGAGTGACACAGTCAGCCTCCACTCTCACAATCGTACCACCCAGCCCTTCCACAAAGCAACGGCGGCGGACTAATGGAGTCAGAAATTTAGATGCACTAAAACAGTGGTGCAAAAATACACATATGAATAACTAACAAAAGAAAGGTTCTCACCATACCCTTCCCACAACTTTAATTACCGTCTTTTATATTCCTTCACCTCTCTCCCCAAAACAATAATAAATTCAAACTCAACGAAACGTATATTTACAAATTACCATATAACTCACTTCCGAATTTACCCTCCGACACTAAAATGCTGCCCAACCCCCTCCCCCCCCCCCCCCCCCCCCCCCAAAAAAAAAAAAAAAAAAAAAAAAAAAAGAAAAAAAAAAGGAAAAGATATTTATACTTGTTATTTTTTAATTATATATAATATATATATATATAATATATATATATATATATATATATATATATATATATATATATATATATATATATATATATATATATAATATATATATATATAATATATATATATATATAAGATGCGTTTATTTAACATATTGACAATGTCAGTTAGGATTGTTTCATGATACTGAGCACACACACAATTACAACCGTTCAGCCAAATAAATGCATGATATAATTACATGCCTTAAAGAAACGACAAAAGTGAGATCAGACATTTAAGTACCCTGACAGAACCTTCATTAAACGTCTAAAAATATCTTTAATAAACTTCGACATAAATGATCGCCTCTGCTTGAAAAGGGCGAGGTTACTGGGGAAAAAAAAGGTTTGTTTTTGTTTTTGTTTTTGGTGCCTTTATGTGAAAACATTATTAACATTTTGTGGAGAAGAAACGTGATCGTCAATTCTATTTCGTCCAACCAGGTGAATGAGTATCGGCATTGTTGTTGGACGTAGAATAAATAACTGGCTTTCTCCTGTTTAACTCGAAATGAGAAACCATGGGGAATATAAATTGAAACACTCGTGTACCATTGTCACATTCAACGTCACCTGAAGAAGATAGATTGACCATGATAGCTCAAGGCAGCCTTAGGCGCCAAGCTTATCAAGTGCTACTTTGAGCTGTCATTCACAGGCCGTTCTATAGCTTTGGCAATGGTGGGTGAGATTTTTCGATAGGATCTATAACTGTCTGTCATCGGGACGAGCAGCAAAATAATCCGTCCCAGGCGTTCTACAATCCGTCCAGTACTTGAAACATGACAAGGATAATGGTTTTTGGCTCAGGTGCGAAGCAAAAGTGAGTCTATGTTTTGAGCCAATGGTCGTCCGTCCGTCGTCCGTCCGTCCGCCGTCGTCTGTGGTAAAATTTAACGTTGGCATTTTCTCAGAGATATTCAAGCCACATTCTTTAAACTTGGCCCGAAGATACTTTGTGGTAAGATCTTTCTAAACATATCAATTTTAGTGACCTCTCACAAAGGTCAAGGCCACAGGGGATCAGGAATTAGGTCAAAAATAGCTATATTTTGACATAATTTATTTTATCTCAAATACTATTCACAACATTAAACCCAAACTTAATACAAAGATACATGATGGTAAGACCTTTCTATATCTACTAATTTGGTTGATCCCTCGGAAAGGTCAAGGGTCACAAAAGCTCATGAAATAGGTTAAAAATAGCCATATTTTGACAAAAGATTTTTTTTTTCTCAAATACTATTAACAAATACTATTCACAACTTCAATCCCAAACGTGCTACAGAGATACCTGATGGTAAGACTTATCTATGCATACTAATTTGGATGACCCCTCAGAAAGATCAAGGGTCACAAGGGCTCAGGAAATAGGGCTGAAATAGCCATATTTTGACAAAATATGTTTTTTTCTCAAATACTATTCACAACTTTAAACCCAAAACTTGCTACAGAGATACCTGATGGGAAGACCTTTATATGCACACTAATTTGGTTGATCCCTCGAAAAGGTCAAGGGTCACGGTAGCTAAGTAAATAGGTCTAAAATAGCCATATTTTGACTAAAGTATGTTTTTTTTTTTCAAATACTATTCACAACTTCAAACCCAAATTTGGTACAGAGACACCTGATGGTAAGACCTGTCTATGCATACTATTTTTTTTTAAATTAATTTATTATTTCACACATGCAACCCGAAAACGAACACTAATACAATCAAATTACATAAACAGGAAAAACAACAACAATTAAATAGACAACAAGTTTTCTGCAGATATTTTAGTCTAACAAGTTACCAACCTATATGTTAATAAAATTTTCATAGTGTGCCCATTTAATTTAAAGTCTGTGTTCCATGTTCAGTTTTGCATTGTGCTTTTCAATGTTATACCTGTCTTTTAGTTCTCTACGAAAATATCGCACTGTTGGCCTTGTCTTCCTTATTCTACATTTATAAATATAGAATTTTCGCCATCAGTATTATCAAATCCAAACTTTGTCAGTTTTAAAATTATTATCATTTCCAACAAGTATAAGTCCTTCGCTGAAACTGAAACAACCTACATTATCACATTTTCCACCCATAATGCTTGCTAGGTTTACCCAAAAGAATTGTACATAACCGCATTTCCAAAATATATGCTTAATACATTTTCTTTTGTTCATGCAGAAAATACACTTGTCTGAACTTTGAATACCAATTTTTTTGCATAATTATACTTGTGCCAATAATTCTATGAAGAATTCTGGTCTGAAACCACTTCAGTTTAACGTCTTTTACCTGTTGCAGTTTCTGTAAAGTTCTTTATCCCATTTATCTAAACTTTGTGGATTTGTGTTATTCATTGTGAAGATTTCATAATAGCGTTTTGAGCCCTTTTGCACGGATTAAAGGAGTTGCAAGGATTTTGGTTTATCATTCATATCGTTATTTTTGAAGTGGATGTTAGTGTTGCAAATATATTTTTGTATAGCTTGAATGCACCCTGCATATGTAAGAAAATTGATGTTTACGCCGTATTTTGTTTTAAATTCAGTATATTTCCTCGGCTGCCCTACTTCATTATAGAACTGTCCAATGCAGTATATCCCTTTTTTTGCCCATTGTTTATACAAAATACATTTGTTTCCAATCTTAATGTTATCATTCAAAAAGATGGGCTCTGCCAACACTTCTTCTGGCATATTTGGTTCCACTTTGCACCTAAACTCCTTATAAGCACACAGAACACCTTTCCAGAACAAATTTATGTGCTTTATTTTGTTGTATAATTCTGGACCACATTTGTCCAGGTGCTTGAGATCTGGATATGTATTAAGGATAACATGTTTCCATCTGTGACTTGTGCTGTTTATTTTTTTAATCCAGCTAATTTTCAATGCTCTTATATACTGCTTTAAATTAGGAATACTGATTCCTCCATTTGGTAAAGCTCTTGTTGCAACTTTTCTTTTTGTTTTGTCCGGGTTTTTTTTTTGTGTCCCATACCAATCTGAAGCACAGTGTTTGCAACTCTTCAACATGTTTATCCAGTGTGTTAGGGAGCAAAATCCATAGGTAGACCAGTTTTGATAAGATCAATGATTTTAACACAGTGACTCTGCCTAAGGGTGTAATTGGCCTCTTTAGCCACATTTTCATAAGCATTTTTATCTCAATATACTTGTCTCTAACGTTTCGAAGATGACTGCTCTTTAAATCATTTGTCAGCCAAATGCCTAAGACTTTAAACTCTGGTGGGTTACAGTTTGATTTAAGGTATGGCAAATATCTGACTGTGGAGTTTTTCTTACTACCCAGCCAAATAGCATCAGTTTTCCCAAAATTTAGATGCAAACCTGAACAGATGCTAAATTTGTTTAAATTGTC
>BTPG01000003.1:71795007-71807507 GCA_036245525.1 Semisulcospira habei | reverse complement strand
TCGCACGTACACGCGCAGTCTCAGTCTTGCTCTCACTCTAGCCGAGCATCATAAGATAGAAGTAAGGCTCCAAGATTTATTTATACCAGAAAAGCATTCATAATAAAACAACACAATCAAAATTAGTCAAACCAAAACAAATCCTTAATAACCTTAAACACCTATAGGCATAATACCTATACCTTCGATTACGACACCTAGCAGACCTGTCTCCTATGACTAACACCTATAACGTTGAATACGATTCCTAGCGAACCTAACTCCTAGGCCTAACACCTATACGCACTTACCTATAAAACCTACGCGCAATCCTAACACAGCCTAAGCCCTATTTAGGTGAATTAGAACTGGACTAAAACGCTACTGTCCTATGGGGTAGGGCCGGGGTGGTTGAGGAGATCATTGTTCACAATCGCCTCGTGGGGTAGGGTCGGGGTGGTTGAGGAGATCATTGTTCACAATCGCCTCGTGGGGTAGGGTCGGGGTGTTGAGGAGATCATTGTTCACAATCGCCTCGTGCGGTAGGGTCGGGGTGTTGAGGAGATCATTGTTCACAGTCGCCTCGTGGGGTAGGGTCGGGGTGTTGAGGAGATCATTGTTCACAATCGCCTCGTGGGTTAGGGCCGGGGGGTTGAGGAGATCATTGTTCACAATCGCCTCGTGGGGTAGGGTCGGGGGGTTGAGGAGATCATTGTTCACAATCGCCTCGTGGGTTAGGGCCGGGAAATGTAGGAGATCATTGTTCACAATCGCCTACGGGGGAAGAGGGAGGGGAGTGTGAGAAATCACTGTTCGCAATCGCTCACAGGGGGGGGGGGGGGAAGGGGTGGTGAGCATTGTTCACACTCACCCCGAGACTGAGAATCGGCCGCTTTATATAGGCTCCCAGCCTCTGGGTCCGGAAACTACGTCACAGCTTCGCGCGTGTAGTCCGCTACACACCAACTAGCTAAGTCAGCAAAATTCTCGCTCACAGTGCGCCAAGCGTGCACTAAACCACTGAACTCTGACTCGCTGGTAGTAACTAGTGATAGTGTTAGCAGGGGGCTCCTCTGCTACACTCCCTCCTCCTTAAGACCTAATGTGCACGACACATTAGTCAAACAAAAGGAATAAAGTTGCACAAACTAAATGAAATGCACCAAGTTCAAGAAAATTACTTCTGGCATGCAAAGTAAAATCCAAATTCAAAAGAAGTTCAACAAATTCAACAAAATAAAATCGTGATGCATGCACAAGAAAATTCAAACAAAATCAAACCAAAGTCCAAATCAATGAAACATTCAAAGCACATTTCAAAATATGATCCCTGATCATGAACACGCATGAGCAACCATTTCAGCAACCGTGATGCGCTCGTGACAATCAACAAGCTTCAGCACCACTTAAAATGCATAGCCACTGCATGAAATAATCCATAAAAAAACAACTGCGAAACAAGGTTTCAAAACCAAAATTAAAGTACTGGTATCATCCTGCGAGCTGATACACAACTATGCAACCACTGCAAAAGCATTTGTTACCAGAAATCCCAGACCAAATCAAAATCAAGACTCACTTGGTAACTTCCGAACTTAGTCCGCCACAAAACATACAAAAGCAAAAATCAGTCTCCCAGACTGTTCGGGTAACATTTGGTCCACATCTCATGGAATTCTCTAAACCCATGTGAGCAAACTGGTTCACGTAACACACACCCAACATTAGCACCAGTGAAATCCGACGATTTCAAAGTGCAAATTCCTGAGGTAAAATCGAGTACAAAACCTAACCAAAAATATTCAAAAATCTTATGCCAAAAAGTTCAAAATACAGTACAAAAACAAGCAACCAAACCCAGTTTGTTGCTGAGGTACAAAACCTTCAAAGCAGCATAGTCAGATGATTACACATTATAAAGAAAATATATATGAAGCATATGTAAAAATGATATATGATTCAGACGTCTAGGCATGCACAAAGCAATACGACGACAACAAAATGGAAAATCAAAAACATTTCTAATTCAACACAAAAAATGTATGCATGCAAAGGAGACATCTGAAAAGAAACAAACTTAACGGATACTCAGTCATGGCATTGTTCGTCCTTGAAGAATGTGCTTGGTCTTTCTTGATGTTTAGAGTCCTTTTCGTGACGTGAGAGGTTACTTGGTCAGAGCCGACCGGGCAACACTCTCGTCTTGGAGTTTCCAGTTAGAGCCACTGGCTTACTCCAAGACAGGTATGAGACAGACGCCTGTCTCAGGTGCATATTAACGGACAATGTGAGCTGGGGGCCCAACTCGCTTTCAAAGGGTCTCTAGGGAAGCCGACTAGAGCCAGCTCGAACTTCCCCGTGAGATGCCGCCATCTCACAAAATTCTTTCGGACGCGTGAGACACGCGCGTGTCTCACTGACCACAATACTCTCCTGGCATTGGGTCAAGAGTCGCTGAAACCAAATTCAAAATATTTCCAAACAAACGAACACAAAAACCAATGCGCACCACCACGGTGGCTCCACAGAACAAAGTTTAAGCACCATACAAAATTGGTACCAAAAGTCTTGCAACAAAATATGCACAAAATATTAATCACTGTTAGTTCAGAATATCAAAATGTGTTACATATGAACTAATTTGAACGCGCAATACATAAAAATCATAATATTGAGCACGTAGCATTCAACAAAACGTAGTCTCAAATTCAGAATTATGACGAGGATGGGGAATATCTCCTAGGGGCCCTGACTTCTCTTCCCCTTCTAGTTCTGATAGGAGTTTCCTCTTCATCCCTTTCTTCAGCAACTATCAGATCTAGGTCACTCACCTCCTGACTCTCACTCGCGCTACTCTCGCTTCCAGTTTCTGTCGCACTCACTCTCATTCTCACTGAGTGGCTGGTTTCTACCCTCGTAGGGTTTGACATCATTAATATGTACTACAATGGGCTTGTCATTTCTGCTCTTAGCAATCTTCACTGCACTGTTTCCAACTTTTTCCATGACTTTGTAAGGACCTGTCCATCCTAGACCTAGTTTCTGTTTAGCTTTTGGTGGGTACCATCTCCAGACCCACATTCCTGCTTCTACTGGTCTCTCTTTACACGTTCTGTCATGGTAGTGTTTCTGCCGCTGGACACTAGCCTCTGAATTCTCTTGTACAAAACGAAATACTCGTTCCAGCGTGTTTTGAACCCATTGTACGTACTCTATGGGACATTCAGACACATCTCTAGTAGGGAAGACACCAAGTTCGACTGTCAATGGGAGATTGACCTCTCTGCCAAAAACAATTAAATTGGGCGTACACCCTGTTGAATGGTGAGACAGAAGCTCTATATGCCATCATGATCAGGTCGAGGTGATCGCTCCAATCATCACGGTTCTCATTTACATATGCTGAGAGCATCTGTTGGATGGTTCTATTCTGTCTTTCCACCATCCCGTCACTTTCTGGGTGATATGGTGTGGTTCTCGTCTTGCTAGAACCTAACGCTTCACAGAGATATCTGAACAAGTGAGATTCGAACTCTCTACCCTGGTCTGTGTGGATAGTTAGAGGAATACCAAATCTACAGATAAACTCTGTTAACAGCTTGTCTGCTACCGTCTGGGCTGTATGGTCTGAGAGACAATACGCCTCTGCATACTTGGAATAATAGTCTTCGACGACCATAATATACTCAAACCCGTCGTGTGACATGGGCAGTGGACCCAGGATGTCTATGGCTATCCTCTCCATGGGCATACCCACGTTCACGTGCTGCATAGGAAGCTTCGCCCTGCCCGGACCCGGCTTCCTTCTTGCACACATGTCGCACTGTCTGCACCATCTGGCAACGTCATCCGCCATGCCTGGCCAGTACACGTGTCGTCTGACATTTGCCAGGGTCTTGTCGCGGCCCAAATGACCTGCACATCTTATGTCATGTGACATACGTAACACTTCTTGTCTAATCTCAGCTGGGGCTACTAGTACTAGTACCCTTTCCTGAGTAAGGCATTTATCAGGCACAACGTATAGTAAACCGTCCACTATTCTCAGATTGTCCCACTGAGCAACTAGTGTTCTGACAGCTGCGCTATACTTGCAAATTTCTGTCCTAGGAGGCTTCTCTCCTTTCTCTATCAGAGCTATTAGAGTGCTAGTCACTGGATCCCTCTTTTGGAACATCTCTAAGTCCTCACGAGACCAGCGGCCGGCTAACCAGTTGCTTTCCTGCATGCCAGGACCAAACGCAGAAGACTGAGCAGAATCCACGGTTTCCCCTTTAGACACTGAGGCAGAATTACTCTGAACCGATTCATCTTCCCTGACTTCTACACTTGACCTGCCGGTGGTAGTGTCGCCCTGACTTTCACTGATAGTTGGGTCCGCACGCGGAACATCTTCACCCTTCGGTGAAGCAGCGTTCCTCTGAGAACCGCTAGCTTTCCCACCATCAGCTGAGTCATGACCACGTGCTTGCCGACGTGTCACCACTCTCACATGCTTCTTTGCACACTGATCACACTCCTCTCTCTGACAACATCTCCTTGGGATCCTCGACAACCCGTCCGCATTTCCATGTAGGGTGCCTCTCCGGTGCTCTATCTGAAAATCGTAGGTGTCCAACGTAGCTATCCATCTAGCTACCATGCCTTCAGCCTGATCAAAGGACTTTAACCACCTAAGGGAACTGTGATCGCTCCGAACCAGAAACGGACGTCCCCAAAGATAATGAGAAAAGTACTTCACGAACCTCACCACTGCATACAGCTCTCTGTATGTGGTACAGTACATCTGCCTACTCTTAGACAGAGCGCAACTTGCATAAGCAATCATCTTTTCCTCTCCATCCTGAATCTGAGACAATACGCCACCAATGGAATTTGCTGACGCATCTGTATCAAGAATGAACCTGCCCTCTCTTGTCGGATAGGCAAGAACGGGAGAAGACACTAAAGCCACTTTCAGTTTCTCAAAAGCTTGCTGACACTGTTCGCACCAAACAAACTTCTGATTTTTCCTAGTCAAGTTTGTCAAAGGACTAGCTATCTCAGCGAAACCACAAATGTATTTTCTGTAATATGATGTGATCCCTAAGAAGCTTCTGACTTCTGAAACACAAGTAGGGACAGGCCAGTTAACAACTGCCTCTACCTTCTTTGGGTCACACTTTGTCCCTTCTTTTGAAACCACATGCCCTAGGAAGGAGCATTCGCTCTGCATCAACGAACATTTCGAGGGCTTGAGCTTCAAATTGGCATCTCTGAACTTTTTCAAAACAACTTTGAGATTTTCCAGTGCCTGTTCCTCTGTCCTGCCTAGGCAAATGACATCGTCAATGTAGACTAGACATCTCTAAAAAAGAACACCACTTAAAGTCATCTCCATGAGTCTCTCAAAAGTAGCTGGACTGTTACATAGCCCAAATGGCATGACCTTAAACTGGAAAAGACCTTTATGCGTAGCAAACGCTGTCTTTTGTTTATCGTTTTCATCCATCTCAACTTGGAAGAAACCCTGAGCTAAGTCAAGAGTTGAAAACCAACACGAACCTGACAAAGCATCAAGCGAGTCACCAATGTGGGGTAAAGGATAAGCATCTTTGCGTGTCAACTGGTTCAACTTCCTATAGTCTACGCAGAACCTAGTTGTACCATCCTTTTTCTTGGCAAGTACCACGTTAGCAGCCCAGGGGCTGTCACTGGGTTCTATGACATCTTGCTTCAACATTTTGTCTATTTCCTCCTCCACTATTTCTCTCTGAGCTACGGGAATACGACGAGGGGGCAACTTGACGGGTTTGCCACCTCTTGTGTCAATAGTGTGTTTCACTTTGTTTGTCCGTCCAAGTTGTCCACCTGGAGACTGGAAAACATCTTGAAACTCTAAGAGTGTCTCTTTCAATTTGTCTTTTGTCTCCTTGCTAACATCTGACGAAACATTAGCGACCAAATCCACTAAGTGACTAGGGAGTTTGTCATCCATATAGACCACTTCTTCTTTCTTTTCAGAACTAGTCGACAAAGAGTTCACTGAAAAACCAGTTTCTATGGACGCCACAACTGTATCTGGCTTCACTACAATCTCTTTATCAGTAAAGTTGGTAACAGGAACAAGGATTTCTTCTTGTGACACCTGAACCATACACCTTGGAACTACTAGCCCTGTTTCACTCTTGAAACTCTCAACACCTTCTAACAGACCACCAGCTTTCTGTAACTGACACGGCTGAACGAAAGATGCCTTCAAAAACATTTCAGACCTAGGTGGAACCCTAGTGAGTTTACATACTTTCACCTCCGCACTTGTACCTGAACTCTCTTTCTTCAACTGAACCACCTGCTTGCGTATCATCAAAGTACCTCGCGCTAAGTCTAGCACGCCACCGTATTTCTGCATGAAATCAGTGCCTAGAATACCTGACGAACTGCCTAAGTCTGCAACTACTACATCATGCCTAAACCTCTGTCCTCCTACTTTCAAGCAAAGCGTTACTTCACCCTGAATTTCTAAAGTATCACCGCTAGCTGTGCAAAGATTTAACTTACTTTTCTTCAGAGCCGATCTTTCCATGTTGACTAGCTTGAAATCTCTGGCACTAATGACTGACAGCAGACCCGCTATCTACTAAAAAGTCTAAGGAAACCTTTCCTATCGCTACTGGTGCCATCCAGCATCCAGTGTTTGACAGTACACATAAACGCTGCCCCTTCGCTTTCTCTAAGCAGCCGTCATCACTTGCTAATTGGGCCGAGTCCCTGGCTGTTGAGAGCTCCGCCCGCCCTAGTTTCCCTGGCCTGGCGCGTTTTCGTTACGCACAGACTCATTCCTGTCGGTGTTGAGGAGATCATTGTTCACAATCGCCTCGTGGGGTAGGGTCGGGGTGTTGAGGAGATCATTGTTCACAATCGCCTCGTGGGGTAGGGTCGGGGTGTTGAGGAGATCATTGTTCACAATCGCCTCGTGGGTTAGGGCCGGGGGGTTGAGGAGATCATTGTTCACAATCGCCTCGTGGGGTAGGGCCGGGAAATGTAGGAGATCATTGTTCACAATCGCCTACGGGGGAAGAGGGAGGGGAGTGTGAGAAATCACTGTTCGCAATCGCTCACAGGGGGGGAGGGGTGGTGAGCATTGTTCACACTCACCACGAGACTTGCTTGCTTGCTTGACTTGAAAAGGGACTGGGACTTCCAACTCTCGTTGATTTCGTCCGGGGGGGGGGGGGGGGGGGGGGGATTGATTGATTGTACATTGCTTAACGTCCCGACAGCAACAAGGCTTTCTCAGGACGTGCCTGCACTGCTTGTGAAAAAAAACTAAACAGAAAATTGAATGTATGTCGCCAGCCGGTCAAATACATTAAATAAACCTACAACATGGGGCATAAATAAAGCTAAGACCATTTAGCAACACACATCCAATATCAAGAGCTACAGGCAGTGCAGACAGTAGGGAGAGTTTTAAAAAGGCAAATACAGGTGAATGGACAAAGGGTAGACAGAAACACATGCCCCAGAATAGAGAGAAAAACCCACCCTGTGGGGCTGACCAGGGTGACCCTGGGAACTAAAAAATACCTAACCCCACCCAAGTCCCCCAGGGCAGACCCGGGTGGGGGGGGGAGGGCCAGGGGGGGTTGGGGGGGGGGGTTGTCTCGCTGACTGTCTGCCGCTCCGTCGCGCCGCTGGCTGATGGTATTGCCGGGGCCGGGTGGTTGGTGGTGGAAGAGGCGGGTGGTGTGGCCGGGAGACCGATGCCTAGCGCCAAGCTGGTGGGTGGTGGTGGGCCAGCCACTCCCAAAGATCTTGCAGGAGTGGTGGCGGGGGTGGTGGCGGCCGGTAGAGCCGTGGCCGGCTGTGGTAGGATCTGAGGAGGATGGGTGGTGGTGTTGGTGGCCAGTTGATTTTGGGCCGGGGGGTCGGGCGCTGGAAAGGCCGAGGTGGGTGGCGGTGTTGAGGGGGCAGGCGCATGTGTGGCGGTGGCGTTGGGAGGAGTGGTGGGCGCTGGTGCCGGAATCGCTTGGGCGGTCGGTGGCGTCTTCTCTTTTTCAGGCCGGTGGCTGGTCCGTTGCCTGCCTGTTGGGGGGCCGGGTCTGTACCCGTGTCTTGACGGGTCACGGTGGTTGGTGTTGGCGCCGGTGGGGTCTTGGTTTCCGTGCCCTTCTCTTGGGTTGCGGGTGTTGGTGACGTGTTGCCACATCCTGTGTCTCTGGTGGCGGGGGGTGGCGTGGTGGTGGTCTCTTTGTTAGCTGTCAGTGGGGTGTCAGGTGTAGCCTGACTCTCCGTATGGGTCGTGGGGGCCACGGCCTGGCTGGCTGTTTCGTGGGTTTTTGGCGGCTCTAGGTCCTTGATGGCGCCCGAGTGCACCAGCCACCGGGCGGCGACTAGTGCTCGGTGGTAGGGGTCGCCATCAATTGCCGTTATGATAGGTACGGCGTCTTGGAGGAGGATCACCATTTCCTCGAAGCCGATCTCCCTGAGTCGAGTCCCCCCCTCCTCCGACGTTGCCGGCCGCTCCCGAGTTAGTGACTCGGGGATGACGATCGGCGGTGGGGAGTAAAGGGACTCCGCCCACGAAGACGGCTCCGATGAGTCCTCGTGTTCTTCTTCTTCCAGTGTTGGTGGTGGTGGGTACTGGAAGGCGGGCGGGGGAGCGTATTGGCTATACTGGGCCAAAAAGCTCTGTAGTTCCCGTGGTGGGGTGAATCCTAGCGACCCTCCCACCACGAAACTCTGCTGGGGCGGGTAGCTTGCTTGCTGCGGGGGCGAGGGTGCCCGTTGCACTTGGTCCAGTGGCCTTATTGGAGGGGAGAGAGGGGGCTTGTAGCTCCTCGTCTCCCTCCTGGCCGTTGACTGTTGTCTCTGTACTTGGGGGAGGGTGGAGGTGTACTCCTCCACCTGTTCCCTGTTGGTCTTGCGTCGGTTTCTTTTTCCCTTGTCCATCGCTGGGCTGGCTTGCTTGGTTTGGCTGGCTTTGTCGCTGGCTGACTTGCCTTTTGGGAGAGAGCGGTGAGCCGTCCTCTCTCCTTCGCTGCTGAGCGCCCGATCACCACGAGACTGGTTGGTTAGTTGGTTAGTTTGGGTTTAACGTCCACAGCACCGAGGTGATCATGGACGGCCCTGACGGGCGGGTTATGGGAAACAGGGAAATCTATTGCCTATGGAATACGACCTGAACACTGATCAACTCAGGCGCACTCCAACTGTGCCACTTTGATTTACCAGGACCTTTCAACGGACATGCTATTGAAACCACCACGAGACTGAGAATCGGCCGCTTTATATAGGCTCCCAGCCTCTGGGTCCGGAAACTACGTCACAGCTTCGCGCGTGTAGTCCGCTACACACCAACTAGCTAAGTCAGCAAAATTCTCGCTCACAGTGCGCCAAGCGTGCACTAAACCACTGAACTCTGACTCGCTGGTAGTAACTAGTGATAGCATTAGCAGAGGGCTCCTCTGCTACAATATATATATATATATATAATATATATATATATATATATATATATATATATATATATATATAATATATATATATATATATATATATATATATTTGTTTTCCTCCATACGTCACACGACCAGTCACTTTTTGTCACGGTATACATTTAAATTGGGAAGGTCAGGCAGTAAGAGGCTCCGTGTTTTTAAAAATAATTTTTGCCTTGTTTGAAAATTTGCAGTTGGGCTGACTGTTGGAATTTGCTGGAAATTTGTGGTTAGCTGAGAGGAGACATGTTTGGTGCTTTGATTCATACCATCATGAGCTTATCCAGTGAACATTTGTGGGCCTATCTTGAGTTGCCTTTGACGTAGTGATTTGAGGGGCACGCTGATTTCAGCTGTGCTTGGGTGTGGGGTTGGTAAGGAACCAGTTTCATAGCCAAGAAATGAGATGGGTCATGTGCTGTTTTTTTTTTTGTATTTTGTGCATGGCAAATGTGCAGCTGGTGGGCGATAGTGTTTTTTTTTAGGGAATTGAACAATTAGGGGATGACTGGGACTGACTAAAGCTAAGAGACTGGACAGTACGGAAACACCACTGTTGTCCGTGGCCTGTCAGGTGCACCACATGTCATATGCGACATAGACCGGAAACTGGTTTAGTGTAACCAGATCATTGAGTTTGGATGTTTGCAGTTGAAAAAGTAAGAAAATCATGAAAAATTTGAAATTTTGCCAAAAAATCGCTGTGCATGCAGTTTTATAGGCGTTTTGGCATGTTTTGCGTGGCAACACCCTGTTTACCTGCACTGTGAGCTAGGTTTAGTGTGTTTGCTCATTTATTTTTTGTCTTACAGGTAGTCATGAGTCTTTCCTTGGACCATGAGCTGTGACCTTTGACCTTGACCTTGAAAGGGGTGGGGTTTGGGGTGTTCAGTTTGATAAATGCGTTAAAAAAAAATCACTCTTTCAGTTATTGAAGTTGTGTGGGGTGGGTGTAGGGTGGGGTGGGTAGGGGTTTGGGTTGGAGGTAGGGGGGGGGGGAAGAGGGGGTGGGGGGTGGGGGCTTAAGGTCAAAGGTTAAGATAAAAACTACAATGAAACAGTGTTAGCATGTGCATTTCCTCAGAACGCTGACCTCGGAGTGAAATAAGCGGCCAAATTTTTGTGACATGCAGAAGTGTTATTTTGCATGGTACTGCTACACTGGTTGCATCTGAGGTGTCATTCTGCTGTAATTGTCATGCGGGATGTCTCTGGTGTCTTTTCTAAACCAAACACAAGCACTTGTACACTGAGTAAAGCTCATTTGAGTGCATTGTTATGGGACCAGCAGTTGCGGGCACCAGTACAGGGTTTTACAGAAGTGTTCACAAGTTTGGCACACACATGCCTACTGCATCTACAAGATGAGCTGAGGTGTTTTGAGACTCTGACAAGTGTGTTTTATATAAAAATGAACTGTACATAACCATTTTTCTATGCTACCTCCTAAATCAGCACTCCAGACACTTGTTAGCGTATGCGGCGTGTCCCGCGTAGCATAGTTTTGGTTGTTTTGTGTAGTCTTTTCCATGTGGGATAGCTCAATAGACTTGATGTTTAAATTGCAGAGCTGTTTCATGACCCATTTTGCCTAGGGAAAGATTGCCAGCAGCATGTAGGGCATGGCATCTGGTTACAGGCCTCTTCCAGCTTGTTGTCACCAGACAACAGGGTCAATGAGGATGCCTGGGTGTTGTCTTTTGGGCTGCCCTAAGATACACAAGGAAATGGCCTTGGGTCTCAAAGCTCATTTTTCATCAGTGTCAGTGTCATGGTAACTTTTTAAAGTTGTCCAGCCCACCAGAAGTCAGTTTGACTGTATTGCATGCGTGTGTAAACTTGGGAAAACAGAAAAAGTAGGGGGGTAGGCAATGGAAAAATATGAAAAAAAAAACCACTTTCATGTGCCTGTGTCTCAAATGCAACATTTCTGAAGATCAGATATATTACTTGATGTACATGCCAATTTTGGAGGCATTCTGACCATATCTACGCTGTTTTTCATGGCATCAGATATGCATGATCCAACACATCAACAGCATTGTAAAGGCCACATCAAGGCACTTCACATAATGGGCCATAACATAAAGATGCAGCAACTTTCAAGGGTGTCACTTTGGGTTTGACTTAGCTATTGTCTAAGGGTTGCACTGATGGCAGATTGAATGGTATTCAGGTGGGACAAGTTTCTCTGACAGGTCACGGTATACATTTAAATTGGGAAGGTCAGGCAGTAAGAGGCTCCGTGTTTTTAAAAATAATTTTTGCCTTGTTTGACAATTTGCAGTTGGGCTGACTGTTGGAATTTGCTGGAAATTTGTGGTTAGCTGAAAGGAGACATGTTTGGTGCTTTGATTCATACCATCCTGAGCTTATCCAGTGGACATTTGTGGGCCTATGTTGAGTTGCCTTTGACGTAGTGATTTGAGGGGCACGCTGATTTCAGCTGTGCTTGGGTGTGGGGTTGGTAAGGAACCAGTTTCATAGCCAAGAAATGAGACGGGTCATGTGCTGTTTTTTTTTTTTGTATTTTGTGCATGGCAAATGTGCAGCTGGTGGGCGATAGTGTTTTTTTTTAGGGAATTGAACAATTAGGGGATGACTGGGACTGACTAAAGCTAAGAGACTGGACAGTACGGAAACACCACTGTTGTCCGTGGCCTGTCAGGTGCACCACATGTCATATGCGACATAGACCGGAAACTGGTTTAGTGTAACCAGATCATTGAGTTTGGATGTTTGCAGTTGAAAAAGTAAGAAAATCATGAAAAATTTGAAATTTTGCCAAAAAAATCGCTGTGCATGCAGTTTTATAGGCGTTTTGGCATGTTTTGCGTGGCAACACCCTGTTTACCTGCACTGTGAGCTAGGTTTAGTGTGTTTGCTCATTTATTTTTTGTCTTACAGGTAGTCATGAGTCTTTCCTTGGACCATGAGCTGTGACCTTTGACCTTGACCTTGAAAGGGGTGGGGTTTGGGGTGTTCAGTTTGATAAATGCGTTAAAAAAAAATCACTCTTTCAGTTATTGAAGTTGTGTG
>BTPG01000003.1:71785007-71790007 GCA_036245525.1 Semisulcospira habei | reverse complement strand
TACCCCCCAGGCCTGACAATTTTTTTATGGCTTTTTGTGAAAGTTGTGTTTTACTATTCGATGGTTCTTCTTTCCTTGTACAGTGTATTTTACAATTATCTCACGGGATCGGTGGGTGAGCCTAGTGTGTTCATGGGCCTATAGTCAAATATCCTCACTTGGCACCCCTTACCTGCACCTGTCAAGTAGACATAGAGTGCCATGTGCCCCGCACTCACAAGGGCTCATGTAAATCAGTGCTTCTTGCTGTGCGATACAATCCTTATTGCATCCTCAGACTGAGGCAATAAGCCGCTGACTGCTGGTCAACCCCATCGGTGGAAAAGTGTCCGATCATTGCTGAACCGGGGCCCAACTCAGTCCCTAAGCCAGGCATAGAGTTTCATCGCCCCTTCAGTCACAGGGGCTCATGAAAAGCATTACCTCTTTCTGTGCCATACGAATGGAACTGATTCCTAATACGTGGCAGTGACATAGGTTGAAGTCTACGCCTGTGTACACGCTAATTTGTGATCAGAAAGCGAGAAATCAACTGCGCTGTGAGTGTCTCCCCCCTGGGTGAGCAGCCAACTGGCCCGGGTGTCACTGGTAATTGCTAATCCCTTAATCCTGTCACACAACACTCTCTGAGCACGGTGGTCTCCAACCTCACACAGATTGCATAGCTTTATCTTCCGTGGACATGCAGAAGTGCCCATCAAAGTAGCAATGTGGTCATTGATGGGCGTCACCAGATGGGAGGAGTGAAATGTCTTGATTTTGATCAACTTTGAACTAACCCTTAAGTAATCGTCTGTCAGTGTAACAGTTATACAACATGAGTGATAATGACGATTTCTGTGATCTGATCCTGTGTTTCTCATATGGAGGAGGTTTGTGGGTGTATAGAGCAGTATAACAATTTTCACAAATGGCTGTGTTGTTTCTCAGATGGAGAAATACTGGGTAGTGTAGTGTTGTTGTCAAACACAATGTGATTGCTCCCGCAGTAACTCCAGGTAGAACATTCTTTTCAATAAGAAGATTAACATATATAAGAATCAGAAATGCCAGATTAATCTCGTTTTGTTAGGGAGGTGGGGTGGAGGCGGGGAGGATGTCAACTGCATGCAGATATGATCAGCCCTTCCTTTTAAACTTTTTAAAAAGTGACAAAAGCGGTGCTGTGTAACAAGATGAAAGAAGAAACGTTTTAACAAATAAAAATCGTAACCTCTGCAAACTCTAAATATGTCTAAATATGTCTTTAAAAAAAACAAAAACAACAACAACAACAAAGAAACACGCGTACAGAGAACAATTACAAAACTATAGTACCATTTAAAAAAAATCCCAAAAAGAAAAGCACCAAGAAAGAATAATTTTAACACAAATTATTTGTAATTGTTCTTCTTAAGCGCATTTCTTTCTTTGTTATAAATTTATGCTCGCCTGATAGTCACTGTTTTGGCCTGGATTTTTGTTGGTATGACACAGTTTGGAAAACGGGGGGGGGGGGGGAGAGAGGAGGGGGGGATGTCGGCCCCCCCCCCCCCCGTCGAGACACCCCTGGATCCGCCCCTGTTATTTGTCGGAGGGGTTCGCTGCACGGACCCTTGTAGGCCTACGGGAGGTCAAAGGAATCTTCGGCCTTCGGGGTACAATAGCGAACCCCCTCCGACCAATAACTTATAATATATATATATGAAATGAAATGTTGCGTATATATATATATATATATATATATATATATATATATATATATATATATATATATATATATATATATATATATAATATATATATATATATATATATATATATATATATATGTATATATATATATATATATATATATATATATATATATATATATATATATATATATATATATATTCATTACTTTTAACAAAGGCGTCGCCCAAAGCCAAAGCCATGTACAACTCCCCTCTCGGGGGGAGGTCAGGATATTCTATAGCGGATTGCGGGGCGCCTGGTGGTAGTCTCTATTGCTATATGCACTAGGTGTGTTAAGTGGAAGGATAAAAAAGATAGGTCTGTCATTTATTCTCTCCCACTAGCCTTTCTTTCTAGATCTCGTGAGCGATGCAATCACAAAAAGGGCAGCTGATGTCCTGATGACACCATTCAAGCTTACCAGCTTGGAATTCCATAGCATTAGCACATCAAGAACATTCTTAGAATTGAATGAAAATTACGTCCTTTGGAGCTAATCTGATTAAGTGCATTTTTGGCTTTGGGCGACGCCTTTGTTAAAAGTAATGAATAATTGCACCACAAAATTGCCTTTTCAAAATTAGTCTGTCTTCTTCCACTGCAACACCTCATTACGCTTTAGGGATGCAATTCGCGCTGTACGAGTCCGAAATAGCTCAGGTGGTTAAACGTCGGAGCAGGGGAGCGAATGGAATCGCCGGGTTGTGGGTTCGAATCCCGTCCTGGCCCCGGTAGCTGGACTCACAATCCAGGGGGAAAAACGGATTTGTTCAATAACATGTCCGTTGAAAGGTCCTGGTAAATCAAAGTGGCACAGTTGGAGTGCGCCTGAGTTGATCAGTGTTCAGGTCGTACTCCATAGGCAATAGATTTCCCTGTACCCGCCCGTCAAGGCCGTCCATGATCACTTCGATGTTGTGGTCGTTAAACCCGAACTAACAAAGCAACCGCGCTGTACTAGTGGTGCTACCAGTAAATTCTGGAGGCAGCTTCTAGTACATGCGTTGTGTTTGCAATTGTCAGGTTGCGCCGTATGCATACCTGAAGAACCCACCCTTGGGGCGAAACCGGTCGTAGGCGGCAAAACAAAAATCTACTCAGCAGGTCCAAGATCTGTTTGAAAATCTAAATGTGCAAACGTTACGTACAGCCCTTTGTTCTGCTCACGGCACTTCTCCTGAAGCTATCTCAGCACAAAGACCATGTCGGTGGTACTCCTGTTGGCTCTGAAGCCACACTGGCCCTCTGGGAGGTGGTCTTCAGCGATTACAGGTACCAGCCGATTCAGGAGCAGTCTTGCGAGAATTTTCCCGGCAATGGACGGCAGGGTAATTCCACGATAATTAGAGCAGGCAGACTTCTCTCCTTTGTTCTTGTACAGGGTGAAGATGACTGCATCACGGAGATCCTTTGGTAGTGTTCCTTTCTCCCAGCAGCAGAGAAAGAGGTCGTGAAGCTTGTTGTGCAGTGCTGGGCCTCCAATTTTCCAGATCTCTGGTGGGATTCCGTCAATGCCTGCTGCTTTGCCACTCTTGAGCTGGTGGATGTCTGTGAGGGTCTCTTCGGCAGTGGGCGGTTCGTCCAATTCAACCTTTAGTGGGAGGTGTGGGATTTGGAGAATGACTGTTTCTTGAACAGTGCGCTCAGCGCTGAAGAGGTCCTGAAAGTATTCCGACCAGCGGTTCAAGATGGAGGTATTATCTGTGAGGAGTGCCTGTCCATCAGCGCTTCGCAGGGGACTTTGTACCAGGTGCCTAGGGCCATACACTGCTTTCAGTGCTTCGTAGAAACCCCTGTAGTCACCGTTGTCAGTGCAGAGCTGGGTCCTCTGTGCGAGTCTGGACCACCACTCGTTCTGGAGCTCTCTAAGCTTGCGCTGGAGACTGCTGCAGATGAGGCGGAAGGCAGACTTCTTAACAGGGCAGGAAGGCTGGGTTAGGTGGGCCTGGTGGGCGGCTCTTTTTTGTTCTGTTTTTTTGCTAGAAGTTTCTGGGGTCTCTGCCTGACTCAAGGGGTCCCATGGGACGAGTTGCGTTGGTGGTGCGGGTTGTGGGGAACTCTTAAAGCGCCTCCCCCAGGATCACCCTAGTCTAGGGCCTCTTGGCCTTTGTGAGGTACTTTCGTGTGTAATCCCTCCGGACTAGCATAGCATCACTCTATCCCAAGAGCGCCCTTGCGTCGTCCCTGGCCACATCCTCACCGAGGTGACCCCAAACACTGGGCAGCAGTAGCCCCCAGGCTAAACACGGCGGATCTAGAGGAGAGAACCTCGAAAATAAATCATTGTACTGCTGCCTTGCAGGCCTGGACGCTTAGCTGCGGAAAGGCTAAGGGAGGAAAACCCTGACATCAAAGCCCCCGTGTCTCCGGGGAAGGTTTTTGAGCCAGAGACTAGGACAAGGACAGTCTGATATAAAACCTACGACCCGATGACCTTGATGCCACCCTCCCAGCTTGCTAGGCCATGACAGACGAACCAAGGGTTTAAAGGGTAGGGCCAGTACTGCGCACACTGCACTCCACCAAAAAGCTCCACCGCGCAGGCTTTAGGAAAAGCCCACGGACCATGACACCGACCTTTCCAAGTCCTTTTAGCGATGGGCAAGGGGCGAAACGGCAGGAGAAAGATGTCACTGGAAGCCGCAGTCACAAACCTGCATGCAGGCGGTTCAGGATATTGGTCGCCTGCTGTTGACCTGGGGATGACAACGTCACTCGGCACACCCTGAACGACCAAGCAGCCTTCTCTATGGACAGCACTGCTTGCTCCACACGGAGAGGGGCCTAGAACAGGTGGCCTAACCAAATCACATCCCCTCATAACCCCAGTTGGCTAGCCGCGGTCAACGGGCATCTTCTCTTGCGGTCAGAAAACAAGAAAAAACAACGGATCCACTCCCATGACGACCACGACCGGACTCAACGTAGCATGCTAGAACATCCGAACCATGCTCGACACAGCAGACAGCGGACGCCCTGAACGTCGCTCCGCCCTTATTGCCCATGAATTGCGGAGGTTAAACATCGACATCGCCGCGCTCAGCGAAGTACGCCTCCCGGAGGAAGGCAGCCTCCAAGAACTTGGCGCCGGCTACACCCTCTACTGGTCAGGTAGGCCTGCATCAGAAAGACGGCTCTCAGGAGTTGGCTTCATGGTCAAGACCCCCATTGCGTCTAAGCTGGAAAACCTACCAACGGGTCACTCAGACCGCATCATGTCCATGCGCTTCCCACTGAGACACCAGCAATACGTCACCCTTCTCAGTGTGTACTCCCCAACCCTC
>BTPG01000003.1:71732507-71782507 GCA_036245525.1 Semisulcospira habei | reverse complement strand
TACACTGACGTTCTTTGATCTCCGTGATAAAGCCGTCCAGTTGATGGGTACCCCAGCGGCACTGCGTCCACGTCTGGAAGAGAAACAGACCCATAGTGAGCTCCTGGACATCCTAAAGTCTCAACAGCAGCAGATCGCTCAGCTCACAGCTCAGCTGGAGGGCCTTACACGCCGTCACCAAGCAGAGGGCACAGCACGGAGCCAGCCAGGGGAAGCCCGTCGATGCTACATCTGTCATGCAACAGGACACCTTCAACGGCACTGTCCACAGCGTCAGCCACTAGCATATTGTCCTCGTCCACCTGTCATCTGGCTCACAATGACAGGTGTCTCCCGTTTAACGGTCGGCTTCGGCCGCTCTGGGAGTGATGTAAAATGTCTTGTTGATACAGGCGCACAGGTTTCAACCTTGACTGAGACATTCTTTAGACATGTTTTTAGTGACACAACACACATTGATGTTTCCCCTTACCTGAAGGTTTCCGGCGCTCAAGGCCTCGAGGTGCCATTTATTGGTTATGTAGAGCTAGACATTAAAGTGATGAATAGAACTTTACATAATATGGCATTCTTATTGGTTAGAGATCCTCAGGGTGTCATGGTCGAGAGGAAGAAGAAGGTACCCGGTGTGCTCGGTTCCAACATCTTAAGACACCTGAAGACTGTCGAGGGAGGTAGCCATCCGGACTCGACTCTATGGCAGGGCGTAAGTGCCCTGTATGAAGAGAACGCCATTTCCGTGTCAAGCGACAGTTACGTAAAACCACTGGGGAGACGGCCCGTTCTTATCCCAGCACGCAGCCTAAAAGTAATCTCATGCACAACCAAGCCAGCTGCGCCGGGTACTACGCGCGACATTCTAGTCGAGCCATCGGACAAGCTGTACCTTCCGGCCGGAATCGGATTTGGGAGATGCCTCTCTCGACTCAGCGATAAAGGGGTCGTACCAGTTCAGGTCGCTAATGTCAGTGACAGAGACATCTACCTCAAACCCTACGTCCCTATAGCATGTGCAGCTGAAGCCGACACCCCGCACCAGTACAGCGTGACTGTAACACATGAAGAAATCCTCATCGAGGAAGCCACAGTACTGCCATCACACGATGCACTTAGAGACATCATGTCCAAAGTATCTGTCGGCGACATCACCCAAGAGCATGGCCTGCGTCTCTCTACACTCCTCCACAGTTATGAGCATGTTTTTAGCAGAGGGGAGGATGACCTTGGCTTCTGCGATCTTATCCATCATCGTATCGTAACGGATGATGACACGGCCGTCAAGGTCCCACACCGCAAGATCCCACCCCAGTACTGGGCTGAAGTGAGGGACTATTTGCAGTCTGCTTTGAAACAGGGCATCATCCGCGAGTCATGCAGCCCTTATGCCTCACAGTGCGTTATTGCGAAAAAGAAAAATGGCAAGATCCGCTTTTGCGTTGATTATAGGGGATTGAATACTAAGACACACAAAGACGCCTACCTTTGCCCAGAATCGAGGAGGCCCTGGATGTGCTGAAAGGATCTAAATACTTCTGCAGCCTGGATCTAGCTCATGGCTTTAACCAGATTCCAGTGGCGCAAGAAGATATAGAAAAAACAGCGTTCCGGGTCGGCACTGGAGGTCTCTACGAATACACCAGAATGGCCTTCGGGCTTTGTAATGCCACGGCCACATTCATGAGGGTAATGGACAAGATTTTTGGTGATCAGAACTTCCAGACCCTACTCATTTACGTTGACGACCTCCTGGTATTTGGGAAAAACTTCGACGAGACGCTGGAAAGACTTGGAATGGTGCTATCAAGGCTCTCAAACTTCAACTTAAAGGCACAGCCCAACAAATGTCACCTGTTTTTCAGCCGTCTGCGTTATCTTGGTCATATGGTTACACCTGAGGGAATACTACCCGACCCAGAGAAAGTCTCCGCAGTGGCAGATTGGCAGCTGCCCACCAGCGAGAAAGATTTACGGGCTTACCTCGGGCTGACCTCGTATTACCGCCGATTTATACCTGGCTTCGCTCAGATCGCAGCCCCTTTGCACGCTCTGCTGAATAAAACACCAGGCTCGGGACGCAGCAAACGTCTGAGCAGATGAAACGAGCAATGTACCCAGGCATTCCAGACCATGAAGCAAAAGCTAACAACAGCCCCAGTCCTCGGCTACCCAGATTTTACTCTGCCCTACATCCTGGAGATTGACGCCAGCCTCCAAGGCCTGGGAGCTGTGTTATCACAAGAACAGACCGGAAAGCGAGTTGTCATTGGCTACGCCAGCAGGGTACTCAGGGGAAAAGAGACATCCATGAAAAGGTACAGCAGCATGAAGTTGGAATTGCTTGCGCTCCGCTGGGCAGTCACCGAGAAATTCAGAGATCTTCTGCAGGGCAGCACCTTTACGGTCTATACTGATAACAATCCTCTCAGCTACATCCAGACATCCGCCAAGCTAGGTGCAGCAGAGACTCGCTGGGCCGCAGAACTGGCCAACTTTAATTTCACAGTGAAATACCGCTCTGGGCGATCTAATGGGAACGCGGACGCACTCAGCAGAAGGGAGGTCCATGTCGAGCAATTGATGGCAGAATGCGACGAGCCTCAAACTGCAGCCACCGCCGTACCAACTTAAATTAGAACAGCCATCGTAAACCTCACTCCAGAGTTTGTTCTGCACGAAATCCAGGTCAGGTCTACGCATACTTCTGCTCCTTCCTCCCTACCAGCAGCTGACCTGCCCAGGTTGCAACAGCATGATCCCACATTGAAAAGGGTCTGGCAGCTCTACAGAATTGGTCACAAACCCACCAAACGGCAAGCAGATAGGGAAAACCCCAACGTGCGGAAAATAATCCGCTGTTGAAACCAGCTGAGAGACCGGGACGGAACCCTTTATAGAGTGGCGCAGGACAACGGTAGAGACGTACTCCAGGTCCTCCTTCCTTCATCACTGAAACCAGACGTTCTGAAAGCAGTCCACGATGACGCCGGGCACCCAGCAGCAGAGAAGACTTGCAAGCTTGCCCAGGGGAGGTGTTTTTGGCCAGGCATGATGGCTGATATCACCAGGTACACAAATGATTGTGAAAGATGTTTCTTTGCAAAGGAAGGGAGAAGAGTCCACACCACTATGGGAACGCTCACCGCCACCCATCCCCTAGAAGTCCTCGCAATGGATTTCACTCTTCTCGAACGTTCAACCAGTGGCCTGGAGAACGTGTTGGTACTGACCGATGTCTTCACGAAATTCACTCAAGCAGTCCCTTGCAAAGACCAAACAGCACAGAGTGTAGCGAAAGCCCTGGTAAACAGCTGGTTTCTCAAGTATGGCATACCCAAACGCCTGCACAGCGACCAAGGGAGGAATTTTGAGGGTGATGTCATAAAGGAACTATGCAAGCTGTATGGCATCGACAAGAGTCGCACCACACCATTTCACCCAAGCGGAAATGGCCAAAGTGAGCGCTTCAATAGAACCATGCACGACCGACTGCGAACACTCCCCGAAAGAGCGAAACGAAGATGGCCGGAACATTTGCCACAGCTGGTCTTCTTCTATAATGCAACAGTTCACTCAACAACTGGATACACCCCATACTTCCTGTTCTTTGGCCGAGACCCTTACCTGCCCATCGACAGCCTTCTTGGAATTCCTGGTGATGGAGTTTTGACGGATTCTCCCGTTAGGGTTGATGACTGGCTCGCGGTGCACCAGAAGCGTCTCCAGCAAGCCCACAAACTGGCACAGCAGCTGACGGATAGAGAGGTCTCAAGGCGACAGGAAGCTGCGGCCTCAAGGGTTAATGATGACGGCATTGCAGAGGGTACGACTGTTTACGCTCGCAATCGTCAGGTCAGAGGTCGAAATAAGATCCAAGACGCGTGGAATAGTGAACGTACACAGTTTTCCGGAGGCCAGATTCACAAGGAAACACTTACATGGTGCACTCTGCGGACGGTGGAGGATCTGTTAGGACACTACATCGTACCGAACTACTCGTACCGCGATCGCCAGTGCAGCAAAGACCTCAGCCAACAGCCTCTTCTTCATCACCGTCGTCAACAAGCGACACTGGTGACGACAGTCCGGAGTCCCCATCAAGGCCAGACTCTGTGCGTGACCATCAGATCCTCACCACAAACGGTGACAGCAACAACAACCAGAGCTGTGATACCACTGCTGGTGACATGACGCAACAGGTCAGAGATGGAGGTTCACCCTCAGGACGTGACCCCGGCAATGCTCAAGCAGGGGAGCGTAGCATTCCCCGGAGATCGACACGCCACAACAAGGGGTATCATAGCAACCCTCACCATCTCCCCGTTACAGCCATCCAACAAGAAATGGGACTGTTTGAGAAACTGTTGACGACGCAAACTCTCCTGATGAAGATTGTCCTAGATAGAGGCATGGCAGGATATTTAGATGTTGTCGAGGACGCCAACTATTAGCAGGGGAGTCTGTAACATAATGAACTGAACTCAGTGTCTGATCTGTACTCACCATCACTATATTTCACAGCAATCTATACTCACTATACTGTATTTGACATTGGCTTGCCACCGGTTGTACTCTTGACACGCTGCACCCGACTGCTGGTGGGGGTTTGCTTAATAAACCACAAGGAACCCTTACTGCGACTTCGCGTCTGTTACACCCATCTAATCTTGTTCTTGGTAGGTGGAGCCACATGTTACTCGTGTTTTGTCTATAATTATGTTAAAACAGATTTCGCAAATGGTGTGGGGCTCTCTCGTGTAGAATCTTGTACATTAATATACACCGATTAAATTCGAATTGTTTGTTTAATGCCAGCTATTTAAGAGATTTGATTTTTGTCTTTGGTGCGGGTCCAGGAAGTATGAGTTTAACACCTCGACGATACAGAGAATGTACTTTTTTCATATGAACATCGTTGCAAGCGTCCAAGACAGTGGAACTGTAATTACAGTGCATTTTGAAATGTGCGTGAAAGAAAAGTTTGCAAACGTCAGGATTAACTAAACGGCTGAGCTTAGACAAAAGGAATAAGTTTGTGAACAAAGTTTTGCATACGTTATCAAAATGATGTTTCCAGTTTAACTGGTTATTTACTGTTACACTCAGCAAGCGATGCTTATTTACTTGTTCTGTAGACCGGCCATCTAAAGTAAGTGTTAAAGGTGGTAGGCCGCGCTGGTGTTTCTGGCGTGTTGTAACTAACATGCTCTTTGTCTTTGGAATGCTAATTATCATGTGATTAGTAATGCACAAGTCAGCTACTTCGTCCAAGAACTTCTGGTGTACCTCATTGGTGTCCGCTAGCTCCTTGTTAGATGTGTCGTCAGCGAACAGATCACAGTTAGCTTCTGGGTGAGATATGCACAGCGACAGATCACAAGTAAATAATAGAAACAATAAAGGCCCTAGAATAGATCCATGTGGAACACCACAAGTCACTATACTGTCTGATGCAAATTTGCCATTTAGGAGTACTTTCTGTGTTCTGATTTTGAGATATGAAGACAAGAGGGGAACAGTAATCGAGTTATTGTAATAAAGTGGTATTTTTTCAGGAGGATGGAATGATTGAAAAAAATCGATGGTCTTTTTAAGGTCAAGAAAGATTGTCACTGATTCTGTATTGTCATTAATGGCAGAGAGCCATTTATCAATAATGTGTTTTAGAGCAGTCTGGCTAGAATGTAAAGGTCGAAACCCGGATTGTGCAACACAAATCAGATGATTTTGTTCAAGGAAATTTAGGAGATGAGTATGTATGTCTTTTAAGTGTTTTCGAAATTGATGATAAAATGGATACAGTTCTGTACTCATTTAAATTGATTAGGTCTTTGCTTTTGGGAAAGGAATTACTTAATCTCTTTTTATTTCGATAGGAAATACATTATGTCTAATGGCTAGATTGTAGATGAATGTCAGTGACTCAACGACGAATGGCAGAGATACTTTTAAAAACTCAGTACTGATGCCGTCTGGACCCGAAAAGTGATTTTTGTTTAAAAATTAGAAATAGATTATTAACATCCAGAATACTGACAACAGGCAAACAGTGAGAGAGAGATGATGATGAAACTTTATTAATCAACGATAAAATGTTTTGACAGAAACAAATCGTCATTATTTTTACAAACTTACCGTTGCTAACATCTACAACATACAATAGGTTAAAATAATAATAATAAAGACATTATTTTTACACACATTAATTTATGCAACAATAACGTGTAAAAAATCAAAACAAAATAATAATAAATTAAAAAAATTATACACTAAAAAAATAGTAACACTCAACATTCATCTTATAACACACACACACACACGCACACACACACACACACACACACACACACACACACACACACACACACACATATACACACACACAAACACTATACATAAATGCATGTTTTACATGACAGTATTAACCATCAGAGTTTGTTTAAATAAATGCCCAGTGATGTTATATTTGGCTCAGATAATCGAAAAGTTTCGTTTTAAATATTCCAAGCGAGGATATAGTCTTTAACTGTGCAGGAATAGTGTTCCATACAAACGATCCAGAAAATGATAAACTAGTTTTAAAGAGGTCAGTTCTTGGCAGAGGTAGGGGTAAAGTATTGTTCCTTAAGGTCCGTTCGCGTTCTTGCTGTGGCATAAATTTGGTGGTTAGATACTGTGGTGTGATGTTATTTAATATCGTGTGCATGAGGATGCATTTGTTGAAATTAAGTTGTTGATGAAGGCCGAGAATGTTTAGATGTCTAAATTTGTCTGTGGTAGGAATGGGCCGTGTATCTATCATTTTCACATCTCTTTTATATATAGAGTTCAACCTGTTCATGTGAACATCACTACAACCGTCCAACACCGTGGAGACATAATCAACGTGAGACTTGATATGGGCATGAAAAACAGTTTACGAGTATCCTTTACTTGTCTAAGCTGGGACAACATGAAAGTGTTTTTAGCAATGGTTTTACAGACTGTATTTGTATGCGTCTCCTAACAAAGTTGATCGTCAACTTGTATTCACAAGAATTTATGCTCTGTGACTTGTTCTAACTGTTTAGTGTTCGGTTATAAATGTAACGGCTGTTGTCGGCGTTGGTGTTTTTGTCGTATAGTGTTTAAAATAATCTTTGCTTTTCCTGGATGAAGAACCATATGATTCACTCTACACCAGTCGGAAACCTCGCTGAAACTACTTTGTAAGCTAAGGTTAATGTCAGCTGTTTATTGTACCCTAAACATGGAGGCTCGTATCGTCCGCAAACAGGTTGCAGTTGACATCAGTGTTAGTAATATGCAAAGGCAAATCATTAATGAGTATTATAAATAGAAGAGGTCCCAAGATCGACCACTGGGGACACCGTAGTTAACTTGTCCTTTTTTAAAGTATTTTCGATGGGTATATACCTTTTGCTTTAGGTATGATCTAAAGAATGCTATGGCGGTTTCACTTATATGGTATGCTGCTAGGTTCTTAAAGATAATGTAATGGTCGACATTATCAAATGCTTTTTGTAGGTCTAATAAAACAGCTCCAGACATCATGTTTTTATTGATTGATTCCAGCCAGCTGTCTACAATGTGTGTCAGTGCTGACTGACATGAGTGTTTCGTTCTAAAGCCAGACTGTTGAATATTTATGAAATTGCCCTTTTCTAGAAAATCGAGGAGATGTCTTTGTTTGTATGTGCGCTGTACGTTGTATGAGAAACGCATTGTGTCGCCAGTGTTGACATTTTGCAGAGGAGACATTGTATCAGTGTTGGTGCATTTGGGAATGCATTGTGTGGAGATCGCATCGCTGAAATAAAATATTGTTGGAACTGTTGCTCCAGTATTGTCTACAACCTTAAGCCACGTGTGACGGATTGCAGCTGAATGCAGTTTCTTTAAAAAGAAACTTACGTGCGCGCGTCTGGTGTGCTATTTTACTACGACTACGACTCAACACGTAACAATATGTATGAGGTATGATTAAACGAAAAGTAAGGATAGTTAAGCTGTTGTTTGAAAACTGCTTAAGCCACATGAATAAAGTTAGCATCAAAACAAAATTAATTTTATCTTCTATCGTTTAGTCATGGACAACATGGTGCTGGAATGTTCAGTCTTGACACTCCGATGACGTCATTGAAAACGTGATGTAAACAAGTGTGCTTTAAAACAGTGGATTCTCAAAGTTAAGACATTTTCCCCGTTCTTGTTATTGTTGTTTGGTTTGTTTGTTTTTGGTTGTAAACTTAAATGTCCATGTCATTGTTTATATTTCACCAGTCGAAACCACAGTCAATGCAAATATCAAGTTTTAAAAAAATCTAAACGGGTGAATTTCATGAGCAGCGGACATTTCTCAGCAGCAGGAACACTTTATTTGTTTTCTTGAACATGTCAGAGGGCAACTCATTCGTGTTCTTTATCGCCCATCAAACAGTTACGACAAGTGTGACTTTTGATTGTTCCCTAAACTCAAAGAAAGGTTGGCAGAACGGAGGCTTTCACACAAAGCCAGGAACTAGTAAAATATGTAAATTCACAACTCCGATGAATACTTTAATCAAAATATCATATTGGCTTTGAATCCTGCCAGAAGATGCTGAAAAATTGCGTTAACAATTTAAGAAAGTACAATAAATAATATGAAAATATTAATTAAAGTGTGCCTATATATTCGGTTTTGTGGCGAAGTTATAATTACATTTTCATCATACTGGTAACAAACATTTTATTCGGTATAGTTCCCGTCGAAAGTTTATTCTGTATTTTGCATTTTAGTTCCTAATTGTTATATGAAGTTCGGATATAGCAAGTCTGCCGATATAACAAATCCTTGTGTAGGTCACCGATATGGTGTCTGCATCGCGTGAAACACAAATTTGTATGGCGAACAGGAAGTAATGCTCCCGAAATCACACGACTTGTGTGTTTTCAGTTGACTGTACAGTTGACATAATTAATTGCATTACGAGTTAGACTTTGCCAGTGGTTCTTGTCGCCTCGAGGGTCCGATCGGGGGTGGGGGGGGGGTGGCGGGTGGGGGGGGGGGGAGCAATGTCGGAGTTAAGTTTCGAGGGCTTTGTTTGATTTTTTTTCGGCCACTGAAAGAAAGTCTAGCGTCGAAGACGCCATTATTGTGAGGTTGAAGGTTCTAAACAAAACTTTGGACCCCCCTCCCCCCCCCTCCCCTCGAGGAAACTGATCCGCCCCTGTGCACTTTACTCTTTATTCTGGTTGGGCGAAAACGATCATTTGTTTAAGGAAATAAACATCCTCAATCTTTAGTTAAACAATCACATTCAAATATTTAAATTATTGACTGTTCTTCTAGAGCGGTGGATGGGGTATTCCGTCAGTTCTAGTGTACACAGCTTACGAGGAATCAACATTGCTGTACTACAAAGGGATCTGTTACTTCTTTTGTCCTCGCCCGGCATTCAACGTGACTCTAAAGCTGGATGGCAGCACGATCAGTCAGGAGTTCGTGGCACACGTTAATAATTGTAAGTACAGACCTAAACCTATCTCGAATTTTTTTATTCCAACTTTTACCGATGAAATGTTGACCATACTTAGGGCCTTGTTCTGTCATGTAAACCATCTGAATGTACATAAGTTTTTAGTCATGTTAGTGTGGGCGTACTCCACACAAAGTTCTGCCAAATTAACCAACATTAGGTGCATTATGCACCACCTGTTATTTGGGAATTGTCAAACAGCGGGTCTCAGTAATCTCTTTACGGTCGTAGAGAGGCAATAACATCTGATAAAGGTAAACCGTTTGTGGTGAACAAGTTGCAGTTACTTGTCTTAGTGAATCCCCAATTTGCGTACACCGTGGTCAATGACAAAATCCCCTTTCTTAGCAATGGTTTCGCCTTCGGAGTGTAATTAGCTGTGTATTGTGGGCGTGTTGGAACTTTGTACTTAAACCTACAACAACAGATATCTGCAACATAGAGTGAATATATTTTATGGGAATGATAACCAAAAACTGTTCATACAGATCTTACATCCGGTCTTTTGTGTTTGTATACTTTTAGTCCTGCTTTCTTTGTGGCCGCTGTGGTGTCCGTTTGCATGTTTGCTAATAAACTACATGTTCAAAATGCACTAAGAACATGCTTTTTTGTTTAAATCTCATTCAGCCTCAAAAGAAATTTAATTCCAAAAAGTGCTCAAATATGGGGACGTAGCTTAGTGGATAAGACACTGCGCTAGCAGTCGTAAGATCCCAGGTTCGAATCCCCTGGTGGGCTGGAATGGCATGTGGATTTTTCCTCATACCCATCGAGTCAAATTTACGTTCAGACTCGGTTTACGGCGCCTGTCTCGCCTTCGTGTGTATAGCACGCATAACCATCAAGTACGCACGTTAAAAATCACATTACCACTATTCGAAAAAAGAAGGCCCGGTAAGGCCGGTGAAATGGAAACAGAAATATATCACATGCACCGAAGTTAATAGCAGGGTGGAGGTTTGCACATAAAGTATCTCTTAGTATCAGCAGGCTTTCAAAGCTCCTACGGCGCCTTATGTGCGCCTCCGAGACACCATAACCAAATATTTGTGGTTAAATAAAAGAGTAATAGACACACTCGGTCAGCTCTTAATACGGGTAGTAGGTAAGGGGTGATTGATTACACAACAATTATCCCATGTGTGTGACTAAAGTACATAACGCACACATCTTAACATATCGATTCAAATCACCGCTCAGTACAGTTATTTTTTGTCTGTTTCAACAATAGATTTTCAGTCCCCACCGGAACAGAAAACCACATTCGCGTACCTTTCATTGGAGCATGATGCTGTAAATCCTCTTATTCTGGTGTGTTCTGGACAACCTGGACCCGTACAGGCCTATGAATGGAGTGGACTGGTCTGTGCACAAGGCAACCAGAAACAAAACGTCTGCTCGGCTTCCACGTCAGATTTAACATCACAGCAGCCTCTTGTAACATGCACAGTGACTTCAGCGACTACAAATTACAATGGAAGCAAAATCATTGCGAAGTTTTATTTACAAGTCAAATGCAAGCATCTGTTTTATTTCCGTTTAAATGTGGTATGAATGGATATATACGTTTGCTATCAACTAAAGCTTCTATTCTTACATTGACAAAATGTAGTAAAGTTAACAAGATGGGATGAACCATAATCATGGAGTCTCCTGTATATGAGAGCTTTCCTTCGTGACAAGGATCTCTAATTACTTGATTCTCATTTTGGATACCTCCTATTGACAATTTTCCATAGTCTCATTAAGCTTTATAAGGGATACAGTGCATACGCGGCACTGGTTTGAAAGCGTCGCTTGTCATGACGTAATATTAGTGTGTGTGTGTGTGTGTGTGTGTGTGTGTGTGTGTGTGTGTGTGTGTGTGTGTGTGTGTGGGTGGGTGAGGGTGTATATGTGTGTGTGTGTGTGTGTGGTGAGAGTGTGTGTGTGTGTGTGTGTGTGTGTCTGTGTGATGGTGTGTGTGTGCGAGAGAGGGGGGGGGGGGAGAGAGAGAGAGAGAGAGAGAGAGAGAGAGAGAGATGAGAGAGAGAGAGAGAGAGAGAGAGAGTGAGAGAGAGAGAGAGAGAGAGAGAGAGAGAGAGAGAGAGAGAGAGAGAGAGAGAGAGAGAGAGAGAGAGATCATATCTAAAGTATTGCTGCTTTCACGTCTGGTTTCCCCATTCCCCAGAAAACCCTTCCGGAAACTTTATTTCGACAAAGAATTAATTTTTACTGCTAATGTTGAAAAGGTGCACAGCTAATTAACGAACGCATCGTATGTCTTTTAGTCCATAAGCCAGTCCTGGCTACCGTGCACCGCCCCCCCCCCCCCCCCCTCCTCCCCCCTGTACTCAATAACATGGGTTTCAGAGTATACCATAGTATGTCCTGAGATGTTTAAGCCATGTTCCCCGAAAATCCTTAAGAACACACCAGAGATATTGCCGATGGCGCAAGGGTACCCCCATTCGCGCTTTACATGGATGCTATAATGAGGTTGAGAAACAGTTTCCTCTAAATAAATCAAAATTCATTCCAGAATCCCAAATCAGGCAATATTATGTTACGGCACGCCTTCTGCATCCTCTGCAAAACTGAATGAAAAGATATTGTATCTCTGGCTTACAGTGTAGGTATTTGTGCACCAAGTAAACGGCCATTTCCTCGATGTCGTAAAAAAGACAAAAATAATGTGCCAGATGCCTTCAGACATTTGTTATAGCACTGGCAGTCTATTTTCCGGCTTATATCATTACAACATGATGTTACAATTATTATGAACTTGACTAGGTGATTGTGTGAACTCTGTGAGTGCCACAGTGGTCGATTTTTGTGTCCCTACCCCCAAGTTGTAAAAATACACAAAATTAATTAGAAAAAAAATTACTAAAGTTATTACATTTAATTTTGACCTCTCTTTACCTATTAAGCTTCAATAATGTGAGCATAAAGGCAAAGACAATAAGGAAAGTCGGCATCCTTTACTGTACATTTGGGGTAAATGATAGCTTTTTTCCCATTTAAAATTGCTGAATTGGGAATCGTACGATGTTTCCGATGCCCTCAGAAATTTTGTATACAACTGATAGGTATTTATTTTAGGTTTTATCGGTTGGGATAGAGTACCACAGTTACTCACAACCTGATTTTATGATGCTGTGATGCATTTAGAGGCCACAGTGGCTAAATCTGCTGCCCTACCCCCATTTTACCAGTACGCATAGGAACGCAAAATGATGATAACAATTGCTTATGTCATACTCCTCTTTTTAAATATTTTTGTTGCCAGTTTTCTTAACAAAGTATGCATATTAAGAAAAAGAAATTCGATCATTTTATTAATTTCAATATAACCCATCATTTTAATTGTAACTATTTTTAATGGCTGGTCTTTTAGGTGATATGTTACCTTGCGTAAGAAGGGTCTGGAAAGGTCTCCCCTTTTCTTTTCATTTTTTTTTTCATCTAGAAATGTGTAAATATGTATATGTGTAATAAAGCTTCATGGTTCCTAACAGCCAAAACAATGTTATTAAAATCCTTAGTTCCACATGTACACCACGAGATAACCACTTCCACCCCATTTGTTGCCTTCTTCTTCTGCAACGGTCAATTCCTTGATGGCTGTCTTTAAATCTTATATTGTTCTGGCTGCCAATAAGTGAGCTGTCAAGAGCGCGGCAGCATGTCTTCAGAGTTTAGTGTACAATGGCGTGTCTTTTGGTCAGAACTGCTTGCTTCTCAGTGTGGACAGGTCTAGAGAATGTGCTAAGGAGATTGATTTTCAAAACCACATTAGCATAGGTCTGTTTACCCCGGACTCAGTCTCACGAGGTGAGTCCAGATTGATCAGTGCGTAGATGAAAGATGGTGGCCTGGCTCTACCTGTTCAGCTTGTTGATGTCATCTGCCCACGGGCTGCAGCCGCCATTCTGCTGTTGCCAATCACGTTGTTGCTGTAGTGTCTTGGTTTCTTTACAGAAGGTTGTGATCTTGAGGTAGCCTGGCGCCTACTTTGGACAGGCTGTCAGCCTCTCCATTCCCAGCTACTCTAGAATGCACTGGAATCCACTGCAGCACTTTTTTGTGGACAAGGCATCCAGTCTATCTTGAAGCTTCCTGGTGAGTAAATCAGTGGATCAAGCTGCTGCCTTACCATAGCTAGTGCTATGCTGCTGTTTTGAGCACCTGCAGATCAGAACGATAGTTGGAGCTGCTGCCGCCAGCTGGTAAGGAGAGGGAGGTAGTAGTGCGGTCTGCACAACAGATGTACACGCCACTTCCTTTATTCCGCATCGCGTCTTGTGCGGACCCGCCTGTGTAGATGTGAGCACAGCTGCTGAGAGGGTAGCGCTTGTGCATAATCTCTTGCGAGGTGGCTTTGTGCAGTGCCGCGACCTTTGGCAAAGAGTCCTGGAACGTCGTTTATGATGTGTAGAAGGCTCTTTCGAGATGTCCATGAATCTAAAGAGTGCTCTTCACACATCTTTCGGCTTGGTTCCAGGATGTCAGTTTTAACCCTTTGCAGGACCTTCAGTTGGCGGTTCAGGCTTGGGCCTTTCTGACGGTTCTTGGTCTGCTCCTGTAGTCTCCAGTGCTGTTAGTGTTTAGTAAGTCCCTTCGTCGTGTGTGCTGTTCTGCGTTCCAGTGGCTCCAATGTCCTCCATTTCCTAAGTTGGGGTGCCCCAGATGGCTCTAAGAATGTCACTGCATCATGAGAATGACCCATGTTCTGCATCTTGTCAAGCCTGGCTTTTTTTGGTTTTGCAGGCAGTGTTTCATGTTGTCGATGTATCTTAGAACCGCACTACTGTTCTGACCGAGATGGTGTTTGCTTGCGCCAGGATGCTGTAATTTGCGCCAATGTGGTCCCCACCAGTTTCTTCATCAGAGACTTTTATCGCAGCTTCAGCTTCCTTGGATTCAATGTGAAGCCTCCCCGTGAATCCAGTAATGTATTTGTTGCCAGTAAAATTGGCGTCACTGTCTTTGGTACTGGAAGGTCTCCAGTTTAAAGGTGACCTCTTCCCTCTGATTTAAAGAGATGGTCTAGCTTAGTTTGAGTGGCCATCTTTCAGTTCAGCTGCTGACTCTATTAGCAGCATCCTGGATTCTGCAGGGTGCTATTTCTTTATGTTCTGCTGCGCTACACACTGCAAAGTCATCCGCATGGAGGATGTTCGAGACGAACCTTGGTACTTCTGTACTGATGTCATTAATGTAGACCAAGAACAGCATCAAGCACAACATCTCGCTGAGGTACACCTTCCCCGAGTTTGACAAGACTGCTGAATGTGCAGACTGTAGAAGCTTCAGCGGCAGCCCTTGTTAAACATACTTTCAATAAAAAGAACTACAATTAAATTGATGAGTCACATTTAAATTAATAAAATGATCACAAATGTTTAAGCTCAATATGCATACTTTGTGAAGAAAACTGTCAACAAAAATATTTGAACAGATGAGAATGACATAAGCAATTGTTGTGATCATTTTGCGTTCCTTTGCGTACTGAAAAATGGGGGTAGGGCAGCAGATTTAGCCACTTTGACCTCTAAATGCATCACAGCATCATAAAATCAGGTTAGGAGTAACTGTGGTGCTCTCTCCTAATCAATACAACCTTAAAACAAAGTCCTATCAGTTGTATACAAAATTTCTGAGGGCATCGGGAAAATGTGTGCCGTAACATAATATTGCCTGATTTGGCTTCTGTGATGAGTTCTGATTTATTTGGAGGAAAATGTTTGTCAACCTCATTTTAGCATCCGCGAAGAGCGTGAATAGTGGTACCCTTGCGCCATCGGCTATATCTCTGGTGTGTTTCTAAGGATTTTCGGGGAACTTGGTGTTACATGGTTGAATCGTAGTCGTAGTATGATAAACACACCAGATGCACGCACGTAAGGTTCTTTTTAAATAAACTTCATTTAGCTGCAACCCGTCACAGGTGGCTTAATGATGTAGACAATACTGGAGTAACAGTTCCAACAATATTTTAATTCAGCGATGCGATCCCCACACAATGTATTTCCAAATGCACAAACACTGATACAATGTCTCTTCTGCAAATGTCCACACTGCCGACACAAAGCTTCTCAAAAAACGTACACCTTATAGGGGCCACGTACCTACGATAAACTGCGTGTCTCTACACCTGACAATGCAAGACAATGTACGAACGTGCTTTCAAGCACCCTCTTTATATAGTATAACCACTTTCCAGAATCATCTACGGAAATCAAACAACGCAATCAATCAGAACGAAACACTCAGCCGAAACTCATTAAAATAATCTTTCTATAAAAATTACAATAAGCTACGAAAATTCGGCTGCTAACTTCAGCTCTAAATCCTAGTGTATAATGAAATCACATAAAAGTATAGTAGCCCTATCACGACCTTGCATATCCGCTCTAGAAAATTCACGAATTTTCACCCAAAAAAAGAAAAAAAGAAGAAAAAAGAAGAAAAGAATGGCTGCTCAATTCACGCGCACTGAAAAATAAAATGTTGCAAACTGTTACGAACTCCCCGACGTCACACATACGAGGTCACTAGACAGGGCGACCTTATCGAAGGTTCTAATCTACGCAAAACAAAGATCGACCGCTATTCTCCGTGCGACTTTTCTAGAACGTTTTGGACTAAACTTAGCGTATCATAAAAAAGCGAAATCCGCTCTACGAGCGAACGAAAGAAAATCTTACTGAAAAGGTACATGATTCGTAACCATGATAGCTCAAATAAATATCAGATCGTTTCCTACGATTAACACACGCATGCTCTCACAGGACAACACAACCACAATCGTAACACATGGCTTAAACATCTCAGGACATATTAAGGTACACTTTAAAACCATCTTATTGAGTACTGGTGGGGGGGGGGGGGAGGGGGAGGGTGCACGGTAGACCAGGTTAGCTTTTGGACTATTTCTCCTAGCTAGCAATATCCAAAATTTCAAATGAATATGGCACAAATTGCGGAATCTAATGTGGGTCAACCGACTTTCCATAAACGGTCATTTAACTCTTAAATGTGACTTCCAATGTCAATATGCTCGGAAAACTCTCTCAAACACCCCCTGAATCGAGCAAGTCCTCAATTAGGTACACAATCATCGTAGATTGGCGTGTTTACATACATACGCACACGCACGCACGCATGTACACACAGCACACACACACATACAAACACACACACACGCACGTACGCACACACGCACGCCTTCACTGCCGAACAAAATGCAAGAGCCATAGATCCTAATGAACCCCACGATTGCTCAGACCACTTTATGCCCATGTTCTTTGGACAGTTGTAGCTTATGGTCGTTCGGTGAACACACATAATGTAAGTACGTTACAGCACAGCAGCCTCTTGTTAAAAGTCGACTGGGGTTAATAGTCGACTGTTATCCAGAGACTGAGTTTTATATGCATATGCATTGTTCAACAGATGCTACCACTTCTGCTGCAGTCCACGTATTGGATCGTACAACTCCACACGTGTCGGTCTCTCATACAAAGGCTACAAATACAATTGCAGGTACATAAAAAAAAATCGAGAAATGTCGTTATTTTCGATTATACCATCATTTTAATTTGACACCGCATAACTACATTGGAAACACCAAATGAATGGGTTTTACTACTAATACCAGTAATGATCTTAGTCATAAGGATTACAGCTTTTTATATCCAACCAACTTTCACTGATGTGACACAATTCCTGCATCTCATGCAAATACAACAGGCGAACCAGAACGTTTTGAAAAAAATTCTGTAAATGCTTTCCTTGCCATCGTCGGAAACTGCGTTTTTGAAAGCTTTGTAAATTCAACGTGAAAGAAGCTTGGCTCTGAAAGAGGCATAGATCCCTGTGAGCCCCCGCCACTGCGGGGGCTCATAAGGATCTATACCTCTTGCGACTGGGTCGCACTGAAGGGTATGACATTGTCGTTTCAAAGTTTTATAGCGCTCAGTATGGATTGACTTTTATTAAAATGTCAGGCTTGTATTGAACATTTTTCAGACCACAGACGTGACGAGACCACCATAGCGTCAGATCACACGATTAACAGCGGAAAACGTCTGGGAACAGATAGCGACGAAAAGGGAGACGCACTGCCATGGGGGGCAATCGGTGGTGGTGTGGGAGCAGGGGTCATCATCATCATTATCGCTGTCCTTGTATTTGTCATCTTTAGAAGGCGTGCAGGTATGTGTCACAAACTTAACTCATTCAGCCCGACGCATATATTTCTAAACTCAGGAGGCGTCATCTAACGACTATGCACCTGTTGCAGGAAATGGATCGACCATGATAATTCAAGAGTAGTGCCATATTAGCTTGGCGCCGACAGCGCCAAGCTAATCTGGCACCACCCTTGAATTATCATGGTCGACCCATCTCCTGCTGTAGTGCGTCATACCTGAATGTGTTAATTAGCTTCTGAAGACTGAATGTGCTTTCTCTGGCACCCTAGCTAAGCATACTTAGTTGCTACATTTTGGTTCTTTTGCAAGAAAACCCTTATGATGTGTTTCCAAATAGCAACACGACAGCGGCTCGAAAGCAGTGGTGGCATCGACAAAAATCGACAACATAGAAATAAAGATTGAGTGCCTCTTTTATATATGTGCGACGCAACAGGGGCACGCGAACGAAGCGGCAGGCGAGAACAACAACAACAACACGCACACACACACACACACACACACACACACACACACACACACACACACACACACACACACACACACACACACACACACACACACAAACAAACAAACAAACACAAAACAACATTGCCACTTTTACATGAAAGTGATAGCGACAGCGACTCGAATTCTAGAACAAAGCAACTAAAAAATAAAGGCGCGTTTCCATATGCATGTCGCGACAGCGGCGCGATTGCGGTGCGACAGGCAACAGCGGGTGACAAAACTTTCTCGTCTCAAGGAACGATTTAAAAGCCATTTAGCGGCCATTTCACAGTGAAAGATGAGTGGCTTTCGGCAACAAATCGCCAGAGTTCTAAACAGCTTGAATAGGGGTGCGATGTCGCCTGTCGCCGCGCTTAACCCATTTAGCACCAACGCCCTATAGCAGGGGATGAACTGACCGTGACAATTCAAAGGTAATGCCAGATGAGCTTGGCGCCTAATGGCGCCAAGCTTACCTGGCACTACCCTTGAATTGGCATGGTCGGTCCATCTCCTGCAACTGGTATGCCATCTTTAGGTAATTCCTCCAGGATTTGGGAAATGCGGCCGTGGGACTAAATGGGTTAATGGCAACACAGAACGGTGAGTTTCGCCTGCTGCTCAGCTACTTTTTTGTCGTGTCGCCTACTGCGCCGCTGACGCGTAGTTGTACGGTTATTCGGTAAGGCAAAAAGGCGATTTTGCATTGACGAGAGCGGGGCTTTTAGTGCGCGACGAACTTTTTAAAAGTTTAACAACTTAAAGGGCACCATTAGACTGGCCTGCCGCTATAGGCCTTTTTCGTAATTGACGCGGTGAGCCGTCACAAGTTGTGCCCCTTTGCTACGCGTAGTTCTGCTATGGCAGACGAAGGGTTTGTGACGCAATGAAAGTAAAAGACTTGAAGGAATTTCTGCGAAAACATGGACAAGTTTTAAGTGGAAACAAATCGGAGCTGATCCAAAGAGCGAAAGGCACTTTTCAGCTTGCTTTGCAAAGGGCTACCGACGCTGCAGCTGATCCTATTGCCGAATCCTGGGACGGAGGCGATGAAGGTACGTTATTTGTTTACAAAGTGATGCCGTTTGTGATCTGTAATGAGTTTAATTACACTCATATACGTTACTTTACGATTGTATTTAAAAATGTAGAATTCACAAGTCCTAGCTGTTGGATTTCTATCAATTCAATTGCGTTTGTGATAGATTATTTATTAAAGATTGGCTCACACTTTCAACGACTCGTGAATGGAGAACACACAATGAATATGATCGCCTTTCCATATCGCATGCTAGTTCGCGGTCTAATGCAAGCATTGTGAAGGGTATCATTGCATTTTGTGTCATTTAGTAATGCGATCATAGACAGATCAGAAGAGTGATTATTTGGTTGGTTGAAAAGAATTTTAAGAAGGTATATAACTTGAAAAAAACAAACTCTTCTTCATATTGACTCCTTTTGAGAGCCACCAGTTTATTGTGATTACTCAGGCTCCTATGAGCTGAGGTTTGGTGTGTGGCTACAACATGGTAATAACGATGACTGGAATGCTCCTACATACACTAATAGTAATACAGTATCTTCTTACAATATATTTACAGAAATCCCTGAATACGAGTGGCAGGCCTGCATAAGTGGATTCCTGTTGACTTGGTCGACCTGAAAACTGACCTGTTGTCACTGACAAGGAACTCCCAAATTACCTAATTTACACATGTCACACGACTTTGGACAACAGGAGAAAGAACGCTCGAAGACAACTCAGGGCCAACATTTTCTATGAGGATGGCCATGTTCACAATGTGAGAGTAAGAAAATGGCTCATCAATTCAAATTTTCTTTAAGTGGATAATTTAGTTTTAATGCCAGGTTTGAACTAGATTGATGTGCATCATGTTGTAAGGTCTGCGGTATTGTACAGAGTATATTGACAATGGTAATTCAAAGACAGAGTCGATAGAGCATAGCAACATTTTGGTGCCAAGCTTCACATACTCTGCCTTTCAGTCAGCATGGTCAAAATCACTAGCAATTCAATTTAAATACACCGAGCCATAGTAGTGATGGGAATCTGCATTCCTTACGTGTTAGTTTTGAAATTGTCATTCTTAGTTATGCAGTTGTTGTTTATGGTTGGTGACGTTTTATTATTTCAGGTATCATCCTGGGCCAGCCCTAGATGAGCAGTGCTATGTTGTTTCGATTGTGGTTGTGTTGTTCCTTAAGAGCATGCATGTATTAATCGTAGGAAACGATCCGATATTTATTTGAACTATCATGGTTACGTATCACATTACCTTTTCAGTAAGATTCTCTATCGTTCGCGCAGAGAACGGAATTGGCTTTGTTATGATACGTTAAGATTAATCCGGAAGCTTCTATAAAAGTCGCACAGAGAATAGCGGTCGAATTTTGTTATGTAAACCAGAACGTTCGAGCAAGGTCGCGCTGTCTAGTGACCTCGCATGTGTGACATCAAAGTGTAGGCAACATTTTGCAACACAGTAGTAGAGCTGCTCTATTCTTAGTCATGGTTGTTTTCTGTGCGGGTGAAGTTGGCAGCCAGTTAGTGTGTATTATGAAAGGTCGTGAACGGTCTGCCATACTCTTGTGTGACGTCATTGCACGCTGTGGGGCTCAAATTAGCAGCCGAATTTTTGTAGACTATTGTAGTTTAATCTAGAAAGTTCTCTTTTATTAATATTTATTAGTTTTAGTTACGTGTTCCGTTCTGATTGGTTGCGTTGTGTGAATTCGTTGTATTATTCTGGAAAGCATACCACTAAAAAAGATGGTGCTAGGAAGCACGTGTGTACATTGTCATACATTGTCAGTTGTAGGGACACACGGTTTATCGTAGGTACGTGGCCCGTATAGGTTGTACATCGTGAGAGACGCAGCGTAACGGTGGTGTACGTTGCATGAGAAACGCATTGTGTCGCCAGTGTTGACAGTTTTGCAGAGGAGACACTGTATCAGTGTTGTGCATAGGGGAATGCATTGTGTGGAGATCGTATCGCTGAATTAAAATATCGTTGGAGTCTACATCCTTAATCCACGTGTGACGGGTTGCAGCTGAGTAAAGTTTCTTTAAAATAACCTTACGTGTGTGCGTCTGGTGTGTTTATCATACTACGACTACGACTCAACACGTAACATATGTACAGTGTTGTGTAACTTACCAAGTGCAGCCTCTTTTGACACCAACAAGTGTCCAGACCACAACACCTGGGTGCACGTTTCCAAAACCACAGGCAGAAGGAATTCAGGATACATGCACTTGACTGTTGGGCAAGTTGATGATATTTGGTTTTATATGCAGCGTATGTGATACACTCCGACAAACGGTTGACAGAGTCGTGCAGGCTCACACGAGCAGTATGAGTAAATAGTAATGTGTGATTCTGCCACATTATCCTTACCAAATAATGCGTATTCAGTCAGAAGTCATTGTATCAACATGGTCATTGTCATTCATATGTTAACAAGCATATTTCTGCGTGTGGTCGAGGCATGGACTGATTTCTTTATAAAGCATACTTATTTCTTGGAATTTCTAGTGATCCTGGTAACTCTATACGCCTAAAACTGTAAAAAGAAAACATTGTCATCCTTTTGTCTGAGCGCATCACGTTTAATAATAATAAAAATAATATATTGTCACAATTACATCTGAAATTTTGGTTGCCGTCCCTGGGGAGGGTGCGTTGCAACCGAGTTGCACTACCAGGTTTGTGGACAACATCTGGTGGCTGGAAAAGAAGGGAGGGAAGCCGGACTCAAACCCTCAGCCTCCCGCTTGCAAGGCAGTCACCATAACCACTATGCCACCGGCCGCGTATTTTATATTGTAACTGTCCCATAGACACCACCCCAGTTCAGATGTGCTTTGACATAGGAAACAGTGCATGCAGTAGGGTAGGTTTATGGTACAAAACTAGGTGTGCAACTTGGCAACCAGTCTATTTATGTGTACTTTGCTGGTGAAGGGCTGTCAATAAAAATAAAAGTCACCATGTTATTATATAGGATTTTATTCCAGAATAAAGTTTAGTATAACCTGCTCCTTGAACTATTTTCGTGACATCTGTCAATATATCGCCAAAAAGAATCACATACTATGTTGTTAAGCAGAGACTCGCATGCATCCATTAGTTAGAATAAACACATTTATTTATGTTTGTAGTTGCTTGTGAGTTTGAGACAGGTATTCATTTCATACTCTTGCTTCTATCAGTGTTGATAAATAGCGTTTTGTTTCTTTTGTTACAGACTTGAAGGTACTTGCAACCATGTTGCTGCATTGTTATACACCCTAGTAGACATCACATAGAAAAAGAAGGATGGGCTTGACGCAAGCACCTCGCATGACTGTAAACGCGACGCCTTAGCTCGAAAAAATCACAGCACCTTCATTCCAAAAAAGTATGCCGCATCGAGCCTCAAAAACTTGGAGAGGCCGTAGAACATTTCATTTTTTTCATATAACTGTATTGTTAAAGCCGCAGGCTCTAATTTTACACTTTCTTAAATTGTTTCGAGCTGTAAGTGGCAGTCACTTAGTGGCACAGAAAGTCACATCCGACAAGTCTATGGGCTTTATTGCTGCTTATTGTACAATGCTATTTGCTCAGTACACGTAACCCAGCTGCACAGTGCTTGCTGGTTTTTGCATTAAAAACGTTTTGGGTGGTCGCTGTGATGAGGCATGTGTAGTACTGATAGGCGCAGTGCATTTTCACTTATGGCCCATAGATATCACGGATAGGCCTAAAATTTTGTAGAAATCTAAATGGAGAATCATTTTTTTACCATAAACATACAAGCTGGAAACGATTTGAGCACTTTGGAAACTTGAGCCTGTCGCTTTTATTAATTGTTGTTCACTTTATAGAGCCACACACCACCCCAGTTTAGACATGCCATCCTAAAGGACGTATACATGTACGAAGTGGGGTGAATACATTTGGACTGTTTTATCTCAGTACTAAGCTTTCCAGATTTCAGTGTAAGCACAGATATGTTCTTTGTTTGTGTGCAGGGGTCGCACTTAATGCAAAATTCTGCATAGATATTGTATTTTCAGCATGTTTCTTGTCAAATACAGACACGTTTGTAGAATCTGCATTCGATGGGAAAACGCTATGGTTGCACCATTGATTGTACGCTTGTTCGTGATAGTAAGTGCTTCATACTCTTCCAAATACTTTGCAAACACCGATGCAAATTGGTGAAGGCTAGTGCCACCCCTGTTTTATGCCTGTGGGGTGGGTAGTGATAGTGTATTATGATATCCGTCTCCTCCAGAAGTGTTGGTGTGCGTGCACATGTGTTAGTAACAAAATGCAACTGTGAAATGGAAACCATGACTAAAGGCACTGCTGAATTTGGGTGAATATTGTTGTTGCTGGCCAAGCTGTTGCTGATAACGTGTATTGCAGGTAGTTCAGTTTTGTTTCTTGCTTCTGAGTCGGAAGGACAAAAAAACAAAAACAAAACAAAAAAATACAATTGTTTTTAGTGCTTACACTAAAGCGGAAATTTTATTTCTTGATGCGCCAGTCCTGTTTCCATTCCACAGTCATACATGTTGAATCAGAATAGTCTGCATTACATTAATTGTGGTTGGATTCTTTATAATGCTAACCTGCTATAACCAGGGACATTGCATATTGACCTTTACAATATATATTGCACTTAGCTGAACAGACTATACCTATGAAATTCAACAGTTGAAGTTCTATCATCAATAGGAACAACTGCTCAAGTAATAAATGTTCTTCGATTGTCAGTCAGACTCTGAACATGAATTTTAACTCTGTGTGTGTGTGTGTGTGTGTGTGTGTGTGTGTGTGTGTGTGTGTGTGTGTGTGTGTGTGTGTGTGTGTGCAGAATAAAATAGCAAAAGACACAAACACATTTTTTTATTTTCATATAGATGCTGAATCAGAGTTTACAGCAGTTTTACAAATGTGCAATTATAATAAAATCATTTTCCCCTGATTATGTACAGACTTCACAAAACGTTAAGGACCAGTTGATAATTCAGGTACCATTTAAAAAAAAAAAAAAAAAAGACAGGAAATGGCTTTATCATGCATAATGCCGATAACATTGCAGAGGGATTAGCAGTGATTGTGACGACGGCTGTGTCCGTCGCACGTGCACCACTGACAACATAATTAGCACATTTGAAAAGGTGCTGTTTTAGCGTTATTCAAATAAATTTTGATGGTCAGGGAACAACGCCCGGGACTTTCCACACTAGTAATTCAAAATGCAGATGGAAGAATGATTGCCTGGCTATGAGCTGGGTTCACTTAATTGTCTACGTATAAAAACTTGTGGTTGTATCAACAAAATTTAGCACCACAAGAAAACTAAGCAATTTTAGCTGGTGGTCCTTAACTTTTAATTGGCATGTGCTTGGTGCCTAATTTTCCAAAGGGTCCTTGCCTATTTAAAACTGACACCCAACACACACATGGGAACACACACATATATATATATATATATATATATATATATATATATATATATATATATATATATATATATATATATATATATATATATATATATATATATATATATATATATATATATATATATATATATATATATCTGACCCATTGCCAAAAAGTGTTACTAAGATGGTTGCCCAAACTGTATGCATAGTAAAAGCACTTCCAGTCCTGATTCATCTGTTTTTAGTAGTTAATATCATGGTAAAATGCATGCATATACACTAGAAATAACATGGGAGACACATTTTGAGAGGTGTAGTGACTGTATGATTAAAATGTTGGCCAAGGCTGAAAATTTCCCTTGCCAGAAAGCAACACCGATCGACCTCGTGTGAGCGATGTTATGGTGTGCAAATAAAAGGTCGACCTACTTGTTTCATATCATCAATTCTGTGAGGTAAGACATGTATAAAAATTTACCAGTGAAGAACAGATATTTTCATGTGCGAAATATTGCGCTATTGCCTAATAAAAAAACGGCATGTTGAACGTCAGGCGTGTTGTAATTTTGCGACAGAATATCTCTTCCCTGAACTTCGCACAATGTGAACCTCATAGCAGACGAATTATGACCATCACTTCCTCTCCTGTACATGCATAAAGCACCCACTTCGCATGTTTCGAGATAAAAACACAAACAGCCTTTTTTGAAAAGCGAGTTTACTTCTACCGGTTTTTGTTGTAATAATCGACGTTCGACATAGTTGTCTTTTCTTCCTCAACTGCTGCCGATTTCATTTTTGAAAATTTACCCATCGTTTCTTCGTATCACGTGCTGCATACGTGCTATGCTGGATCGATGATTGCGGCAAGCTTCAAACTGACGGAACTCGGGAATGGTATGTTGTAATATTCGCCGTTATCTGACGTTCGACATAAAATCTACGTTCAACATACTTTCTGTATAGTTTTTGCATAACAGTTACCTGGACAAAGGATTGATATGGCATTTGTACCGATACGATATAAAGGCTGTGCAGATTGAAACGAATTGGGCAGTTTGTTGTCGCCAGCCATGTGCGTTGAACATGATTTAGCGAGTTGTACGTCTTGACATTACCACAATGCGTGTGTGGTAAACATGACGTTCGATCAAAGCGGTGACATTTGGTGCAGCATCTTTGTCTAGAACACTCTCTGGAACGTCGTGTTTGGAGAAAACAGCTAAATTTGTAGAATGTAAAACCGATTCAGACAAAATGCGGTCACACGTGTTTGTAGTTGTTGACAAGCTCCCTTTTCTGGGCGTGTTGCGTCGACCGTCATATTTGCAACACGGCCGAGGTTGTAAGCCTGATGTGCAATCACCTGTTCAATGGTGGTGTTGTTAGAACGCCTTTCGCACTCAGTTGTTGACACTTTCGCCATTGTTGACACTTTCCGTCTCGTAGAGTCACCCATGGAATCGTATGAAAGGCCTTGAGAGGGAGAGTGTCATGTTTGATAATAGAACATGCAGATGAAGTGTTGAAAGTGTACATGATAGATGAAAGTGTAAATGGAGATGGCAACTGTTTTTTTTTTCAGAGCGCTTAGCCTACTTATATATGGCACAGAAATGTGCCATAAAGAGCTCAGGTGTCGCATTGTTATTTGTATGGCACTGCATCCAGACAGTTTTCTGAATGGTTCTAATTGGTGCGCTCCTCATGACTGTGTCACCAGCTGAAGTTCTTCAAATGGCTGTGCTGACCTCAGTTTCACCTGATGCTTCAGAGCGTCTGTCGTTTGAAGCTGAAGTGATGTCAGTGGTTACAAACTGCAGCTTGTCAGAGTTGTGGGAGTTTTGTGCAGACAGTTTTGTGCTGAAGCGTCGAAACCAGTCGGTTTTTCCAGATCTTGGTTGGGAGATGTACAGGCTTCACTGCAGCCGCAATTATCGTTCTCGGGTTGTGAGGATGGTCAGAAATTGTTCATCATGTGGTTCTCAATCCGCAGTGACATGGTTGCTGATCACTGGGTGTCAAACCACTTTGTGCCTATCGTTCCCCGCACACACACTCAAGCTCCAGTGGTTGGCATCTTCCATCTTGTTCAGTGGAATGGAACTGAATATGTTGGGCAAGTTAAAGACGTTGACGAACTTCTGCAGGTTACCTGTGTGAGTTTCATGTCAAAGCGCCGGCACTTGTACTTTTGGCCTATCCGCTTTGACTACTTATGGGAACCATTTGATTTTATTTTGAGGAGGGTCTCTCTCAACCTCGATAAAAGCACATCCAGTCAGAGGCGTCAGTTTTTCACAGTTATTTAGGACATATGCTGCATAGAAATTGCAGAAGAAACGGGTATAAATATAAATAAGTGATGTCAAGGTGTTTGTGTTTTTCTAAACATTTCAGTATATTTACTGACATGTGTAGCAAAACAAACGTGACATCACTGTATTTGTCTGTTTCTCCTGCAATTTCTAGTTGCTTGAAGACCCATACTGACCATCTGTCACTATATTAATAGTTCTCTCAGCGGAGCCCCAAGACGCATACTAAAGGGTTTTGGCCCCAGTGTAAAAAAAAGACAAACCAAAATAACATCTATTCATATAAATGGATGAATTGTTTTTACACTGTTTTAACCTTCATTGTGGTGAGACACTTTTGAGAAGAAATAAGTGTAAAACGAGATGTGATCTGCAGTTTTAGGGATTGATGAGCAGTTCAAATACATGAAGAATAGTGCAGAACGATATGTGATTTAGCAGTATTGCGGATTGATCGGCAGTTCAGGTAAATGAGGAAATGTGTATATGCAGTGTTTGTTGCGGAAGAAAAGTGACTTGTGGGCGAACTTGTGGTTTGCGATGGATAAATGTTAAACCTCCGTTCAGTTTGTTGTAATTATGACGTTCGACATAATATCTGTTTTCCTGAATTTGCATTTATTCTTCCTGTACTTGAAATAAAATGATCATAGGAAATATTGCTGTTGTCTCTCTTAATTCTTTTTACATCTCTGAGAATGTGGTTTGAAAGAGAATGTGGCTGCATTTCACATTTACAACAAATAGAAAAAAGCACCTGTGTCGGATGTCAGGTATTACAACAATTCATCTTTTTCAGTGACACCCAGAAAACCTTAATGATTTAGTTTTGCAACAGACATTCACATTTACTAATCCATTTAACTGTTCAAGTAAACATTTTTGAACTTGGATCAATAACAAAACCAAAACTTACACCGTTGTGTTGTAACACCTGACCTCCGACATAATGTCATATAAAAAGTTCTCAATGAGATTTCTCTGAAACTAAGAAACAGACTATATTCCAATTTCACATACTATTTGCACATGCCATAAACTGTCCAACGCGGAGTTTTCATGTAATTCTATCACTTTTCACTTTCAAGCACCCTTGTTGCCTTTTCAGTAACACCTTTTGGCAATAGGTCATAATATATATATATATATATATATATATATATATATATATATATATATATATATATATATATATATATATATATATATATATATATATATATATATATATATACACGCGCTCACACAAACTCGTATTAGTGCTTCCTTCTGATGAACTGGTACGCAAAGATATAACCTTAGTCCAGTTGTAAACCCATAAGCGTGCCCAATACTATGAATGCAGGGTGCTCTTAACTCTAGGCAAGCATAAGGTTTCCTACACAACTAAGCCCTGGTGCTTCAGCACGCTGATCTGAGGCAAAGGTTGGATTTCTTGTGCGTTAAATATACATACTTTAGCATAATAGTTGTCACTGACCAAACACAGACTTGGAACATAAATTCTATTTAACTTCATCATTTGCAGGGTCAGCTTCATCAACACAGTCATATGGATAAAGAGGGGGCAATAATGCAGAAAGCTAATTGCAGAGCTTCCATATTTTAGATACGTTAGCTTTCATGGTGCCGGTCAAGTTGTACAAGACCCTGTAGTTTTTCACTCGTTCCATGTGTCGCTCCGCATGGATCCTGCAGTTTGCAACCCGCCTTGTCAAAGTTATCTCTGCCTTTGACGTCTGTCGTTTGTTGTTGTTTTTTTTTGTCTTTCTTCGGTGGAATGATCAGCTCAATCTCTATCGGGGTTGTCATATCAGAAATGAGGAAACCCTTGTCACCCATCACTGCATCTCCCTTCTCACATAGTTCCAAAATCTTACTTTTCTGTACAAGTTGCTTGTCACTGATGGATTGTGCCCACAAATCAGACACAAAAGACACCACACCATTTGGAGTGATCCCGATCAATGCTTTTCAGGTCATGTGGGTCTTGAACTGGCTAAACGTCAGTGACTCATCAGCCAGCGAGCGGGAGGTTTCTGTAAACAGCTCTATGCAGTCCAACACGACACGGGTCCTGGGAAACATCTCCCTGAAGTCAGCTGGCATGATATTATTGATCTGTTCCCTGGTTGGCCAGTAAGCCAGAAATAAAAGATGAATATACAAGTGGTTAATCCACGTTGAAACGCTGAATCAAAAACTCAGGTCAGCAATCACCAGACCTAGCTTGAACCTCATGAGGTTCATGAAGAGCTCATCAATTAACCTGAGCGAATATCTGCATTCAGGGCCTGTGTTGTTTTCTTTTTCTTCAATAGGGGGCAGCTCCTCAAAGACTGCCTTCAGTGTCTCTGCATTTGGCCTACGGGTGTAAGCCCTTACCATCTCAGGATTGTCTGCAACATGCTCAAATCTGAGTGGCGTCAATGTGTTGTCAGTCCAGCTGTCAGTCTGTCAGTTCCAACTGATTTTACACCAGTATGCATGCCAGATACCTCAATAGGCACAGTCTAAACTTATGCATCCACTTGGTTGTTTTCTGTTTGACAGGCAGCTGTACAAAGTGTATGCTGGATTAATGACGCCACATTTGCAGCATAGTTGTGCAGCACGACAGAAGTTGAAGGCAGTGACAGGTCAGACTGCTGAAAATGAAGCTGCTCAAGAGTGGTCTTCAAACTCCCTACAAGATTCATTTAGGGTCACCAGTTTGTCGGCATCCTTTGTTTTGCCACCTGTAAATAAATGAAGACGAAAGAAAAAAAAACATGCATTAAAACATATGATAACTGTCAACAAAAAAGAAGGTAACCGAGCAGTACTGAGCTGTGAAACCTGAAACAACATAAGCTGAAGAAGAATGCAACTGTCTGCCTCTGTCACATACACACACCACTGCACAAACCTGCAACATCAACAACTAGTGATAGGATCTCAACTTCGAAGATAACCATGTTTAGACTATTACTTCATGTGATAGATCAGTTTGTGTTTAACGAGCTTTTGGAAGCGTACTTTCGAAAACACAGATGCGATGAATCCAAAGCTGTTGGAAATCCCTACGGCATGCTGATCTAACAAGTAATTGACACGATTATCTGTTGTTGTTTTTTTCTTTTCTTTTAATGTAGTAAAAAATAGTCTATAGGTCGTAGTAACATAGCACTCACCGGCCGTAAACGTGTTTAAGGTGCGGTTTGCAAAACCTGAAGGCACGTCGTCACCGGTGCGTGGGCCTGCCTTGTTCAGTTGTTGACAAAGTGCTCCGAACAGAATCCGATGAAGTCTTTGCGTACGAAAGCGGCAGGTATGCAGGCGTCTCTCCCATACAGTCGTCGAAGGGTCTGGTCCCTTGGCACCGTGTGCAGAGATACAGTCCTTCCATCAACTATTTCTCCAGCGTAGTTCGAACAGCATACGCAATATCGTTTTCCTCCTCGCACAATAACTTTCACGTCGACCATGTCTTGCTGTAAACCGAAACGACTCTATCGGCGCACTTCCGACTAGCGCAAGGGCGGATAACTCTAAACGCGTCAATTACGAAAAAGGCCTACGTGGAAGCACACAAAGCGGCTTTCCGCCTGTTGCTCTGATACCCTTTTGTCGTGTAGTTTACCGCACCGCCGTCGCTATGGAAACAAAACTTAAAAGTGACAACCTGCGAAAAAGAGCACAGGTATAGCGCATCATTAGACGCTTGGTTTTCAGCGGGTAAGTATCTGACAACCAGCGCTGAGTGTTTACCTGACAATGGATTGTCGGTTGTTGCGCCTTTAAGGTTGTATACTATACCTACATTTTTTAATTGAAAACTGCCCTTTATAGGGTTTTTTGAGAGCCTTGTTCAGTCTGGAGGCTATTGCCACCCTGACAGACCCATGGTCCCGGGCATATTTGTAAGTTACAGCCGTTTTTCTGAGGTACCCCACGAGAAAAAACACGCAAAATAGCCGATTTCAGAACACAATAAAAATTTATCGAATAGTGTGTTAAAATGATAAAGAAACATTTCGGTCACTTCATAAAGTATGTTAGTATTTTCTATAAAAAAAAAGTGTGTTCTGATAATTGGAATTCTAAGTGAAATCTAAAAAAATGTATGTTGTAAATTCGCAAATTGCCCGGATGTTATCAACATTACAAGTGTTTGCAATGTTGGGCAATTGCTCAGGCCCTTTTTATTCGATAAAGTCGTACTTTATGTTATAACTATCACATTGATTATGAAAAAATATGGGGTCCCGCACAAAATTGGGCACTTTGGGTCGTTTTCGAGTGCGTATTCAATAAGGGATACAAGCGATGTCTGACTTCCGGCAGATCATATCTCCGCCGTAGCCGGCATTAGAAAGAAGGGAAAACGACTATGCCAAACTTACAAGGGAAAACCTAAGCCCAAACTGTTGCAAACTACGCCCAAACTGCTAGTCCTCGATTACTATTTGTGACAGTAAACTGGAACAAACAACAACGGCAGATACGGGATGAAAACGTTTATCTATAAGTAATTAAATGCACGAGCTGTTTCTTAGTAATTTAGTTAGTGCAGTGGTAAGGTACTTTTCTTTGCCACGCAGTGACCAGGTTTCGAGTCCCGTAGATAGCGACATTTTTTTCCTGCTCACATTTGAAACCCATACAGTTTCTACTTCGCTAAATGAAACACACCCAAAGCAAAAAAAAAAAAAAAAAAATTAACGCGTGTTATTTTTTTATTTTTATTTTTTAAATATGCGAATATCATCACTGTGGTAATGTGAATGTTAAACCATAAACCAAACAACCGGATTCAGTTTTGGATAAAAATGCACACTGGTTACCTCGGTACATTTGTTCATTCATTTTTTTCAGCCAGGCATTGTGTGAGCATGTTTACATTCATTCAATCATTCACAGCTTCACTGATGAAAAAGCACACCAAAGAGTGTTGTCACAGACAGTTTTTTTAAATAATTTTTACTGGCATCATCTACAAACATTAATTGATGTGAATTTATTTTAATATACCTGCTGCAAGAAATGCTACATGCTCGTTTGGTGTCTGCGTGAAAGCAGGTCGATGAACATCTCTGGTTGAAGGATGTTTGTAAACAGATTGGTAGTGGATGTACCTATCTCACTAGCTGAATCTCAGTTTCCCAGCAGTTTTTGGTTACAAATTATAAGGAAACAAAAACACACTACCACCGAGCCACCCAGCTCCCCCTCAAAATACAGCTTTACTGCAGAACATATTTCAACTACATGTAACATTATTCACATTTACATTGACAAAGTGCTGACTGTATACAAGCTATTTGGGAGAAAAGTGGAGCTGATGTCATTTTTAGTTGTGTGCATGCCAACGGAGACCGACACCGGCAACCACTTGCTCATGAGGTATTTATTTGGGAGCCAACTGCACAGTATATAAAAGAAGGGGGATAGGAGAGAAGGAATGACAGACTTATCATATAGAGCCTTCCACTACATATATTATTTTGCTCATATATATAGAGAGAGGGAGGGGGAGGGGGAGGGGGAGAGGGAGGGGGAGAGAGACCATGTACCATCACTGTAGTCCTGATATAATTCAACATTGCACATCCCACAACATAATAACAGTGAAATGCAGTACCAAACTACATTACACAGATACTGTGCACAATGTTGGCATGAAAATCAAACAATACTGTTACCAGTACCACACTGTGTCCAATTGCAGCACAACAAAGTGAAATGCAGTCTCAAAGCCCATAACTTGCACTGCACAATGCTGATGTCAACACAAAATACCATAACAACTGAATAACAAGGGTACAATGCACTGTGTCACCTAGTCTGCATAATATAGGCATCCACACCAAACAATACCTGTACTGCTCTTGATACAAAATCGACCATATTACACTACAAAATACATGAGTGCTACGCTGGCAAAGTGTCTACAACAGAGTCTGCACCATGCTGGCCCGTAATCCAAGCAATACCATTGCTGCTCTCCAAAAACTCAACATGGTGCAGGCTATCATGTCACAACTGATTGCTGCATAGCACCCTGTACACAATGTTGGCATCAGTTTACTTTATTTAAATTTGGACCCGCTGAGGCATGAAAAAAATCACAAAAGAACTTACATGAATGTGCTCAGAAATGAAATATTATCCTTATTACTACACTGTACGCATGTTCCTTAGCACAAATCACAAATGGACACAGATCATAGTCGGATCATTCTGTTTGCAGGCGTGTGTCATGTACAGTACATCTGTAAAACTTGTGAAATGAACCATGTGGTTAGCAATTCTGATACGATAAGTAAAGCCACACAGCTGAAAGTCAAAGATTGACAGTGGAAGAAAAAAACAAAACAAACACAAAGTACAGTACATATCATATGCCTATGATCAGTTATCATCCAACCACTTAAATCTGCTGTGACAGCTGAAGGGTAATGCAAAAACTGCATGGTCAACTCACTCTTGAGAAGTATTGCGTTTTTCATTGAGCAAGTCCACATTTGCACAACATTTTAAGCTGAGGGTTTAATGACATAAATATACATCCCCACGTTTCTATATTTCCGCACATCCCCTCTTCAGAAAGGACCCGAGGGTTTTATACTCTGAGGCCACTGACCATTTTCAGAATGAGCCCTGTATATCATTTTGAATCATGCAAAGCGGAGCAGTGATAAGTTTTCTCCTTGTCTCACACCGATGCTGCACAAAATCTATCTGTACCACTGTTTCCTACCCCATAAGTGTCAGCTGTGGAGTACATATTTTGAATGACTGATGTATGCCAGCATTTAGGAACTTGTCACAATAAAGACCTGTTCATATGATGAAATGTCTTCGAAAAATGAACACATTGTCAGTAAAGGGGTTTTCTTTGGATAATCAAAAACTAATACATATTAAGCTGCATTTCCAAATCGCGACATGACAGGAGAGTGACAAAAAGTAACTTTTCTGAGGGGGTCATCCAAATAAATATGCATAGGAAGGTCTTACCATCAGGTATCTCTTTACCAAGTTTAGGGTTACAGTTAGGAATACTTGAGAAAAAAAATCTTTGGGCAATATATGGCTATCTTGTACCTATTTCCCGATTTCTTGTGACCCACGACCTTTCTGACCTTTCATGCATACGAAATTAGTATGCATGAAAAGTTCTTACCACCTTGTACCAAGTCTGGGTTTGAAGTTGTGTATACTTGAGAAAACATCTTTTTGGTCAAAATACAGATATTTTTCACCTTTTTACTGCACTACAAATTACAACATGGGTGTCAAATCGCTTTGTCACATTGTTATATGAAAACACACAAAGCACACCCCCATCACTGTACAATAGCCCCTGAACTGCTCGACTGCACGTTACAATTTTGTTGCCCCGCTGCTTCTATGTCAGGCTTATGGAAACACTCCCTCTTTATTTATATTTTCTCGAGTTTTGTCATTGTCACTTTGTTGTCACTGCCCCACTGTTGTTGTGTCTGCAGTTGAATAGCCAGGCCTAAAGCCTGCTTGCCCTTCTCCTAATATATGGCTATGCATCAGCTCAGGCAGTAAGGCACAGGCTTTTGCTGCATTGCGAATGATGTGACTGTCCAAAACCTTGACACTGTGGCCAGCCTGGTGGATTGACATCAAAATAACAGGACGTCTGCCCTCCTACACAGGACAATCAGTTCACTTCCTTTGCCTTCTCGTCGGTTGGCCATTGCGGAGAGATGTACCCGCTGAACTTTTCTTCCCTCATTTTTCGCAACCTGCAAAAGATAATTTTGTATCAAAAAAATTTCTGACATGCACATATTGCGTGCATATATGTTTGCAAGTATTTATACAAAGTACATACATGCATAATATGACAGTAGTCAGAACATGAACAAGAAAGGCAATGTCCTTATGGTTCACGTGTATGACCAATCCACATAATATGTCTGTCCTTTTTGACCTTGGCTTGACTTCTCCAACAGGTCTCTGAAAATGTCTAAACATAAGTATAGGGCTGGATTTTGTACCAGCGAAACCTGAGTATTTTTCCAAATCCCTTCATTTTTCACACATTTGTCAACCCTCTGTGACCCTTGACCTCTGTGAGGGGCTGATTACATTAGTAGCACAGAAAAGTGTTATCATCATGCCAAATTTTATTGAAAAGTTTGCAAAAACATTGATAAAAACTACAACTCTACCTGAAACTAACTTTTGTCACCCTTATCATGTGGTATCTCCATAGCAAGTTTGAGTTTGAAGTTGAAAATACTACTTGAGATGACCTTTGAAAGGTCACAGAAATTGGTATGTTTAGAATTATTTTACCACAAAGTACCCTTGTGCCAAGTTTGAAGTCTGAGGCTTGCATAGTCTTCGAGGAAATGCCAATGTTAAAGTTGCCCACAGGTAACAGACAGTTGACGGACGACCCATTACAAACACTTACTTTTGCTATCACACTTGCGCCAAAAATTAGACGCCATTGAGCTTGATTGATTGATTGATTGTACATTGCTTAACGTCCCGACAGCAACAAGGCTTTCTCAGGACGTGCCTGCACTGCTTGTGAAAAAAAACAAAACAGAATATTTAATGTATGTCGCCAGCCGGTCCACTACGTTAATTAAATAAACCTACAACATGGGGCCTAAATAAAGCCAAAACCATTTGGCAACACACATCCAACATCAAGAGCTACAGGCAGTGCAGACAGTAGGAAGAGTTTTAAAAAGGCAAATACAGATGAATGGACCTCGGGTAGACAGAAACACATGCCCCAGAATAGAAAGGAAAACCCACCCTGTGGGGCTGACCAGGGTGACCCTGGGAACTAAAAGGTACCTAACCCCACCCAAGTCCCCCAGGGCAGACCCGGGTGGGGTGCCATTGAGCTTGAAATGACCACAAAGGGTGTATACATATATCTAGAATCAGCATCAATATTCAAAGTGTAACTTGCAGAAATTGTTTCAAACAGGACACAACGCATTGCTGTTTAGCAACTGCACACACTGGACCAAATGGGTAGTATTCAGATTTTTCTAGTCCTTTTGTATGCACTAAGTGCTTATTAAAGAAAACGACAGTATTTGGAGACTTGCCCAACCCTCTAGTTTTTAAATCAAATGCAATATGGTGCCACTTGTTGACAGCAAGTGATTTTAGCATTCGGTGTTGTTGAGAGTGCTGGTACTACTACTACACCATCTTCAAAATGAAAGAAAGCATTACAGTGTGATGTGTTTATCCCAACCAGTTGTGTTTTGTTATGAACCTGATTCTATTCACAAATCAATCGGTATGCTTTACCTCGAGTCCAGGACAATAAGTGTTGCATTCTCTCACTTTAGTTGATCCGCTGGAACTGGAATTGCCTGCTTTTAGCTGTGGCCTTCTCCTGTGAGCAAACATGACCTGACTAGCTCTTGCCTCTTCTTGGTGTAGGCGTCATACTTCTGTGCTTGTTTGCAAGTATACCCTCTGAGCGTGACTCTGCAGTGAGACGTCAACAGCAGCACTGACCTGAAATGAAATACATGTGTATCGTGTTATTCGGCAGCATGGCAATTTCACTTCTGATCTTATTTCAGGGTGGGTCGGTTCCAAACTCCACAAACAGGGACTTTGTTATAGCATTATAAACAATTCGGGGCCGGTGGGGGGAGTCCCCCCCCCACCCACCCACCCAATTCATCCCTACATTTAGTTTACGCATTACTACCTTCAAACTAATGTAAAATAAACTGTGAACACCACAAACAAGAATGGTAAAGCCTGGATCGCTCGTGTGCATTTAAAACTGATCATTTTCTTAATCTGAACTGTGTGACCTTTCCAAAAGGTGACTGAAATTTAAGTGCCATGAGGCTAAGCATATGTAAAGTGCTGGCTTATGTACAGTTGTGAATAGTATTGGAGAAAAAAATATCTTTTGTCAAAATATGGCTATTTTTTTTTAAACCTATTTCTTGATTTCTCATGACCCTTGGCCTGAACTCAAACTGGTAGGCTAAGAGTAAGAAAGGTCTTGCCACAAAGTATCCTTCGGCTACGTTTGAAGACTGTGGATTGAATAGTCTCCGAGAAAATGCCAACATTAAAGTTTACCATGGACGACCAATGGCCCAGAACATAGCCTTACACTTGCTTCGCACATGAGCCAATGAAAGAAGGCATTACAGTATGATGTGTTCATTCACACCATAGTTGTGTTGTGTTCTGCACCTGATTCTCATCACAGATCTACTGGTATGATTTACCTTGAGTCCAGGAGAATAAGTGTCACATTCCCTCACTTCACTTGAGCTGTGAGTGTGACCTTGGTCAGTTGGTGTAGACGTCATACTTCTGCACTTGTTTGCAAGTATGTACTCTGGGTGAAAGTACTGAGACTCCACAGCGAGAGGTCAACAGCAGTATTAGCCTGAAATGAAATACATGATTATTACTGTGTTGTTTGGCAGCATGACAATTTCACTTTGCGTGAACTAAATGCAGGGGCAGATTATTACTTTCAAAATAAATGCGACAAAAACTGTGTAAACCACAAAGAACAAACAACAATGGCAAAGTCACGTCTGTATGCCTCATGCGCATAACTGATTCACAACCTGTGTGACCTTTCCAAACGGTAGCTGAAATAAGCGTCACAAGTGTCACGAGTCTCAACATACAGGCTTGCTTTTGTACTAGTCAAATTTGTATTTTTCACACATTCTACGGTCATCCAAAATGGTAGTCAACAAATATTAGGGTTTCAGTCAAAGTAGCGTTTTACTATGTAACCCTTTTAATCCTGATACACCCACTGTTTGAAATAAATGTGACTATGATAGTTCAAGGGTGGTGCCAGAATCGATTGGCGTCTCATCCGCCAAGCTATTCTGGCACCATCCTTGAACTAAAAAAATGCTGGACCTATCTCCTAATCTGTAATAACTAATATAGCCTTCATAAGACAGAGAATGGATGAGAAAACTAAGTTACTAAGTACTGAAAGCAGTTACTGAGTTAGTAATGCAAAATTCTCCCTTAGCAGGACTTTATACTACACACAGTACGTTTTCCTAAATAATAAGCACTGGCATAATATCACTACAATGTGGACTACATTCCTTCCACCGTATTAGTAAAGGCTCTCTGAGAATGTATGGAAATGTTCTACTTCTAGGTGGTGACTGACATACATGGAATGCATGCCCCTGTCAACCCACAATAAAATGTAGTCTTCTTCATTGCAGGTAGGCTGTACATTTCCATGCATAAAAGGACAGTTAGCTATTGGGGTTTTACGCCGTGCAGGTGACATCTCACGGCGGTGCATAAAACTTTCTTTTTTTTAAGAGTTGGAAAACCAGTCAGATATGCCACTTACGTACGACATTTTTCTTTCACTACTAGTAACTCGTGTTCTAGTCACTTAGCAAACACCACCAACCTCTTTTTCTACTTTACTTTACCTTTTCCTTCCTGATGTTTAAAGAGATTTTGTTGTTTTCCTGGCTCCCGTTCGGTTGGCCCGTTCGTTTTTTTTTTTTCTTCTTCTGAGAAATGGTTATGCGTTACTACTGACGCTCGATGACTTGTCGCAACTTATGCAAAAGTATCTTATTTCTGAGGAAACACAACATTTTATGCATAGAAACAGTCAGCGTACACACCTATTTCAGACAGTATATATCTTTTGTCAATTATCGATAAATTGAGCTTGTTTGCAATACGACTTGCCGTACGGCGGTTTTTTTCGGTGACCTCTAGTCTCAGGTCACGGCAGACGCAAGATAGCGGTATCTAAATGCGCAGAAAAGATGCGCGAAACAGGTGTGTCCTACAACCTTAAGCAGAAGTACATTAATTGCGTTTTACGCTTTCCACAACTCCCTGATGGGATCATCGAGGATACAAGAATCACTGGCAAAGCCCAACCCGTCATACAACCATCAATGATTAGAAATAGGCAGATCTTATTTCAGTTATTGTTTTCATCGTATGTCAGGCAGGAAAGCATACAACCGACCACAACGTAGACGTGAAGAAAGGGCCGATCCCTCTTCGGGACTTTCTCCTCCTGTTGTGGTTGACATTACTACAGTGGAGCCGTACGAAGACGTCGGAGGATACCAGATCCAGATGGCGATCGGTAATTATAATTTAAAAATAAATAAATAAATAAATAAATAAATAAATAAATAAATAAAAAATAAAACAAAAGGATGAAGGTCATGTAAACGTTTAAAACTTAACCCCTTCACTGCCGAGAAAGAGCGAACACGATCCAACTGCAAGATGCGTAGATCTTCATGAGCCCCCGCGGCCGCGGGGGCTCATGAGGATCTATGCATCTTGCTGAGACCAATTTGGATCCATTTTTCTTGGACGGTTGTGGCTTTTGGTCGTTGAATGAAGACATATTGCAGGAGGAAAAAAAGTATGGTTAGAGGAAGGGAAGTGGTTAAGGGATGGTGATTTTCATAACGGGTTCTCGTCTTCTCGTCATCACATTAACCAGATTACAGTGGAAATAGTATTGACAACCTTTGGGTGAGCAGTGATCAAAGGCCAAAACAACGCGGCCATCGAGTTGCAGCTAAGTAGACCCTAATGCATGTATGTCGATCACGTTTGCAACAACCTCTGACAAGTTATATGGACAAAAATATTCTGTCATTCGGGTTCTTCGTTTGATGTTATTTTTCGGGAACTACGGTTTTTCTGTCTAGAGAGACGGGTCAGATATTTTCTTTAATGTATTTATAGCATAAGTTGGTGGCAGTGCACTGCAGCAGCCTTATGTTTCCCTCATGTGGACAATAAAGTTGTAAAAAATGACTTCCCTGTGTACCTCTAAGATGTTTGCGGCTGTGTGATGTTGAAATGTATTTATTGTTCGGAGAAATGGCTAGAGTGGATGAATCAATAACGCTAAAATATACAGAAAAACATAGGTGTATTTAATATTGTATTTAGTTTGTGTTTGTTTCAGATTTGAACACTTATGATCACCCACAACGAAGGCACGAGAAAGACACCTACACAACACTTGTACCCACGGCTAGCACAACAAAACCTCAGGACGAATCTCAAGATGTCGATAGATATCAGAACACAGCAGGTCTGGTCCAACAGTTTTACTTAACCCTTATCATTCGGAATACACCAGTATGTGCAAGCTAGTCTGGCACCACCATTGAACTAAAGCCATGGTCCATATCCTTATTTTTAAGTACTATAATGTAGCTTGCGTATGGCAGTGTACAAATTTGAAGCTTTTAGCCTCAGTATGATATGGGTTAAAGGGGAACGCCTGAACCTTTTAATGCTTCATTTCGCAAAACGATTTTACTGGATTTCAGTATACACACCCACTTAGACAGTGACCACCCTATTGTTTCACCAAATGCTTTTTTTCGTCAGTTCAAGACGAAAAGAGGCCCACCGGAGTATTTGACGAATACTTGAAAAGATTGCTTCTGATAGGCGATGGTAGCTGACGTCATAACAATTCTGTACGACCTTAGGCCATCTGCATAATTATAACCAATCAGAGACAAGATTATTGATGAACCAGTGAAGAAATAAAGAAAGTACCATCGACTCGCGCCGACAATGACAGACTTAGAATTGAAGAGAAGAAAGAGAAGATGAGAGATAAGAGACCCCTAAGTAGAATTGACATCAGTTTAGGGAACAATGGAGATGTGGCAACGAGTAAAGCAAGAACTTGGCTTGACCGCCCACCCGGAATTTGTCGCTTTCCTGTTCAATCAGTAAGAAATGTACGGTCTCTGACGATCTTCCTATAGTTCCGCGAGCGCCAGTGATTTTCAGAATTCATGGTCTTCAGTAGAATTTATCTCTTACTGATTTCGCAAGATTGTAAACCTGTTTTACTATATAGTTACGAGCTAGTTATCACATTTTATGCTGCAGAGATCAGAAAAGTACGGTGTATGTCAAAGTTGCACATCGCTGGTCGTAAATTGTTTTTGTCTGTGCGGGCTCTCATTCATTCGATTCAGAGAGGTAGTGTTTCTGCTGCGATGGTGCATTTGTCGTTTCTAATTACGCTTTCAGTTACGTAGACTTCGATGTGTGAAATGTGAAATTGATTGCAGTGCAGAAAGTGGGTATAAATACCAATGTTCTCTTTCAATGATGGAAGACAGTGTGAGTTTCCGAGGGGTAAAATATCAAAGGTCAACCTAAGCACCGTGGATTTTCTTTGCACGCACGCCGTCGGTGCACTACTGTACGCACGATCGTTACTAGTAAACACTAGCAGGTCAAGCGGAACCGCATTGTGAATTTGACAGCATAGCGAGTATGAAAGGTTTATTCTACTTTCTCGTGAAAATTTACGTAAAAGGGATGCCGGATAGTATCAGTACACGTGTACACTGACACGTGTGTACACTACGCCAATGACCTCGTGACCTGCAGTATTGCGGTACACTGATAGTCGGCCGGGTTCTGCCTTCTGACGTAAGCCCATATTTTTAATATGCATATTAATTCAAAACGAGGCCAATGCATAAGATATATCCGCGACTCGAGTACAAAAACAATACACCCTTGAAACGATGAATTTCGACATTTGGCATTGTATTTACATCATAAAGTTCTAAGATATTACACAAAAGACCCATACACATAAAGTCATCAATATCTGTTGCAAACAGTTTTCTGACTGTGATGAGATGCTCGATTCTGAGGAATATAACTTTAAATATTTGATCTCTCTCTCTCTCTCTCTCTCTCTTTCTCTCTCTCTCTCTCTCTCTCTCTCTCTCTCTCTCTCTCTCTCTCTCTCTCTCTCTCTCTCTCTCTCTCTCTCTCTCCTCTCTCTCTCTCTCTCTCTCTCTCTCTCTCTCTCCCTCCCTCTCTCTCTCTCTCTCTCTCTCTCTCTCTCTCTCTCTCTCGCTCTCTCTCTTTCTCTCTCTCTCTCTTATAGGCTTTGGTTTCGACTGAGCTCACCATCAGTCGCAGTGCGTGGATACTTCTGCCTGGAAGGAGTCAGTGTCTGTCTGTGTGTCTGTGTGTCTGTGTGTCTGTCTATCTGTCTGTCTGTCTGTCTGTCTCTCTCTCTCTCTCTCTCTCTCTCTCTCTCTCTCTCTCTCTCTCTCTCTCTCTCTCTCTCTCTCTCTCTCTCTCTCTCTCTCTCTCTCTCTCTCTCTGACCCTGATGTAGCGCTCTCACTGTGGCTTGAGCTGTTCCTCGGAGTGCTAAATAAGCATGCCCCATTAAAAAGAAAACAAGTCCGGTGCCGTGAGCCCCCCACCTAGATTACGGAGGAGATTAAACAAACCATGGAAACCAGAAATCGAGCCAAGCGGGACAGATTTTATTGCGTTCAAAAGGTTACGTAACATAGTCAAATACCTTATCCGGGAGGCACAAAAAGCACTGGTTTAAAAAAAAAAAATAAAAAAAATAAAAAAAAATAAAAAAAAAACACATACGTGGCGGGAATCCGTCTTCAATATGGAAAGTTTTAAACTTACCAACTAACAATAGTAAAAACTGTTCTGCAAATACGACTGCCAACCGTACAGCCGATGCTTTTATTTACCACTTCATTTTAGCCCCGAAATCTTTACTACATGCTGAATGTTTGGATCAGGTGGAACATGTCGCATCACAGAAGCTTACTGACTTTCGTAAGCAAAGATTGTCCGCGGGCGATGCTTTTAATGTTCCCTTAACCGCTGTACATGAAGTGGGCAGATTTATCTCTAGTCGCAAGAACAAAAAGTCAGCTGGCATATACTTTCTCTTCCATACATTGTGGTAAGCTTAACCTATATTTACAATATATGTATTCAAAATAATATTTTCCCGGCAACTTTCAAAAATCTAAAGTGGTACCTATACCCAAAACAAAAGACACATCTGACCCAAATAATTTTTGGCCTATATCCATATTATCTATTCTATCGAAGCCTATTGAGAAGCATGTACACAAAAATCTTCTCGAATTCCTGGAAGAAAGGTCTCTCCTGAATAAATATCAATCTGGTTTTCGCCCTAAACATTCGTGTCACACTGCCTTGATTCATATGATTGACACTTGGCTTGGCTGTTCAACATCAACAGAAACAAAATGTCTGGTGCTGTCTTTCTAGGCCTAAAAAGGCGTTAGACCTTATAAACCACGAGATTTTATTAGAGAAACTAGACTGCTACTTTAACAATAACAGCCCAGGGACACTATCATTCTTTCGTTCATATATCGATGTGTGTGTGTGTGTGTGTGTGTGTGTGTGTGTGTGCACGTTAGTAGCTTAATTATATTTTGATGTGTTTAATGTTCTTCCTTTTATGTTGCGCGGCACCGCTACGATTTCCTGATGTATTGTTACATATGGCAATACAGTTCTATCATCATCATCATATCACAAGGATAATTCAAACTGTGTACATCAATGCTACCCTCTTCTGAAAAGCGTGTTGAGTATGGCGTGCCTCTGGGATCCATACTAGGACCGTTACCTTTCTCTTTGTTTATAAATGATCTTCCACTTTATATATCCAATCCAAATCCCGAATGTGACATGTTTGCCGATGATTCAACTCTTCACCCTGGCGGGAAAACTGTACCTGAAATATCAAGCAACCTTCAGCTTAGTCTGAAAGAGGTCTCACTGTTGTGCAAAAATAATCAAATGCTTGTTAATCCATCCAAAACAAAATGCATGCTAATCACAACACGCCGCCATTCACTTAGCCTCTCTTTTGATTCAGTTCCCATTGAGTAGGTCAAGGAATATCGCATCCTCGGGGTAATTGTTCACGACCAACTGTGCTGGTTCCCCCATCTAACACAACTAGGGCAAATATTATCAAAGAGGCTATTTTTACTGTCAAAATTAAAATCTATCATTGATACTAAGACACGTAAGCTATTTTTCAACTACTACATAAAACCTCACATTAACTACGCATCTACTATTTGGGACGGCTGTAGTAAGGCTAACCTTAGGCGAATTAATTCTCTATACAATCGCGCAGTTAAACTGATCCTCCCAATCCCCTCCCTTACTTTGGAGGAAAAGCTTCAGGCAACAGGGCTCCTTCCTTTACATCAACACCATACGTTAAATAAGTACATACTTTTGCACAAAGCACTATACGGGAAAGCCCCCCTCTACGTGGCTAAGCTTTTCACTGAGAGCGAAGGGCTTACATCACTTTAAGGAACAGTCTCGTCATTGAACGGGCTCCGAATTCACTTGTTTAAATCCAGCCTTTCGTACGCGGGTGCCTATTTATGGAACTCACTTCCTTCACACATACTGCAAACGAGACATCTTCCATTGTTTAGGAAAAAAAGCTTTTAAATACATCTCTGAGCAAACTTAAAAGAAACGTAAATAATATGTCCAAAAGAGCCATGTCAATTATTGCCTGTGGTCCTCCGTTGTGCACTTGTTAGATTTTACAAAATATCTCTCTTTATCGTAGTGTTTTGCCTGTTCACTAAATTCCTACACATGAGTAGCTGTATCTTAAGCGTGCAGACGCTTTCTATAAACACACTTTACATCGCAACCACCCCCCACCCCCAAGACCCTGTCATTTTGCTGTGTGTGTGTGTAATCTTCAGCGAATATGACACTTGTATCGGAATGTAAAACAAGTGACCTGTAGGTGTAGCCGCTTGTTTTGTGCTGTTAACATATTCTTTTAATTTTTCTTTTAATGTTGTAGTTTAGCAAGGACAAACACGAAAAGGGACCTATGCGCCAATTGTTTCCATCCTTTAGAAATAGAGTATCATTCATTCATTCATTCATTCTCTCTCTCTCTATCTCTCTCTCTCTCTCTCTCTCTCTCTCTCTCTCTCTCTCTCTCTCTCTCTCTCTCTCTTTCTCTCTCTCTCTCTCTGTGACCCTGATGTAGCGCTCTCACTGTGGCCTGAGCTGTTCCTCGGAGTGCTAAATAAGCATGCCCCTTTAAAAAGAAAACGAGTCCGGTGCCGTGAGCCCCCCACCTAGATTACGGAGGAGATTAAACAAACCATGGAAACCAGAAATCGAGCCAAGCGGGACACAGATTTTATTGCGTTCAAAAGGTTACGTAACAGAGTCAAATACCTTATCCGGGAGGCACAAAAAGCACTGGTTAAAAAAAAATAATAAAAAAAAAAAAAAAAACATACGTGGCGGGAATCCGTCTTCAATATGGAAAGTTTTAAACTTACTAACTAACAATAGTAAAAACTGTTCTGCAAATACGACTGCCAACCTTACAGCCGATGCTTTTAATGACCACTTCATTTTAGCCCCGAAATCTTTACTACAAGCTGAATGTTTGGATCAGGTGGAACATGTCGCATCACAGAAGCTTAATGACTTTCGTAAGCAAAGATTGTCCGCTGTACAGGAAGTGGGCAGATTTATCTCTAGTTGCAAGAACCTAAAGTCAGCTGGAATTGATGGTATCAATGGTTTTATCCTCGAACATTCCCTTCCATACATTGTGGAAAGCTTAACATTTACAATCTATTTACAATCACTAAATTCCTACACATGAGTAGCTGTATCATAAGCGTGCAGTCGCTTTCTATAAACACACTTTACATCGCAACCTCCCCCCACCCCCAAGACCCTGTCATTTTGCTGTGTGTGTGTGTGTGTGTGTGTGTGTGTGTGTGTGTGTGTGTGTGTGTGTGTGTGTGTGTGTGTGTGTGTGTGTGTGTGTGTGTGTGTAATCTTCAGCGAATATGACACTTGTATCGGAATGTAAAACAAGTGACCTGTAGGTGTAGCCGCTTGTTTTGTGCTGTTAACATATTCTTTTAATTTTTCTTTTAATGTTGTAGTTTATCAAGGACAAACACGAAAAGAGACATATGCGCCAATTGTTTCCATCCTTGAGAAATAGAGTATCATTCATTCATTCTCTCTCTCTCTCTCTCTCTCTCTCTCTCTCTCTCTCTCTCTCTCTCTCTCTCTCTCTCTCTCTCTCTCTCTCTCTCTCTCTCTCTCTCTCTCTCTCTCTCTCTCTCTCTCTCTCTCTCTCTCTCTCTCTCTCTCTATCTATGTCTCTGTGATCACTTATAATTTACCTTTATCACCGTGGTTCAGCGCCGTGGGAGGCAAGCTTCTCGCTGCAAAGAGAGAGTAACGACAAGCTGAGAGACTATGGCTGTCCACTGGACTTACCGTACACAAGCAGATTTTCAGCGCTGCTAAGAAATATGTAACTCGTCTGGTACTCCTGGCGAAGACAGCTTTCTTCAATGCCAAGATTGCAGCGTGCGCCACCAGCAAGCAGCTTTATAATGTAACCAACAAACTGACTGCTAGAAGGGATCCATCTCCACTCCCGACCATTTTCTCGCCATTAGAGCTGCCTGATCAGTTCTCAAATTTATTTAATGAAAAAGTCCAGAACATTCGTGATAGACTTGATGGACGTATTTCACAGTCTCCATCACAGTATGACGTTCCCTTTTCTGGTGAGTGTCTCTCGTCCTTCAGACCTGTCAGTGAACAGGAACTTCATACTGTGCTGAATAGAACTGCAGAAAAGACTTGTAGTTTATACCCACTTCCTACTACATTGCTGTACGAGTGTATTGATGTTGTGCTTCCAGTCATGACCAACATTGTCAATGAGTCCCTGAGGTCTGGTGTTTTTCCGTCGGATTTCAAGTCCGCCATTGTTAAACCTTTGCTAAAAAAAAAGCCCTCTCTAGACCCTAACAATCTACAGAATTACCGCCCTGTCTCAAACCTTCCTTTTCTCTCTAAGATCGTTGAGAAGGTTGTGTTGTCGCAACTTCTCGACCATCTGAACCTGAATCATCTTCTTAGTCCGAATCAGTCTGCGTACCGTGCAGGTCATTCCACTGAAACTGCGCTTGCACAAATTTTGAATGACCTCCTCGAGGCTCTTCATGATGGCAAAGTATCTGTTCTCGCACTGTTAGGCCTATGTGCTGCCTTTGATACGATTGACCATGACATTTTGCTACAACGTCTCTATTCTGTGTATGGCATTCATGAAACTGCTTTATCGTGGTTTAGATCATATCTGACAGACAGAACTCAGTGCATAGTTGTTAATGATAAACTATCCAGCCCATCCACCGTGCGCTTTGGCGTCCCACAAGGTTCAGTTCTTGGACCAGTCCTCTTTACCCTGTATGTACAGCCACTGGCCAGTGTCTTTAACCGTTTTTCTATATCACATCATGCATTTGCAGATGATACTCAACTCCATGACTCATTTTCATCTGATCAGATTATGGACACAATCGAGAGCCTTCAGGAGTGTGTCTTGGATACTAAGATGTGGATGACTTCAAACAAATTACAGTTGAATGACGGAAAAACTGAGGCCATGATCATTGCTTCCCCGAAGTTGACGAAGACACTGACACTCCCCCAGTCATTACAAATCTGTGGTGCCACTGTCCCTTTCTCCCCCCATGTAAAAAATCTGGGTGTCACACTTGATAGTAGCCTGTCCATGCGACTTCATGTGAACAACGTTTGCAGATCCGCCTATACTGAACTGCGACGCATTGCTTCAGTCCGCCACTATCTGACACCTGAAGCAACTAAAGTACTTGTCTGCGCTTTTGTTTTGTCTAAATTAGACTATTGCAATGCTCTTTTGGCTGGCTGTTCCCAGTGTCTGATTGGCAAACTCCAGAAAATTCAAAACTCAGCTGCTAGGTTGATTCTTAGAGTCAGATCCTAGATCAGATCATATCACACCCCATCTGTCTGCTCTTCACAGGTTACCTGTAACAGCTAGGATTCAGTACAAAATGCCATGCATGACTCACAGTTGTATTACGTGTTCCTGCCCACACTACCTTGCCACTCTTATCCAGCTGTATTCGCCCTCAAGACAGAATTTGCGCTCTGCTGCCGACTCTCGAGTTTTACGTATCCCTCTTGTCAAAACAAAGTCGTTTTGTGAGAGGTCATTCAGATACCAAAGCCCAGTTGTTTGGAATTACCTCCCACGCGAACTGAGATACGTGGATTCGAGAGAGGCATTCAAGCGAGCCTTAAAGACCCATATTTTTTCTGTCAGCTACAAATGACTTTGTCACACACCTGTCATGTTAATGTCATCTCTATCTATGTTAGAAGTAGTGTGTGTGTGTGTGTGTGTGTGTGTGTGTGTGTGTGTGTGTGTGTGTGTGTGTGTGTGTGTGTGTGTGTGTGTGTGTGTGTGTGTGTGTGTGTGTGTGTGAATGCCAGTATGAGTCCATAAGCGTAGCACCTTTGAATGGTGACTTCATAGCTTGTTTACAGAGTGCGTTGTATTTTGTTTTTTGTACTTTTTGTAAATTGCATTTTTTGTAATTAGTTATTTTTGTACATTAGTTTTTGTTAAGCGCCTAGAGCTCTAATCTGAGGTTAGGCGCTATACAAGTACTCATTATTATTATTATTATTATTATTATTATTATTATCTTTTTTTTACTATATCTGGTTTCCATGTTGCCAGGTCGTGGGCGCGGGGTGGATCTTTCACCAGTACCACAGTCTCATCACACAGCAGAGCCTGGCGTACAGCAGCATATGTATCAAAACACACTGTGACTTGCTTTCGGTTAGAGGGTGAGAGAGATAGAGAGCGAGACAGAGACAGACAGACAAACAGAGAAATATCCTCGTTCGGAGATTGATTGTGAGCTCAAAATCCAGACCAGAAAGGTGATTGCCAAGCTTAAAAAATGCAGACAGAAACCCAGCGGAGAAGAAAGAAATACGCTAGGAAAAGACAGCTATAAAATACGTTGCTACTTATCTTGTCAGCGAAGAAGGAAAGGGGCCACTTTCCTTCTTCACCGACAAGAAAAGTAGCGACTTAATTCTATACTTGTTTGTTTGTCTGTTTGGTCTGTTTCAGCCCTGACGTACTTCAGCAGGAGATGCGTCGACCATGATAATTCAAGGGTAGTGCCAGATTAGTTTGGCGCCTGTCGGCGCCAATCTAGTCTGACACTGCCCTTGAATTATCATGGTCGATCCATCTCCTGCAACAGGTGCGTAGTCTTTAGATGACGCCTCCAAAATTTCCGAAATACGTGTGTCGGGCTGAATGAGTTAATAAATTGTGTTCTAACTGTCGTCTAAGCGTGTTTCTTTCTCCAGTTGCCACATTCCTTCTGCCAATGAAGATAAGTAGCGGCTAATCTATCTGTTTGTTTGTTTCTATTTTGACAAAGGGTATTTACCCGAAATATTAATAAATTGTGTTGTACCCGTCTTTTCTAAGCGTGTTTCTTTCTCCGTTGGGTACTTCTTTCTCTGTTGCGGTCTTCTCTGATGGTGAGCTCTGTTGAAACCAAATGCCCCGCAAACCGGAGCAAACACAGGCGATAACCTTGCTAAATCGAAGAAAGTCAATGTACAGAATATTCTTCCGGAATATTTAGGTAAGAGATAGAACTCATTACTTGATAATGCTAAACAGCAATGCAACCACGTCAAATGGCTTGAACCTGTCTGGAAATATGACGATTGAGTATGGTCAAGGGGAAACAACTGAAAGAAGAAAAATATGTTTTAAGTGCTCGACTACAAACTGGATGTGATGTATAGTGTCATGCGCTTTGTGGTGCGCTTACGATTCGGGGCCACACAGAAGGAGTCAGTGGATTGTACTCTGTGTACAGCGCTGAGTGATGCTACATTATTTGAGTACAATCTGTCGGTGTGCTAAACCATCTTGATGGCCATAGTACACAGTGTGCCTCCCCTGCAGTCCCATCTGTTAACATGCCTTAGTCTTAGTCTGTCCCAATCATCCCCTAATTTTTGAAATCTCTAAACATCACTACCGCCCACTTGCTGCACATTTGCCATGCACAAAATCCAAAAACAATAACCACATCACCCGTCTCATTTCCTGGCTATCAACATGATTCTGTACCAACCCTACATCAAAGCGCAGCCCAAAACTGGTACACGCCTCAAATCACCATCGCTTGGCAACTCAAACTAGGCCAGAAATAGTCCGCTAGTTAAGCCAAGACTAG
>BTPG01000003.1:71711186-71732007 GCA_036245525.1 Semisulcospira habei | reverse complement strand
GGTTTCAACTGTCTACTTATCTATCTCTCAAACTGCTTGTGTCGGTGACAGTATGCGATGTAGACGTAGGCTCATACAGTTATTAATAGACCATTTCCGCAGAAATAGATCGGGAACTGAACGCGGTTGTACGAAAATACGATATTACATGTTTGATCGGGTTTTTAATCCAGTTTCGTCGAAACACTTGCATTTTCAACCTAATTCTGATTTCCGGAAATTGTCTGTAAATAGCTGCATCACTTCATTTCTTTTAAACTAGTGGTAGACAGTGCCCCTCTGCCAAGGGTAACTCATGTACAGTGAAGAAAGAGCGATCGGGCTACCAACGGTCTTAGTTGGTCTGTGCGCAGTCATGCCGCGGGATTGCTAAGGCCGAGTTCGGCAGAATGGGATCAAGGTTCAACATGACTTTGTTCAAGAAGACTTTATTGTTGTTGCAGCAGACAGTAATCATGCATAGCACAAATTGTCTTGCCACCTCAGGTGCTGCTCACATTTACTCACTCGCTCATTCCTCATAACAACACTGCAAAATGGACAATGACTCGGGGCGGGTAAAGCCCGTCGACAAGGCATCTTGTGGCAGGCGCCAGTGGTATCATCCCGGTCTCGTCCCGACCCGAACCACCCTGACAAAACAGAATGCTAGGACTGCCCTATGTCTTCTGAACACAGACTTATATGTTTTTCTGTTAACCTTTTTTATCCTGATATTGCTTGAAAGACATTTGAAAAATGATACTTCCAATGGTGTGCCAGAATAGCTTGGCGCCTCAGGCTATTCTGGCACCACCCTTGAGCTAAAACAGTTGGTCTATCTCCTAATCTGTAATGTAACCTTCATAGGACAGTAAGCAATCGTTACAAAAATAACCTCAGAATATAATGGGTTAAGTTCCTACTTGACTAAAGCTAGTACATGCACATTTCAAGTGTTGTATTCCTTGTTCAGGGGGTATCACACTCATAAATAGCATTACTCATTTTAACTAGGGTGGTACAATAAAAGTAAGTTAAACGATGAGTAATGATGATTTACGAACCGAGACATTGTTTTAATACACAAGTTTTGGCTGCGAGGTTTTGCCACGAAGCCAGAACTGTATGTCTAATGTCAAATGTCGAGGTTAAAAAATCATCACAACTTATTTATCCCACTGTCGAGTGATCCCTATTTTATATCATACTAGTTTGACTGTTGGTTGTCTCGATAGAGCCTACACAAGCGTTTGATTACTTTCCTATTATTTTGTTTAAATTGCTTCCATTGCATTGTATTTCACAGCTGCGTGTCGGTAGCGGTTTTAGTCGCAATGATTTCTGAAGGAATCATCGCGACTAAAATCGCTACCGAAACGCAAAGGGTTAATAATTCTTTTTCGCGTAATTTCGTTCCATGCAGTTCAATTTACCGTCAAATGTGGCCTGGGTCTGAGTGTAGGTTTCCACTGAGAAAGTGAGAACCAGCAGTGTAGGGATGTAGAAATATTCAGTGACTTCATTCGTTTAATCAGTTTTATGTATGGAATTAAAGGAAAAGGAATGAAATGTAGCATCGTGCAGGGTTAGTTGCAAAAGAAGTCAAAGACTGTATAACTTGTAATCTACAACCAAGCAAACGCAACAACGAGTTCTGTCTCTGAGCATTTTAATCGTTATGGTCAAAATGACCATAATGATTAGAATGCTTAGTGATAAATATTTTCCGACTTTTACTAATTTTCTCAATGGGCCCAATCTCGGAGACTCATGTGAACACGCAAGGACCTGGTGGGGATGTCTACGCTCAAGTTGTGAAGCCCTCAAAGAAACGTGATCCTGGGATGGAATCCACCCAGCAGAAACGGGAGGGTGATGGCGGAGATGCTAACAAGCCGAGTGGCAATCCAAAACCCGCCGCTAAGCCCAATCCTGCAGTAAAACCCAAGACTTCTCGAATTCAGAGCGCGGCAAGGAGTAAGTTGATTTTTATTTGTATTTGTATTTTTATTTCTATTTTATTTAATTTTTTTTTTTTGGGGGGGGGGGGGCAGTGGGGGGGGGGGGGGGGACATCGAACATGTTGTAACAGTGACTTATTTCTTCTGTGTGAAACCCGTTCCTGTCCCCTTTCATGTACCGTTTGGGGGAATACTCACCCGAGCGATCCATAGTGGGAGTACGCTAAAACGGCACTTCTATTCAAATGAGATGCTGAGCATCTCACTTAAATAAAGTTTAGTTCTGGCGTACTGCCCGAATGGATCAATATTTAGCGAGTACTTCCGCAAAGATTTAGGGTCTCTACCATATTACAATTTTCACCATGGAATTTTTTAAGAAACATTTTAACCCGGTCAGCGCCGAGAGAATTTGAGCATCGCCCAACTTCAAGAGGTATAGATCCTTATGAGCCCCCGCAACTGCGGGGGCTCATAAGGATCTGTACCTCTTGCTGACACCACTTTGAACCACGTTCCTAGGACAGCTAGGGCTTTTTGATGTTGAATCAACGAAGATCGCAAAAACACAATATGCGTCAACTTTCACCGGTATAAACTAGTACAGTAAACCAGTAACATCGGAATAGGCAACGACAATTGAGATTCGTTACCTTTTTAGTGCAACATAATTTAGATTGATTTTTGTCAATGTTCAGTATCGGCTGCCGAAGCTGAGAGCAGCGTCTACCTTCTAAACAGGCAAAGGAAGACGACAGTATTGCACCCTCCTCAAGACAAAATCACTCACAGGCGTATATTTGTCTGTATATAAAAACACGATGAACATTTCATCCCAAGTCTACCGTATTGTTTGGAGCTTAGATGCGTTTATCTTTTAGGGACATTCAGAGTTGTTTATATTTTTGGGCTTATAATGCTGATCCATTTCCCTCCCCTCTAAGCCAACCTCTGATCAACACACACGTCGGCGCACACAAATAAAGACGGGCACACGGCGCTTCCCGCCATTAATACGCTCTGTGGGCTGGTGTAGCGACAGGAATCCATCTACTACTCTGATCCAAACACACTGGCACACATAAATAAAGACGAGCACAAGCCGATTCCCGCCATTCGTAGGCTATGTGGTTTGGCGCAGCATAGCTATTCTGCACGAACAGAGAAATTACGTCACTTCAAGCTTCACGTCATGGCATCATTAGCCCCACGACGCCGTGTTCACAGTGACGATTCGATTTTATACGTCATCCTCGCAGTACTAACATTTGAGGTATCACAGGATCAACTTTTCAATTTTCTTGCTGATTTTCATGCCTAGATGTTACAGGTCACAATTTGACCTAGGCCTACCCCAGGGCCGGGACAAATAGCAGGCTTATGTAAACACTGTCTATGAAAAATCATGCGGGTATTAATAAGAAGATAGCTTTTTTGGTAAAGAAAAACTGAATTTATGTTAGCTGTTTTACAATTGACTCCGAAAAAGTGATGCAAAAAAATGATTTTCGCACCTAGGGCATACAGGTCAAAATAGACATACTCGTACCCGACAGTCGAGACACACTGCAGGCTTATGTAAATAACGTATACGAAAATCATGCGATTATTAATGAGAAGATTGTCTTTTTTTCGTAAAAAAAAATTCAATTGTTTTAAGATTAGCCCATATGATTTGTGAAATTAATCCCAAAACGTAAAAATATATATTTAAAAATATTATTATCACTCAGAAAGCTCTAGAGGTACAATGTTGGTTAACGAACTCATTCAAATTGTCCCTTATATCTAGCTATATGCAAAATATCTAGTAAAAATAAGAAAAATTACTGACTCCAGTGTGGATCAACCGGTGTTTGTGAAACGGCCATTTTCTCGCCAATGAGCATCTTATTCACCTTTTAAAAAATAAAAGTCTGGGATAATTCTTTTATTGATAATATCCTAAAATTTCATGCTTGTCCGTCCTCAATCGCGGGCTCTAGTCGCTGTCACATCCTCTCACACACAAAAATAGACACACACACACACACACGCGCGCGCGCACGCATACACACACACACACACACACACACACACACACACACACACACACACACACACACACACACATACGGCGCTTTGGCGCAAAATCGACATTCTCTAGCAAGGTTTCCTTAGCTAGACGTGAAGTCATTTTTATCTTGTTTCTTCTCTGCCAGAATTTCTGCTTCGCACGCCAAAACGTCATGTGCATGCTCCGGAATGCGCCCGCCCCAGCCCCATTTCAAAGTTTACCGTTTTTTTTTTTTTAAATACGGTAGACAAAAATTACAGTCGCAAAATGTATTGCATTCTGATGTATGATACCACAATTGTTTTTAAAACATCACATCATCCCCAAAATGAATATGTCCAGAATGCCATTTCCTCTGTGAGGAGTTGATCCAAAGAAAATGCTGATAGATGATTTTTGTAAAGGTGCCTGCAGACGATTCAAGTTTTGGGCTTGAAACGCTTAAAACAGAGATTAGTTGGGGATTGAAACGAAGTTGAACGCCACTCCGATAGTTGAATTCAACTCCATATCCACTTTCAACCCAAATAAAACTGGTCCTATTTTCTTCCAAGGCTCTTTCAAGTTGAAACATGCTAGCCAATCGCCTGCAGCGTTAGGGCTCACATGGTGTGGCTACGCAAACAACGCCGCTAACGAAGCCGATTATGGACCGGACGAGTGTGCCAGGCGCGCGTTGATGCTGATCGGATTGAAGGCAAATTAACTGTTGAACTTGCTCGAGACATTGAAGCGTCTGCTATCATGTTTAGGGCGAAAGTAGACGCACCAGGCCTCGAGCAAGTTCAACATAAAAATTGCCCTCAATCTGACTATCTTTCAAAATATGCTTCGCACACCTATCCTCTCCATTATCAGCTTGGATGGCGCCATTGTTTGCATAGCCAAACCACGTGAGCACTAAAGCTGCCGGCAATTGGCTGTCGCGTTTCAACTTGAAAGAGCATTCAAATAAAACGGGACCGCTCTGTTTGGTTGAAAGTTCATACGGAGTTGAATTAATGCAACTCTCCGACAGGCGATCAACTTCGCTTCAATCCCAATAAGCGCTGCTTCAAGCGTTTCAGCCCTCAGAACAGCCCGTCTGCGAACACCTTAAGTGACAGGTTGGTCGAAAGAGCGTACAAATGTTGCACAATCAACAAATTAACTCATTGTATCCCGAGGTCGAAATACCTTACTTTTGGAGCTGTCCTATGAAGACTGCATTACACTTTAAGAGACGAATCGACCATGATAGTTCAAAGGCGACGCTAGAATAGCTTGGCGCTCATGGGCGCCAAGCTATTCTGGCGCCACCCGTGAACTATTATGGTCGATCCATTCATTGCTGTGATGTATCGGAACTAACGTTTAAAAGGGCGACCAAATATATGTCGCATGTTTGTCTGCCCTTTTATTTCAATGATTAAATCAAACTAGTACATAATATGTATTTACTTGACATTTACGAAAAACAGCCACCTCTATTATGTTTACAGAATGAGCGTAGATCGGAGGATGCTGATGATGAGTACAACACGCTTAACTTGGTGGATCCTCATGCTGCAAGACGGAACGAGTCGGATCCCGACTGCAGGCACATTGGTTCCATATAAAAAAAAAGAAGTTTGCATGGAGCTTGTTGCAAACGCGCTTTGAAAACTGTATAATATTGCAATCAGCTTTAAAAAGTTTACATATTAAACTCCAGTCACTCTCATGCCTCCCCCCTCCCTCCCCTTTCCCCGATCTCAATCTCTCCTTCCCTTCAGTGCGCCCCTGTTCTGACATCATCGCCCCTCTCGGCCAATAAATGGCTGGCCAGAGTTCCGGACCAGAACTTGGGCGAGGTTTTGTCAGAACAGCGCACACGACCACACGCTCTATCACACCTCAGTCTCACGCTCAATTCCACACTACTTCCTCACGCTTATACACGCGGCGGCAACACTTTTCTGTCAGTTGGGCAAAAACAACGGAGGCGTTTTATTCCCGTGACTCTCACTTGTCAAACATGTAAGACAACATCTAACCCAACCAGTAGGTTTACTGGTTGTTTCCTGCCCAAACTTAACGGGAAAAACGCCAGTTTTTTTTTTTTTTCTCACCCAATTGAGAGAAAAGTCGAGTGTTCAAGGTGTCGGTATTTTCTGAATAAGTACACTTCTGTAGAAATCTTGAATATTTTGAGGTATTTGGTCCAAGTATGATAGGTATGCAGTGCTTTTCCAGTCCCCCAAACACTTCACCACCTCGCCGGGCACCCCACAAGCCAGGGCCCAGGTAGCCCCACCACGCCGCAAGCTGTGGCTTGTATAAATCCCTTCAGCAGCAGAGGTCAGTTCTCGCAACCGTTTGTTGAACTCTGATCCACGAATGGGGAAGGCCGGTGCCTTAGGAGGCGCTGGGCCTAGCGCTCTAAACATACTGATCACTGCCGTCACGGGGCATGACCGGTAACGCGATCACTAGAGTTTTTTCGCGTTTCTGAATTGTCTTACTCCACCTAACCAGTATCTTGACACTACTGTTGTCATTCACAACAAAGCAGTCTCTAGTGAGTTGTTTCCCAGGATCGAATCATGCACCATCTTGGAAAAGATTGGATCGCCGAAGCAGTCCGAAGAACATAACCACAATCGCTGCCCAGAAGACACAGTCCTTAGAGCTGCACAAATCAAGTTTTTGTTTAATCTGAAGAAGAAGTTGCGGGCTCATCGGCGTCTTGCGGTTAGGAGGGCAGCCTTTTGTTCGCTTAATTCCCCGCAATGTGCTTTTCACCATCCACGAATCCTGGTATGGGTGCGGTTCCCCGCATTCTAAATGCAATAGGCGAACAATGTTGAGGTATTGTGCCACGGAACTGGGCTGAAGTGTCCTGGCCAAAAAGGCTGCGTACTGCGCCACTGTTCTCTCACACACCGGTACCGGCTGGATGTTCATTTGGTCACAAAATCTGAGATAAGAGCGCACGTGAGTCTGATAAGTTTTCTTGGTGTTGTCGGCAAAAACACTGGCACGATATGGCCCGCCACCTCCTGCAGTAGCTGGTGTCTGAGCCTAGACCCGGCACCTAGACAGCACAAAAGCAAGAGCTGACTGTGACATGTGATTCAGAAGGTAGGTGTCAGGCGGTCGGCCCCGGTGCCAATTCGTTAGCAATTGTCCTAGCATGGGCAGCCGTCCTTCGTGTAGGCGGGAAATAGTATCGGCAAACACATTCACACTGCCAGCCACGTGCATCGCTGACACGCTGCAATTCGTTCTCACACACTCCCATGCCATCTTCCTCAACAGACTATTGACATAGCGGTCTTTTGAGCGCCCTTTGTTAATGATAGCCTTTGTCACCGTGCTGTCCGTATGAATGACCACCTGTTTCCCTCGCCACTACGAGGGGGCCCACCGGTTGACTGTCTGCATCACCGCGCACACCTCTTTATAATTATTATGCAAGTCCTTGGCTGCCGGCATGTCTGAAGAGAACAGTGTATAATTCCAATCTCTTTTCAGAACGCGCCTGCCGCCAGGTTGCATGCATCAACATGGACATGTTCCTTGCTTTGTGAGTCATAATACACAGTGCCATTAAAAACATGCATGTAAGATAGCCACCACTGTAAGTCTGCGTGAAACTCTCGTGCGAGTCTCGCTTTATGCCTTTGCTGCTGAAGGGGTTTTATCGTATCAAGAATCCGCCTGAGAAAAAAATTTCCTCCCTTGACGGCTTGACACGCCCAGTTTAGGGACCCTGCTAGTGACTGCAAGCTTTGCTTTGTCGCGCGTGTTTTGCCTTGAAACTGCTGCAAGCGTTTGTGAAGTTGCTGTAACTTGTCGTCGCCCAATGACAAGGTGCTTGTGCTGGTGCAGATTTGGATCCCGAGAAAAGTAATGGTTTGTGTAGGCCCCACCACCTTAGGCCAGCTAATATTGAACCATAATCTACGTAAAAGGGCAATGAGCGTCATCATCATTTGAGTGCATTCCTCTTTGGACTTAGCTGCTATGAAGAAATCGTCAATATACGCTACTATCCCTGTCATGCCGCGCCGTAACATACATCTGCGAACTGCCTGCGAGAGTCTGTGAAAGTGCGAAGGGCCCACATTACTACCAAAAGGGAGCCTACTATCGAACAGGTATGTGGGCTTCTGCTCGCCCGTAAAAATCCATTTTAGGCCTGTGACTTGGTAATTATCTGGATGGATACACACAGATCGGTATGCCGCCTTAAGGTCAACTTTCGCGCACCAGTAGCCGGACTTGGCTAGTGCGCACGCGTCCGCTAGAGTCTGGAATTTTACTGTCTCAGGTACTGAGTAATCGTTCATTGCATGTCCTACAGGCTTGCTGCCGTCATGTATCAGGCGTATGCTATTGTCGTCCTTTGGGATCGCAGCCAAAGCGCTAATTACGGTTGGTTTTTGAGATGCTACGATATAATGACCTTTGTTTATCTGATCGATGAGCTCCTTTTCTACCGCTACTCTGTTTTTTAAGGCAGAGGTGTCATTTTTCTGCTCTACAGATCTAACAGTCTGATGTTTGTCAGTGATATAAAACCCATGTTCGATCCCTTCAAGGAGAAACTCTTTGTCTTTATCAGAAGCTAATTCGTCTTGCCACACTAAAAGCTTTGAACTAATGGACGCTCCAGAACCTAACAATTGACAGTTGTATGGACTTAGTGCAGGATAAGGGCTATGATAAAAAGTGCTAGACTGGGTGGGGCCTACCTCGCCTTGTGCAACCTGCTGCGCTGTGTCCTAGGCTGTCCCGTGTTTGCCCCCTGCCGCTGCTGCAGGTGTGTCACGATGTTCCCGCGCCGGATGATCTCTCCCGCAGGTGGCACACACATGGTTCAGCTGGCAGCGTGCGCCGTAGGTGCAGTACCCTCTGTTGTACTGCAGGCACACTTCCCTCCCAGAGGGGCCGATGGGGCTTTGTGGGCGCGGTCCGGCCGTCCCTCCTCCTGTTCTGCGAGCAGGTGAGCCAGCGGGCATCGCAGATTGCGCAGTACGGTCGCGCAGCACCACCGTGGACAGGTGTGGGGCGTCCGTGCCCCACTGGAATGCTTCGGCCGCTTGCCGCTGACGATACTCATCGTCGAACAGCAGGACACTTTGCCAGGTGTATCTGGCCGCCAGCTCCCCCACCATCGCCGAGTACTTGAGGTAGGCGTACGGCGTGAAACCCGGTGTGGGTTTGTCCATAAGGGCCGCCATAATACGGCTATTTGCCACTATCCAGTGTGCGGGGGAAACCTTGTCCAACTTCGGTTTGCTGTTCACCTTTATAGTGACACCACCCCCAAGTGCCACTTCTTCCTCTGCCACTGCTGCTGAAGACAGAAAGTCTACTATACGTAAGTGGGGCCCACCTTTTGCTGCCGCAATACCCCCGCTACTGTTGCCACTGACGCACAGGCCGTCGCGCAACAGTTCATCCACTCCGGCCCCGCTGTGGTGTGTACTGTATAGGGCGTCCTGCAAGGTCTGTGGCGCCCTACTGCCGCTGTTGTCCGCTACTCCTCCCAGTCCGCCGCACAGTGGGCCACCGCCGTTGTCCACCTGGAATTTGGCCACCGCTGCACGGAGCACTGCTCTGTCCCCCCGTGTCAGCGCCAGAGCGTCAATGTCTTCGTCAGACATTAGCAGTAGTGCTTGCCTAGAGATGAATTTTTCCCTGATCATGCGGCACTCTGCACCTCTTCGTCGAGGCCCCAGTCACGGAAAATATGGTCCATCTCACTATTTTCTAGTAAAGCCTTCTTTCTCGCTGATTTGGGAGCCATTTCAATTTCTAGCTGTCGCCTGACTGCTGCTGCTGACTGGCGTTACGGTCGGGACCGTTCCCTTATCACTCCTGTAACCGCCCACGCATTCACCTCCCACACACATTTTTCTCGCCTCTCATACACGCCTACGCACTCACCCCCTACAGGCTTTCCCACCCTCCCTCTCTCTCTCTCTCTATCTCCATCTCTCATCATAGCATTCCACAGTCGGGAAATTCCCCCACCTACTCAGTACTTCCGCTACCGGACACCGCCCCCCACCCACGCATTCAGTCCTCTTTCCCTCCGTTTATGTTTATCACTCCTCCCTCGTCTAAACACCACTTATTGAACCAGCTTTGAAAATATATTATTACAAACGGTTTTGAAAACTGTGTCAATACAACAGGTTCTGAAAAGAGTATTGTTACAACCGCGACTCTGAGAACTGTATTATTACTATCAGTTTTGAAACTGTGTTAACTCATTCGAGACGTGCGGCCACCGGATACGCGGCATAAGCCGCGTATCAGGAGGCGGCACGTCTCCAATTAGTTAAAACAACTGTCTTTGAGAACTATATTCTTACAATTGATTTTGAACTCTATATTATTAATTTTAATTTTTTTTTACCACCCTCTATAAAAATGGTATTAACTTTTGGATTGGCTTATAAAGAACCATTAGCCAATTAGATGTCGAGAACAGTTAAACACTACACAACTGCAAGAGGCATAGGTCCTCATGAGCCCCCGCAACTGAGGGGGCTCGTGATGATCCATGCCTGTTGCTGTTCCTCTAAATGCATCTATGTTGCTAGGACGAACAGGGTTTCAGAAACACGACGTGTGATTACTGGCAGTAAAGTGGTAGCGCTACCATGGGAGAGCGCCAGATCCATGTAAACGGTGGCGAGTGGTAAATGGTTCGTGTCTATGTTTTCACGGATGCAGAATCACATGGAAAGATCGGGAGAGAAATGGTACGGTAATAAGAACGTGTGTCGGTGTACATGTAACTATTATGCTCTTGCCTTCTAATATTCTCTTGCCTTTAATTTGCTAGTTCTAATGAGTCTTTGCTCGTTTATTTAACCCATTCAGCCCCGACGCACTGCAGCAGGAGATGAATTGACCATGATAATTCAAGGGTAGTTCCAGATTAGCTTGGCGCATGTCGGCGCCAATCTAATCTGGCACAACCCTTGAATTATCATGGTCGATGCATCTCCTGCAACTAGTGCATAGTCGGTAAATGTCGCCTCCAAAATTTGAGAAATACGGCATTGGGGCTGAATGAGTTATTAATGTACTGATACGGAGGATTCATGCAGCCCACCCCCCCCCCCCCCCCCAAAAAAAAAAAAAAAAAAATAAAATAAAATAAAAAATAAAAATAAAATAAAAAAAATAAATAAAAAAAATAAAAAATAAAATAATAATAATAATAAATAAATAAATAAAAGAAAATAAATAAATAAATAAATAAATAAAAAATAAATAAAATGAAATAAAAATAAAAATAAAATAATAAATAAAATAAGAAATAAATAAATAAATAATTTTTTAATGAGATTGCCAAACGCGTACACTTCTCACCTTAGAAAGATATTGAGTGCAACGTATTCTTGCTCATGTGTCCACTTTAAAATAGGGTTTTAACAACTTTGGCTGTCGGTAGCGATTTTGGTAGCGATGATTTATGCATGTATCTTCGCGACAAAAACCTCTACCGACAGCCAAAGGGTTTAAAGCCCTCCAGTGTCGTAAACTTTTTTTGTATTTGCGTTTTCTAAGCTTGCCTCTTCTTTGCAGACACATCCATAGAGATACGTCACTCCGAACGCTACAAGTGGAAGGTGTTTATTTTAGATCGAAAGAATGAGCTCTGAGCGGAGGTTAACACCGTGAAAAGGTTAACTCATTCGATACGTGCCGCCTCCGGATACACGTCTCGAATGAGTTAACGCGACAGAACACAATCCAACTGCAAGAGATATAGATCCTCATGAGCCCCGCTGTTGCGGGGGTCCATGAAGATCTATGTCTCTTGCTTACGCCGTTTTGCATCTATGTTCCTTGGACAGCGTGAACTGACGAAGATTTCAGAAACACACTGGCAGGAAAGGGGTTATTACTTGATTACATCAGGCAGTATTTGTAGAAATAATGATGCTTGAAATGTACATGACATAAACGTATATATATATATTGAAGTAGTGAAAATGTGGATTTGTTTGTTTATTTGCTTGTTTTGTTTTGTGTTCGTTTGTTTGTTTGTTTGTTTGTTTGTGTGCTTGGTGTTGAACAAGATGCATGATTTGTCTGAAAAACATATACGATGACAATAAAGCTTATCCATTAACTATTGTAAATGACACTATTTCACCACTTTCATCTTATTCCTCATTATGATCACACGACCATATTCAGCCTACATCATCTTCATATAGTTGTGGTGATGAATTGTTCAAAGTACATGTGAAAATAAAAGTATACAAACACAAGCAATAACAACAATACAGCAAGAGAAACAACACCAATAACGACTGCAGCAACATAACAGCAATAAACACAACAAGAAGCAAATAGAACAGCTGAATGTTGCAAATAATTATGTAGATCATGTATGTCAGCTAAGCTTCTTCTTTCAGACTGCTCAGAGGGTATACTGTAGTCTGCATACAGTAAAATATACCAATAGGGTTTACTTTTAACTTTTTTATTTGGTCTACATCGCCGATGAAATCTTCACTGTGGGAGATAAACTAAGAGCTTTTAAGTCTGTTCATACAACTTTATGTTATTGATTAGCAGTGCACTTAACACATCAAAATACCTTGAAAAACATTTTTACGTTTAAAATGCGAGAACAAGTAACGCGTGATTTCAAGATGTCAAAATGAAATAACTGCCCCTTGACTATTCGGAGGGGAAAAAAATAACAGTTTCTTCCCTTTGATCACTTTCGCATTTATTTATTTATTTATTTATACATTTATTTATGCATTTATGCAAACGAGCTGTATGCACACGCATAACACATCTCGACATGTCGTCTGCTACAGCCCTTCTATTGTCAAATATGGGTGTGAAAGCTTTGACTGCAATACGATTAGTTAGTTAGCTGGCTTTCAAGCCGAGCATGCGATTACGGCTATCGCACGGGTAAGGTAAAAATCTGGCCAGACAAACTAAAAGAATGGTTTTAAGTCAAGCTGTAAATACATGTATATATCAAAAACATTTCAGGCTAAAATTTGGTGCAATTCTTTAAGGAATCAGTCTACAGACTCTCAAAAAGAACAAAACAGTTAAAGCCACATCGTCTACAAATACTTAAATCTTGCTAAACATGGGGGACTTTCTCAAACTGAAGTTTTTGCCTGGGGGGCATTGGTGGGGGGAGAGGTGAGGGGAGGGGGGAATGAGTGGGGTTGGGTGGGTGGGGGGACATCCCGGAGTAAATCCTTTTAAGAGTCCGCTGTGTAGATTCGCAAAATAAACGATAGTTTCATAAGTAGGCTTCAATAAGGTTTGATATCGTAACTTCGTAAGGCATTTTTTTTCATATCGATCTCTCTAAAGGGATCGGTATGAAAAAGATATGTTTCGAAGTTTCAATATCACAGCATTTCAGATAGTTTTCTTCACAATATTATATAATATTACGAACGCATCAAGAGGATCACATCTTCGTTGGGTAAATATAAGAGTGTGTAATACATAGCTGGTGTCACTGTGACGTTCATATTATGAATAACAATATATTGCACGGATTTCAGACATCTATTAACACAGCTTCAATACTCGTACAAAACGACAAAAAGACGTCCGCCTTTCTACAAGCATTTTAATTCAGTCTGTCATCACACAGTCTGAATTTCTTGCTCACCTCAACTAGTTTTTGAAGAGAAACAGCAATAAACGTTGCTTTGGTTTCAACATCTTAACCACTGCAACGTCATAGTGTCGAAGACAGATAACTGCACGGTATTTGCACACAGCCCTGACGTAATTATGCACGAGAAAAGCTGGGAACTGCGTTTCATGATGCCTATTGATGAACAGTATTTATTTCTTCTCCTCACTGTAAAAAATGTCCACATATCAATAAGGCAAAGCGTGTAAAATGATAAGAACACCCCAATAAAGAAGGAAACACGCTTAGAAAAGACAACACAAGTGTGTGTTGTAATTATCTTTTCTAAACGTGTTTCTCTCTTTCTTTGGATCTTCCTCACTGGAGAAGAAAAGTTTGACAGTGAACAGAAGAGATAAATATTGGACATTGAGACACATCACGTTAACGTCTTTCTCCCCGGCCTTCGTCACCAGGGTTCGATTTAGCGACCTTTCATCTGTGTCAACACTTTAAAGCGTAAGCCATGCGGACCCCGCATAACTTATAGTCCTGTTGTGAGGACTTGAATTGCTGGGTGTGTTGATACGGTGATGTTAAATGCACAAGCAATTAATCATGATTCTGACTACACAAATGTGTGCTGGTCTGTGATTTTGGACCTTACAGTGAATAATAATAATAATAATAATAATGTACATTTATATAGCGCTTAACCTCCAACTGAATGGTGCTCTCAGCCCGAATATGCATGAAATCTACTACTATAACTACTACTACTAAAAATAATAACTACAGTCAAATCTCTCAAATCGACCGCCTCTCTAAAAGGACAACCCGTGTCTTGTTCACATGGTCTTTTTCTCTTACTTGGATAATCTTCTGTAAGAAGACCAACTGTCTAAGGTGACTACTTTTTAATAGTCTATTGTGTAATCGCGTTACACAGGTTTGAATGTAGCAGAAAGGTACACAGATCTGCCATCAAACATTTTTTTTTTTTTTTATCGAGTGCTTATACTGAAGGGCGGCGTGTGTTGTGTGTGCTGAAAGATTGCTCTGCAAACATTTCTCACCTCAGATCATGAGGCCTGAGCACATTTTTTGTTAGTGTAATTCAGTTCCTGGTTCCCGGCTCCAACAGTGCATTGTAAGATCCCTACGCAAGATCGACCCGGGGCTACCATAGCGCGGCACACCTTTACAAGTTTGACACGACAAAGTGAGCTGGGTCGATCTGGCGTAGCAGTATTCCACGCCGAAGTGACCCCGTGGTCTACTTAGCTTCAAAGTTTTCCACACTAATGTGACCCGGGTCGAACTAACGTAGGAGTCATTCTGGAGTGTAACACCGGCAGCAATACTGCATTGGATTCAGGTTGAATAGAGAATAGCGGTTGAATAGGGCAGGGTAGCTACCCTTCAGATTTCAAACAGGAAGTTTTACCTAAGCTGCATATCTGCTTTCAGTCGTATTCACCACAGACCGATCGCATTGACACTGTACTGGCGATAAGCTAGAAATTTGTAAAGGCCCTACCCTTAGATGCAATAAATCATTCTTAACCCTTTGGCTGTGGGTAGAGCTTTTTGTCCTTGAAATTTTTGTAGGAATCACCAGGACAAAAAGCGCTACCGACAGCCACAATTGTTAACCGCTTTACATCTTCTGACCACAACGTTCTGTGGGGGGGGGGGGGGGGGGGGGGGGGGGGGGGGGGAACCCGTAGTTAAGGCGACAAGATGATTAATCTCATACATTTATTGAAATTCCACTGCAGTCAAGAGGCTGTTTTGTGTAGGCATACATACGCTTGCGAAAAAAACTAAGTAATATAATAAAAGCAGCACATAGCTGGGTTATAGTGCATAGACAATCAGGTTCGAGCGGATTATAGTTGTTCACCATTTAAATCCTACTATAGACCTCCGTCTAAAATTTATTTATTTGTGTATTTCTATTTGTTATTTTATTTGTTACTTTGTGTTAATTATTTATTATGATTACTATTTTATATTTATTATTTTTTATTTTTTTTTAAATTAATTAATTAATTTATTTATTTTATTTATTATTATTATTATTATTATTATTATTATTATTATTATTATTATTTTAATTAATTTATTTTTATTTTTTTTTATTATTTTATTTTATTTATTTTTTTTTTTTTGGGGGGGGGGGGGTAGAAAGTGGAGGGGGGGGGGGGGGAGTGTGAAAAGTAACCGAAAACAGCTTTCAAAGTTGACTCCGCGGCATATTTACATCTGACGCCTCAAAACTTACAAGTGTGTTCAGATGCCAGAAACCTGTTAATTCTTTCGTATAGCAATCCGATATTTTACGAGAAAACTATCCTGTAACCTGTCTCTTCCACGTGCCTACCTTCAAATCATTGTACACTTGCACAAAACTCCTGCGTTTTTGCAAGATGCCCTCACTGTTTTATTTGTGACACAAACAAGCCTATTGACACTTTTTACCCCAGTACTGAAATCCCCAAATTTTGAACTTGACTCTGAAGGACTGTTTTACAATTCTAGAGACAGATTGAACATTATAGATCAAGGGTGGCGCCAAAATAGCTTGGCGCCTATGGGCGCCAAGTTATTCCGGCATCACCCTTAAACTATTATGCTCGATCAGTGTCTTGCTGTGGTGTGTCGGAGCTGAACGAGTTAATTACTTGGCGTCATGCTGCGGTTTACAGGTTACAGGAAAAAGTACCAAGGGGGTAGGAAAAAGCATTGATAATGGACTGCAAACTGTGCATCGTAGATCTTATTGGTCTAAACACACACACACACACACACACACACACACACACACACACACACACACACACACACACACACACACACACACACACACACACACACACACACACACACACACACACACACACACACACACCACATATCCTTAAATTCGTAAACGACTTGTCCTTCAGTGATATAATAAATGAGACAAATATTGGTAACAGGTTTATGTTCAGCTCATTATCGTTTTCGACGAACAACACCTTGATTTATTTTTTTTAAGCCCACCATTATAGATACATCTGCATTTTTATATATTATAATTTTTAATTTACACTCTTACTAAAACACATTCCACTCAAGCTTGACAGTGCTGGTTTATACTCATACAGCACACACTCTTCAATGGTCGCTGATGTTGGAGCGCAGGGAAGTTTTTTGAAGCATGTATAACATTATTCCTGTTTGCTTTTTCTTACAGTCACGTCGCTTTGACAAGACCATGGAGGTGCTGGCAAAGACCTATATCCGCTGGACGATTCTTATGTGTTTGTTGGGAACAGGCAGTCAAGGTGAGAACATTTGGCATTTGATTTACCCTATCATATCAATCACACTGATTTTGGAAATGTACTGATAGTAGATGGTTGCATTTTTCAGAACTCTGAGCTCTGTTTGTAATCAGATTATAGTTTCAGAGAGAGGAGTTTCATGTCACCACTGCTGCTAACGATAAATTTTAAACTCGTTGAAACGACTTTAATACTTGTTAGCAGCGGTAGGCGATGAGACTGAATACTACCCCAGCAGCAAAACGCCTTCGGGCTTACGACGGCCGCAGTGGGCCAGAGCACAGCCGTGCGCGGGCCCACAGCGGCCGTCGTGAGCTCGAGGACCTTTGCTTACTGGGAATAGTTAAGAAAATATGACACTTGTAAAACAAAACCAACATTTACCAAAAAAAAATATTATAAAAAAAAACATACATTTCTTTGTTCATCGCGCTGTATATTTACTAATGTTCAGATCACTGAGAAATAGGATTGACATTGCCTGTATATATCCATCCAATGTAAAAAAGAAAGCATCCCTTTTCTCTAAGATCAAACAATATATGGCTGCACTAACGACTAGATTACAGTGGAGGAGAACTCGCGTCTACCCATACACTGTATCGGACAATTCACATCAGCACCTGCTGCTTGGAGAATTGTAGGCGACGACAACTTCACGCTCGTTTTCAGTGGATCCTGTGGAGTGGGAAAGCAGTGTGCTATTAATGGAATTACTCTCTCTACAACCGACGGTACAGCTGATCTGACAATACTGGATAATCGCCGAGCATACGATAGATGTTACGTGTTTTGCAAAGAAACAAACATTGGGTCAGAGAATGGATGCCGAATAAACGTTAGAGTTAAGTGTGTCTCTTGAATATGATAACTGCAAATATTCTACTGTATTCTATTCAATTCTATCCTATTCTATTCTATTCTATTTAGAAATTTTCCCAATGTATTTTCTCATACTCTTATACATTGTATCGGAGTACAGATGACGATCGTGGATTGACAGTAATTAAGTTAAGCTATGAGTGGTATAGATTTATGAGCCGATGCATGCTTTTGACACACAAGTTCCCGCGGTTTGGTTCTGTCGAAGAGCCAGAACTATGTCACAAGCGAGCTGAGGAACGAAACTTATCACTATCTACGGTTTAACTATTTATACCACTGTTTCATGTCATGCCGGTTTGATGCTCGTGTACCTACAGGGGCGTTGTGCTTACTTTGTGTGTGTGTGTGTGTGTGTGTGTGTGTGTGTGTGTGTGTGTGTGTGTGTTTGTATAGACACACAGACATACAGACACACACACACACACACACACACACACACACACACACACACACACACACAAAACAACACGCAGGCGCTCGGGTGGATGCACACACACACACACACACACACACACACACACACGCGCGCGCGCAAGCACGCGCACATACACACACGCACGCGCGCACACTCACACGCACACGTACAGACAAACACACACACACACACACACACACACACACACACACAGTAAACACAACGCTCTTGTAGGTGCTCTCGTGTCAACTCAAGCGTCAACCCGGCATGACATCACACACACACACACACACACACAAACACACACACAAACAGGGAGACAAAACCATCAGAGTGGGTTACCTACCATTTTATGTGAAAATGGGTTCCCATATTTCTATTTATTCTAGGGCTCTGGAGTTGATGCGAATGTTTAGAACTCACCTTGTAAATAAGCTCTACAACTTCAAATAAAAAATACATTTTCTAGAAACAGAGCCACTGGATGGAGAAAAAAATGGGCTTCTACCAATAAAGTGGGTGCCTCTCGCACAAAAACTGGCATTACAGTAGAAATGGGTGTCATTGTCAAATCATTCATTTTAGCATGGACATCTCAAGAAAATTAGGTGTTTGTAATAAGGTAAAGTTCACTGAATAGTTGATGCTTCTTTTCCACATTTATTTGATTGTTGTCATTCTTTTTTCAACTTAATTTATATTCCTTCTTTTTCCTGCATTAAAAATGTAAAGCACAATGACACAACACACAGCGAACAAATACCTCACTAAAAATACCTCTGGTTGATTTTCTAATGATTGTTTGGGTGGGGGGAGAGGAGGGGTGGGGGTTGGGTGAAGGTGGGGAGGGGTCATCACTTTAGGTTTTATAGAGCTGCTGAATGCTCTCTTACGAATGAAAGATTTTAATTATCCCTGGAATCAGGAGGTCATTTCTGATGCGCGCAACGAGTTGCACATCAAACCACCCACAAATACACATTTGGAGTGCACCAGATGGATCCAGTTGGACAAGTCCCACATTCCACACTATAGGACAGCTAAGACTGAGAAGCAATCGCGGCGTTTATGGTGCGGTGCAAGGTTTAAAACTGAGAAACTGTTGTTTTTAGAAGCGTGTCGGGCAACAGTTTTCATTAAAACTGTTTTAAAACCTCTCCTTATACTCAACTTTTGTTAATGTTAAAAGTGTTTTCATTTACAGGCGTGTCGTAACTGTTATGCATCTATTCCAAGGTAATAGTGCTGGATATCATAGTTTTCCCATTGTCGCATTCTCTATTCACTCAGCACTCGACTTTCCAGTCCTTCCCTCAAACACGCAGCATTCACACAAACAATACTTTACTATTACACCCTTTGGCAACATTAGGTGTTTTTTTTTTTTCTCTCTGACCTAGCATTACATACTGCACTAAACGACCGACTGCAGCAGACGACACTGACTGTGTGACGTCATTTGCATTCAATCAATTTGTGCATACAATCTGACAGGAGTTGCAGTCAAAACGAAAGCATAACACCAACAAACCCACAAACAAAGCAACCGGTTGAACCAAAAGACACAAGACAACAGCAGCCTCCCCCAAAGTCTATACGTCCTCTCTCACACTGAGTACTCATACAATCACTTCACTTCTTAGCAACCGGCGCATGAATATAATTATAGGCTAAGTCAAAGAAAAACAGAAGATAGTGGTGGAAAACCCTTTAAAATAGAAACAAAGAACGATGTTTCGGATCAAAGACCCTTCTTCATCTGACATGGAAACAAACGTAGAAAACGTATAGGCTAAGTCGCTGGTGAACGTATACATGAATGTCAAATTTGTTCACTAGACATGACCTTCCTTCACATCACCCCAGAAGTACATCACAACTCAACACTTTTTTTTTAACAAAACAACAACACCCTCAAATAGCAAACCTAATTTTGTAGGAACATAAACAATTTACTCCCTCAAACAACAAAATATCCCCCCCCCCCTCTCCCACACCCTTCCTGACCCATATCAGCTACGAAGTTATTTATAACTGAGAAGGGTGATGTCACACACACACGCCCATTTTCCGCGTTCTGTGCGCACAACTCACACACATTGCTGGGAGGGACAAGTTTTCAAACACACTACAGGCGTGTCTGTCAAACACAAATTAATGTGCATGTGTTAACGCCAAAATGAGAAAAACGGATCTTTTTATTTTTTATGAATCTTTACCCCAAGACAATGCAGAAACAACCCTCAGAAAAAATGGGTGTCTGACTTGGGCACCCAGATTTTTACACACACCCATTTTCAATAAGGATGGTAAAGACAGTCACCCAGTTCAGATCTTTTGCCTACACACGCACACACACACACACACACACACACACACACACACACACACACACACATACACACACACACACACACACACACACGCGCGCGCGCGCGCGCGCTCGCACGCACACACACACAGACACACACACACACACACACACACACACACATGCATCACTAAAGCCAGAATCGTACATAGCACCCATGCAACTAATCTTTTAGCATTTGATTTCACTGCGACCTGTGT
>BTPG01000003.1:71666186-71706186 GCA_036245525.1 Semisulcospira habei | reverse complement strand
CATGCATGCAGCTTTTGCCCAACTACAGTTCCAGAACACACAACGTATCATGGGAAGACTTTGATTTTGCGAATGACGTTATTACCATTGAAGGTTACCTCTCCGCTTCCACCTCTGTTCCTGACCACCTGGCCAATGCAATTGTCAAAATTTACAATTGGCCAGGACAAATAGACGACAACAAACGTATCGTCATCACAGTATATTTCCAGAAAAGAAGGACGACCGGCGGCACCTACATGATCCAAGCGAAGAGAAAGGGTTTGTGGGTTAGATCTGAGTACAGGGCCGTTTGCGGCTTTGTACAGCAATTAATAGATGGTACAGTTGGCCATTCAAAAAATATCCCTTTTGCCATCAACTGGTTTCCATCTTCCAACGGATCAACATCCAGTACCTAGTCACCTTGACCCCACCACCACTTCCTCCGCCACCCCTCCTGGCTCCTCGCGGGGCATACTGTTGGCTGTTTTGCTGGCCGACACCCCCCGTCACCCCCACCCTACAAAGAATTTTCCTTCTCGTACAGCCACCGGCCGAACATGATGCGGGTAAAGACGATTACCAGCCAGCGCCTCTCCCACCCGACCACCCTTATCTGCCACAAGTCGTCTCTCCCTCCACCATCCCCTCCCCAAGAGCAAACACTGGTTTTCACGTCCTCTGCTTTAGCGGATATTGACAGCGTATCTGCCGTGCCCCATATCCTCCCCCCTCCCTAACTTATCACCAGTCGTGGAAGCTCCTGTCCGGAAGGTCTACTCACTACCTCCTCACCCTCCGCGTATCCTGATGCAACTGGGGACATGGCACACCCGGCTGATTGTCCTGCTGAGGCAACTCCGGCTACTCAGTCGGCCTCTGTTAAAACCCGACTACGCACTACTCATGACCTCATCATGAGCCTTTCATCATCATCATCATCATCAGTCCCTTGCCCGAACTGGGCGTTGGGGGGACTGAAAGGCAGCAGCAACAGACAGTGCTCTCCACTGAGTTCTATTTTGGGCGGTGGCAAGCAAGTCTGACATCTCGAGTTCGGTCCATTCTTTTATGTTTGCGACCCAACTCTTTCTCTGACGACCTCGCCGACGACTTCCTTCGAGAGTGCCTTGGAGGATAGTCTTGGACAAGGTGTTGTGTCGGGTCACGTGGCCAAACCAAGCAAGCTTGCGCCGTTTCACGGTTGCCAGAAGGGGTTCATGTGGGCCCACCAGGGAAGTGACGATGCTCCGTACATATTCGTTGGTCTTGTGCTCGCGGTACGAGATGCGGAGCAACTTCATCAGGCACTTGTTCTCAAAGGCCTGGATTTTCTTTTCTGAGTCTGCAAGCAGTGTCCAAGTCTCACAGCCGTAGAGTAGAATAGACACTATGAGGGACTTGTAAAGCCTGTACTTGATGGTGAAGCTGATGGAGTTACTTCGCCATATCCTGTCCAGCCTGGCCATTGCGGATGTTGCTGTACCTATCCTGATACGGATCTCTGCTATGCAACTACCGTCTTTGGACAGGGTGGCTCCCAAGTACTTGAAGCTATTGACCTCTTCTAGCTTTTGGCCATTCATGTGAATGTTGCTGCTGCTGTCGCTTGTGGTGTTGAGCCTTTGGACCGACGTAAATAACATGTTTAAAGGACCGCCGCAGCTTCAGGGAAGATCGGTCAGCTATACATTCGGCGCTCGATGAAGCAGTGAAAGGATCCAATGACGTTCAGGCCTCAGAGGGGTTCATGGAAGAGAAATTGTCATATGTGGAAGAGAGGATGACTAGTGTAGCAGCAGCTGCACACACCACAGGCAGCACGGTCAATTATTTATCTTCTGCTAAACAGAGCCACAGCCAGCGCCTGAAAGTCATATAAAAACATCTGAACAAACATGCCGCGCTTACTTCCACTCGGTCTGATACTAACAACAGCAGCACGTCCCAAGTGTCTCCGTCTGCCGTTGTTGATAACAGCACTTCACTGCAACAGGAAATGGGCAACACGGCTGCTAAGCCCCATTGCCCGTCCCTACACCCGTGACGCAAGACAACCGCACGCCGACACTGGAGCAGGCTATTGGTGTAGCTGAGGATAAGTGCCAGCACATTCCAGTGCGGATTACCGGCGGCCTGCCTGAGGTGGATGCTGGAACGGATCAAGTCCACAGCCAGCAACAGCTAAACAACAGACTGTCTCCAGGCAAACAAGTGCTACTGCGCCAAGTTCACGCCGACACCAGCACACTGGTCATTGGGGACTCTGTTGTGCGTTACGTCAGAGCAGAAAAGATGACAACCTACCCTGGGGAAAAGGTACTAGTTGTATCTCTTTCTGGCCTGCGCACTGCCCAGGCAATTAACTGGCTCCGGAAACAACACGTGTCCCACACCGTAACACTGGTGACCTTCCATGTGGGGGTCAATGACAGCGAACATAAGGAAGTCACTAGTGCTGTGTGGGAGCAACCCATCGGGGAATGCAGGCGGGTATTTCCCGGTGCCCGTCTGCAGGCTTCTTCAATCCTGCCGACCACACGAGCACACCATCTTGACAGGGCCATCACCGCTTCCAATGGTAATCTGTGCCATGCATGCAGAAAGCTGGGTGTTAAACACCCCTTTTTATCGCTCCTAATGGGTTCCCACGCAAAAAGCTTTACTGGCGCAGTGACCCCATACACCCCAGCCGCCAGGGCACCACCAGTCTCGCTATCAACTTTAAGAGGGGTGAAACAACTACTGATGTCGCCCTTGCCAACAACTATGATGCAGACAGTGGCCGTGACCGCTATCAAAGACGTGACGACCACTACACTGACACGTTCGCCAATGTCGTAGCCGGAAGGCAGTCAGTGTCCTCCGCTGTGACACCAGTTATATAGTCACAATATTGAGAAGCCAGGTTTGGTGCTACGGGAAAGTGTCGGGAGAGTCAAGGCAGACAGTCAGGGACCTCCGCGGTGGCACCAGGCTAAGAATCACCGTATTGTGAAGCCAAGTGTGGTGCTACAGTGGAGAGTCAAATTAGCCAGCAGCAGATACCGGACCAAAATTTTACATGGCAGCAGTCACTATTGACTCCATGTCATTCCGTGTTTCCACAGTATCGTATGGTGGTGCCAGCGTGAGACCTCAGAAGAAACACTGTGACGCCATCATATCAATTCAGCGTCACGCCGCCCGCTTTCCCCCCATACAATACACAACAGGAACTCTGGGCACAGTACCCAAATAAACAGCCTGTTTATGTTTACTAGATTAGCCACCACATTTAGTGTTCACTACACTGTGTTTTATACGGCCTGTTTTTCTAGGTATTTCATTTTATTTGATTACAGTGAATTGTTCGTCATCGTTTATTCTGTGCTCGCGCTGTGAGGTTAGCTTATTAGCTCATTGTTGCACCATACAATCATCTAACTTGGCTCTTGCCTGCAGTCGATCCTTTTTAAGTCGATCTTATCTTCACACTTACAGCGATTTGTGACGCTTGCCTTAATCAATTAGTTATTTGGCTTTAACGCCGAGTAGGCATCTAAGGCCATCTCACGGCGGTGTCTTAATCACATGTGTGCTCGACTGACGTACTTAAGTGCGCTGTGACACTTTCCCCTGTCGTGTTTTCCTTCACTTCCTGGTGCTAGCTTGCCTGTGCACACTGTGTTCCCTTACGTAGTGCTGACAGACTTGCATTCCCTGCTACGCAGTGGGATTGTTCAACTGTGTACAGTGTTTGTGTGCTGAGGGGATTAGTGCCCCCGCTGTGACGTGAACACTGGCCACTGTTTGGTGTCACAGAATTGAGCCTCAATCCTAACTTCAGTGATGAGGCCGTTTCTATCCAGGACTTTACCGTCTTACACAGCGATGCTGAATACATAGGTCAGACGGGTATAGCGGTAAAGAAAAGGAGTACCCAACGGAGCAAGAAACACGCTTAGAAAAGACGGTTACAACACAATTTATTAATATTTTGGGTAAATACCCTTTGTCATAATAGACAAACAAACAGAGAGATCAGTCGCTACTTATCTTCATTCGCAGAAGGAATGTGGCAACTGAAAGAACTGGATTGGGTGTAGCGGTGTATATTCACAACTCAGTCAGAGGCATCGCCAGTCGGCGTAAGGACAATCGGTGGAATGTGTGAGGATTGAGTTAAGGGCAGATAAGGTAGTGCTGTGCTGATTGGGTACGTCTACAGAAACCCAGCATCAACATTCCAGTGGTTTGAAGACTTTACTGTTATGATGGATAAAGTTAAAAAAATCCAGCGCTGAAATGTTGATACTGGACGACCTTAATATTAATATGTTCTGGAATAACACCGCCTGGTAGTGTACTATCTCTATATTTTGGCCGCCGTGAGATGGCCATAGTCGCCTGCTCGGCGTTAAACCCCAACAATCAATCAATCTATATTTGGGTTGTAACAGTTACAACAGCAACCCGTGTTAGTCCTACTTCCTCCACTTTTATCGACCACATCTACACGACCAGTAAGTCATGGGTAGTGGGAGTAGAAGTGCCCCAGGTAGCGATTAGCGATCATTATCCTGTGTGCTGCTGCTTGATCTTAAAATCGGATAATTCTTTCCGCAAGCACCAGCACACATCCATTAGATACAGATCGCATAAACACTTTAACAAAGATGCTTTTCTTGATGATCTGAGTCGAGCGACATTTGATATAGCCTGCTACCATAATGACCCTGATGACGCTCTGATTGAGTGGTACAGATTGTTCCTTGATGCTCTAAATAAGCATGCCCCATTCAGAGAGAAAAGAGTAAAGAATCCCCAACATCCTGCCTGGTTAAATAAGGATATCAAGTTTGCCATGCAAGTCAGAATGAATATAAACAAAACAAAGATTTTGCAGCTTTTCGGAAACACATTAATTACGCAAAACACTTAGTTAGAAAAGCTCATAGATCGCAATTTCAACGTCTTATGGACGGCAAAAAAAGGATACTGTGTCTGTGTGGCGTGCGCTCAATGCTTTTACGAGGTCTAACAATATCGCCTGATGTATTCAATCAGCATTTCCTTTCCACTGCCAGTAAATGACTTCAGAATGTCCCCCCCCCCCCCCCCCCCCCCGCTGATTCATCTGTTGTGTCGGAAAAGTTAAAGACGTTTTGCTCAGAAAGGCGCTGTCCTGACACCTCATTCACTCTTCCGCTTCCGCTGCCTAAAACAAAAAGATCTCACCGTTCCTAATACGTTAAGACTTATTTTCCTGTTGTCAACTGTATCCAAACCGCTCGAAAAGCTTGTTTATCCACTACAGTCTGGCTTTCGTCGGAAACACTTATGTCATACAGCATTAATACACTTAGTTGACAGATGGCTGGCCGCCATAAATAGTGGACAAATGAATGGAGCTGTATTTTTGGACCAGTCAAAAGCGTTTGACCTAGTTAATCATGATAAACCGATTCAAAAACTTGCTGTTTATCAGTTAAGCGTTGGCACCATTGTGTTTCTTACAGCATTATCTGCAAGGGCGTACACAATACGTATATGTAAATCGCACAAACTCAGTAGAAGGAGTGATACAGGAGAGGGTACCGCAAGGGTTACTTCTTGGCCCATTATTATTTTCTATTTTTATTAATGATCTTCCTTTACATATATCTGACCCCAATGTCACTTGCACCCTCTTTGCTGACGATGGAACACTTAACGTTTCATCATCGAATGTAACCTGTATGACTCAGTCACTACAGAATAGCTTCAACGATGTATCTGAATGGTGTAAAAACAATTTCATGATACCGAACCCTAATAAAACTAAATGTATGTTAGTTACAACCAGGCAGAAACATCAGCTAAATCCACCTCCCCTTAAGCTCGCGTTTAATGGCCAGTCTGTTGAACTTGCCAGAGAACAGCGCATGCTTGGTATTATCATAGCTAACAAGTTGTGCTGGCAGAGTCATATAACTAAAGTATGTGAATGTATTCCTATTATCAAAATCGAGATATTTCACTGATTAACCAACAAGGAGGCTCTTCTGTTGTGCCCATATACAGCCACATTTAGATTACGCCTCCACTGTTTGTGACGGCAGTAGTGACGCCAACATAAAAAGGATGAACTCGCTACACAGAACAGACCATACAACTAATTATTGACAGATCTACAGACGTCATAAGTACTGACGACAAATTCAAGCTGCTAGATATCCTGCCACGTGAGCAGCATTTGAGTTACAACAAACTGATACTCGTGTACAAAACTGCACGCTCGGAAACGCCAACGTATCTAACTTATCTATTTCAATTCGCTCATAGGTCTAGTAGAGCACCAGGGAACAATCTGGTAGTGCCCATGCCACGCCCAGATATTTATAAGACATTCAGGGGCTAAATTTTGGAACACGATTCCCTCAGATATCAGAGCATCTTCGTCAGCCAAAACGTTCAGGACACAACTGCTGAAATATCTTAGAAGTAGATAAAATATTAAAATTTTAGCTACACGTTACATGTGATACGCAGCAGAAAATTAAAGAGCGTTTTATATGTAATTTGAAGATTGTTTTTTATTGGTATATGGTCGAATCCTCGCGTTCGTGTGCGTGTCGCTTTTTGCTTTTGGTTGGAATTATTATTTCATTTTTGTTTATGTACATAATAGCTTTTACTCCGATGTGTGTGTGTCTCTCTCTCTCTCTCTCTCTCTCTCTCTCTCTCTCTCTCTCTCTCTCTCTCTCTCTCTCTCTCTCTTTTTTTCTCTCTCTCTCTCTCTCTCTCTCTCTCTCTCTCTCTCTCTCTCTCTCTCTCTGTGTGTGTGTGTGTGTGTGTGTGTGTGTGTGTGTGTGTGTGTGTGCGCGCGTGAGCAAGGACATGATTGACAACATTAATAATGTTTCATTTCATTTCATTCCATCTCTCTCTCTCTCTCTCTCTCTCTCTCTCTCTCTCTCTCTCTCTCTCTCTCTCTCTCTCTCTCTCTCTCTCTCTCTCTCTCTCTCTCTCTGATCATCGCTGTTAGATGGCCTTAGTCGCCTGTTCGGCGTTAAACCCCAATAACCATCTCTCTGATCACTCATATTTGTCTTTATTTTACTATATCTGGTTTTCATGTTCCCAGGTCGGGGACGCGAGGTGGATCTTATACCTGCACCACCTTCTGCTCACACAATAGAATCTGGCGTACAGCAGCATGTGTATCTAAACACACTGTGACTTGCTTTCTGTCAGAGAGTGAGAGAGATAGAGAGACAGAGACAGACAGACATAGAAATATCCTATCACAGATACTAATGATGAGCTCAAATCCAGACCAGAAAGGTGACTGCCAAGCGTACAAGATGCAGATAGGAACCCAGCGGAAAAAGAAACACGTTTGGAAAGGACAGCTGCAACACAATTTATTTATATGTTGCTAATTATCTTGTCAGCGAAGAAGAAAGTGGCTACTTTCCATCTTCACTGACAAGATAAGTAGCGACTGAATTCTATACTTGTTTGTTTGTCTGCTTGGAAATATTAACCTATTCAGCCCAGGCGCACTTCAGCAGAAGATGGGTCGACCATAATAATTCAAGGGTAGTGCCAGATTAACTTGGCGCCTGTCAGCGCCAACCTAATCTGGCACTACCCTTGAATTATCATGGTCGATCCATCTCTTGCAACACGTGCGTGGTCGTTAGATGACGCCTCCAAAATTTGGTAAATACGTGCACCGGGCTGAATGAGTTAATAAATTGTGTTGTAACTGTCGTCTAAGCGTGTTTCTTTCTCCGTTTGGTTCCGCTTCTCTGATGGTGAGCTCTGTTGAAACCAAAATGCAGCGCAAACCAGCGCAAACACAGGCGATGACCTAGCTGAATCCAAGGAAGACAATGTACAGAATATTCTTCCAGAGTATTTAGGGAAAAGATAGAACTCATTACTTGCTGATGCTAAATAGCAATGCAACCACGTTCAAATGGCTTTAATCTGTCTGGAAACATGGCGATTGCATATGGTCAAGAGGAAACAACTGAAAGAAGAAAGATGTTTTAAGTGCTCGACTACAAACTGGATGTGATGTATAGTGTCATGCGCTTTGTGGCGTGTATTTGTCGTGCGCTGACGTTTATGGGCCGCCAGGGAGTAGTCAGTGTACAGCGCTGAGTGGTGCTACTTTATCTGAGTACAATCTGTCGGTGTGCTAAACCATCCTGATGTGCGCGCAGCCAGCGTCAACAGTCTAAACAATCCCAGCGGCTGCCGCATATGCAAAAAAGGTTCCTCCTTTTGACGATATAAATGATTTGTCAGCAAGAGGCATAGACTCTCATGAGCCCCTGCAGCGGCATGGGCTTATGAAAATCTATATATGCCTCTTGCTGTTGCCCTCTGTGCACTGTACTGTGAAATAACCAAGGATTTTGTTGTGAAACGGAAGTCAGGAGACATAAATTAGCATTGAAACTAAAACCTATATTGACTATGGAGTGATATGGAAGCCCGAGTGCCTGCCTTTCGAAGTCTATCTCGATATATGTATAAAAACCAACAAAACAACAACTGTACATACAATCGCTATTTAGATTTTTGTAAGTTTGAGTGTTTAATAACCCTTGAAACTTTCTCGTTACAGGCTGTGATAAAGTTGCTTCAAGTAGTTATATTTTACAATTCTTGTGTTTAAAAAAAAAAACATAAACATAAATATACACAAAGCGCATACATACATTTTAAATTACGATATATCAATCTGTGTGAAGCGTATGACGCATTCGACTTGTGCCGCATATAAGTACGCCTCAAAGCGAATTAAACTACCTGGAATTACAATAATATATTTCAGCAGTTCGTTATTATAATGTTTTGTTTTGTAGCAATTCGAGAGTGTACCTTTATAAACAATGGCTTTTTAAAAAAATTGTCTCACCATATTGTTTCGAATATTGCATATTATTGTATCGCACCATGGTCGGGAGCTCACCCATTTCCAGAAACAGTTTAAAACCTCCATTGTGTGTGTGTGTGTGTGTGTGTGTGTGTGTGTGTGTGTGTGTGTGTGTGTGTTTGTGTGTGTTGGTGTTGCGGGGAGGGTACTTACTTACTTACGCCTGTCACCCCTACCCGGGTATAGGCCGTCGACGAGAGACCTCCAGCAACTCTTGTCCTGTGCTTCTCCTTCGATTCTACTCCAGGTGGTTCCCAGTCTCTTGATGTCTGCTTGGAGGTCTCGACGCCAGGAGTTTCTCGGCCTACCTCTTTTCCTCTTTCCCTGGGGGTTCCATGACAATGCCTGCCTAGTGATACTGGAAGCTGGCTTTCTCAGACTGTGACCGATCCATCCCCATCTTCTTCGCCCAAATTCATTCTCTGCTGTTATCTGCTCTGTTCTCTACCAGAGTCTGATGTTGCTGATGTTCTCTGGCCAGTGGATTTTCAAAATTATTCTAAGGCAACTGTTCATGGAGGTCTGTACTCTGTAGACTGTGGTTTTTGTCAATCTCCAAGTCTCTGCTCCATATAGGAGAACTGCTTTTACATTGGAGTTGAAAATCCGGACTTTGGTGTGTTGTGACAGCTCTCTGGAACTCCACACTTTTTTTCAACTGGAGAAAGGCTGCTCTGGCTTTACCGATTCGTGCTCTGACATCTACATCAGTGCCGCCATTTTTGTCTATGATGCTCCCGAGATAGGTCAAGGACTCCACCTCCTCCAACGGGGTGCCATCAAGCAAGACTGGTTCTTCCCTGGTTGCGTTCAGCCTCATTGTCTTTGTTTTCTGTTTGTGAATGGTGAGGCCCACTTGGGACGAGATGTCAGCAAGCCTCGTGGTCTTGTCCTGCATTTGTTGATGAGTGTGGGACAGTAATGCCAAGTCGTCTGAAAAATCGAGGTCGTCAAGCTGTGTCCACAGTGTCCACTGTATTCCACTTCGTCTGTGCACTGTGGTCATCTTCATGACCCAGTCTATGGCCAGTAGGAAGAGGAACGGAGACAGCAAACACCCCTGCCTGACACCAGTTCTGACCTGGAGCTCCCTGGTGAACTGACCTTCGTGGATCACGCGACATGTCATGCCATCGTAGCTGCTCTTGATCGGACGAGCTTTGTGGGTACACCGTAGTGTCGTAGGAGTTTCCACAGAGTCTGTCGGTCCACACTGTCAAATGCTTTCTCACAATCCACAAAGTTGACGTATAGCGGGGAGCTCCACTCCAGAGACTGTTCCACGATGATGCGGAGAGTGGCGATCTGGTCTGTACATGATCGGTTCTTCCTGAATCCTGCTTGCTGGTCTCTCAGCTGGGGGTCAACGGAGCTCTTCATTCTCTCTAGGATGATCCTGTTGTAGACCTTTCCTGGTACTGACAGCAAGGTGATTCCTCTGTAGTTGGAACACTTGCTGAGGTCGCCTTTCTTGGGAAGCTTGATTAGGTACCCCTCCTTCCAGTCAGCCGGCATCACCTCCTCTTCCCAGATCTTTCCAAACAGTGGGTACAACATCTCCACTGTTGTCTCTAGGTCTGCTTTCAGAGACTCCGCTGGGATGCCATCTGGCCCTGCTGCTTTGCCGTTCTTCAAAAATGCCACTGCTCTTCTGATCTCTTCCCGGCTGGGTGTGTCACAGCTGATGGGTAGGTCGGTCTCTGCCGGCTGGATGTCTGCGGGGGTTGGGTGGGCTAGGTCTGTTCAGTAACTCTTCAAAATACTCGGCCCATCTGTCGAGTTGGTCTGCTCTGTCTGCAATAGGCTTGCCTTCTTTGTTTTTTACTGGTCTTCCTGTATGGCCATACTTACCCGACAATCTTCTGGTAATGTCGTAGAATTGTTTCATGTTGCCGCTGCCTGCTGCCTTTTCTGCCTCTGCTGCCAGGCTGTCTGTGTAGGCCCTCTTGTCTACCCTGATACTCCTCTTCACCTCGCGGTTGGCTTCCGAGTATTCCTCCTGTGCCCTTACTTTGGCTGCTCTCGTGCGACTGTTGTTGACAACTGCTTTCTTCTGCTTCCGCATTTCTATTTTCTTCAAGGTCTGTGCCGACAGCCAGTCCTTGTGATGGTGTTTCCTGAACCCTACAGTGTCTTTGCAGGTTGAGTTCAGCGCCTCTCTGACTGCCTTCCACTGCTGTTCTGTGGTGGCCGCCTCCTCTTCATTTACTAGCTCCTGTAGCGCTTGAAACCGGTTGAACAGCACCAGTTTGAACTCTTCTCTAACTCCAGTTTCTCTCAGGAGGCCTACATTATAGCGCTGTCTTCTTGTTGTCTCTGTGCGGCTTTTCTTTAGCTTGAGCTTCATTCTTAAGGTAAGCAGATGGTGGTCTGAGGCGACATCTGCTCCCCTCCTCACTCGAACATCTTGAAGGGATCTTCTAAATTTCTTGCTAATGCAGATATGGTCTATTTGGTTATCTTTTGTATGGTCAGGTGAGACCCAAGTTGCTTTGTGTATTCTTCTGTGTGGGAAGATGCTGCCTCCAATGACAAGTCGGTTTAGAGCACAAAAGTCTACAAACCTCTCCCCGTTCTCACTCATCTCCGAGCCTAGTCCCTGTCTCCCCATCACCTCTTCGTATCCGGTGTTGTCCTCCCCTATTTTGGCATTAAAATCGCCCATGACGATGGTGATGTCTCGCTCCGCACATTTGTCCACGGCACTCTGGAGTTGGTCGTAGAACTTTTGTTTCTCTTCCTCGTCACTGTCATTAGTGGGCGCATAACACTGGATGACGTTCAGCTTGAGCTTTTTCTTGGTTCTAAAGGCTGCTGTGATAATTCTTGGCCAAAGAGGTTCCCAGCCCATCAGCGCTCTCTGTGCCACTGGTGACAGCATGAATGCTACTCCTTCTGTATAGGGGGCATTGTCCTCTTCATGACCTGAATACAGAATCATCTCCCCACTTAACAGCCTTTTCTGGCCAGACTGCGTCCATCTGGCTTCAATGATACCTAGCAGGGAAAGGTTGTACTTTTGCATTTCCGCTGCTATCTGGGCATGGTCTTGACGTTCCATGTGCCCATGGTTGTGTCCCTGGATAGAGAGAGGCGGCTCGGTCCTGTGGCTTCCGAAGACTTCCGGCTTTCACCACAGGACGTCATAAGTCTTCTGGTAGAAGAACCTTCCTCCTCCAGGAAAGGAATTACTGTTAGTCTTTTCGTCGGCGTTTTTGTAGCTATTTCCTTTTTTGCAGGGTGGGGAAGCTACCCCAACGCCCAACCCCCTTACTAGGAGAACCAGGGGTTTTCTGTCGGGGTCACCTTCCCCTAGACCATGTTGGTTCACGGCACCTTATTTCATTCGGTGCACCCCTCTCACGAGGGGCCCCCTATCCACCACACAGGGGACGCGCCTCAACGCCATATGGTCCCAGCGCGAGGTTGCGGGGAGGGTAAGCTTGGGTTATAGTTTCGAAGACACTACAACTGGAGATTTGAGGCATTACGGATTCATGACATTTTCAAATTGACGACGAGTATTTTTCTCCATCCACGAAAAAGAAAAACATGACAGTCACGTGTCACTCTTATAACCTATATCCCCACACCTCCACCCTCTTGTTATATGTGGGTTCTTTTAGTGTATGTCCTACTGCCCTAGTTACAAGGAAAGGCTGCATAGTATGCTACAGTTACGCTTCTGATAGCGCATTCTACCCCACAACCGAAATCCCTATATTTGAAGTTGCCTCTGAAGGACTGTATGACAATTCTGGAGACAGATCGACCATGACAGTTCAAGGGTAGTGCCACAATATCTAGTCGCCTATTGGCGCCAAGCTATTCTGGCACCACCCTTGAACTATCATGCTCGATCCATGTATTACTGTAGTGCGTCGGGACCGGCTGAATAAGTTAACAGTGTCAGTGCCGTACTTGAGCTGTTTGGGACAACAACAACAACAAAAAATGTTTGAGCCGATGATAGTTTCAAAATAGACATAGGCTAACCAATACGGTTATTAATACACGATTTCCGGAGAAATACATCAGGAACTGAATGCATTTGAACGAAAATACCATATATCGCATGTTCGATCGGAACACTTGCAATTTTGACATACTTCTGATTCCCGGAAATCGTCTGTTAATGACTAGATCACCTAATTTTTGTTTAAAGTAGACGATGCCCCTCTGCCAAGAGTAACTCGTGTACAGTGAAGAAAGGGAGATCGGGTCAACGGTCTTAGCTGGTCCGTGTACAGCCATGCCGCGGGATTGCTGGGCCGATTTCGGCACAATGGGCTCAAGGTTTAAAATGACTTTATTCAAGAAGACTTTATTGTTGCGACAGCAGGCATTAATCATGCATAGCACAAGTTGTCTTGCCGCAGGTGCTGCTAACATTCAATCACTCGCTCATATCACAATTGACAATAACAGCACTACACAGATGACAATGGCTCGTGGTGGGTGAAGCCCGTCGATAAAGTATCTTGCGGCCGGCGCCAGTGGTCTAATCCCGGCCTCGTCCCGACCCGAGCCTCCCTGCCAAAACAGAATGATAGGACAGCCCTATGTCGTCTGAACACAAAATTATATGTTATTCTGTTAACCTTTCTAATCCTGATACACCCATTGCTTGAAATAAAATTGAAAACCGATAGTTCCAGGGTGGTGCCAGAATAGCTTCGCGCCTTGAACTAAAACATTAGGTCTATCTCCTAATCTGTAATATATCCTTCATTTCGAAATAAGCAAATGTTACAAAATCAGCCTCATGATATAATGGGTTAAGTTCCTACTTGACTAAAGCTAGTACATGCACCGGGGCGGTCCGTGGTGCAGTTGTTAAGGCGTGCGCCCTCATTGCTAAAGGTGCGAGGTTCGATACCGCTTTTCTCCTCTAGTAAGTGCCAACGTTAATTCGGGCGAACCTTCATGGTTCTTTCTCCGAGTACTCCGGTTCTTTCTCCCCCGTTTGTACTGGTTTCAGGCCACTTTATAAATTTCAAATACAAGCGATCAACATTTCCGAATCTCAGTAGCTGAGCTGACCTTTCGCACCACGCAAATGACCTGTGTATGTCTTGTATTGTGTTTGTCTTTAGAGTGAATGCGTGTGTGTCACGTGAGCGTGCGTGTTGGGTGCAGTTCGCGGCGCTTTGAGCCGATTCGCTGAATAACAAACAGTATTATTATTATTATTATTATTATTATTATTAGTAGTAGTAGTAGTAGTAGTAGTAGTAGTAGTAGTAATGGTTCAAGGGTATCACACTCATGAATATGATTACTCATTTTTACTAGGGTAGTACACTAAGTGTAAGTTACACCATGAGTAGTGATGATTTACGAACCGAGACATTCTTTTAGTTCACACGTTTTGGCTGCGAGGTTTTCCGAGAAACCAGAACTGTATGTCTAATGCCAAATGTCGAGGCTGCAAAATCATTACCACCCATTGTATAACGTATTTATTCCACTGTCATATCATACCAGTTTGAACGCCGGGTTGACTCGATAGAAACTACACAAGCATTTGACTACTTTCTTATAATTATTTTGAAAGAGTCTCCCTCATATGATATTTCACAGATGCGATGTTAACCATGTGCGTGTCAGTTGCTGCTTTAGTCGCGATTAAAACCACTAGCGAAACGCAGAGGGTTAATTCTTTACGTCGCAACTCCGCTCCATGCGGTTCAATTTACCGTCAAATGTGGCCCCGGACTAAGTGTAGGGTTCCACTGACAATGACAATGACAATGAACTTTTATTTTCAAACGGTAGAAGTTTGGCTGCAGGACCAGTTTTCAAACTTGCCGTTGCTATATCTAATACGTAAAAACGGACACACATGTAAAACACAAAAATGTTACCTTAAAGTAATTTGTTGATAATAGGAAACATATAATAACAGTAATAATGACGACGATACTGATGATGATGATGATGATGATGATGATGATGATAATAATAATAATAATAATAATAATAATAATAATAATAATAATAATAATAATAATAATAATAATAACTGAGAAAGCGAGAAGCCAGTAAGCTTTTTAGTGATTATTGGTCATCCCAGAGATGTTGAACTATTCCGTGATTGCATTCGTTCAGTCAGTTTTATGTATGGAGTTAAAGGAATGAAATGTAGCATCGTGCAAGGTTAGCTGCAAATGAAACCAAAGACTGCATATCTTGTAAGCTACAACCCCCCCCCCCCCCCCAACAACACCAAAAAAAAAAAAAAAAAAAAAAAAAACCCGCAATCTGCAAAGCAGAGTAGGAACCAGACCTTTTGATCCTGTAATTCCATGCATAAAACTGATTGAACGAATGCTATCTCTGAGCATTTTAATCATTATGGTCAAAGTGACCATAATTTTAAAAAACAAAAAATGTTCTGTGGTGAGTATTTTCCAACTTTTATTTATTTTGTCAATGGACCTATGCTTTTAGACTGAGGCCACATGGTCTCAAAATCCCGGAACGTAAGGCATGGTCGTTGAAACTTTGACACCACAGCTGACAAACAGGCGACACAAAAAACACACAGACGGAAAAGACGTGTACAGGTCACACTGCTAATACTACTGGCATGCGTGCGTGTTCCCGAGCCACTAATAAACTCATTCACTGCCGAGGACAGTCGCGGGCTCAGGCGGATCTATGCATCTTGCTGAGACCAATTAGTATCCTTGTTTCTTGAACGGCATTGGCTTCAGGTCGTTGAATGCACCAAGATAGTGTACGTACAGTGGCAGGGAAGGGGTTAAATACGTTCACTGAGCAGTATGTTTAAATAAACAGTAAAACAAACATGTTCATTACGTGCTGAGCCTAAAGGGTACAAGCCACATGACAATGCGGACGTATAAACTCTTTTTTTTTTTTTTTTTGCATTTATGACATTCCAAACGCACACTGCAGTCTAAAAATAGAGTCTATCGTTTTATTGAAAATCGTCACACGCAAGGAAGCAATTTAAAGCATATAGCCGGTGCACACCAGAATTATTTGAAACGACTTCACCGTATATGGACAAGTTTTTGTACCACAGTCCGCCGACAACTTTAAAAGGAACATGGAGGTGCTTGTAAAATCGTCATTTTGCTGGGTGATTCTTGTGTGTTTGGTGGAAACAAGTCAAGGTAACAACAGCTGACATCACATTACACTGATATGATGGATGGAGACAGCTAGCGTGCGGTGTGCAAATGTAGAGAGGAACATGAGGAATATAATTTATAGCACTTTTCACTGCGAAGAAAAACTGTATTTCTTTATTATCGTGCGTGCGTGTGTGTGTGTATGTGGATGTGTATGCTACTGCTACTACAGCCTACTACACTAGTCTGCATAAATTAAGGCCCAGTGTCTCTTTTCAGTAGTTATCGCAATTATTTTTCTCCAATAATGTAGAGTGCGATCAGGTGTACACTGAGTTACACTGTGACTTTACATACTGCCCTACGTGTCTAAACCTGTTTTGCAGACGCTGCTTTTCAGTTACTGCGTACAATAACTTTTGAAAAAAAAAAGGCCATTTCTCGAAAATTGCACTATATTTTGGCCGTTTTTAGCTTACACAGCAATGCTGCTGCAGGATATTGGCATGATGCACTTGCAAACAATGACACCCGTTAAAACTTTTCAAGACACCCTGGGTACAAATGGGTACTTTCAGGGCGGTAACCGGGGCTTGTAGCAAGCATGCCCCTCCAAGACACAGACTGTCAACACTGGATCGTGGCCGGGCTCTAGGATGGCTCCGCAAGACGGAATCTCCAGACGAGAAGTCTCAAGAGTGACGGTTGGGAGTGAGCCACTCAATCATCCGGCGCACGCCCGCATGAACGCTTTCGGATCACAGGAAGCGCCGAAGAGCGCCCACGCTCCGGACCCCCCCAAAAACAACAACAACCCGGCAACCCCCGTTAGTGCTCGGAGAGTGAAGAGTGTTAACGGGTGTCGTTGTTAGTACGTGCAGTATGCCAATATCCTGCCGCAGCATTGCTGTGTAAGCTGAAAATGACAAACGTTTAGTGCAATTTTGAGAATTGGCCAATTTTGCAAACGTTATTGTACGCAGTTACTGAACCACAGCGTCTGCAAAACAGGTTTAGATATGCAAAATCATATTGTAAATCAGTTTACACCTGATCGCACTCCACGTTATTGAATAAAAACTAAATCGTGAGAGCTACTGAAAAGAGACGCTGAGCCTTAACTTGTGCAGACTATTGTATATGAGGGTAGTTTTGTTTGAAACCTTACATTTAAAAAAAAAATTCAATGCGCTTAGAAAACTATTAGTGGTTGGGGTAGACCAATACCTTTAACCTAGTGCCATTTACTGAAACCTAATTGAAAATTTAAGCACTGTCCATATGCAAGAGGTTTAGATCCTTATGAGCCTCTGCAGTTGCGGAGATTCATACGCATCTATACCTCTTGTTTTAACCATTCTGTGTCAATGTTGTTTGGACAGCTGGGGATGATCTTTGTTGTTAAATTTTAAAAACACGATCTGCGCCAATGATGCGGTTCATCTCGAATAGACCACCCGACTTAACAATAACCCTTACTCGTCAAGTGTTAGTGTGGAAAGACTTCTGTCTGTAGCGTTCATTGTGTTATTCCTGCGACGAGCAGTTTTCGATGAAACACCTTTTTTGCCGTCGTATGCTGATTTAATGGACACAAGGCGTAAGCTCTACACAGCGGACCTTTTAAACGGTTTGTTCCAAGGTATCCCCCCCCCTCCACCCACCCCCGGACCGCATATCTTGTTTTCTGAGCGAGTCCAATATATATATAATTTTTTTGCAAGATTTGTGGATTTTGCAGACCATGTGAAATTATTGCTTTGATCTTTTCAAGAATTTGCATAGCCCTTAAAGACTTGTTCGTCATTTTAGCCTGAAATATTTGTAATGTTTTACATCTTGTCTTAAGGCCCTGCCACACATGCCGATTGTGCCCCGATTTTGACTCCGATTCCGATCCGATTGCTATTGGATGACGTCATATATCCGATCCGATCCCAATCGGCTGGGAATCGGGTGTTACGACCTGCTCTATTTTTCCGATCCGAATCGGCCCCGATTGTAAGCTTCAACCAATCAGAGCGCGTCTCGCAAAGCATGTCGTTTCAGTTTGAAAATGGCGGAAGATCAGTATCACCTTCGTTGCCAATGTTTCGCCCGCCTCTTCCCGAATATCGTGATGCAAAACTGCTGATAATGCAAGCACATCATCATCACTGTCAAAACTAGCAGCCATTTCGCTGAACTGGTACGACCTTGATCTTCGATTCAAACAGGTCGGTTAAAAAAAGTCGGGGAATGTATGGCAGTGCACACGTTTTTGTAGTCCGGTCAAATCACACTCCGATTCGAAACTGTTCCAGAATCGGCCTCAAAATCGGCATTTGTTGCGGGACTTTTAAACCTTTCTTTCAGTCTGGCTGGCCGGATTGTTAATTTTTCCGCTGTCAGATGACCTTAGCATTAAACCCTAATATATGCATCTGTATTTTTTTCCAGCTACTTTGATCGAAGGATGTAATGATGATTGGGTCATCCTTCATGACGGGACAAAATACCCTATAACATGCAGTGGATTTTCTGATCCTTTTGCCGTTGTTTGGTCAATACAAAAAAGTGATAGAAGTTATAAATTTAAGGAGTCCTGCAAAATGACTACCTGCAACTACATGAATGGTCTTTCTATATCAACGGATTCCAGTTTAAGTTTTTTAACAATAGCTAAAGACCATAGAAACTATGGCAACCTTTGGATAACCTGCAATGATGGAAAAAGTTCAACGTACGGATGCAAAATACACGTTGAAAGTAAGTACACTGTTTTCACATCAAGAGATTAAAATGCCTATTTACCGATATTTTATATATATTTTTTAATTTTCTTGACTTTAATTATGGATAACCAGGATGTGTACTGTTTTTAATGGTCACCTTTTGCTCTGAAAGCTATATATAATCAGTGCCAAACTGTCTTATAATAGAGATGTTCTCCAAAATGTTGAAATCTTGTCCAAATTAAATTGCATATAGAATTGTTCAGCTCCTGCGTTTAAAGAATATTAGCTATTCCTAAAATCGTATACCATCATAGAAAAGTCAGTGCCTTGTTCCGCATTCTGACTTTGGCCGTTGAACGTTAGGGTGTGCTGTAGTGCCTGTGCATCACGGTGTGACATAAAGATGATTACAAATGCAATATTATCAACAATGACAAGATTATTGGTGTTGGTGGGTGAAGTACACTATTAAAGAAAGAATGGGAAGTAGAATGCACAGCATCAGCACCAACCATGGAATTACGTACTGCAAAATGAAGTTCTCACAATGTTATTTATGGGGCGCCGCTTTAAAATGTTTCTGCACATCCTTATTTTCAATGAATTTCCATCCTCTTCATCTTGAACATTATTCAAGACAATGTACTAAAACAGGAAAAAATAAATCACGAGAAAACAAAAGTAAATGTCACTGTCACAGTGTTGCGTGTGGCATAAACAAGGAGAAAATAACTGAAAATCAAACAAAAATACACAACAAAGCGAATCAAATTTAGAAAATTGTATTAAATGTAGATGTAAGTAGTAATCAAAGCAACGACATGACAATTTAAGACCCAGTCTATTGTAGTCCAGGGCACCAGTTATGTCGGTTGCTGCAACCCATGCGACGTCCTCCACCTCGGGCAAATGATTATCTCATCCTCGGTCTCTATCAGAAACCCTCGCACTTTAGATTCAGTCTCCTTCTCATCTTTCGACTGTATCTAAATATAAGGGAAAAAAACTTGGATGTTTAGTATTAATTGTTGCTGAACGGACACAAAATTGAGACAAACTATTACGGCAACTACAATAACAGACCCTCGGAAGCAAGTCATGAATAGATAGGAAAACTGACAGTTGATAGACACCACTCCCCTAATCAATACATTTATTATAATCAACTAGCCATTCAGACAAACGAACTCCAACACTTACCGCCAATGCCTCTATTACCTAGCCTTACTAGTTCCATTCCGGAAATCATTTAAGCAACGATTTTGATCAGCTGCCAACCCGTGATCATTAAGGCAGATCCCCACCCCACCTAAATAATTAATGCTGTCATTGACTTCTTTAAACAAAGACTAATTAATCTTTCAATGCTGCCACAGTGAGATTATATTTTGAATTTGCGAAATCTATACATTACAGCTAGTGGTAGGTCTTTCAAAGACTGAGTGGGGTAAATGTAAAAACTTGCTGTTCCTATAGCTGAGTGGGAAGTAAACTTAGGAAGTTACTGTTGATGTGACTTTCTATAATAACATGATTTTACTTGCCAACTAACTTCAAAGATACCTACAACTTTCAAGTAACTTTAAAGTTAGTGTCATAAGTTCTTTTAAGTGACTTAACTCAATCAGCACTGGCTGTTTTTTCGTTAGCAATGCTCTGTATACTGGCTGTTTCGATGGGTTAGAAAAAAAATCATAAAAAAAAGACTTTCTGACAAATGTAAATACAATTTTCAGGTTAGTTGATTAGTAAATGGGTGCATGCATATACAAAATTTTGAGTTACTAACCCCAAAAATGTATATTCTGGAGCATAGTAAAGATACCAATTATTTTTCACACTGCACTTCCAAGTGTAATCGGTTATCAGTTCACTTGTGACCCACCGAACAGTTCAATCAGATGCATTCTTCTCACTCTCTGCTGTTTCAAAATCGCTATCACTGTCTTCAGCAGCCTCTTCTGCATCAGAATCCTCAATCTGGATGATTTCTATCACTTCTCTGACAGTAAATTGACGATTACTTTGCGCTCTTGTGGTGAGTGAAGCACACAGAAACGCCATGTTGTTTCGCAAATGTAAGCAAAGCTAGTATGCTCGAAAAGCACGCTCTACTTCAGTAACTGTGAGGCCTAGTGATAAAAATAGGAATGAGGGTCATTGTACGAAAACAGAGCTGCACACTAGGCAGGTTAGTTTCGTATTCAGTAATCCCCAGTTCTTGTAGAAGGCGGCCAACTTCACAACCCGCGATCGCGGTGATCAGTGTGCAAGCATTGTGCAGGCCATCACCGGGATCGCGGTGATCCGGGTGGAGTGAGTTAAAACAAGTTCTTACAAGAACCTAAACATAAGAATTTGTAAGTTCTTGACCCTAGTCAATAAGACACTCGGACAGATTTCTCAAGTTACAAGGACAACAAGAAAACTTTTTTTCTCAATAGTACTCTCGTGGTGGAGCTGATGGCGTCAAATGAGCAGGCATAAAAGGCATGAGATCTCTTTGTGAAGAGTGTGACAAATTTATTGAACAATTGATTTTTACTTGCTTAAAAGTCCTTGAACCTTTTTCATAGTTTCTTCTACGCCTATCTTTTTCCCTTGTTCTAAAAAATATTTCTTTAGCTCTTCAACGTTCACGGGTTGATTACACATCTTATTTTGTATTTCAGATTTCAGTTGTTTGTAATTGGCCAAATCATCCTGGACTCTCTTAAATTCGTGATCATCAATTTTATTATCTTCCAAAGATTTACCGATAATAAGTTTAATACTGCTCAGCTTACCTCCAGTGAGCGTACTCAAGGCTTCATGCTTTTGCAACTTTGTATAAATTCTTTTGTTAAGGGCTTCAATACCAAAGCATGCCAGGCTTGTGGCAAGGCCAACACCTTCAATAACAATTCCTATGACACTTCCCACTCCCGTTGCAAACAGAGCTATACCTCCTACAGATAATCCGGCTGAAACCACACCCACAGCCATTAAAGTGTTGTGCACAGAATTGAAAACTGTTTTGTAACGTCGTTTACACTTGAGTATTTTGCTTGTTCTCCTTCCAAATACTTTAACGCATATGTAATAAACGGAATGAGTCTGCCTGTAATGTTTTATCATGCTGAATAGGCTCAAGCGGCTCAGGTGGTATTTGTTGATACAGTGGTGGCATTTTTTATGACAAATATTTGTTTAATCTTCTAATTTATTTTGGAACTCTTCAAAGGTATACAATTTGCTAGTGTAATAAAATGAAACAAGATCTATGTGTTCCAGGTTTATGAAACTTAGACGAACAAAAATTTGTTTATCGATCACTACCTTAACAGCAGGGACACTACTCGAAACTTCAAAATCTGTATTGGTTTTTCTAATAGCAATAACAACCTTTGTTGACTCTGCTACTGAGCTATCCCACGTAAGTTTGATTCCCTGTGCGATATCTGCTTCTTTCACAGCTTCCACAGATCTCATGAGAATTTCAAAAACTATTGTCGCTTCTCTATCTATGGTAAAGTTTGATGGTACAAACACAATAGAAGTATCTGTTCTACCCTTTCTCTCTTGGATTGACTTCGCGAACGAAGATTTTATAGGAGTTGCCCACGACGTCTGCAGAATTGTTCGTGGCTGCGGAGGCCAATCCGAGACAGGCAGGTTCGACCGCAGTGGCTGCAGGGGAAGGTATGGCCAGGGTTCTGAGCTGCGGCATCTCTGTTTTTTCTCCTGAGCCGCTTGTTCTTAAGGCTAGTTCTGTGAGAGTCCTCAAAGGAGACAGCTGCCTTGTAAATGGTGGAGCGCCAGGTGTCACGGTCCGCAGCAAGCGAAGACCACTGGTGGTGGTCGATTTAGCAGGCACTAAGTGACTTCTTCAGACAGTCTTTGTATCTCTTCTTTGGTGCCCCTCTGTCACGGTGTCCAGTAGCAAGCTCGCCGAACAGGGTGATCTTTGGTAGGCGATGATCCTCCATCCTGGAGACATGCCCCGCCCAGCGGAGCTGTGTCCGCAGCAGCAAAGCCTCGATGCTCACAGTTTCCGCCTGTTCAAGGACCTCGACGTTGGTGACATAGTCACTCCAGTGAATGCCCAGGATGGTACACAGGCAGCGCTGGTGGAAGCGTTTGAGGAGTCGTAGTTGGCTGCGGTAGAGGGCCCAGGACTCGGAACCATACAGCAGGGTGGTGAGGACCACAGCTCTGTACACGCTGATCTTGGTGCCTGTTTTCAGCTGTTGATTGTGCCACACCCGCTTGAAAAGTCGCCCGAAAGCGCTGTTCGCTTTTGCCAGCCTGCTGTCAAGCTCCTTGTCCAGCTTGGCGTCCGACGTGATAATGCAGCCAAGGTAAGTAAACTGGTGCACTGACTTTAGTTCAGACTCGCCAATGGTGATGTGAGGAGGGCGATACACTGTCTTGGGTGCCGGCTGATGGAGGACCTCTGTCTTTTTCAGACTGACCTCGAGTCCAAAGAGCTGGGCAGCATCTGCGAAGCAAGACGTGATGCGCTGCAGGGCTCTCTCTGTGTGTGCAACGAGGGCAGCATCATCAGCAAAAAGCAGCTCACGAATCAGTTGGTCTAGGGTTTTCGTGTGGGCCTGCAGTCGTCTGAGGTTGAACAGGCTGCCATCGAGACGATACCCGATGTACACTGCATCGTCATCATCGAGGTCCACTGTGGCCTGCTTCAACATCATGCTAAAAAAGATGGTGAAGAGGGTCGGTGCCAGCACGCAGCCCTGCTTTACGCCGTTGAGAATAGGAAATGGTTCCGAGAGGTCATTGTTGAGTCTGACCTGGCCTTGCTGGTCCTCGTGTAGCTGGACAATCATGTTGAGGAACTTTGGGGGACAGCCAAGTCGCTCCAGGATCTGCCACATGCCTTGCCTGCTCACAGTGTCGAACGCTTTTGTTAGGTCGACAAATGTTACGTACAGCCCTTGGTTCTGCTCGCGGCACTTCTCCTGTAGCTGTCTCAGCACAAAGACCATATCGGTGGTGCTCCTGTTTGCTCTGAAGCCACACTGGCCCTCTGGGAGTTGGTCTTCAGCGATGGCAGGTACCAGCCGATTCAGGAGCAGCCTTGCAAGGATTTTCCCAGCAATGGACAGCAGGGTAATTCCCCGATAGTTGGAACAGTCAGACTTCTCGCCTTTGTTCTTGTACAGGGTGATAACGACTGCATCACGGAGATCTTTTGGTAGTGTTCCTTCCTCCCAGCAGCAGAGAAAGAGGTTATGGAGCTTGTTGTGCAGTGCTGTGCCTCCATGTTTCCAGATCTCTGGCGGTATTCCATCAATGCCTGCTGCTTTGCCACTCTTGAGCTGGTGGATGGCTGTGAGGGTCTCTTCAGCGGTGGGCGGTTCGTCCAATTCAACCTTTACTGGGAGGTGTGGGATTTGTAGGACGACTGCTTCTTGAACAGTGCGCTCAGCGCTGAAGAGGCTCTGAAAGTATTCCGACCAGCGGTTCAAGATGGAGGTATTATCTGTGAGGAGTGCCTGGCCATTCGCGCTTCGCAGGGGACTTTGTACCAGGTGCCTGGGGCCATACACTGCTTTCAGTGCTTCGTAGAAGCCCCTGTAGTCACCATTGTCAGCACAAAGCTGGGTCCTCTGTGCAAGTCTGGTCCACCACTCATTCTGGAGATCTCTGAGCTTGTGCTGGAGACTGCTGCAGACGAGGCGGAAGGCAGACTTCTTCACAGGGCAGGAAGGCTGGGCTAGGTGGGCCTGATGGGCGGCTCTTTTTTTTGCTAGGTGTTCCTGGATCTCTACATCGTTTTCGTCAAACTAGTCTTTGTTCTTCTTTCTGGTGAAACCCAAGACTTCTGCAGTCTTGGGAAGTCTTGGAAGTCTACCCTTTCTATTTGTAAGAAAATACCTTCGTTTCCCATACTCCTGAAGTTTTAGTTTTTCTCTGCTATTGGTTTCGAAATAGCTTGGCACAAGACTTACAAGCATTGGCTCAGAGTTAACAACTTTTCTAAATACTAAGGCACCTTCATCAGTAAAATAAACATAAGGACTGATAAAAACAAACTTTTCATCCCATATAATGGGAATAGGTGCAAGCGGAACAGGGGTAGGAATAATTACCCACTTATTAGCCACATGTTTTAAGCTGTAGAGCACATTACTTACAGGAGTAGGAACAGTAACATCACGAAGTTGACTACGTTTAGGAAACGCGCCATCTTTTACATCATCAATTACCTTTCGTTTGTACAATCCAATGGAAACAAGTTCAAGGCCATACACCTCTCCTACCTCACCTTCTTTATCAAAATCTTGCACGTCAGCCAAATCTTTCAACTCTATTGACGGACATGCAACTGGAATAATTCTCGGCTTTGGACCAAGACCGCTCATTTTTTATTTTAGCAAAAATAAAATTTATTTAACTTCCAGCACAACATAAAAATCATGCATTACAACTGGTTTGTCATCCTGATTAGTTACATATAAGCACAATGATTCAAAGAAACTGAAACCTAATTTTTTAAACTGTGAATTAGGAAATCTAATAACTACATTTTGCAATAAGGAGCAGTTTCAGTCGACACACATTTGAACAAAGTCGAAGGCTTTCCATTGTGAAGATTATCAGTACTGCTTAGTTCTTTTAAATGAACATTTAGCACTGTGTGTACTGACAAATGAACAGGATATCTGCCAGTTATTTTTGATTTTTTTTTGTGTGATAGTAGACGTCCGACTGATGGTGTCCAATCTTCATCTGGATGTATAATTTTTTTACCTAAAAAACCAAGTAATAATAAAATACTAATTGATAAAGAAAAGTGACCACTTTTCGTAAAGTCAATTGTAACAAGTAAATTAGCTGGGTTTAAAGTTGCTTTAATTTTAAATTTAATTTGAAGCCAATCAGCTAAAGTACAAGTCATAATACCTAGCTCGTAAAATATCGCCCTTCTCAATAACATCAAGAGTTCCACTTACAGAATAATTTTTATCATCTGTTACATTAAACCACTTTACTGTGTAGAACATTTCATGGATAGCTACAGCTTTGCTACCATCACGATTATCTATTCCATTAGTTAACCACACTGGTTTACTTGTGTCAAGATTTGTTAAGGTAATAAACATTTTTATTATCGCAAAAAAAAAAAAAGCATAATGGAATTTAAATCACCAACAATTGCCACTGTAAATGCATTTCAATTTAACGTGGATGCCAAGTACAATGTCGCACCAGCTTATGATCAGAAAATAATTCAGCTAAATGAGCTTGATATGGCTTTGTCCGAAGGAGATTTATTTCAACTAAAAGTGCCAAATCCTTATGATCATTACCTAAACCCTCCAATAACAGATGATGCAACTGCAAGAAAGTGGTCCTCAAGCCCATTACAGATGTTTCAAAACCAACTTAACTTTGCTATACTATGCTCAACTACTGGCTGTGGGGTTTCTTTTACAGACCATTTAAATCACCCAAACAAACTGATTAAGTCTGTCTATCGTTTTCACACATATTACCAGCTTAGAAGAATACTGTCAAAACTCCATACCCCATTGCCCACTGAATCTAGTTTTAATCAGTTTAACAATCCCATTAATTTAAAAGCATTTGAACGGATCTGTAATGAATTTAACATCAGTACAAAGTATGACTTTACACAAAAACTTGATGATCACAAAGGCATGGGTACATTGTATTATGCTATGAGTCACAGACAATACCCTCAAGATTACTGGCCTCCCTACTCTTCATTCTCATCAAAATCTGTAGTGTGGTTAGGGTCAATAGAACAGAAACAGTCTAATGCCTGGACCACATTTGTCTTAGACAGGAGTGAGGGGTTTACACAAGCAGGAGTCGAACGCATTAATGAGTCTATCAGAACGTATACCAGGAGCACAAGCTCAAACAAAATCAAACATTTAAACAGTAGTGGGAAATTTGAAGCACAAAAACAGTTTCTTGCAAACCTTGAAGATTCAATTAACTCAGTTGTTGATCTCCCATCAAGCATACAACACTACCAAGACGTTCTCAGATATGCCAGATCTAAAGTTGACTTTGTAGTTGGCATTGGGTTATACATGTTACCATCTGCCCTTCAACTCCAAATGGGGACAATAACAAATTATAATAATGAAATAGTTGTTGCTGGACATGATCAAAAATTAGGCCTCAATCAATCTGTAAAATTGAGCCCAACAACCACACACCTACAACCATTAAAACCATTAATAACGCCAGTAACATCATTATCACCTGTACAGGCAGTAATGTCAGTAACAGCCCCAGCATCGGCACCTGCACCAGTACAGCCAGTAACCCCAGTAAACACACATGAGTCGGAGAGAACTGCATTGGTAATAGGCCTTACTGGATTAGGAATATTACTTCTTTACCTGTTTCATTAAATATCATATAATTAACCCTCCTACTGTCACCCAAAAGACCCATACATGCTCTGCCATAAACCCTACTACTTTTGCTGCTGTACTAATCAGCCAACTGACTACACTCCCTATTATGCCAGGCAAAGCATCCATTGCATTTACTGTCAATTTCTGAAGTAAGTCTGATATATGAGACAACTGTTTTTTTACCCATGCCTGTAAATCTTTTGGATCAGTTGGAGCTGGAGGTGCTGGTGGAGCTGGACTGCCACCACCACCCGTTACAGCTAACACTACAGTACTGATAATAAATCCAAGAGCAGTAATTAAACTTGCAATAGTGATAATCTGCTCTCTGAAAAGTGTTTTCAATCTCTCAGCCAATGTCGTGTCTTCGTGAAGTATTTTTTTAATAGTTTCTCTAACCCTGTTGACCTGTGTTTTCAGTTTTTCTTTCCCAATTTCAATCACTTCTAGTCATGCTGATCTTTCTATTTGCAAATAATTTAATCTGTGTTGTATTCTTTCTTTCATTTCTGTGTCATAATTCTCATCCTCAGCTATAGCTAATTTTTCTTTTTCTCTTTCAATGTGATTATCAAGCTCGCCTAGTTTGGCTACATTATTTACAAGCTCACCTCTTATTGACTGCAGTGTTTTATCCAACCCCACTAACTCCCGCATTGTCAAAGGAGAGTCTTCTATTGTTTTCATAGCCTCATTTATTTGCCCTTCTGTAAATGAAGTTTCTTGTATTATCTTGTCTGCTATTTCTGGAAGCCTTTTTACTTCAGTCATTTCAATTTCTTGACCAGTTGGCAACCTTGTTTGCACATCATGAAGAGCACTAGCAAGGTGAGGTGGTAACTGTTTATCTCCAATACCAAGTTGACGCAAGATGCCAACACCACCTTCATTTTTGATTGTACTTAAAGCTCTAAACTTACCAGGGTCTCCTTTGTTAGTCAATTGTACTTTTCCTTTGTCAACAGTGTTTAAATATAAATGGCCCTTGCCATCAAGTTCAAACTGATTAGGGTCTATGTTGTCTGGGCGGTCACCAACATGATCATAAAACGAGTTCACTATGCTTTTTAAAAGTTTGTGGCATAAACTGAAAGTATTTCCCATTCCAGTTACATCAGTTGCACTAGTATTAAAGTCATTCATGACATCCATTTCAATATCATCATGGTTAAATCCTCCCGCTGCCATTGTTTTATTAATTTATTTTTTTTATCGTGCATAATAAAAATGACACAGTCCTACGGATCAAAGTTAGACCCATACAGAAAACTACATGAGCCTCTTGGTGTTAAGGGCATTAGGCAATCAATTGTTATCACAAACAATCCAAGTACTATAGACCCGAACCAAACCCTTACTGTAATGTTTCCTAACCTAGGCCCCAGTGACGTTATTGTTCCTGGTACTCCTCGCCTTGCTTTTAATATTGAAATTTCATCAGACACAGATGACAAAAGAACACTAGTTGGCAACCTTGGCAGAGCAATTATTAAGACTATTAAAGTTAAACTTGAAGTACAGGAAGTGTTTTGTCTTGATGATGCTGATGTATTCTACTGTTTCAAAGATATGTGGCTCACAAGTGAAGAACGAGAAGACCGTATTTACCAAGGCATTCAGGCTGATAATGTTGCCAAACTCAGAATCAATGCAACAGATAAATCAACGACAGTAGTCAAGGACGTTATTGTGGCAGAAACATATGAAAATAGGTTTTGCATTCCACTTGAATTTGAAATCCTAACAGCACATTTGACTTATTACCAATGAGCACTGAATGACCGTCTGAGTTTTGAACTAATCTTTAATGACTACTCCAAAGTTATTAAATCAACTGACACAGACGCAACATACAAGATCTCTAACATCTCTTTGGAATATGAAATTGTCACACATGCTCATTTAGCTACTATCATTCAAAATCAGTACCAGTCAAGACTGCCGATTTCATATGATCGTGTGATAAGACACAGTTTGATTCCTAAAGATAAAAGTGATCCAATGTGGAACATCAACTTGAACACACCTGCTAGGTCACTAAAAGGCATTCTTATGCTGTTTGTTGAACCGACGAGTCCATATGGATGAGATTCAGAAAAATTCTATAATCCAAAGATTACTCATTTGTCATGTACTATTGAAGGGCGTCCTAATCAAGTGTATGCTTCGGGTATGCTACCTTACCAGCACTATGACGAGATCACAAAATATTTTGCAGGCGGAAGACTTAGAGAAAAACCAGCAAACATGGTGTGTAAAGATTTACATCTGTATGACGTAAGAATCACTCAATACCTGACAGACAAGTATTCACTGTGGCTAGACCTGCATAGTACAGATGATGATTATCTACATGGGTCAGGTCGTACTGTTGAAAACGGTAGTGACGGAATTACAATCCAAATACAAAAAAAGACTGAAACAGCTGGTGCAATAAATATATATTTGTATCTGATTTTTGATGCCCAACTCAATATTGCAGAAAGCAGACTAAGTGGACATTTGTATTAAAATAATATTGTTTTTTAAAATGAACTTGATGACACTTGAAACACACTGTGGTTTGTTTTGTGGGGCCACAGGCTGTGGGAAAACTGAATTTGTTCTTAATCTCTTACAAACAAGATACATCTGTCATTTCAAAAACATTGTAATATTTTGTCCAACAATCAAGCACAAAAAAAGCTTATCACAACCATTCATTCATTTGGACTGACGACAACATTTATTTTGTCGACCCAGAGAAAAAACTGAATGAATACCTGCTGTATTATTACAAGCAATTTGAAGGACAGCCAACTTTGTTTATTGTTGATGATTGCTCTGCAGAGAAAGATATTGTTACAAAGAGAAACACACTGGCAGAACTTGCTTTTAGTGGCAGGCATGCAAATATCAGTGTATGGATTCTCACTCAAAAATATAATGCTGTACTGAAAGATTTTCGTGAGCAGTTAAAATTTATCTGTTTGTTTTATTGTAAAGATCGTGACAGCTTTGAAGACTGTCTCAGAGAGAATGATGTCATACCCAATAAACATGAACGAGACTGTGTAAAAAAACAAACTGAAATCAACTAAGCATCTAAAGCATATTTTAAAGACAGATCAGCCCACAGGGTATGGATTAGTGAATTAATTTAGCTTTTTATTTTGTCCATAAAAAATGATGGTCGGACAAATCGTGCGAGCGTTTGATATCACAGAGAGCTTCAGAGGCGTTGAACATTTTTATGACTTAAAAACACAAGTTAAACACCCGTTTGAGCCCTTGATAAAACTCTCAACACCAACGAAGAAATACATGACATATAATGTAACTTTTAAATATTCTAATAGTCCACCACGTTATAATTACAAGACTGTTGATCTTAAGACACAAAATTTTATAGTTTATGATGCTAACTGTGACTGGTTTGAGAGTATGTGTTTACACATATTCTACCATCTAAGTAAACAATATGATTATATTGAATTTGTTACTGTCAACAAAGTGATATTACACCTACAGCATGAGCACAAGACCTTAAGACATATACCAGGAAAGTGGTTGATTTGTTGGTGAGTGAACTATATAAATTGAATCTGTTTATTATAATAGGGATTACAGTCAATAAAGTGGTATTACACAAGGTATAATTTTTCTATTTATTATTTTGTTGGACAAATAAAAATGACAGACAATGCCCAAAGCCCATCAAGCTTAAGAAACGTGTTTCACACAACAGATTTGCCTATATCCAACACTTACAGTGTCTATGAATCGATAGAAAGGTATTTTTATGCCATACAAGATAATCTTCTTTCTGGCAGTGTAAAGATTCAGATTGTTGCGAAAATAGAATTCACAAGGGTAGATAGTGAAGTGATTGTATCGTATATCTCAACAATACAACACACAGTTAATTCAAGAAGAGAATTGGAAAAAGTGTTTAGAGAAAGACTGTTGCCTGACTTCCTAGAAGCCATTGACAGAGCAAAAATGCAGGGGTCTGGTTGGCATGAAGGTTGTGTACATGAAGTGCAACTGAAGCAGTCAAGGTATCATCCTATTTTAGGCAAATCATGGCTGCCTCTACCAAAAGAGGTTGCAGATAAAAAGGCTGTAGTCAATATTCAGAACAATGATAATTTATGTTTTATATGGTGTGTGCTTGCTAAACTACACTTTGTAAAAACAAGACCTGATCGCTTATCTAACTATACCAAATTTGTAAATGAACTCAACTTTAGTGGCATAGAGTTTCCTGTTAAGGTGGATGATATAGATTTGTTTGAAAAACTAAATCCTGGTATATCTGTGAATGTGTATGTATGGGATAATGAGTCTGAGAACAAGTTACAACCAATTAGAGTATCACCAATTGCCCCCACCTATGCACAGTCAGAAGATAAGCATGTTGACATGTTACTAATAAGCTCTGGTGATAACTTTCACTACACGATTATCAGAAGTATGTCAAGACTAATTCATCATACAACAAAACATGATGGTAAACAGGAATTTTGTAAAAAATGTTTACAGATGTTTTCCTTTATTAAAGTAGCACACAAACATGTACAGCACTGCAGGTCGGCTGATGACATTCAAACAATACTGAAGTATCCAGATCCTGGTAGCAAAGTATAATTTAAGAACTATGGAAATCAGCAAATGCTGCCGTTTGTAGTGTATGCTGATTTTGAATCACTGGTTGTACCATATCAGGGTCCTGTTCCAGAATCATTACCAAAGACTATAAAATTAAGTGACCAAGTGGTGTGTTCATTCGGATACATTCTTGTTAGGTCAGACGGTGTGCATGAAAAACCTGTTATCTATAGGGGTGAAAATGCAGCAGCTGAGTTTTTAACAGAAATGAGACAACTGTATAGTCAAGTAGTACAGTATTTCGAAAACTGTCAGATGCCTTTGTTGATGGCAGAAGAAGACAAACTGAATTTTGATGCAGCAGTAATGTGTTGGATTTGTGAACAAGCCCTTGATGGTGATAAAGTTCGCGACCATGACCATATAACTGGACGTTACAGAGGTGCTGCACATAGTGATTGCAACTTGAAACTAACAATTGATCCCAAGGCATATAAGTTGCCTATCTTTTTCCACAATCTCAAAGGGTATGATTCACATATTATCATGCAGGCTGTGGATGAGTCTTACAAAAAAATTAGTTGTATTGCCCAGACAATTGAAAAATTCTTGACTTTTAGGTTGGACATTTAGCATTTTATGACTCTATGCAACATTTGTCTTTAGGGCTTGCTAGTCTCACAGAAGGACTGACTGAGTATCCAATAACAAGTAAATATTTTGAGCCAGACTTGATTAAGAAAGGAGTCTACCCCTATGAATACATTGATCACTGGGTTGTGTTTGAAGAAAGGAGACTGACACCAAAAGAGAAATTTTATTCCACACTTCATGGTAAAGGTATTTCTGACTCTGATTACAAGCACGCACTTGATGCATAGGGTAAACTAGGGTGTCAGACAATTGGTGACTACCATGACCAGTACTTAAAGGCTGACGTTTGTTTGCTAGCAGACGTATTTGAAAGTTATCGTGAAAAGGGTTTGTTACACTACAGTCTTGACCCAGCTTGCTACATAACTAGTCCTGGCATGACATGGGATGCATTTTTGAAATCCAGCAAGATATTTATAGACCTGTTGTCTGATCGTACGATGGGTGAAATGGTGGAACGTGGATTGAGGGGAGGTATTAGTATAGCCGCAAAAAACTATGCCAAAGCCAACAACAAATATCTTGATGACTTTGACCCCTCAAGGCCAAGGTCATTCATTACGTACCTTGATGCTAATAACCTTTATGGATTCGCAATGTGTGAGTTATTGCCCTTGAAAAACTGTTGTCTGTATGATTTGTCACAGTATGACATAACACAGTTAACAAACTATATTATGACTCTTGACCGGAATGATGCAAAGGGTTGGATCTTTGAAGTAAACCTGGAGTACCCACACCACCTACATGATTACCACAATGATTATCCATTAGCAGTTGAGAAAATGTCTTTAACAGGGAAAAAAGAAGACATCAAACTTGTGCCAAATTTGAATGACAAATTTAATTACGTTTGTCACTATCGATTGCTGCAGTTTTACATCAGGCATGGGTTAGTACTAAAGAAAGTTCACAGAGGTATTCAATTTAACCAAAGTGCTTTCATGAAAGATTACATAATGAAGAACACAACATTGCGTGCAAGAGATGGCAACACTGCATTTGACAAAGACTTCTTTAAGCTTATGAACAATGCCTGTTTTGGTAAGACAATGGAAAATCCTCATCACTGCAAAGATGTGAGACTGGTTACAACTGAATCGGGTGCTATTAAACTTACAGGCAAGCCACAGTACACAGGGTATAAAGAGTTTCATCCATCAATGTATGCAGTTTCACTCAAAAAAAAGATCGTTAAACTGGACAAGCCAGTATTCATTGGTATGGCAATACTTGACTTGTCAAAACTGTTGATGCTTGAATTTTATTATGATTACTTCAAACCAAAATATCCTGAGTGTCGTCTGCTTTACACTGACACTGACTCTATGATCATTGATGTACTTACTGAAGACTTTTATGAAGACATGAAAACAGAGTTGCATATGTATGACACGTCTGATTACCCTAAGGATCACACGCTGTTCAGCACACAAAACAAAAAAGTGCCTGGGAAATTTAAAGATGAACTCAATGGAGTGCCTATAGTTGAATACGTTGGACTGAGATCAAAAATATATTCTATTTTGCACCAAAAAGGCAGTCAGTCCAAAGCTAAAGGTATCAAAAAAACAGCAATAAAAAATAAAGACATCCGTCATGAACACTACAAGCAAGTATTAGATGGAGATCTAATGCCTGATTATCCAAACAAGACACTGAGGTCAAATAGACACAATATTGAAATGATCCAAACACGTAAAAAGTCACTTGCAGTTGGGGACACAAAACGTGTGTTTCACACTAAGGAAAAGGCTTATGAACCTTGGCATTATGCGCTTAAGTTATCTGAAGAAATAGCTGATGAACTTATCGATGAATTAGTTGATGAAATGATAAAAAATGCGTAACAGTGTCTGGAGGAATAATTTGTAATTCTTCTCTAACAAATGCCCTCTGAGGTGCAGGCTCATACAGATAAAAAAATTGATGCATTAGCGGAAGGAACTATTTTTTTTTATATTGTGGACAGACGTAGACCAAATTGGATCAGTTGCCCTACGTCTGACGTCATTCTCGGCTTCACCAGGTTGATACAAATATCTTACCTGTTTTGTAAACAAGCTTGTGTCTGGAGGTGTTGTTTTTATTTCTGACCTTGATGGCATTGTTTTTTTAATTTAATAGCATCAGCAGGTTTAGGGTGACCTTCATTATTCATTGCTTTTATCACAGACTGTAATCTCTTAACCCACTCAGTGTTACGTGCATCATGCATGAGTTCCTTAGAATACTGATAGCTGAAAAGTCTCTCCGATAATTGCTTGTTAAAGTTCTCAACAATGGCCTGTGATCTGTGCACACCTGGTATACCTTGCCTCACTAGCACGCCATGCTTTGCAAATAGCTGATTAACAGCGCTTTTAAATTCAGATCCATCATCAACTTGCACAAGCCTGGGAAATTTTAAAGGACCACGACTATATATTTTTGTTAACGCAGTGGTCACTGTGGTAGCATTCTTGTCAGTTATGGGTTCAGCATCCTTGTACCTCGAAGCTATGTCGACAATAGTTAATGAATACTTGTATCGTTTCTTTCTTATTGTATCGCGTGGAAGGAACAGGAGATCCATTTGATGGGTGTCATTAGGGATAGTGTTTACAAAATGAGGTCTTGTTATTTTTCTTGGAGCAGGTAAATAAATTTGCCAAATTGCGTGTTTTTGTAGCCACTGTTTTATTTGTTTGAGTGTAACATCTCCACAAACAGCGGCATGTAATTTTTCTATTGCAGTGTTCCCTTTCCAGTAACCAACAGGAGAGTAATATATTTTTGATAGTTTAGCTCTGACGTCTGTCATTTTTTCTAGCAATAAAAACTCCTGTAAAATAAACAAATGTCATTCCTACTAGAACAAATATTATTTCTCCATTTCTTTGTTCTGGGCTTGGTTGGTAGTAGTCGCTAAGTTTTGGTCGCGGGATGGTCATGTCTTCGCCAGTTACAAGAAAATATTCTTTGATCGCGTCATTGTCATTAGAAAATGTATGCTGTGCGTGACCCTCAAGCCTGAGTTTTTCGTTGATGAAATCAAGTTTCTCTATTCTTTGCTTCTCATAATCTTGTTGGGCTTGTGCCAGTTTTTCAGATGCCTCATTGTGACGCTTCATTTTTCTGCTGATTCCTCTCTACCCATTTTTGGAAAGAGATAGTTTGATCCACTAAATGCCAATGCATTAACAACTGCACCACCAATCATAATAGCTATTGTTGCCATATTTTTTATTTACTTAGAAACATTTTCTGGAATAATTCCTTGTTTGACGAGAAAGTCTTTTGTAGCAATTGACGCTGTTACAACTGCAACTATCTTGGCACTGTCTTCGAAGTCTAATCTACTCAAGTCTGCCAATTTCATTTTGAGGAGACTTTTTCCCAGCATAGAATAAGCAACTGTTAGCCCGCTTATTACAGCAGAGTGATAGACAAGTTTCATTATGTTCTTCGTGTCGCTCATTTTCTTATACCACAAAAATTAAATAATAAATGTATATACTGCATGTAAAATGGGTCCACGGCTTTGGGTGTTGCTGGTAATGTGGAGACTACTTCTTTTGTTTTTGGAGTGCTTGATTTTTTGGACACTGTTTGAGTCTGTGGTTTGTATTTTTTGTATAATTGGTAACCTACGTAACCAAATCAGACAACACATCCAGCAACTACATATTTTGTTGTTTCAGGTTTAGACTCAGTTGTTTCTCTCTCACTTTGTTGGGGGTGTGTTGGTCCTGATGGTAGTGATACTGGTGCTGTTGATGGTGTGTCAGTTACATGAGCCTTTTCTGTTAATGCTTGAAGCTGCAATTTTTTGGGCTTGTTCCATTCAGCTAATTTTTTCCCAGCCTCTATTCGACCTGGACTTTTAGTCTTAGTCACCGTTTGAACTTGTGTCAAGACAGGACTCTGATGTGGAGTCGTCTGGGTCTCGTCCATTTTCTTCTAATTTAAAATTTGTTTTAGAAAAATCAATATGACTACTAGTAACAAGTAAGGTTACCTCAGGTGCAAGGTAATTCCCAAACTTGTAAAACATAAGGCATGCTAATTTCCCTATTCAACTTGAAACTATGGGGTTGCTTTCTAGATCATGTGAAAGGCTGTCACTATCAACAGGTAGGAAGTGACTCACAGCTTTTGTGTATAGGCAGACAAGAGATCGACTCAAATCACGTGTCATTAGTGAACTAATGTGATTTTCATATTTTAAATGTAGTTTGATTAGCTCGTCAGCGGTGAGAGATTCTATGTCTTCTATCAGGTATTGTTTACCAAGAAAAGCTTTTGATTTTCTGGAAACAACAACAGAGAGAAGGCGTTGTTTTTTAGAGTCTAAATCTTTGTTCTCTACAGCAGATATATTGTTTAAAAGTAGTGATTCCTCTTGATTCATTTTAAAATGTAATATAATAATTTTCTTTAAAGAAGTCAATGGCAGCATTAATTATTTAGGTGGGGTGGGGATCTGCCTTAATGATCACGGGTTGGCAGCTAATCAAAAATCGTTGCTTGAATGATTTCTGGAATGAAACTAAAATGGCTAGGCAATAGAGGCATTGGCGGTAAGTGTTGGAGTTCGTTTGTCTGAATGGCTAGTTGATTATAATAAATGTATTGATTAGGGGAGTGGTGCCTATCAACTGTCAGTTTTCCTATCTCTCATGATGTCGTGGAACTAAACTGGATGTCTTCGCAACATATTACATTTTCAATTGTAAATGGTCAATGAAAACGGATTAACATCGAACAAGAAATAATGTGTCATTAGTACCATGCCAGAAAACGAGCTCAGTTGATCTAATAAAGAGCTGCTTACAAGTGTGTCGGTCTCGAATGTTACTTTCGACAATAATGCGACCAGTCTAAAAACCGGTCATTCATACTTTACGCCTGAATGAAAAACACAAATCAGACTAATACACGTGTAAAAGATTTCCAATACAACCAAACGTGTCTACAACGACCACCCAGTGAACGGAAGAAAACTGGTGGCCGTTTTATAAAGAATAAAGAAACAAACTCCAATGAACAGCTAGCATCTGATGTACCCTTGTTCATTTTGTTTTATCGCTTCACTTGTCTAGTTCAACATGAGCGCGATTTTCTTTCAGAACTGTTTTTAGGACATGCGAACTTACTATCACATAGCAAGATGAACATAATAATATGCGCAATGTACTGCGACCAAACACTGACACACAGTACCCATGTCAAACAAACAGTTTGAATTTGTCAAAGATTTATTTACAAGCCTAACAAGTTCTTCATAAAGCCTTATGATGAACAGAGCTCATACAAATTCACTAAGATCTAAAAATTTCAATGCACCTTTCAGCCGAGGTGTGAGAGACGTAAACGGCCGGGCGATGATGAACAAAGCGAACTATCCTGCTTGACTGATCACACGCGACTGACATAAAGGCGCATCGGAACCTCAGACGATAAACAGAGGAAACCTTTCATTGTTGACCGAGCTTACACAAGCGGCAACTATATCGAGGGTCACTTGGAGATCGGGAGGGACAACAGCTGGCCGCAAGCGTTATGCTAAGGTAGCCGTTGTATGAAGGGTTATTATACAGTAAAAAAGAATGTGAGAAATTGTAATGGTCGCTACAAGCAGATGACCGCATATAAAGGTAGCCGCTCAGGCAGGTTTGATTGTATTTTGAAAAAACAACAACTTAGAATTGTAATTTACTCACCTCGATTGATGCTAGTTACGAATAACGATAATTTAGAAGGAAGCTGTTCTCAAAAACGAAATGGCCGTCCCGTGCTTACAAAGAGAATGCAAATGATCGTCTTGTTCTATACCTGCGTATTTCTCTGTGGGCTGGCGAATGGGTGCCTGATAGGCGGGGGCAGGGGATCTAACTGTTTGTCTGTCCAGCGCTGAGTGATTCCCCTTGGTTTGTGTACAATTCTGCCAGCGCTAGCCTCACCTATCTGGTTTGTGAGAATGGCTGAAAAGTACTGCATGTAACTACTTTGTTAGTATGACGTCACAGCTCATGTTGAAGTCCTCTTACACACGCCATAATACTGATGTGTAGCAATGCCTGATTTATTTTGCAGCATTCCTTTGCTTGCTGTCGGTGATTTCTCGATCGTAATTTAAATTGAAAATCCGCCTCCCATGCATAACAGATGTGACAAAATCCAAAAGACTTGAATAAAACGGCAGTTTTCAATAATGTGATGTGAATGTGGAATGATCTAGCCTATGTGTATAAGTTGACATTTGTAATCTCTTGGTTTTACATACTTTAGTTGTGTTCTTCCTATAATTGTACATTTGTTAAAGCGGCACAACTGAACATTTGAAGGCAATAGTTCGGAAAAATCTTTTACTGGGCTTCAGTATACATGACCACCCTTTTGTTAAACCAAAAGCTTTTTTTCGTCCGTTCAAAAGAGGCCTACCGCAATCTTGTGACGGGTACCGTGAAACGATTACTTCTGATAGGCGCTGGTAGCTGACGTCATAACTATTCTAAAGGACCTTAGGTCATCTGCATAATTATAATCAATCAGAGAAAAGATGGAGGATAAACCAGAGAAGAAAAAAAAAGTCTCATCGACTCGCGCTGACAATGACAGACTCGGAATTGAAGAGAAGAAAGAGGAAGAGAGACCAGATACCCCTAAGTAGAATTGACATCGGACACGGGAATATGGACATGTGGCAACACGTAAAGCAAGAGATTGGTTTGACCGCCCATCCAGAATTTGTCGCTTTCCGGCTCTGTGAATTGGTAAGCAATTTACGGTCTTTGTCGATCTTCCAATAGTTCCGCGAGCGCTAGTGATTTTCAGAATTCATGGTCTTCAGTAGAATTTAGCTCTTAATGATTTCGCAAAATTTTAAACCTGTTTTATCATATAGTTACGAGCTAAATATAAGATTTTATGCTGCAAGGATCTGAAAACAACAGTGTGTGTCAAAGTTGCACATCGCTGGTCGTGACACGTTTGTGTCTGTGCGGGCTCTCATTCACTCGATTCAGAGAGGTAGTGTTTCTGCTGCGATTATGCATTTGTCATTTTTAATGATGCTTTCAGTTACGTAGACTTCGATGCGTGAGATGTGAAATTGACTACAGTGCAGAAAGTGGGTATATATATATACCAATGTTTTGTTTAGTGTTTCCGATGGATAAAGGATCAAAGGTCAAACTAGGGAACGTAAAAGCTCACTCAGTCGCTTTGCGAACAAGCCACGCCCTTGGCGGTGCACGATGCAGTATGATCGTTACAAGTAAATACTATCAGTTCAAGCGGAACCCGCATTGTGATTTTGACAGCATAGCACGTATGGAAGGTTTATTCCACATTCTCGTAAAAAATTGCTGAAAAAAACACACTGACAGTCGGCCGGGTTGTGCGGCCTTGTGACATAGCTTCATAAATAATATGCATATTAATTCAAAACCAGGCCGATGCAAGCGATAAATTAGCGACTGGGGTACAAAAACAATACACCCTGCAAACGATGAATTTCGACATTTAGTTTTGTACTTACACCATAAAGCTCTAAAATAGTACATACAGGACACGTACACATATTGTCAGCAGTATCTATTGCAGACAGTTTTCTGACTGTGAGAAAATGCTTGATCCTGGGCAATACAACTT
>BTPG01000003.1:71473686-71661186 GCA_036245525.1 Semisulcospira habei | reverse complement strand
GATGCCCCGGCCTACCCGAGTCACCCTCTGAAGCTGTTCTACACCCCGCATCTCGAGCTAACTGTAGTTGCACCTCCCTATCTCTCTCCTTTTCCTCCCTATCCTTCTCTGCTTTCTATCTCTGGCACTCTAGCTCTTTCTTTCTTAACCCATGTTCCCTCTCGTCCTTTTCTCTCTCTGAAACGCTTGAGACTTCTCATCGTTCTCTCTCTGAACGTCTAACTCCTTCTCCTTTAAGACTCTTTCTTTCTCTTTTCGCTCTCTCTGAGCTTCTAACACTTTTTCCTTTAAGACTCTTTCTTTCTCTTTTCGCTCTCTCTGAGCTTCTAACTCTTTCTCCTTTAAGACTATTTCTTTCTCTTGTCCCTCTCTCTCTAAACTTCTCTTTCTCTCGCCCTATCCTCCCTATCCTGACACTTCTCAACATAATCAAAAAGTTTCTCATCTTTAAGCCCTAACCTCACACCTTGTTTAATGTAAGCCTCTACCGGGTCTGACTCCATATTTACCGTAAATACTTCCACAAATTCAAAAAACGTAAAAATGCAAATCAACGGCAAAAATACAAACACCCTACACAGAAAACAGTGACCTACTTTGAAGTCCAGATGGAACGAAAATTAAGAAAGAAGAGCAAGGAAAAAGAACACTACCTATACAAAAGGAAGAAACAAGAACTCGCTCCTCGTAAGACCCAGAAAACTACAGAAAAAAACGGATCTTACCCCCTCGAATCGGATAGGGGAAATCTAACACAAACAACTAAACACGCCCATAGCACTCAAACCTTATCCTCAAACAGCTACTGACTATCGCCCGCAGCTACATTGACCTACCGCTAAAATCAGGGTCACCAATGTAACGCACGCAGACTTGCCCCCAGTCGTATGTACAGACTCTCGCACAACAGACGCATACACCGCCACTGTCTCAGACGGGCGCATTCATGCGGTAAAACTCAACACACGGCATCCCTTTCTAAAGTAACTTTTGTACACTAGTAAACAATAAAAGGCTCAAAAGATTATCAAACTCTATACACTTCCCTTCTACCAACATCCAAACATCACATACACAGTATCTCTGCCAGGCTAGGTATTAGTTTCTTATTCGCCAACCTGTCTGGTGTTCTATCCTGGTTACGCTAGTCCTTATCACGTCTAGGCGTGCAAGTCCTTCGTTGTACGCTCCTCGAGTCGTCCTGTCTCTTGTGTCGCGGACGTTCTCGTTACTCGTACCGTAGCGCCGTTCTCGCTGTGACTCGGGTGTCTCGGTCCCGATCGCTCGCTCCCAGAGTGAAGAACTGGAGATATGACCTCACGATAGGTCCTGGTGACTGACGTCTCGGCGTTCGTCTCTCTCTCTCTCTCTCTCTCTCTCTCTCTCTCTCTCTCTCTCTCTCTCTCTCTCTCTCTCTCTCTCTCTCTCTCTCTCTCTCCCTCTCTCTCTCTCTCTCTCTCTCTCTCTCTCTCTCTCTCTCTCTCTCTCTCTCTCTCTCTCTCTCTCTCTCTCTCTCTCTCTCTCTCTCTCTCTCTCTCTCTCTCTCTCTCTCTCTCTCTCTCTCTCTCTCCAACAAGCACTCTGAATTCTAGGTTTCAGAGTCTTGGAATATGGGCTAGGTGTCTCACAAACATCCGTCCAAGCTGACGATAAAGCCCTGTACTAATGTTATTAGACCTCTGACAGACTGAGCTTTTGCCTAGAACTCACTAAAAACTCTCCGTGTTAAACGTTCTTTCAAGATTTCATGTGGATCTAGTGCCACATGGACTATCGGCACAAAACAAACCGTTAACAAAAACCGTACCGTATCAAACCTAATGTGTGAACACTATGCATGAGCATATAGTTTCATCACATCGCCAAACGTACTAAAGTACAAAGTTACGTAGTGTTCTTCGAAACAACAAGCACACTCAGTACGAAGACGGCAACGTCATGACATATTTTAAATTACGTCAAGAGTCTAGTATGTATAAATGTATATTCCTTTGACGTCAGGGGTGGAATTAGCATAAGGCACGACTCACCACTACACCCACACACTTCTTCCCCTTTTTCTATGTCTTTCCACCCCTTCCGCCTCCCCCCGCCTCCCCGCCTTCTCCCCATCTCTTCCTTCTTCTCCCATTTCTTTTCCTGTCTTCCCTACCTACTGCTCCCTGCTCTCCTCAACCGCCTCCTCCCCTACCCTCCTCCCCCTCACTCCCTCCTCCTCCGCCTGCTTTTTCCTCCTCATCCCTTCATCCCCCTTTCTCCTCCCCTTCACCCACCCCCTCGTTCTTCTTCATCTTTTCCTACTCTCCTTCCTCCACCTTTCCCATCCCCCATCACCTTCCTCTCGCATCCTCTTTCTTGCCCGAATCTCATTCCCCGTCTTTTCTTCTTCCCCCCTCCCCCCCCCCCTCATCTTTACCCCCTCCTTCCTCTTTTCCCCCTACCCACCCTCTTCCTCCTTTGTCCTCTTCTTCGTCCGTTTCTTCTTCCTCTTCCTATTCTATCTCACCCAACCTAAAACTGTGTCTGTTCAATGCACAGTCTGTCTGCAAAGATGGCAAAGCCGACGTGATTTCAGATTTTATTCTAGACAACGACCTAGATGTTGTCGTGATCACCAAAACGTGGCTCCGCTCAGCTGGCGATGAACCCATCATCGCCAGCGTCACTCCGAGTGGCTTCCGCCTGGCCTCCTTCCCGCGCGCTTAAAGAGGGGGTGGCATTGCCATCATCTACAAGGACTGTCTCTCCGCTCACCTCTTCATCTCTCAGTGTCTACCTTTTGCTCATCCCTCCTTTGAATCTGTCGAGGCCGTAGCAACACTCCCTGGCCAGTCCCTCATCTTCTCATGTATCTATCGCCCCCCTCCAAGCTCTCAAAAGAAACTCACAAACTCCATGTTCCTCACCGAGTTTGACCTCCTCCTCGACCACTACAGCACACGACCCGGAAAACACATCCTTCTCGGCGACTTCAACTTCCACTTCGACAAACCCGACCACCCTGACAGAAAACGCCTGTGCACATCACCTTCAAACCACAATCTTACCCAACACATCACCAAACCCACCCACCGACTCGGCCACACCCTCGACTGGATCATCACCCTCACCTCCGATCAACTCTTTCTCGACTCTGTGCTTCCCTCTGACCACCTCGCTATTCTCGTCTCCCTCAACCTACCTCCCCCGAAAAAACCCAAGCTCCTTGTCTCTCGTCGCAAACTAAAATCTGTCAAACTAAAATCTGTCAAACTAAAATCTGTCTGTGCCCTTCCTCGACATCCGAATATCCACCAAAGCCGACTCTGACAAACTCCATACTACCGTCCATTACAAGCCCACCGACGCCCACACTGCAGTTTTCATCAAGCCATCCTACCGCCACCAAAAACGGTATAGAGAGAGGAATACTGAGTGGACTGAACCAGCATTAACACAATGACTGAGTTAACTCCTTAATTATATCTTTTTGACTCTTCATTTTTTATGTCCCCCGCACAGAGTAAATACCATTGGAAGTTACCCCTAAATCATTATTATTTAAACAGCCACATTTTTATGAAAATCAAAAATAATACTTAAGGGGTTAACTCAGTCATTGTGTTAATAATACTTCAGTCCACTCAGTATTCCTCTCTCTCTTAATTAGCTCATATGTCTACTGTCGCAATGATACTATGTACGTAAACACAGCCCGTTGAAAGCTGACTCTAGGCATAAAGGATACGACGCGTCAGAATAAAATATTCATAGCACTTACAGTGTATTTACAATGTCGCAATACGTTTGCCAACATTTTTCAAAACCTTTTCAAATCCTTGAGCCACTAGATCGGTATGTACCGACCCTGAGTCGATATTCACACAATTTATTTTTGACCTTAAGAAAATGCACATCGAAAATCATGACCCCCCACAAATGTAAATTGGTTTTAAGATTGAATGGGAATAAAGCCCACATTAGCTACCGCACACAGAGAGAGAGTGAGACCCACTCTGTCAACACAGACATAAACTAGTGACTGTGTCAAGACTCCACTCATGTGAAACTTACACGTTTAAATCAGCCTTTTTTTAATGAGTAAGTTACAGAGGTCTTAATCTGTGGCGCTTGTCCTTTGCAAGTCCAGTAGCACGCCGCTATTCAACTGCGTGACACTTCACTCTATGAATAAGCCGGCTCTACAGGCTATTTGCTGAGAGGTGACAATATACTCAAGAAGAGTTTCGAAATTGACTTCATATTTACTCAATGACTGGTTCCCGAGAAATCAAACGGTGGCCTATACTCTGTACTATACAGGCAGCTGGAAAAAACAGTTGTATAAGAAACTAACAAGTAATATCTAACACACAAACACACACACACAGATGTACACACAAACAAACACACTTACAAACAGACGTACACACTTACAAACACGTACACATAAACAAACACACTTACAGACACTCATGCCTGTACAATTTACCGTAAGCCTTGAGCTGCCTGGTAGTGTCACGGTTTGTTTGCCTTTTGTGTCCCCTCACGCCCGCTATTGAATAGCGGTGGCGTTCCTCTCTTTTCAATTCAGACACTCAGCCACGACGAGACTGTGCTTTTGAAAGGCTATCACCCGACAAAAGCCTTTTCATAAATACAGTCGTTTAAATTGCTAGATAATGACAAAGATCAACAGGGGGACATCATGATTTGATGTTTGTACAAGTCTTAATGTACTCCTGTCTGGTTTTTGAGGAAAATCAAACGGTGGTCTGTCTGTCTGTCTGTTTGTGTCTCTCTCTCTCTCTCTCTCTCTCTCTCTCTCTCTCTCTCTCTCTCTCTCTCTCTCTCTCTCTCTCTCACACACACACACACACACACACACACACACACATACGCACACGCACACACGCACACGCACGCACACACACAAACAAACAAACAGATGCATAAACAAACAGACACACTCACTTACAAACACACTCACAGACACTCATGTCAGTACAATTGTACCGTAAGTCTGAGTCTAATATAGTAATCTAACAGCTGATGTCACGGTTAAAGACCTCGCACCGCTTTTCAATAGCCGGACGCTTTTCTTTCCTTTTCAATTCAGACAACGGGACTGTGCTTTTGAAAAGCTCTCAGCCGTCAAACACCTTTCATAAATACAGCCGTTTAGGAGGGGTGATTTTGTACAAGTGTACAATGTACTCATGTCTGGTGGTCTCTCTCTCTCACACACATATACACACGCACACGCACGCACACACATCCCAACACACACACACACACACACACGCTAACACACACACACACACACAAAACACCATACATAACACCCGCAAAAAACACAAGGTTTGTACACCGACTCACGCCAGTGCAATATTAAGATTTTACTTCCTGTGTATACTGTTTATTCATGTCTGACCCTGTTGGGGCTTGTTAGCGAAGTGTACTGTTCATTCATTCAGCCCTCTCTGCGCCGTCTGGTGCTTGAGGCGACAGAAGTGTACTGTACAAGAATCACATGACTCTGTCACATCTGACTTCCTCCATTTGAGGAGGTAAAAACCAGAGATTATTTTTACAAAAGACTTAGATTCTCAGAAGCCTCTTTCTTTGTAGGTTTAATTTCTCGATATTTTATCTTGGTTAGATTCTCATGAGTACTGCTTTTTCAGGATTTCAGTCAACTGACAAACATAAATACATAAACAGCCAAAGTTTTCTTTGGGACTGCAAGTGGCCGAGGGGATAGATCGCTTGGATAGTGGGGCTTAGTCTTGATCAAACTAACCTTACTGTGCCGGGGTTCGTTTCCCGATTGCGTCCAGTTGACATTCTCTACACTACAGGGCTTTCACAGGAAAAGGTGAATGCGCTACCCGCCGGGTTAACCCCTCCATAGGGGGCTAATAGCGCAGCTAACCCGGGTTACATCGATTCCTGTGAAAGCAGGTGGAAGGTCACCAAAGCAGCCCTTTTGTCAAATTTTTTTCATGTTTTTTCTCTTTTTTTTTTCCTCGATTTTTTTTCTCTCATAAATTTTTTTTAAAAAAAGAAGATTTTTTTTTTAATTTTCTTAAATTTATTATTACAACCACACACACACACTAGCCTCACCAGTCAGAGGGGTAAAATTGATTCTTAAAATCTGTGGGTGAGCATATAAGTCTATGGGAGACAACTCCTTCTTTAGTGGTTGACTGTGGATGACTTTTTTAGTGATTTTGTCCCATGTTATTTTAGGTGATTATGTTTCATGTGGGGCATGCTATTTTTCATTTATTATTTTGACGGACAAATAAAAATGACGGACAATTCTCAAAGCCCTGGCTCATCAAGCCCTGGTCTACGTAACGTGTTTCACACAACAGACTTGCCTATATCTAATAGTAACAATGTTTATGATTCAATAGAAAACTCTTTTTCTGCCATACAACAAAATCTTCTTACAGGTAGCGTTAAAATTCAGGTTGTTGCGAAAATAGAATTCACTAGAGTGGGCGGTGAGGTGATTGTATCGTATATATCAACAAGACAACACACTGTTAACACAAAAAGAGAATTGGAGAACGTGTTTAGAGACAGACTTTTACCTGACTTTCTACAGGCAATTGACAGTGCAAAAATGAAGGGGTCTGGCTGGCACGAAGGACATGTACATGAACTAAAACTAAAGCAGTCAAGGTATCATCCTATATTAGGTAAAGCATGGATACCACTGCCAACTGAGGTTGCAAACAAAAAGGCTGTCGTCAATATACAGAACAATGACAACTATTGTTTCATGTGGTGTGTGCTTGCTAAACTACACTTTGTAAAATCAAAACCTGAACGTGTATCTAACTACACCAAATTTGTAAACGAACTCGTTTTTAGTGGCATTGAGTTCCCTGTTAAAATAGAGGACATAGACTTGTTTGAAAAACTAAATCCTGGTATATCTGTGAATGTGTTTGTGTGGGATAATGAATCTGAGAACAAGTTACAACCAATTAGAGTGTCCCCACTGGCACAAACCTATGGTCAGTCAGAAGATAAGCATGTTGACATGTTGCTAATCGGCCCTACCGGTGATGACAATAACTTTCACTACACAATATCAGAAATATGTCACGTCTAATTCATGGGCATACAACAAAACACAATGGCAAACAGGAAGTTTGTAAAAGATGTTTACAAAGATTCTCTTCTATTGCAGTGGCACACAAACATGTTTTACACTGCAGGTCACCTGATGATATACAGACTGTACTTAAGTATCCAGATCCTGGTAGTCAAGTGTATTTTAAGTACTATGGGAATCAGCAAAAGCTGCCGTTTGTAGTGTACGCTGATTTCGAATCATTAGTTGTTCAATATGAAGGTCCTGTTCCAGAATCATTACCAAAGACTATAAAGTTGAGTGACCAAGTGGTGTGTACTTTTGGATACATTCTTGTTAGGTCAGACGGTCTTCATTCAGAACCTGTTATCTACAGGGGTGAAAATGCAGCATGTTTGTTTTTAACAGAAATGAGACAACTGTATAGTCATGTAGTACAATATCTCACAACATGTCAGATGCCTTTGGTGATGACAGAAGAAGACAAACTAAAATTTGATACAGCTGAGACGTGTTGGATTTGTGAACAGCCTCTGGGGGGTGATAAAGTTCGTGACCATGATCACATAACAGGGCGTTACAGAGGTGCTGCACATAACAATTGTAACTTGTTATTAAAAACAGATCCTAAGACATACAAGTTACCAATCTTTTTTCACAATGTCAAAGGATATGATTCACACATTATCATGCAGGCTGTAGACGAGTCGTACAAAAACATAAGTTGCATTGCCCAGACAACTGAGAAATACTTAACTTTTAGGTTAGATAAATTAGCATTTTATGACTCCATGCAACATTTGTCTTTAGGTCTTGCTAGTCTGGCAGAAGGACTGACTGAGTATCCAATAACAAGTAAATATTTTGAGCCAGACTTGGTTAAGAAAGGTGTGTATCCGTATGAGTACATTGATCACTGGGTTGTGTTTGAGGAAAGGAGACTGCCACCAAAAGAGAAATTTTATTATACACTAACTGGAAAAGGTATTTCTGACTCTGAATATCAACATGCACTTGATGCGTGGGATAAATTAGGGTGTCAGACAATTGGTGACTATCATGACCAGTACTTGAAAGCTGACGTTTGTTTGCTAGCAGATGTATTTGAAAGTTACCGTGAAAAGGGTTTGTTACACTACAAGCTTGACCCTGCCTGTTACATAACTAGTCCTGGCTTGACATGGGATGCTTTTTTGAAATCCAGCAAGATATTTATAGACCTGTTGTCTGATCGTACGATGGGTGAAATGGTGGAACGTGGATAGAGGGGTGGGATTAGTATTGCAGCAAATAACTACGCCAGAGCCAACAATAAATATCTTGATGACCTTGACCAGGGTTTTGTCCCCTCAAGGTCAAGGTCATACATTACGTACCTTGACGCTAATAACCTTTATGGGTTCGCGATGTGTGAGTTATTGCCCTTGAAAAACTTTTGTCTGCATGATTTGTCACAGTATAATGTAACAGACTCAGGGTTAACTAACAATATTATGTCTCTTGACCGAAACGACGCGAAGGGTTGGATCTTTGAAGTAGACCTAGAGTACCCACACCATCTACACGATTACCACAATGATTATCCGTTAGCTGTTGAGAAAATGAGTATGACAGGGAAAAAAGAAGACACTAAACTTGTACCAAATTTGAATGACAAATTCAATTACGTTTGTCACTATCGTTTGCTGCAGTTTTACATCAGACACGGGTTAGTACTAAAGAAAGTTCACAGAGGAATTCAATTTGATCAGAGTGCTTTCATGAAAGATTACATAATGAAGAACACAACCCTTTGTGCCAGAGACGGCAACACTGCATTTGACAAAGACTTCTTTAAGCTTATGAACAATGCATGTTTTGGCAAGACAATGGAAAATCCTCATCACAGAAAAGATGTGAGACTGGTCACAACTGAATTGGGTGCAATTAAACTTACAGGCAAGCCACAGTACACAGGGTAAAAAGAGTTTCATTCATCTTTGTATGCAGTGTCACTCAAAAAAAAAAGATTGTCAAACTGGACAAGCCAGTATTCATTGGTATGGCAATTCTTGAGTTGTCAAAATTACTGATGCTTGAATTGTATTATGATTACTTCAAACCAAAGTATCCTGAGTGTCGATTGTTATACACTGACACTGACTCTATGATCATTGATGTGTGTACTGAAGACTTTTATGAAGACATGAAAACAGAGTTACACATGTATGACACGTCTGACTATCCTAAAGACGATCCACTGTACAGCACACAAAACAAGAAAGTGCCTGGAAAGTTTAAGGATGAACTGAATAGAGTGCCGATAGTTGAGTACGTTGGACTGAGATCAAAAATGTATTCTATACTGCACCAGAAGGGAAGTCAGTCGAAAGCCAAAGGAATTAAAAAAAAAACAGCAATAAAAAATAAAGACATTCGTCATGAACATTACAAGCAAGTGTTAGATGGTGCATTAATGCCTGATTATCCAAACAAGTCACTGAGATCAAACAAACATAATCTTGAAATGATCCAAACACATAAAAGTCACTTGCAGTTGGAGACACGAAACGTGTGTTTCACACTAAGGAAAAAGCTTATGCACCTGGTCATTACAAGCTCAAGTTATCTGAAGACATTTGTGATGAACTGGTTGATGAATTAATTGACGACTTAGTTACTGAAATGAGTAACGGTGTCTGGGGGAATAATCTGTAATTCTTCTCTGACAAATGCCCTCTGGGGTGCAGGGTCGAACAGATAATATATTGTTGCGCCAGGACCGTCAGGACCAGGAATTATTTTTTTATATTATGAATGGATGTTGACCAGATGGGGTCTGTTGCCCTGCGTCTGTCGTCGTTCTCAGCCTCCCCTGGTTGATATAGATATCTCACCTGTTTAGTAAATAAACTTGTGTCTGGAGGTGGTGCTGGTGTTGGTCCTGTTTTTGGCTCTGTAATTGTTTTCAATTTAATAGCATCAGCAGGCTTTGGGTGTCCTTCATTGTTCATTGCTTTTATCACATGTGGTAATCTCTTAACCCACTCAGTGTTCCGGGTGTCATGCATGAGTTCCTTTGAATACTGGTAACTGAAAAGTCTCTCTGATAACTGTTTGTTAAAGTTCTCTACAATTGCCTGTGATCTGTGTACGCCTGGAATACCGCGTCTGACCAGTACACCATGCTTCGCAAATAACTGATTAACAGCACCTTTGAATTCTGATCCGTCATCAACTTGTACAAGTCTGGGGTATCTTAAGGGGCCTCGACCATATATTTTTGTTAATGCAGTAGCAACAGTGGTGGCTGTTTTGTCAGATATGGGTTCAGCGTCTTTGTACCTTGAAGCAATGTCTACAACAGTCAGTGCGTACTTGTATCGTTTCTTTCTTATTGTGTCATGTGGAAGAAACAGGAGGTCCATTTGGTGCGTGTCATTAGGTGATGTGTTCTCAAAATGAGGCCTTGTTATCTTTCTTGGAGCAGGGAGATATATCTGCCAAATTGCCTGCCTCTGTAACCATTGCTTGACCTGATTGAGTGATATATCTCCGCCCACAGCGGTATGTAATTTCTGAATAGCTGTTGCTCCTTTCCAATAGCCTGATGGAGAGTAATATATTTTTGATAGTTTATTTTCGGCTGCCATTTTTTTCTAGCAATGAAAACTCCTGTAAAAAATACAAATGTCATTCCCACTAGAACAAAGATTATCTCAACGTTTCTTTGTTTTGTACTCGGTTTGTAATAGTCAATTAGTTTTGGTTTAGGGATAGACATGTCTTCACCTGTGACAAGATAGTATTCACGAATTGCTTCGTCTGTATTTGAAAACGTATGTTGTGCGTGATCTTCAAGCCTCAATCTTTCATTGATGAAATCATGTTTTTTAATTCTTTGTTTTTCATACGCCTGTTCTGCCTGTGCAAGTTTCTCAGATGCTTCATTGTGACGTTTCATTTCTTCTGCTGATTCTTCTCTAACCATTTTTGAAAAGAGATAATTAGAGCCACTGAAAGCCAATGCATTAACCATCGCGCCTCCAATCATAATAGCTATCGTCGCCATATTTTTATTTACATAGAAACATTTTCAGGAATAATTCCCTGCTTAACAAGAAAGTCTTTTGTAGCAATTGACGCTGTAACAACTACAATTAGCTTAGCACTGTCTTCGAAATCTAATCTACTCAAGTCTGCTGATTTCATTTTGAGTAGACTTTTTCCCAGCATAGAATAAGCTACTGCTAATCCACTGATTACGGCAGAGAGATAGACAAGGTTCATCATGTTCTTTGTGTCGCTCATTTTCTAAGGCAATAAAAATTAAAATAATATTTTTATTTACTGCATATAAAATGGGTCAACGGCTTTGGGTGTTACTGGTAATGTGGCGACTTCTGGTTTTGTTTTTGGAGTGTCTGATTTTTTGGTCACTGTACGAGTCTGTGGTTTATATTTTTTGTATAATTGGTAAACTACGTAACCAAATCCGACAACAAATCCGGCAACTATATATTTTGTTCTTTCAGGGTCAGACTTAGTTGTTTGTCTCTCACTTTGATGAGGGGGTGTTGGTCCTGACGGTAGTGACACTGGCCCTGAAGGTGTTGACGCCTGGTCAGTCACATGAGTCTTTTCTGTTTGTGTTTGAAGCTGTAATTTTGTTTGCTTGTTCCATTCGGCTAATCTTTTTCCTGCCTCAATGCAGCCTGGACTTTTAGCCTTAGTCACAGTTTGAACCTGTGTCAAAACTGGACTGGGGTTCGGTTGCGGAGTCATCTGGGTTTCGTGCATTTTCTTCTGCAGTAAAATTTATTTTTGAAAAATCAATATGACTCCCAGTAACAAGTAAGGTTACCACAGGTGCAAGGTAATTTCCAAACTTGTAAAACATGATACATGCTAATTTACCAATTGAACTTGAAACAATAGGATTGCTTTCAAGGTCGTGTGATAGGCTGTCACTATCCACAGGTAGAAAGTGACTCACTGCTTTTGTGTATAGGCATACTAGAGATCTTGGGAGCCACCCTGTCCAAAGACGGTAGTTGCATAGCAGAGATCCGTATCAGGATAGGTACAGCAACATCCGCAATGGCCAGGCTGGACAGGATATGGCGAAGTAACTCCATCAGATTCACCATCAAGTACAGGCTTTACAAGTCCCTCATAGTGTCTATTCTACTCTACGGCTGTGAGACTTGGACACTGCTTGCAGACTTAGAAAAGAAAATCCAGGCCTTTGAGAACAAGTGCCTGAGGAAGTTGCTCCGCATCTCGTACCGCGAGCACAAGACCAACAAATATGTATGGAGCATCGTCACTTCCCTGGTGGGCCCACATGAACCCCTTCTGGCAACCGTGAAACGGCGCAAGCTTGCTTGGTTTGGCCACGTGACCCGACACAACACCTTGTCCAAGACTATCCTCCAAGGCACTCTCGAAGGAAGTCGTCGGCGAGGTCGTCAGAGAAAGAGTTGGGTCGCAAACATAAAAGAATGGACCGAACTCGAGATGTCAGACTTGCTTGCCACCGCCCAAAATAGAACTCAGTGGAGAGCACTGTCTGTTGCTGCTGCCTTTCAGTCCCCCCAACGCCTAGTTCGGGCAAGGGACTGATGATGATGATGATACTAGAGATCGACTTAAATCACGTGTCATTAGTGAAGCGATGTGGTTTTCATATTTTGAATGAAGCTTGATTAGCTCGTCAGCCGTAAGAGATTCTATGTCTTCTGTCATGTATTGTTTTCCAAGATAAGTCTTTGATTTGCCTGAGACAATCACAGACAAAAGACGCTGTTTCTTAGAGTCTAAGTCTTTGTTCTCTACAGCATTGATATCATTCAATAGAAGGAGTTCATCTTGGTTCATTTTATTATAATATAAAAAATATTAACGTTAACTCTGCTGGCTCACCTTGTGTAATACCACTTTATTAACTGTAACACTGTCAATATAAACATTTAGTTTGCGTAGTTGTTTAAATATGCTATAACAAACTTCCCCTAACCAACCATAGTTGGTATCATCAACTTTAAAAGTAGGTGTCTTTAAATCAACTGTCATGCGCTCCACATCTGGATGCTCATCAACATAATCCAAAGTCACACTATATGTAGCATATATTTCTGATGGTGCTGAAAGGCTTATGTAAGTCTGTTTGGGTGATACTAAGTCAGTAAAGTGCATAACATCTTTGAAAAGGTGTGTGAGATCAAGCACCTGTATGATTTGTCCATCTGTCATTTTTATTGGACAAACAAATGTATAAATTAATTTACATCAATTTACTAACCCATACCCTGTGGGCTGATCTGTCTTTAAAATGAGCTTTAGATGCTTAGTTGATTTCAGTTTATTTTTTACATCATCCCGTTCATGTTTTTTTGGTATGACATCATTTTATCTGAGACAGTCTTCAAAGCTGTCACGGTCCTTACAGTAAAACAAACAGATAAACTTTAACTGTTCTCGAAAATCTTTCAGTACTCCATTATATTTTTGAGTGAGAATCCATACACTTACATTTGCATGTCTGCCACTGAAGGCAAGTTCTGCTAATGTGTTTCTCTTCTTGACAATGTCTTTCTCTGCTGAACAGTCATCAACAATAAACAATGTTGGCTGTCCTTCAAATTGCTTGTAAAAATATTGTAGGTAGTCATTCAGTTTTTTCTCAGGGTCGACTAAGTATATGTTGCTGTCAGTCCAAATGAATAAACGGTTGTGATAAGCTTTGTTGTGTTTGATTGTAGGACAAAATATTACAATGTTTTCAAAATGGTGGATGTATCTTGTTTGTAAGAGGTTAAGTACAAATTCAGTTTTCCCACACCCTGTGGCACCAACAAATAAGCCACAGTGTGGATCGAGTGTCATCAAGCTACAGTTCATTTTAATACACAATATAATTTTAATATATGTGTCCACTTAGTCTGCTTTCTGCAATATTGAGTTGTGCGTCATATATCAGGTACAAATATATGTTAATGGCTGCAGCAGTTTCAACCTTCTTTTGTATCTGAATTGTTATTCCGTCACTACCGTTCTCAACAGTTCGTCCTGACCCATGAAGATAGTCGTCATCTGTACTGCGAAGATCTAACCAGAGTGCATATTTGTTTGTAAGATATTGTCCGATCCTAACGTCATACAGATGTAGATCTTTCCACGCAATGTTTGCTGGTTTATCTCTAATCCTTCCACCCGCAAAATACTTTGTGATCTCATCGTAGTGCTGGTATGGTAACATTCCAGACGCGTACACTTGATTAGAACGGCCTTCAATTGTACAGGACAAATGTGTAATCTTAGGATTGTAGAATTTTTCTGAATCCCTTTTGTATGGATCTGCTGGTTCAACAAACAACATGAGAATACCTTTCAGTGACCTGGCAGGTGTGTTCAAGTTTATGTTCCACATTGGGTCACTCTTGTCTTTTTGCATTAAACTATGTCTAATCACCCTGTCATAATAAATTGGAAGTCTTGATTGGTACTGATTTTGAATGAGTCTAGCTAGTTCAGTATGTGTGACAATTTCATATTCCAAAGAAATGTTAGAGATCTTGTATGTTGCATCTGTGGCAGATGATTTAATAACTTTGGAGTAGTCATTGAAAGTTAGTTCAAAGCTCACACGGTCATTCAGTGCTCCTTGATAATAAGGCAAATGTGCTGTGAGGATTTCAAACTCAAGTGGAATGTAAAATCTGGTTCCATATGTTTCAGCTATAATAACTTCCTTTGGTACCCCAGTAGTTGTTTTGTCTCCAGCATTGATTCGAAGTTTACCAACATTATCTGGCTGTATGCCTTGATAAATACGATCTTCTCGTTCTTCTCTTGTGAGCCAAAGATCTTTGTAACAGTAGAACACATCGGAGTCATCAAGACTAAACACTTCCTGTCCTTCAAGTTTTACTTTAATAGTTCTAACAATTGCTCTGCCAAGATTGTCAACTAGAGTTCTGTTCACATCCGCGTCTGATGAAAGTTCAATATTAAATGCTAGGCGTGCAGTGCCAGGTACGATAACGTCACTGGGACCTAGGTTTGGAAACTTGACTGTAAGTGTTTGGTTCTGCTCTATGGTACTTGGATTGTTTGTGATAACTATGGATTGTCGAATGGCCTTAACACCGAGAGGCTCACGTAGTTTTCTGTATGGGTCTAACTTTGATCCGTAAGACTGTGTCATTTTTATTATGCACAATAAAAAATAATAAATTAATAAAACAATGGCAGCGGGAGGATTTAATCATGAAGATTTTGAAATGGATGACACGTATGATTTTGGTAATACAACAGATATGGCAGATATGGCAGATATGACTGGTACAAAAAATATTTACAGTTTACGTCACAAACTTTTAGAAACCAAAGTGAACTCATTTTATGATCATGTTGGTGGCCGCCCAGACAACATAGACCCTAATCAGTTTGAACTTGATGTCAAGGGTCATTTATATTTAAATACTGTTGACAAAGAAAAGTACTATTGACTAACAAAAAAGACCCTAGTAGGTTTAGGGCTTTAAGTACAATTAAAAATGAAGGTGGTGTTGGTGCCTTGCGTCAACTTGGTATTGTTGGGTCTCCTGTCACGCCAAGACTGGTTAGTGTGCTTCAAGACACACAAACAAAGTTGCCAACAGGGCAAGAGATTGAAATGGCACCAGTAACAAGCCTACCAGAAATAGCAAACACATTGATACAAGAAACCTCATTTACTGAAGGACAATTAAATGATGCTATGAAAACAATAGATGACCCACCTTTGTCAATGAGAGAGATTATAGGGTTAGATAAATCACTGCAGACGATAAGAGGTGAGATGGTTAATAATGTTGCCAAACTGGGAGAGCTTGATAAACACATAGAACATGAAAAAGAGAAACTGGCTACAGCATACAATGGGAATCTTGACACAGAAATGAAAAAAGAATCCAACACAGATTAAATGATTTGCAGATAGAAAGATCTGGAAGGTTAGAAGTGATTAGTATTGGGAGACAAAAACTGAAAACACAGGTCAACAGGATTAGAGAAACTATTCAGAAAATACTTCACGAAGACACAACTCTGGCTGAGAGACTTAAAACACTTTTCAGAGAACAGGGTATCACAATTGCGAGTTTAATTACAGCTCTTGGATTTATTATCAGTACTGTTGTGTTAGCTGTCTCCGGTGCTGGTGGGGGTGCACCCCCGGCCCCGGCACCAGCACCACCAACCCCGGGCCCACCGACTCCAACAGACCCAAAAGATTTACAGTCATGGGTAAAGAAACAGTTGTCTCACATATCAGACTTGCTTAAAAAATTGGCTCTGAAAGCAATGGATGCTTTGCCTGGTATAATTGGCACAGTTGTCATTTGGTTGATTAGTACAGCGGCAAAGGCAGTAGGGTTTATGACAGAGCATATGTGGATCTTTCTGGTTACAGTAGGAGGGTTGATGGTGGGTTATTTAATGAAACAGGTAAAGAAGTAATATACCTAATCCTGTTAGACCTATTACCAATGCAGTTCTTTCTGACTCATGTGTGTCAGGGGATGGTAGCGGCGTTACTGGTTGTATGGTTGTTGGAGCAAGGTAAGTAACCACTTGTAATGATTTTAATGTCTGTACATGCGCAGTGGTTGCTCCTAAGTTTACAGTTTTATTGAGACCTAGTTTTTGACCAACATCTGCAACAACTATTTCATTATTATAATTTGTTATTGTCCCCATTTGGAGTTGAAGGTCAGATGGTAACATGTATAAACCGAAGCCTACTACAAAGTCAACTTTTGATCTCGCATATCTGAGTACATCTTGGTAGCGCTGTATGCTAGATGGGAGATCAACTGATGAATTTACTGAATCTTCAAGATTAGCGAGAAATTGTTTTTGCGAATCAAATTTTCCACTTCCATTCAAAATATTCGATTTTGTTAGTGATTGTGCACCTAGTATACACCAGACATATGTTCTGATTGACTCATTTACGTGCTCAACTCCCGCTTGAGTAAACCCATCAGATTTATCTAAAATAAATGTGGTCCACGCACTAGACTGTTTTTGTTCAATTGATCCTATCCAGACTTGTGATTTTTGTGAGAATGAAGTGTAACCAGGGTAGTAATCTTGTGGGTATTGTCTGTGACTCATAGTGTAATACAATGTACCCATACCATTGTGATCATCAAATTTTTGTGTAAAGTCATACTTAGGACTGAGGTTAAACTCATTACATGTACGTTCAAATGCTTTCATATCCATGGGGTTGTTATACCTGTTAAAACTAGATTCAGTGGTTAGAGGTATATGCAGTTCTGACAGTATCCGTCTTAATTGGTAATACGTGTGAAAATGGTAGACAGACCTAATCAGTTTGTTTGAGTGATTCAAGTGGTCTGTGAATGAAACACCACAGCCTGTAGTTGAACATAGTATAGCAAAGTTGAGTTGGTTTTGAAACATCTGTAATGGTCTTGATGTCCACTTTCTTGCAGTTGAATCATCTGTAATTGGAGGGTTTAGATAATGGTCAAATGGATTTGGTACTTTCACTTGAAATAAATCTTGTTCGCTTACAGCTATATCAAGCTGATTTAACTGAATTATTTTCTGTTCATAAGTAGGTGCAACATTATATTTGGCATTCACATTAAATTCAAATGCGTTTGTTGTGGTAATGGTTGGTGATTTAAATTCCATCCTTTTTTATATGAGATAATAAAAATGTTTATTACCTTAACAAATCTTGACACAAGCAAACCAGTGTGGTTAACTACTGGGATTGATAATCGTGATGGTAGCAAGGCTGTAGCTATCCATGAATTGTTCCTTACAGTAAAATGGTTTAATGTACAAGATGATATATATAATAAAGTAATTTTTGATGGTAAGACTGAAGCTATACCACCTGGGTATTATGACTTTTGTACTATAGCTGAATGGTTTCAAAGTAAATTTAAAATTAAGCAACTTTAAATCCAGCTAACCTACTTGTTACATTAGAATTTCTGAAACAAGATTGGTTAAAAATTTCAGATAGATTTGCATATTTACTTGGATTTTATATTGACGAAGATTGGTATAGAACAGATGATTTAGATGAAGCTATGTTTGGTATTATAACAATGAAGACAAAAAAACTTAAAATAACTGGAAAACGTCCTGTCAATTTGTCAGTACACACAGTGCTAAATGTTTATTTGAAAGAACTAAACACATCTGAGAATGTTCACAATGGAAAGCCTTCAACTTTGTTGAGATGCTTACCTACTGGAACTGCTCCGTATTGTGAAAGTGTAGTTGTTAGATTTCCTAATTTGCAGTTTAAAAAATTAGGTTCTAGTTTCCTTGAGTCACTGAGTATATCTGTAACTAATCAGGATGACAAACCAGTTCTTATGCATGATTTTAGTGTAGTGTTAGAAGTTAAATAATTTTATTTTTGTTTATAAAAATGAGTGGTCTTGGTCCAAAGCAAACAATCATACCAGTTGCGTGTCCGGTTACAGAGTTGAAAGATTTGGCAGACGTCCAGGATTTTGAGAAGGAAGGGGATGTTGGAGAAATATATGGTTTTGAACTTGATTCAAATGGCATGTACAAGAGGAAAGTAATTGTTGACATGAAAGACGGTGAAAAACAGATTCCTAAACTTGGTCAGCTACGTGATGTTACTGTACCTACTCCACCTGTAAATAATGCGCCTTAAACCTTAATACATGTAGGTAGTAAGTGGGTTGTTTCACCTGTGCCTGCACCACCTCCAACAATTGACTGGGACATAAAGATTGAATTTATTAGTCCTTATGTATACACTGATGATGAAGGCGCCTTAGTGTTTAGGAAGGTTGTTAAGTCGGGGCCGCTTATTGTAAGTGTTGTTCCAAGCTTTGCCCCAGACGACAATAGCAGAGAAAAACTGAAAGTTGAAAATTATGAGAGACGGAGATATCTTCTTACACATAGGAAGGGTAGGTCTGATGCGAAGGTCGTGTTTGCACCAATAAACTTTCCCATCGCAAGAGAAGCGACAATAGTATTTGAAACTATCATGAGATCAGTAACTACTGCTAAAGAGGCTCAAATTGCACAAGGAATTAAACTTACATGGAATGACACAGTGGCAGAGTCATCAAAGGTCTTTATTGCTATTACAAAAAATAATGATGTTATTAATGTTTCGAGCAGTGTTCCAGCTGTCAAGGTGGTGGTTGACAAAACAACTTTTGTTCGTCTAGCTTACATAAACCTTGAACACATTGATCTTGTTGCATTTTATTATGCTAACAAATTGTATACTTTTGAAGAGTTGCAAAATGTAATTGCTGATTAAATAAAAAAAAATATTTGTCAATAAAAAAAATGGAAAACTTCTATCCGCAACTACCGACGCTTGAGCCGACTGAAACAAATGTGACAACAAAAACAACGCTTGCGCCTGATCCACAGGTGACAGCTGTGCCAATTGCTTCAGATAAAACATTACAGGCAGACGCATTCAGATTAATAAATATTACAGAAGCTTTAAAATATTTGGAAAGTGAAGAGGCTAAGTACTCACGGTGCAAAAGGAGGTATAAGACCGTTTTCAATTCTGTTCAAAACACTTCTATGGCTATTGGTGCAGTTTCAGCTGGATGTTCTGTAGGAGGTATTGTTCTGTTTGCCACAGGAATTGGAAGTTTGGCTGGAATAGCAGTTGAGGGTGTTAGCGTTGCTACATGCCTGACTTGTTTTGGTTTGGAAGCCTTGAACAAGAGGTTTCACACGAAATTACATAAACATGAAGCATTGAGTACGCTTGCTGGTGCAAAGCTGAGCAGTATGAAACTTATTATCAGTAAGGCATTGAATGATAATTTTATTGATGACGAAGAATTTAAGCGGGTCCAGGATGATTTAAATAATTACAAAAAACAGATGTCTGAAATTCAGAATAAAATGCGTAGTCAATCTCCTGTGAATGTTGAAGAACTAAAGGCTAGTTTTTTAGAGATGGGAAAACAGATCGGTGTTCAGGAAACCACAGAAAAGCTACACAATCTTTTAAAGAAATAAAAATCAGATTTGGTAATCAATCAATATTTTTGTCATATGCTTCGCAGAGAGATGACACGTCATTTACACCACTTGTGCCTGATTGTTTAGCCCCATCAGCACCACCGCCAGAGTACTACTGAGAAAAAAAAGTTTTTTATTGTCCTTGTATCTTGACAAATCTGTCTTAGTATCTTGGGACTTGAGTCAAGTTGTTGTAAGAACTTGTAAGAACTTACAGTAAGTAATTAATAAGTTCTTATGATAAGTAATTAATAAGTTCTTATGAGAAGTAACTTAAAGGTTACCTCTGCAGGTTCTTAAAAGTTAGTTGTAACTTATTAGTAACGTATAAAGAGAGATAGAAATACTGAGTGGACTGAAGTATTATTAACACAATGACTGAGTTAACCCCTTAAGTATTATTTTTGATTTTCATAAAAATGTGGCTGTTTAAATAATAATGATTTAGGGGTAACTTCCAATGGTATTTACTCTGTGTGGGAGACATGGTTAATGAAGGGTCAAAAAGATATAATTAAGGGGTTAACTCAGTCATTGTGTTAATGCTGGTTCAGTCCACTCAGTATTTCTATCTCTCGGTATCCCATTCTCCCAATTTCTGCAACTCCGTCGGATCTGCAGCAGTGACGACGACTTCACCAACCAGACCCAAACCATGGCCACTTTCTTCTCACACCAGGGATACCCCCAAGACATCGTCAACACCGCTCGTTCTAAAGCTGAGGCCACAAGCAGAAGTGAAGCTTTGAGGGAGAAAACTCAGTGCTGCAGAGGACCGGCCGGTCCTGTTATCACGTATCATCCTCACAACATCCCCATCAAAAACATTCTCCTCAGAAACTTCTACATCATTCAGAATGACACAGTATTGAAAGACATATTTCCTGAGCCTCCGCTGGTCGCTTACAAACGTGACACTAACCTACGCGATCATCTTGTTCACAGTTCACTTCGCACATCTAACACCTTACCACCTGGCACACACCCTTGTCAGCAACCACACTGCAAAGCATGTCCATACATCAACACATCCCCCGTCATCACCGGACCCCTGTCATCTTTTCATGTCCACCGATCATTCACATGCCAGTCATCGGATATTGTCTATGTCATCTCATGTTCTCACTGCCCAAAGATGTTGTATGTGGGGGAGACATTCCGTAAGAGAGATACAATAGGAGATTACTAAGAATCAAATTTCAATAAGGCCGCACCGATCTATAAATCTCGCCTTTATTGATATTAAAATCTATGACCCGCCATGACCTCTCTATTATCACATAATCACCCTTTTGTTTTTTGAAAAGTGGCGACCATGATTAGTGCGGCCTTTTTGATTTTGATACATTAGTAATCTCCTATTGTATCTCTCTATAACTATTGTCTCTGTCAACACCTAATGACCTTAATTAATTAACTAATTACGGTCATTAACTTCTTCACTGCCGTTTCTCTCAAATCAAACCAAAATCCTGATAGTACCTCAGTTAAATATAATAATGTCATTTTACACCCCCCCCCCCCAAATAATTAAAAAATTACTCTCCATTGTCTCTCTATACTGTTAGAGTCGATTTCCGAAAACTCACAAGCTCTGTACAACACATGTTTACACATGACAAGACTGACAATCTCCTTTTAATGCATATAAGGTGGGGACATGTTTTCACCGCGCCCATTCAAAGGCCACGCTGTGTAAACACTACTTTTACAAGGCAAGAGAGGTCTTTAGAAATTCCTGCGTGGGCACAGCCTGAACATAATGGCATGTTATAACAAAAGCTATTTTATTAACTGGGTCACTGATGTAAAATGACACAATTATCTTTTTTTTAACACAGGCCTTTTAAGTCTGGTTTCCACTGAAAGTTAGATTGATGGTATCTGGCCTTGTACATAGAGGGCTAGATTCACAGATCTACATGAGCCCCGTATTACAACAGACGCATAACTACACTGTGTACACTTAACTTGACTACAATGATCTATACAGACAGTACAGGGCAACAAGCCATACGTGCCCCAGCAGCGTTGTTTACACTGTCCCTGTTGCTACCGACTTCATTTGAACATGAAAAGAACAGGACCCCAGTGCACTGAAAAAAATAATTTACTTGCTTACATAGATCGCTTTAATACATACTTAACATACACCATAGACCCAAAAAGATGTAGTCAAACCTCCTACACACACACACACACACACACACACACACACATACACACACACAAGACACACATAACTACAGACAGACACGCATGCAAACACACACACACACACACACCCCCCCCCCCCCCCCCCCCCCCCCATAGACAAAACACCCAGTCAAACCAGTGCTGGTAACCCCGGAGCGATCACATACACAAACACCTCATGTCTAAGCTTGACTGGTTCTGAAAGACCTCCACCTCCATTCAGGTATGTTATGAATAGACTTGTTCTGAAAAGAAAAAATTAAAAGGGCCTACAATTATTCACATTTTTCATTTCTGACTAGCTTGCCTTTTGAAACCTGAATCAAATTTTTTTCAATCTGATCGGTACGCACCACACCTGACACAATATTCATAAGAAATTTTTATCTGACATGATATTCAAGAAGGAATTTTTAATTTTTTTCAATTATGTGTACACCCGTTTGATTTTTCCATTAAATGTAAATGACTAACACCCGCACGCACAGTCAATCCCCCCCCTCCCCCCCCATTATCTACTTGCAGAGAGAGAGAGGGAGAGAGACCCGCTCTGTCAACACATAGATTGGTGTTTATGACAAGACTCCACTCATGTGAAACTTATACATTTAAATCAGCCTCTTCTCAATAAGTAAGTTACAAGGGTCTTAATCTGTGGCGCATGTCATTTTGTAAGCCAGCTCACCCGTTTACCTTCGTGTTGCCTTATCGTTGCCACGTGCCGCTATTCACTGCGAGAGAGGGGACACTTCAGTTTATGAATAAGCCGGCTCTAAGGCTTTTGAAAAGGCTATTTACTGAGAGGTGTCAATACACTCAAGGAGGTCAGCAATGTTTCGAAGTTGACTTAATATATACTCATGACTGGTTCCCGAGAAATCAAAACGGTGGCCTATACTCTGCATTATACAGACAGCTAGAAAACAGTTGTATAAGAAACTATCAAATAATATCTTACACACACACGCACACACAAACAGACAGGCAGACAAACAAACATAACTCATAAACAAACACACACACACACATAAAACACCATACATAACACCCGACGCAAAAACACAAGGTTTGTACACCGACTCACGCCAGTGCAATATTATTGTAAGATTTTACTTCCGGGGTGTATACTGTTTATACATGTCTGACGCGAGAGCCCGTGAGAGGATAATTACTCTTATTCAGTTTCATGCCCTGTTGGGTTAGACGGTGTAGGCATACACACGAGGCATGTTAGCGAAGTGTACTGTACAAGAATCACATGAATCTGACACACCTGACTTTGAGGAGGTAAAAACCAGGGATTATTTTTGCAAAAGACTTAGATTCTCAGGAGCCTCCTTCTTTGTAGGTTTAGATTCTTAAGATTTTATCTTACCTAGATTCTCATGAGCACTGCTTTTTCAGGATTTCAGACAACAGACAAACATAAATACATAAATAACCTAAGTTTCTTTGGGACTGCGAAGTGGCCGAGAGGATACTTCTGGTTTAGTGAGGCGTAGTATTGATCAAACTAACTTCACTGTGCCGGGGTTCGTTTCCCGATCGCGGCATCCAGTTGACACTCTGCACTACAGGGCTTTCACAGGAAAAGATGAATGCGCTACCCACCAGGGTTAACCTCCTCCGTAGGGGGTTAATAGCGCAGCTTAACCCGGGTTACATCAATTCCTGTGAAAGCAGGTGCAAGGTCACTAAGCAGCCCTTTTATCAAAAAAAAAAATAAATAAATAAATAATTTTTTTTCTCATATATTTATTTTTAGAAAAAGAGATATATATTTTTATTTATTTATTTATTTATTTTTTAATTTTTCTTGGTTTTATTATTACACACACACACACACTAGCCTCACACCAGTCAGAGTGGTAAAAATGATTCTTAAAATCTGTGGGTGTGCATATAAGTCTATGGGAGACAACTCCTGTTTAGTGGTTGACTGTGGTTGACTTTTTCAGTGATTATGTCCCATGTGCAGAAAATAAATAATGTGTTTACTGTGGTAGCGGTAATATTTTTTCATTTATTTTTTTGTCGGACAAATAAAAATGACGGACAATGCTCAAAGCCCATCAGGCTCGTCAAGCTTAAGAAACATGTTTCACACAACAAACTTGCCTATATCTAATACTAATAATGTTTATGAATCGATAGAAAGATCTTTTTCTGTCATACGAGATAATCTTATTACAGGCAGTGTAAAGATTCAGATTGTTGCTAAAATAGAAATTACTAGAGTAGACGGTGAAGTGATTGTATCGTATATCTCAACAAGACAACACACAGTTAACACAAGAAGGGAATTAGAGAACGTGTTTAGAGACAGACTATTACCAGACTTCCTCCAAGCAATTGACAGTGCAAAAATGAAAGGGTCTGGTTGGCACGAAGGACATGTGCATGAACTACAACTAAAGCAGTCAAGGTATCATCCTATATTAGGTAAATCATGGTTGCCACTGCCAACAGAGGTTGCAAACAAAAAGGCTGTTGTCAATATACAAAACAATGACAACTATTGTTTCATGTGGTGTGTGCTTGCTAAACTACACTTTATAAAATCAAAACCTGAACGTGTATCTAACTACTTTAAATTTGTAAATGAACTCAACTTCAGTGGCATTGAGTTCCCTGTTAAAATAGAAGACATAGACTTGTTTGAAAAACTAAATCCTGGTATATCTGTAAATGTGTTTGTGTGGGATAATGAATCTGTCGACAAGTTACAACCCATTAGATTATCACCACTTGCTCCAACCTACGGACAGTCAGAAGATAAACATGTTGACATGATGCTAAAAGGCCCTGTCGGTGATAATGATAACTTTCATTACACAATTATCAGAAATATGTCACGTCTAATTCATGGGCATACAACAAAACACAATGGCAAACAGGAAGTGTGTAAGAAATGTTTACAAAGGTTCTCCTCTATTGCAGTAGCGCACAAACATGTTTTACACTGCAGGTCGGCTGATAACATACAAACTGTACTTAAGCAATCCAGACCAAAAAGGTGACTGCCAAGCGTGTGAAATGCAAAGAAGTACCCAACGGAGAAAGAAACACGCTTAGAAAAAACGGTACAACACAATTTATTAATATTTCGGGTAAATACCCTTTGTCAAAATAGACAAACAAACAGAGACATTATTTGCTACTTATCTTCAGATGCAGAAGGAATGTGGCAACTGAAGGTGACGTAAAAAGAAAAAGAAAAGAAAAGGAAAGGAAGAACAAAAGTAAAAATGACGTCAAAGAAAAAAATCGTAAGAGAAAGACTCCGAGAGAAACTAAACACGAGAGACAAGAGTGTGTGTAAGCGCGCGCAGGAGCGAGCAAAAGTAAATGCGCGTGTGTGAGGCCGGGGATAGAGAGAGAGAAGAGAGACAGCGAGAGAGAGAGAGAGAGAGAGAGAGAGAGAGAGAGGGGGGGGAGAGAAAGAGAAAGAGAGAGAGAGAGAGAGAGAGAGAGAGAGAGAGAGAGAGAGAGAGAGAGAGAGAGAGAGAGAGAGAGAGAGAGAGAGAGAGAGAGAGAGAGAACGAACGGGGAGTACCCTTGGGCACGAAGTAGGCTGAGTGTCTAATACACAAAGCCAGCTAAACACCAACCCGAAGGCAAACCTTATATCACCATCGAGTTGAGGACTACCTCGGGGAAAAACGGGAGGACCCCGGGAAAAAAACCCCAGCATTTAGCATGGTACACAACAAGGAATATCGATGAAACAAAGCAAATAATCAAATTCAGTAAGAGAATAATGGTATAAGAGGAGAGTAGGTAGTTGTGAAACCATCTTAAAGGGTAACTCAAAAAAAAAAAAAAAAAAAAAAAAAAAACCGGGTGTGGGGGGAGAGAAAGACAAAAGGGGCGGGGGAAGGGGAGGGGGAAAGGGAAGAGAGAGAGAAAGGGGGAAGAGAGAAAGAGAGAGAGAGAGAGAGAGAGAGAGAGAGAGAGAGAGAGAGAGAGAGAGAGGAGAGAGAGAGAGAGAGAGAAAACAAACAGGGAGGGGGGGGGGGGGAAGGCAAACAAACAGAGCCACCAGCCCCACCCAACAGGCACCCTCCAGCCCACGGACGAACGCACAGGCATGCGAACAAGACGACCACATACATCCCCAAGGGAATGCACATGATCGCCCCCCACACCCGCGCATAAATCCAAGGACCGGCGACCAGGCGCCCGACAGGGAAGGGCAAGGGATCCAACTTAACGTATGGCCAGCGCTGAAAAAGTCCCCATGGGAGGCACAAAGTACATATCAATCAGCGCCAGCCGCAACTATCTGGTTAGTGAGTAGTCAGACAGAAGCGACTCGGTAAGGTAAATGACAGTTAGCAGAAGACACAGGTAAGGTCCAAAAAGTTAATCTTTCATATTCATCCCGAGTGGCGCCACAGTGCCCAGTTTATTAATCAAAAATTTTTCTCGGTCTTTCCTGGCCCAGACATTACTGGCTTGCATAAGCCAGAGGCCTTTAACACGAATGTCCGAGACGGAGTGATCGGCCTCGTTGAAATGTCGCCCGACCGGTCTATTGTAATGGTACTTGACCGACTGAAGATGTTCTTTAAAACGGTCGTTGATGGTTCTTTCCGTCTCTCCAACATAGAGTTGGCCGCATTTCACACAGGAGATGACATAAATCACGTTGGTAGTTTGACATGTGAAGTATCTGTCTATGTTGAATTTGTAGCGTGGACCATTCACCACTGTAGAAGGGCAAATAAAAGGACATGTCTTGCAATTTGGAACATTGCACGGTGTGGAGCCGGAGGGTCTGGTGGTAGAACGAGGCTTAAGAGTAGAGCGAACAAGCATGTCTCGTAAATTAATATCCCTCTTGAAAGCCACCAACGGAGGTTCAGAAAAGATAGCAGCGGACTCTTTACTGGATGACAAAAGACCCCAGTTAGAAAGAAGTATTTTACGAACCGGATTGGTGTGCGGATGGTAAACCATGGTTACGATGGGCCTGTCACTCTCAGCGGTAGGCTTAGTCTGCAGTATACTCGCGCGACTAAGTTTTTGTACTGTTTGGAGAGAACCTTGAACAACAGTATGTGGGTAATGTCTGTCGATGAAAAATCCAGCCATTTCTTTGGATTGAACATCAAAATCTGATTTTTCGGAACAGATTCTTTTAAGCCGAAGAAACTGAGAAAATGGGATGCTATTCTTACATTTGGGGTTGTGCGAAGAGCGGTAGTCGAGGTATGAATGGGAATCGGTAGGCTTGTAATGTATTGAAGTTTTCAACATTCCGCAGTCAATACTGATGCTCATGTCCAGAAAGTCGACTGAAGTAGCTGATATATTGTATGTGAACTTGATGGATGGGTGGAAATCCTGCACGAAGTGAATGAAGTCTAAAAGTGCAGCGTGGGTCATGTGTGTAGCTCCGATACCATCATCGATGTAGCGTTTATACATCTCAGGGACAGGCCCGGTGTATGTCTGAAGTATTTGGTTCTCAAGGAAACCCATGAAGAGGCAGGCATAGCTGGGTCCCATTTTAGTGCCCATCGCTACGCCACTGCACTGAGCGAAGGTGACGCCATCAAAGGAGAAACTGTTAAGAGAGAGAACCAATTCAGCCAGACGTATAAGAGTATGAGTAGGAGGTTGTTTATGACTTCTTTGGTTGAGGAAGTACGAAAGTGCATTGAGGCCGTCATTGTGCGGTATGACAGTATATAGTGAAGTGACATCAAGTGTAAACAACAGTTCAGGTTTGAAAAGTTGTTTTTGGTTGACTTGGTCTATGATCTCTAGAGCATGGTTGGTGTCTTTAATGTAGGTAGGTAGAGACTGGACAAAGGGTTGGAAGATGATGTCCAGGTATTCGGAGATGTGTTCTGTGGGACAGCTGCAAGCTGACACTATGGGGCGGCCGGGATTGTTGAGTTTGTGAATTTTGGGGAGAAGGTAAAAGTTAGGTTGCTTAGGCCGCTTTTTTATGAGGAGATTAGCTGTTGAAGGAAGCTCTCCTTGAAGAATCATCTCTTTGACTGTCTTGGAGATGCGCTTTTGATCAGCTTGGAGGGAGCTTTCGTCAAGGTGTTGGTAGTGTTCCGGGTTCTCTAACTGTCTGTAGGCCTCTTTGATGTACAGATCTCTGTCCCATACAACGACGGCGCCACCTTTATCGGCTGGTTTGATGACGATGTCGCTTCTGTTACGAAGATTTGTGAGAGCGTCGAGTTCAGCTTTTGTGAGATTGGAGCGAGGAATGGAATTGAACTTGAGTTTTCCAATGTCAGACATGGTTTTCTTAATGTAGCATTCAAGTTCAGGAAGTTTACCATGAGGTGGTTCTCTGCGGACAGGCGTGGCAAAACGATCAACGAAGATGTCACCAACCTTCTGAGTTCGTGGTCGATGGCCCAGGACAGCCATCCATCGAAGAGACCTATAGAAAATCTGGAGATCTCTGATGAGTTCGTATTTGTTTATAGTAGGCTGTCTCGGAACAAACTTTAAACCTCTGGAGAGGACAGCTCTTTCATCGTTTGTCAGAGTTAAATCTTCAGGAATGCACTGCACTAGATTCCTGTGAGGTGTAGTAGTACCGACTAAGGCGCAGTGGAGGTGCGTAGTGGTTACAGCGTCAGACAAAGTACTAGAGGGGTCTTGTATCGTAGTAAGCAACGGAGTGCAAGTGGCCTCAACGTCATGTAAAACGGAAGTCGAAGGAGGGGTGCCGCTAACGTCCAATGTGAGTGCGCAAGCGGCAACACCAATCTCTCCGTAAGCATCGGAGGTCACCTTTCCGGATGAAGGAAGAGATGGGGCGGCGGCAACGTCCGACGTAGGCACGCTAACGGCAACACCATCCTCAACTTTGGACAATGGCAGAGGACGGGCAGCTCCAACGACCAAAACAGGTGCGTGAGCAGCGCAACCATCCTGGGTAGAGTTATCGTCACTGGAAGATGTGTCTCCCTCAACAGGCTCCGGCCCGGAGGAGGTCAAAGATGTGGCATCAAGGGCAGCTCCATGGGTCACCGTCAGCGCTGGGGCACAACCGTCCAGTCCAGAAAGTGAAGCCGATGTGGGGAGCACGGCACCAACACCAGAACCACAGTCAGCACCAAGCGTAGTAAGCGGATGGACAGTAGGCACAACCAGACGCCGGGTATCACATTGGGTAGGAAGAGGGGCCGCTGAAGCAGAGTTTTTGTTGTGATTAGTGTTGAATTTGGATAGCTTATGATCTTTAGTTTTAGTGACATGAGCATGCACAAGAGTATTAAAATCATGCACAACGGATTTGATTAAGAAGGCAGTATGAAGATCACACAGCTGAATCAGCTGTCTCTTCAAGATAACAAGAGTCGAATCAAGATCTGAGATTTTGTGATTTAATGACTGAATGTGACACGTCATTAACTTAAAGCTAGTTTTCTCAAGAATTGTGTTAGTCGCCTGCAAAAGAGAAGAATTATTCAGATCGGAAGGAGAATGTTTAAGCTGAAAACCAACAGGAATTATGCGAAGGCGAATACATTTTTTGAGAAAAGCAAGATGACTGGAGCATTTAGTTTTAGAAAAAATAGTTTTAGCATAAGAAAATGACAAAAAGAAAAGGATCGGTGGCAAAAAAAGCAAAACGTGAAACCAAACGTGAATGCAAGCCAGTGAAAAAAGTTGACGAAGGCATGCTAGTACAAGAAAAACGAGACAAACATGGAGATGCAGTCAATGAGAAATAAGCAATCCAGACCAAAAAGGTGACTGCCAAGCGTGTGAAATGCAAAGAAGTACCCAACGGAGAAAGAAACACGCTTAGAAAAAACGGTACAACACAATTTATTAATATTTCGGGTAAATACCCTTTGTCAAAATAGACAAACAAACAGAGACATTATTTGCTACTTATCTTCAGATGCAGAAGGAATGTGGCAACTGAAGGTGACGTAAAAAGAAAAAGAAAAGAAAAGGAAAGGAAGAACAAAAGTAAAAATGACGTCAAAGAAAAAAATCGTAAGAGAAAGACTCCGAGAGAAACTAAACACGAGAGACAAGAGTGTGTGTAAGCGCGCGCAGGAGCGAGCAAAAGTAAATGCGCGTGTGTGAGGCCGGGGATAGAGAGAGAGAAGAGAGACAGCGAGAGAGAGAGAGAGAGAGAGAGAGGGGGGGGGGAGAGAAAGAGAAAGAGAGAGAGAGAGAGAGAGAGAGAGAGAGAGAGAGAGAGAGAGAGAGAGAGAGAGAGAGAGAGAGAACGAACGGGGAGTACCCTTGGGCACGAAGTAGGCTGAGTGTCTAATACACAAAGCCAGCTAAACACCAACCCTAAGGCAAACCTTATATCACCATCGAGTTGAGGACTACCTCGGGGAAAAACGGGAGGACCCCGGGAAAAAAACCCCAGCATTTAGCATGGTACACAACAAGGAATATCTATGAAACAAAGCAAATAATCAAATTCAGTAAGAGAATAATGGTATAAGAGGAGAGTAGGTAGTTGTGAAACCATCTTCAAGGGTAACTCAAAAAAAAAAAAAAAAAAAAAAAAAAAAAAAAAAAAAAAAAAACGGGTGTGGGGGGAGAGAAAGACAAAAGGGGCGGGGGAAGGGGAGGGGGAAAGGGAAGAGAGAGAGAAAGGGGGAAGAGAGAAAGAGAAAGAGAGAGAGAGAGAGAGAGAGAGAGAGAGAGAGAGAGAGAGAGAGAGAGAGAGAGAGAGAGAAAAAAAACAAAAAGGGAGGGGGGGGAGGAAGGCAAACAAACAGAGCCACCAGCCCCACCCAACAGGCACCCTCCAGCCCACGGACGAACGCACAGGCATGCGAACAAGACGACCACATACATCCCCAAGGGAATGCACATGATCGCCCCCCACACCCGCGCATAAATCCAAGGACCGGCGACCAGGCGCCCGACAGGGAAGGGCAAGGGATCCAACTTAACGTATGGCCAGCGCTGAAAAAGTCCCCATGGGAGGCACAAAGTACATATCAATCAGCGCCAGCCGCAACTATCTGGTTAGTGAGTAGTCAGACAGAAGCGACTCGGTAAGGTAAATGACAGTTAGCAGAAGACACAGGTAAGGTCCAAAAAGTTAATCTTTCATATTCATCCCGAGTGGCGCCACAGTGCCCAGTTTATTAATCAAAAATTTTTCTCGGTCTTTCCTGGCCCAGACATTACTGGCTTGCATAAGCCAGAGGCCTTTAACACGAATGTCCGAGACGGAGTGATCGGCCTGGTTGAAATGTCGCCCGACCGGTCTATTGTAATGGTACTTGACCGACTGAAGATGTTCTTTAAAACGGTCGTTGATGGTTCTATCCATCTCTCCAACATAGAGTTGGCCGCATTTCACATTAATAAATTGTGTTGTACCGTTTTTTCTAAGCGTGTTTCTTTCTCCGTTGGGTACTTCTTTAAACTGTACTTAAGTATCCAGATCCTGGTAGTCAAGTTTATTTTAAGAACTATGGGAATCAGCAAAAGCTGCCGTTTGTAGTGTATGCTGATTTTGAATCACTGGTACCATATGAAGGTCCTGTTCCAGAGTCATTACCAAAGACTGTAAAGTTGAGTGACCAAGTGGTGTGTTCTTTTGGATACATTATTGTTAGGTCAGACGGCCAGCATACACAACCTGTTATCTAAAGGGGAGAAAATGCAGCATGTCTGTTTTTAACAGAAATGAGACATCTGTATAGTCAGGTAGTACAGTATCTCACAACATGTCAGATGCCTTTGGTAATGACAGAAGAAGACAAACTGAAATTTGATACAGCTGAGATGTGTTGGATTTGTGAACAACCCCTTCAGGTTGATAAAGTTCGTGACCATGATCACATAACTTTGCGTTACAGAGGTGCTGCACATAACAATTGTAACTTGTTATTAAAAACAGATCCTAAGACATATAAGTTACCAATCTTTTTCCACAATCTCAAAGGATATGATTTACACATTATCATGCAGGCTGTAGATGAGTCTTACAAAAACATAAGTTGTATTGCCCAGACAACTGAGAAATACTTAACTTTTAGGTTAGACAAATTAGCATTTTATGACTCCATGCAACATTTGTCTTTAGGGTTGGCTAGTTTGGCAGAAGGACTGACTGAGTATCCAATAACAAGTAAATATTTTGAGCCAGACTTGATTAAGAAAAGTGTTTATCCATACGAGTACATTGATCACTGGGTTGTGTTTGAGGAAACAAGACTGCCACCAAAAGAGAAATTTTATTCCACACTTAATGGTAAAGGTATTTCTGACTCTGATTACCAGCACGCACTTGATGCGTGGGGGAAGTTAGGATGTCAGACTATTGGTGACTACCATGACCAGTACTTGAAAGCTGACGTTTGTTTGCTAGCAGACGTATTTGAAAGTTACCGTAAAAAGGGTTTGTTACACTACAAGCTTGACCCTGCCTGTTACATAACTAGTCCTGGCATGACATGGGATGCATTTTTTGAAATCCAGTAAGATATCTATAGACCTGTTGTCTGATCGTACGATGGGTGAAATGGTGGAACGTGGATTGAGAGGTGGTATTATTATTGCAGCGAACAATTATGCCAGAGCCAACAACAAATATATGGACGGTCATGGTGACCTTGGGTTTGACCCCTCAAGGTCAAGGTCATTCATTACGTACTTGGACGCTAATAACCTTATGGATACGCGATGTGTGAGTTATTGCCCTTGAAAAACTTTTGTCTGTATGATTTGTCACAGTATGACATAACAGAGTCAGGGTTAGCAAACAATATTATGAATCTTGACCGAAACGACGCTAAGGGTTGGATATTTGAAGTAGACCTAGAGTACCCACACCATCTACATGATTACCACAATGATTATCCCTTAGCAGTTGAGAAAATGTCTTTGACGCGGAAAAAAGAAGACACCAAACTAGTGCCGAATTTGAATGACAAATTCAATTACGTTTGTCACTATCGCTTGTTACAGTTTTACATCAGACATGGGTTAGTACTAAAGAAAGTTCACAGAGGAATTCAATTTGATCAGAGTGCTTTCATGAAAGATTATATAATGAAGAACACAACCCTTCGTGCCAGAGATGGCAACACTGCATTTGACAAAGACTTCTTTAAGCTTATGAACAATGCCTGTTTTGGTAAGACTATGGAAAATCCTCATCACCGCAAAGATGTGAGACTTGTCAAACTGAATCGGGTACAATTAAACTTACAGGCAAGCCACAGTACACGGGGTACAAAGAGATTCATTCATCATTGTATGCAGTGTCACTCAAAAAAAAAGATTGTTAAACTGGACAAGCCAGTATTCATTGGTATCGCAATTCTTGAGTTGTCAAAACTGTTGATGATTGAATTTTATTATGATTACTTCAAACCAAAATATCCTGACTGTCGTCTTCTATACACTGACACTGACTCTATGATTATTGATGTGTGTACTGAAGACTTTTATGAAGACATGAAAACAGAGTTACACATGTATGACACATCTGACTACCCTAAAGATTATCCACTGTACAGCACACAAAACAAGAAAGTGCCTGGAAAGTTTAAGGATGAACTGAATGGTGTGACAATAGTTGAGTACGTTGGACTGAGATCCAAAATGTATTCTATACTGCACTAAAAGGGAAGTCAGTCAAAAGCCAAAGGTATAAAAAAACAGCAATAAAAAATAAAGACATTCGACATGAACATTACAAGCAAGTGTTAGATGGTGCATTAATGCCTGATTATCCAAACAAGTCACTGAGATCAAACAAACATAATCTTGAAATAATTCAAACACATAAAAAGTCATTTGCAGTTGGGGACACAAAACGTGTGTTTCACAGTAAAGAGAAGGCTTATGCACAAGGCCATTACAGGCTCAAGTTATCTGAAGACATAGCCGATGAACTGGTTGATGAATTAATCGATGAGTTAGTTACTGAAATGAGTAACGTTGTCTGGGGGAATAATCTGTAATTCTTCTCTGACAAATGCCTTCTGTGGTGCAGGGTCATACAGATAATATATTGTTGCGTCAGGACCGGGGACTATTTTTTTTATATTGTGTACAGACGTTGACCAGATGGGGTCTGTTGCCCTGCGTCTGTCGTCGTTTTCAGCCTCCCCTGGTTGATATAAATATCTTACCTGTTTAGTAAATAAACTTGTGTCGGGTGCTGGGGTTGGTCCTGTTTTTGGTTCTGTAATTGTTTTTAATTTAATAGCATCAGCAGGCTTAGGATGGCCTTCATTGTTCATTGCTTTTATCACATGTGGTAATCTCTTTACCCACTCTGTGTTCCGGGTGTCATGCATGAGTTCCTTAGAATACTGGTAACTGAAAAGTCTCTCTGATAATTGTTTGTTAAAGTTCTCTACTATTGCCTGTGATCTGTGTACGCCTGGAATGCCTCGTCTGACTATTACGCCATGCTTCGCAAATAACTCATTAACTGCGCCCTTAAATTCAGATCCATCATCAACTTGCACTAGTCTGGGGTATCTTAAAGGGCCTCGACTATATATCTTTGATAACACTGTAGCAACTGTTGTAGCTGTTTTGTCAGATATGGGTTGAGCGTCTTTGTACCTTGAAGCAAAGTCTACAACAGCCAAAGCGTACTTGTATCATTTCTTTCTTATTGTGTCATGTGGTAGGAACAGGAGGTCCATTTGATGTGTGTCATTGGGGGTAGTGTTTTCAAAATGGGGTCTAGATATCTTTCTTGGAGCAGGGAGATATATCTGCCAAATTGCCTGTCTCTGTAACCATTGTTTGACTTGATTGAGTGGTATATATCCACCCACAGCGGCATGTAATTTCTGAATAGCGGTGTTACTTTTCCAGTACCCTGATGGGGAGTAATATATTTTTGATAGTTTATTTTCGGCTGCCATTTTTTCTAGCAATATAAAGACCAGTAAAAAATACAAATGTCATTCCCACTAGAACAAAGATTATCTCCCCGTTTCTTTGTTCTGTACTTGGTTGATAGTAGTCACTAAGTTTTGGTTTTGGGATAGACATGTCATTACCAGTGACTAAAAAATACTCACTGATTGCGTCATCTGTATTTGAAAACGTATGCTGTGCATGGCCTTCTAGCCTCAGTTTTTCATTAATGAAATCAAGTTTCTCAATTCTATTCTTTTCATATTCTTGTTGCGCTTGTGCAAGTTTTTCAGATGCCTTATTGTGATGTTTCATTTCTTCTGCAGATTCCTCTCTACCTACTTTTGAAAAGAGATAGTTTGACCCACTAAATGCAAGGGCGTTGACCATCGCACCTCCAATTATTACTGCCAAAGTCGCCATATTGTTTTTATTTACATAGAAACATTTTCAGGAATAATTCCCTGCTTGACAAGAAAATCTTTTGTCGCAATCGACACTGTAACAACTACAATTAGATTAGCGCTGTCTTCAAAATCTAATCTACTGAGGTCTGCTGATTTCATTTTGAGTAGATTTTTCCCCAGCATAGAATACGCTACTGCTAGTCCGCTGATTACGGCAGAATGATACACAAGGTTCATTATGTTCTTTGTGTCGCTCATTTTCTAAGGCAATAAAAATTAAAATAATATTTTTATTTACTGCATATAAAATGGGTCAACGGATTTGGGTGTTACTGGTAATGTGGCGACTTCTGGTTTTGTTTTTGGAGTGTCTGATTTTTTGGTCACTGTACGAGTCTGTGGTTTGTATTTTTTGTATAATTTATACCCTACGTAACCAAATCCGACAACAAATCCGGCAATTATATATTTTGTTGATTGAGGTTCGGGGTCAGGTTTAGGGTCAGGGTTAGACTTAGTTGTTTGTCTCTCACTTTGTTGTGGGTGTGATAGTAGTGACACTGGTCCTGACGGTCCTGATGGTCCTGACACCTGGTTAGTTACATGAACCTTTTCTGTTTGTGCCTTAAGCTGTAATTTTTTCTGCTTGTTCCATTCGGCTAATCTTTTTCCTGACTCAACGCGGCCTGGACTTTTAACCTTAGTCACAGTTTAAAACTGTGACAAAACAGGGTCGGGGTTCAGTTGTGGAGTCATCTGGGTTGCGTCCATTTTCTTCTGCAGTAAAATTTATTTTGGAGAAATCAATATGACTCCCAGTAACAAGTAAGGTTAACACAGGTGCAAGGTAATTTCCAAACTTGTAAAACATGAGGTATGCTAATTTGCCTATTGAACTTGAAACAATAGGATTGCTTTCAAGGTCGTGTGATAGGCTGTCACAATCCACAGGTAGAAAGTGACTAACTGCTTTTGTGTATAGGCATACAAGAGATCGACTCAAATCACGAGTCATTAGTAAAGCTATGTGGTTTTCATATTTAGAATGAAGCTTGATTAGCTCGTCAGAGGTTAGAGATTCAATATCCTCTGTCATGTATTGTTTTCCGAGATAAGCCTTTGATTTGCCTGAGACAACTACAGATAAAAGATGCTGTTTTTTCGAGTCTAAGTCTTTGTTTTCTGCATCATTGATATCATTCAATAGAAGAAGTTCATCAGGGTTAATTTATAATGTAATAAAAAAATAATAACGTTAACTCTTCTGGCTCACCTTGTGTAATACCACTTTATTGACTGTAACACTGTTAATATAAACATTTAGTTTACGTAGTTGTTTAAATATGCTATAACAAACTTCCCCTAACCAACCATAGTTGGTATCATTAACTTTAAAAGTAGGTGTCTTTAAATCAACTGTCATGCACTCCACATCTGGAAGCTCATCAACATAATCCAAAGTCACAGCATATGTAACATATATTTCCGATGGTGCTAAAAGGCTTATGTAAGTCTGTTTGGGTGATGTTATTAAATCAGTAAAGTGCATAACATCTTTGAAACAGTGTGATATATCAATCACTTGCATGATTTGTCCGTCTGTCATTTTTATTGGACAAACAAATGTATAAATTAATTTACTAACCCATACCCTGTGGGCTGATCTGTCTTTAAAATGAGCTTTAGATGCTTAGTTGATTTCAGTTTATTTTTTACATCATCTCGTTCATGCTTATTTATGATGACATCATTCTCTCTGAGACAGTCTTCAAAGCTGTCACGATCCTTACAGTAAAACAAACAGATAAACTTTAACTGTTCTCGAAAATCTTTCAGTACAGCATTATATTTCTGAGTGAGAATCCATACACTAACATTTGCATGTCTGCCACTGAAAGCAAGTTCTGCTAGAGTGTTTCTCTTCTTGACAATGTCTTTCTCTGCTGAGCAGTCATCAACAATAAACAATGTTGACTGTCCTTCAAATTGCTTGTAAAAATATTGTAGGTAGTCATTCAGTTTTTTCTCAGGGTCGACTAAGTAAATGTTGTTGTCAGTCCAAATGAATAAACGGTTGTGATAAGCTTTGTTGTGTTTAATAGTAGGACAAAATATTACAATGTTTTCAAAGTGGTGTATGTATCTTGTTTGTAATAGGTTAAGAATAAATTCAGTTTTCCCACACCCTGTGGCACCACAAAACAATCCACAGTGTGGGTCAATGGTCATCAAGCTCCGGTTCATTTTAATACACAATATAATTTTAATATATGTGTCCACTCAGTCTGCTTTCTGCAATATTGAGTTGTGCATCATAAATCAAATATATATATATATGTTTATGGCTGCAGCAGTTTCAACCTTCTTTTGTATCTGAATTGTTATTCCATCACTGCCATTCTCAACAGTTCGACCTGACCCATGAAGGTAGTCATCGTCCGTACTACGAAGGTCTAACCAAAGAGCATACTTATTTGTAAGGTATTGACCAATCCTTACGTCATACAGATGTAAATCCACCCGCAAAATACTTTGTGATCTCATCGTAGTGTTGATAAGGTAACAAACCTGAAGTGTACACTTGATTAGGACGGCCTTCGATTGTACAAGACAAATGTGTAATCTTTGGATTGTAGAATTTTTCTGAATCCCATTTGTATGGACTCACCGGTTCAACAAACAACATAAGTATACCTTTTAGTGACCTAGCTGGTGTGTTCAAGTTTATGTTCCACATTGGGTCACTTTTGTCTTTATTGATTAAACTATGTCTAATCACACGGTCATAATAAATTGGAAGTCTTGACTGGTACTGATTTTGTATGAGTCTAGCTAGTTCAGTGTGTGTGACAATTTCGTATTCCAAAGATATGTTAGAGATCTTGTATGTTGTTTTGGGATCAGATGTTTTAATAATTTTGGAGTAGTCATTGAAAGTTAGTTCAAAACTCAGATGGTCATTCAGTGCCCCTTGATAATAAGGGAAATGAGCTGTTAGGATTTCAAACTCAAGTGGAATGTAAAATCTGGTTCCATATGTTTCGGCCATTATAACGTCTTTGGCTACTGTAGTTGTTTTATCTCCGGCATCGATTCGAAGTTTACCAATATTATCAGACTGTATGCCTTGGTAAATACGGTCTTCTCGTTCTTCTCTTGTGAGCCAAAGATCTTTGTAACAGTAAAACACATCAGCGTCATCAAGACTAAACACTTCCTGTCCTTCAAGTTTTACTTTAATAGTTCTAACAATTGCTCCACCAAGATTGTCAACCAGTGTTCTGTTTACGTCTGTGTCTGATAATAGTTCAATATTAAATGCTAGGCGTGCAGTGCCAGGAACAATAACGTTACTGGGGCCTAAATTTGGAAACTTGACTGTAAGAGTTTGGTTCTGGTCTATGGTACTTGGATTGTTTGTGATGACGATTGATTGTCGAATGCCCTTAACACCAAGAGGCTCACTTAGTTTTCTGTATGGGTCTAACTTTGATCCGTAAGACTGTGTCATTTTTATTATGCACAATAAAATATAATAAATTAATAAAACAATGGCAGCGGGAGGATTTAATCATGAAGATTTTGAAATGGATGTCATGGATGCCTCAGACACCAGTATCACAGATATGACTGGAATGGTAACTAGTAGTAGTATGTATCATGAACTGTTAAAAGACAAAGTAAACTCATTTTATGACAGTGTTGGAGCACGTCCAGATGTAATAGATCCTAATCAGTTTGAATATGATAAAGGACACTTATTCGTAAATACAGACAGAGGGAAAATATATCTAACACATAAAAACAATCCTTCTAAGTTTAGAGCTTTAAGTACAATTAAAGGTGAAGTCGGTGGTAACTCTGGGTTGGCAAGGTACCTTGGAATTGGTGGGTCTCCTGTCATGCCAAGACTGGTTAGTGTTCTTCACGACACGCAAACAAAGTTGCCAACAGGACAAGAAATTGAAATGGCACCTGTAACAAGCCTACCAGAAATAGCAAACACAGTGATACAACAAACCTCATTTACTGAAGGACAAATAAACGATGCTATGAAAACAATAGATGACCCCCCTTTGTCAATGCGGGAGATTATGGGCTTGGATAAATCATTACAGACGATAAGAGGTGAGATGGTAAATAATGTTGCCAAACTAGGTGAGCTTGATAAACACATAGAAAGTGAAAAAGATAAACTGGCTACCACAGACAATGGAAATCTTGACACATAAATAAAAGAAAGAATACAACACAGATTAAATGATTTGCAGATAGAAAGATCAGGACGGTTAGAAACAATTAGTATTGGAAGACAAAAACTAAAAACACAGGTCAACAGAATTGAATGGAAGTGCTGGGACCATACGGCGTTGAGGCGCGTCCCCTGGGTGGTGGATAGGGGGTCCCTCGTGAGAGGGGTGCACCGAATGAAATAAGGTGCCGTGAACCAACATGGTCTAAGGGAAGGTGACCCCGACAGAAAACCCCTGGTCCTCCTAGTAAGGGGGTTGGGCATGGGGGTAGCTTCCCCACCCTGCAAAAAAGGAAATAGCTACAAAAACGCCGACGAAAAGACTAACAGTAATTCCTTTCCTGGAGGAGGAAGGTTCTTCTACTAGAACAGAATTAGAGAAACTATTCAGAAAATACTTCACGAAGACACCACTCTGGCTGAGAGATTGAAAACACTTTTCAGAGAACAGGGTATCACAATTGCGAGTTTAATTACAGCTCTTGGATTTATTATCAGTACTGTTGTGTTAGCTGTCTCTGGTGCTGGAGGCGCAAGCAGTGGTGGGGGTGCAGCACCGGCACCGTTAGGTCCGCCAGCACCACCGGCCCCAACTGACCCAAAAGATTTACAGTCATGGGTAAAGAAACAACTGTCTCATATTTCAGATCTACTTAAGAAATTGGCTCTGAAAGCAATGGATGCTTTGCCTGGTATTATAGGCACAGTTGTCAGTTGGATGATTAGTACTGCAGCAAAGGTAGTTGGGTTTATGGCATAACATGTGTGGGTCTTTTTGGTGACAGTAGGAGGGTTGATGGTGGGTTATTTAATGAAACAGATAAAGAAGTAAAACCCTTAACCCCGTTAGGCCTATTACTAATGCCGTTCTCTCTGACTCATGTGTGTCCGGGGTTGACTGTACTGTCTGTACGGGTGCTGGTGTTGGGGCCGGGGCAAGGGGTGTTACCGTCTGTAATGGTTTTAATGACTGAACATGTGTGGTTGTTCCTCCTAAGTTTACAGATTGATTGAGACCGAGTTTTTGACCAACACCAGCAACAATTATTTCATTATTATAATTTGTTATTGTGCCCATTTGGAGTTAAAGGTCAGATGGCAACATGTATAACCCGATGCCTACTACAAAGTCAACTTTTGATCTGGCATATCTGAGTACGTCTTGGTAGCGCTGTATGCTTGACGGGAGATCAACCACTAAATTAATTGAATCTTCAAGATTTGAAAGAAATTGTTTTTGTGCTTCAAATTTACCACTTCCATTCAAAATGTTTGATTTTGTTAGTGATTGTGCTCCTAGTAAACACCAGACATATGTTCTGATAGACTCATTTACGCGCTCGACTCCTGCTTGAGTAAACCTGTCACTCTTGTCTAAAATAAATGTTGTCCAGGCATTAGACTGCTTCCGTTCAATGGAACCTAACCAGACTTGTAATTTTAATGAGAATGAAGTGTAACCAGTGTAGTAATCTTGTGGGTATTGTCTGTGACTCAAAGCGTAATACAATGTACCCATACCGTTGTGATCATCAAGTTTTTGTGTGAGTCATACCCGGGACCGGGGTTGATGTTAAATTCATTACAAATCCATTTAAATGCTTTCATATCCATGGGGTTGTTAAACCTGTTGAAACTAGATTCAGTGGGCAGTGGTGTATGAAGTTCTGACAGTATATGTCTAAGCTGGTAATAAACATGAAAACGATACACAGATCTAATCAGTTTGTTTGAGTGATTTAAGTGGTCTGTGAATGAATCACCACAGCCTGTAGTAGAACACAGTATAGCAAAGTTGAGTTGGTTTTGAAACATCTGTAGTGGACTTGAAGACCACTTTCTTGCAGTTGAGTCGTCTGTTATTGGAGGGTTTAGGTAATGATCAAAGGGGTTGGGTACTTTCACTTGAAATAAATCTTGTTCTGATACAGCTATATCAAGTTGATTTAGTTGAATTATTTTCTGTTCATAAGTAGGTGCAACATTGTATTTAGCATCTATATTAAATTGAAATGCGTTTGTAGTGGTAATGGTTGGTGATTTAAATTCCATCCTTCTTTTTATATGAGATAATAAAAAATGTTTATTACCTTAACAAATCTTGACACAAGCAAACCAGTGTGGTTAACTAATGGGATTGATAATCGGGATGGTAGCAAGTCTGTAGCTATCCATGAAATGTTTTATACTGTAAAGTGGTTTAATATAGAAGATGATATAAATTATTATGTATCTGTTAGTAATGAATCCTCTCCTATTGAGAACCAGAAAATAACATCTGGGTATTATGACTTTTGTACATTAGCTAACTGGTTTCAAAGTAAAATAAAAATTAAAGCAACTTTAAATCCAGCTAACTTACTTGTTACATTAGAATTTTCTTCTGAGCGTAAAATAACATTTTCAGATGATCTTCTATTATTACTTGGTTTCATAAATGAAACTGAAGCTAAAACAAAGCTTTGGAAAATAGAGATGATTGATGGAAAATTAACTGGAAAATATCCTGTTCATTTGTCAGTACACACAGTATTAAATGTTCATTTGAAAGAACTAAACACGACTGAAAACGTTCACAATGGAAAGCCTTCAACTTTGTTGAGATGCTTACCAACTGGAACTGCACCCTATTGTGAAAGTGTAGTTGCTAGATTTCCTAATTTGCAGTTTAACTCTTACCAGTTCGCTCCCTTGGCCATCGTATGTATACATACGAAGCCACGCCCATGGAAAATTCCATCGTGTTTGCTGAATTAAAACCAATTAATTTTTACTCTCAGTATTATTGTCATAACTTATTGACATTAGAAAGTCACTTTCATATGATAGAATGAACAAAATATTAATTTTGAGTTTGTTTGTGACCTTTGTTATCGATCGAGTCACTACGTCCACCATCTTGCTTTCCCTACTGCGTTATTTTCACTGCTTGCGATTTCTCTCTGCGAATATTCCGTCAAAATGAGTTCATCTGAGTCTGAAAGTGAAGAGTATCTCACTGAAGGGGAATCTTCCAGCAACCAGGCCACTGAACATGATTCCAGCACCAGCGATATGGAAAAAACGAAAGAAAACCATTACAGGTCATTGTGACACTTTCTATTTTGGTTTGACCATGTGCTATCCATGTGAGTCTTTGTTTACCTATTGTCTGGTTCAGAATCGTGAAACTTTATGAAGTACATAAACAAGTTTTATTACTTGCTGTGTATTGCCTCAGTGATATTTTCAGCAAGTCAGAGATTTTCAGAGAAGCACATGTTTGTTGTCTCAGTCATGCCAGGTGTTGACACGCCCACTTTTTCCTGCCCTTGACCGGTGTAGATTATGTTGCGTAACTCTTAGAAATTCAAACACATTTTCTTGAAACTTCACAAAAATGTGTAGAAATGATTTGTCCACACACTGGATTCACATTTTAAACAAAGGGGCAAGAAACAAAAAAAATTTCTTCTTAGTGACTTTCGTGAAAACTGTTTTTGGAAACCGGACACCATTTTTTCTTCGTCGCTAAATAAACAACAACTTCTAAACTACGTTCAGTACAGACTTTTTACTTATCCTGACTGAAAGCTGACTCAATGCACGTTAATATGATGTATAATAAGCCAACTTTGGACCACTAGAAGAGCTTTCAGCAGCATTTTTGCTTGGTCATGTGTGAGGGTAAAAGTCATTTTGTTCACTGGCCTCAAATAGAGCGAACTGGAAAGAGTTAAGAAATTAGGTTCTAGTTTCTTTGAGTCACTGTGTATATCTGTAAATAATCAGGATAACAAACCAGTTGTAATGCATGATTTTAGTGTTGTGTTGGAAATTAAATAATTTTATTTTTGTTTATAAAAATGAGTGGCCTTGGTCCAAAGCCGAGAATCATACCAGTTGCATGTCCAGTAACAGAGTTCAAAGATTTGGCAGACGTGCAGGATTTTGAGAAGGAAGGGGAAATTGGAGAAATATATGGTTTTGAACTTGATTCAACTGGTATGTACAAAAGGAAAGTAATTGTCGACATGAAAGATGGTGAAAGACAGATTCCTAAACTTGGTCAGCTGCGTGATGTTACTGTACCAGTTGCACCTACTCTTGTAAATAATGTGCCCTACAACTTAATACATGTGGGTAATAAGTGGGTTGTTTCACCTGTGCCGGCACCAGCACCTGTAATTGACTGGGACATAAAGATTGAATTTATTAGTCCTTATGTATACACTGATGACGAAGGCGCCTTAGTGTTTAGGAAGGTTGTTAATTCTGGGCCGCTGATTGCAAGCCTTGTTCCAAGTTTTGCCCCAGACAACAATAGCAGAGATAAACTGAAAGTTGAAAATTATGAGAAACGACGGTATCTTCTTACAACTAGAAAGGGAAGATCAGATACTTCTGTTGTGTTTATGCCAGCAAGCTTAGTCGTGGCTAGAGAAGCGACAATAGTATTTGAAATTATCTTGAGATCTATAGCTTCTGTGAAAGAGGCAAATATTGCACAGGGAATAAAACTTACATGGGATGAAACAGTATCAGAATCAACAAAGGTATTTATTGCTATTACAAAAAATGTACATGTTATTAATGTTTCGAGCAGTATTCCCGCTGTCAAAGTGGTGGTTGACAAAACAACTTTTGTTCGTCTAAGTTACATAAACCTTGAACACATTGATCTTGTTTCATTTTATTATGCCATCAAATTGTATACTTTTGACGAGTTGCAAAGTGTAATTGCTGATTAAATAAAAAATATTTGTCAATAAAAAAATATGGTAAACTTCTATCCACAACTACCGACGACATTTGCGCCTGAGACTGTGTCGTCGTTTGCGCTTGATCCACATATGCCAATTGCATCAGATAAAACATTACCGGCAGACGCATTCAGATTAAATAATATTACAAAAGCAATTAAATATTTGGAAAGTGAAGAAGCGAGGTACTTCAGATGCAAAAGGAGGTATCAGACCATTTTCAATTCTGTACAAAATACATCTATTGCTGTTGGCGCTTTTTCAGCTGGTTGTTCTGTAGGAGGTATTGTATTGATTTCAACTGGAATTGGAAGTTTGGTTGGAATCGGACTGGAAGGAGCTAGCATTGCCACAGGACTGGCTTGCTTTGGTATGGATGCCATAAACAAGAGGTTTCACACAAAGTTAGAAAAACATGAAGCATTGAGTACGCTGGCAAGTGCAAAACTGAGTAGTCTTAAACTTATTATAAGTAATACTCACAAACCAGATAGGTGAGGCTAGCGCTGGCAGAATTATCAGTACTCAAACCAAGGGGAATCACAGCGCTGGACAGACAACAGTTAGATCCCCTGCCCCCGCCTATCAGGCACCCAATCGCCAGCCCACAGAGAAATACGCAGGTATAGAATAAGACAATCATTTCCATTCCTAATAAGAATGGATCAGGTCTCTTATATAACCCATGTCTTTCTCCGGAACTTAGGAAGTAGGCAGGAGAAACATACATACACAAACATGAAGGTGCGCTACTATATGCGGTCGGGTAAATACCCTGATTTCCCACAGTAGATGCACAGAACATTACACAACAATGTAACGATACAAATTTTGCCTCGAGTTATACATCATACTCACAAACCAGATAGGTGAGGCTAGCGCTGGCAGAATTATCAGTACTCAAACCAAGGGGAATCACAGCGCTGGACAGACAACAGTTAGATCCCCTGCCCCCGCCTATCAGGCACCCAATCGCCAGCCCACAGAGAAATACGCAGGTATAGAATAAGACAATCATTTCCATCCCTAATAAGATAGGCGGGGGCAGGGGATCTAACTGTTGTCTGTCCAGCGCTGTGATTCCCCTTGGTTTGAGTACTGATAATTCTGCCAGCGCTAGCCTCACCTATCTGGTTTGTGAGTATGATGTATAACTCGAGGCAAAATTTGTATCGTTACATTGTTGTGTAATGTTCTGTGCATCTACTGTGGGAAATCAGGGTATTTACCCGACCGCATATAGTAGCGCACCTTCATGTTTGTGTATGTATGTTTCTCCTGCCTACTTCCTAAGTTCCGGAGAAAGACATGGGTTATATAAGAGACCTGATCCATTCTTATTAGGAATGGAAATGATTGTCTTATTCTATACCTGCGTATTTCTCTGTGGGCTGGCGATTGGGTGCCTGATAGGCGGGGGCAGGGGATCTAACTGTTGTCTGTCCAGCGCTGTGATTCCCCTTGGTTTGAGTACTGATAATTCTGCCAGCGCTAGCCTCACCTATCTGGTTTGTGAGTATCATGTATAACTCGAGGCAAAATTTGTATCGTTACATTGTTGTGTAATGTTCTGTGCATCTACTGTGGGAAATCAGGGTATTTACCCGACCGCATATAGTAGCGCACCTTCATGTTTGTGTATGTATGTTTCTCCTGCCTACTTCCTAAGTTCCGGAGAAAGACATGGGTTATATAAGAGACCTGATCCATTCTTATTAGGAATGGAAATGATTGTCTTATTCTATACCTGCGTATTTCTCTGTGGGCTGGCGATTGGGTGCCTGATAGGCGGGGGCAGGGGATCTAACTGTTGTCTGTCCAGCGCTGTGATTCCCCTTGGTTTGAGTACTGATAATTCTGCCAGCGCTAGCCTCACCTATCTGGTTTGTGAGTATCATGTATAACTCGAGGCAAAATTTGTATCGTTACATTGTTGTGTAATGTTCTGTGCATCTACTGTGGGAAATCAGGGTATTTACCCGACCGCATATAGTAGCGCACCTTCATGTTTGTGTATGTATGTTTCTCCTGCCTACTTCCTAAGTTCCGGAGAAAGACATGGGTTATATAAGAGACCTGATCCATTCTTATTAGGAATGGAAATGATTGTCTTATTCTATACCTGCGTATTTCTCTGTGGGCTGGCGATTGGGTGCCTGATAGGCGGGGGCAGGGGATCTAACTGTTGTCTGTCCAGCGCTGTGATTCCCCTTGGTTTGAGTACTGATAATTCTGCCAGCGCTAGCCTCACCTATCTGGTTTGTGAGTATCATGTATAACTCGAGGCAAAATTTGTATCGTTACATTGTTGTGTAATGTTCTGTGCATCTACTGTGGGAAATCAGGGTATTTACCCGACCGCATATAGTAGCGCACCTTCATGTTTGTGTATGTATGTTTCTCCTGCCTACTTCCTAAGTTCCGGAGAAAGACATGGGTTATATAAGAGACCTGATCCATTCTTATTAGGAATGGAAATGATTGTCTTATTCTATACCTGCGTATTTCTCTGTGGGCTGGCGATTGGGTGCCTGATAGGCGGGGGCAGGGGATCTAACTGTTGTCTGTCCAGCGCTGTGATTCCCCTTGGTTTGAGTACTTATTATAAGTAAAGCGTTGCAGGACAATTTTATTAGTGACGAAGAATTTAAGCGAGTCCAGGATGATTTAAATAACTACAAACAAATGAAATCAGAAATACAAAATAAAATGCGTAGTCAGTCTCCCGTGAATGTTGAAGAACTGAAGACTAGTTTTTTAGCAGAGGGAAAAAGGATAGGGGTACAGGAAACCACAGAAAAGCTACACAATCTTTGAAACAAATTAAAATCAGATTTGGTAATCGTTTAATAATGTCATATACTTCACAGAGAGATGTCATGCCACTTACAACAATTGTGCCTGATTATTTAACCCCATCAGCACCACCACCAGAGTATTATTGAAAAAAAAGTTTTTTCGTTGTCCTTGTATCTTGACAAATCTGACTGAGTAAGTTGTGACTTAAGTCAAGTTGTTGTAAGAACTTATAAGAACTTACAGTAAGAAATTAATAAGTTCTTATGGTAAGTAATTAATAAGTTCTTATGATAACTAACTTAAAGGTTACCTCTGCAGGTTCCTAAAAGTTAGTTTTAACTTATTAGTAACATATAAAGTTCCACTGAAATCACTTAGACAGGTAAATGATTAGGTGTTCAGAGAGACAATAGTTATAGAGAGAGACAATAGGAGATCTGTAAGATAATTAGATCAATAAGGCCGCATCGGTCATGCTCGTCAGTTTTTAAAAATCAAAAGGTTGATTGGGTAATAACGGGGGTGTAATGGGGTAAAAAATTTTAATATTAAAAATGAATTAATTTAATGACCGATGCGGTCTTATTGAAATCATTGCCTTTTAAATCTCTTAGTATCTATCTCTCCGTACACTCCCTGAACGCTGCGAGGAGCATGTTCGTTCGATCCGCCTCGGATACAACAACCAGGTTGGACGTCATTTCAACCAACCTCCTCACAGCCTCACACATTTCAGCATACGCATCCTTTGGCAAAATACATCCCACTTCATCTGCCGCAAAATGACAGAATCCTTTTTCGCGGACAGGCTTGGCACTTACCATCCACGCGGCTTGAACATTCGCCCCTAGGGATGTATGCTCGGCCTGAGGGGTAGTTGGTGCCAGACTTGACCTCACTATTGATACTGGATGCTACCTTTGAGTGTGTGTGTGTGTGTGTGTGTGTGTGTGTGTGTGTGTGTGTGTGTGTGTGTGTGTGTGTGTGTGCATGTGCGTGAGCTGCAGCAGGCACGAGTGAATGCGAATGTATGCAGTGACGTGTATGTATATAGACGTAAGTTTTGTGCTACGTGTTTTGTGCATGTGTATTTGCGTCACTATGTGTGTGTGTGTGTGTGTTTTTTTTTTGTTTTTTTTTTAACGTCATTCTAAATTCTTTCTATACAGGATGACGTCTTTTCTTTCTGTGTGTTCTTTTCTGTTCTACGCTTGTTTCCATGTCACCTGAGGAAGGATATTTGATCCGAAACGTCGTTATCTGTTACTATTTTAAAGGGTTTTCTACCACTATCTTCTGTTTTTCTTTCTAAAATCTGTCACCCGAGAGAGCTTCTTCGACGAAGCTGTTGACCTTCTCTTGGACCCTGCCTCCTCTCCTGATCTTGCATCCCATTTCGACTCCTCCCTTCGAAAACCTCTGGACACCCACGCAACTGTCACCACCTGCTCCATACCCAACCGACCCCCCCCCCCCCCTCCCCCTGGCTCACTGACGACATAGCTGAGGCCAAGCGCGTGCGCCGACAAGCGGAAGGCCGCTGGCGCTCATCTGACCTCACCGTTCACGGACAGATCTTCCAAACAACTAGATCCAAAGTCTGCAGAATGATCTCCGACTCCAAACGTAAACACCTTCAAAACAAAATCCTGGAATCCACTTCTTCCAAAACCCTCTATGCTATCATGAACACACTCCTAGGCATTTCTAAAGACTCTCCTCTCCCCAACACACACAGCAAAGAAGAACTCCTGTCCGCTTTTTCCACCTATTTCTCTGACAAAATCCAAACTCTGCGCAACACACTCGACACTCTGCCTTCTCCGCCTTGCCCTCCCGACACCCCCTTTTCCGGCACCCCCCTCTCGTCCTTTCGACCCGTCTCTCAGGACGAAGTCCTCAAGACCATAAAGTCCATGCCTCTCAAAACCTGCGAACTAGACCCTCTCCCAGCATCTCTCTACCGGGACGGCCTTCCCAAACTTCTGCCATTCATTTCCGACATCATCAGCACATCTCTAGAGAACGGCTCCGTCCCTGATATTTTCAAGTCCTCCGTCGTCCGTCCTCTCCTAAAAAAAAAACACAACCTCGACCCAAACGAACTCAAAAACTATCGTCCAGTCTCCAATCTCTCTTTCCTGTCCAAGCTTCTTGAGAAGGTCGTTCTCAACCAGCTCAACCTCCACCTCGCCGACAACAACCTCCTCAGTCCCTTCCAGTCTGCCTGTCGCAAACACCACATCACTGAAACAGCCCTTCTACATATCTTAAACGACCTGCTTCTCTCCACCGACTCGGGCAACATCTCTCTTCTTACGCTACTCGACATCTCTGCCGCCTTCGACACTATAGACCACTCTAACCTCCTCCACCGCCTTCACCACTCATTTGGCATCACTGACTCTGCTCACTCCTGGTTTCTCTCCTACCTCTCCGACAGACAGCAGTCCGTCACCATCGACGGCGTCTCCTCTAACCCAGTTACGCTCTCCTGCGGAGTTACACAGGGGTCCGTCCTGGGCCCGGTCCTTTTCACACTCTTCACCTCTCCCCTGTCCAACATCATCCAGTCTCACCACATACAGCACAACCTCTACGCTGACGACTCACAACTACTATACAAAGACAAACTCGACAACACTCAGTCACTACTGACTCGCACGGCTGACTGCTAAGAAGATGTGAAAAACTGGATGACAGCAAACAAGCTTAAACTGAATGACGACAAAACGGAAGCCATGCTGGTAGGCACTCGCCTGAAACTTTCCCAGCTCCCTCCCTCCCTCCACTTTCAACTCGACAGCACCCCCATCTCCCTCTCCGACTCGGCCAAAAACATCGGCGTTATCCTCGATTCCTCTCTTTCCATGACCAGCTTCGTCTCCTCCACGGCCCAAGCATGCTACTTCCTCCTCCGCCGCATCAGTCAGATCAGAAAATACCTCACTACCGAAGCCGCCACCAAACTTGCTGTCTCTCTCATCCTATCTCGCATCGACTACTGCAACTCTCTCCTTTCCATCCTCCCTCACTCCACCACTTGCACTCTCCAGCGCGTCCAGAACAATGCTGCCCGCCTCGTCATCAGAAAGAAAAAATCCGACCACATCACTCCCCTGCTCAAACTCCTTCACTGGCTTCCCATCCCCCAACGCATCCAATACAAGACTCTGTCTCTCTGCTACAAATCCCTGAACAACTGCACTCCCGCCTATCTCCCAAACTTACTTCACCCCTACACTCCTCCCCGCTCCCTCCGCTCCGCCTCCGACCCTCTCCACCTCCACATGTCCCGCACCAAACTCAGCACTTTCGGCCCCCGCTCCTTCTCCGTATACGGTCCATCCACCTGGAACACTCTCCCACTCTCTCTCCTTCAGAAGCACTCTCTCTCCTCCTTCCAGTCTGCCCTCAAAACTCATCTCTTTCAACAGTTCTAGTACTATACCACCACACTCCCCACCCCAAGCAGACAGTGGTATTGTATTTTACTATTTCTGGTACGTGAGTCGTTGTCTAAGGCGTGCGCATGCGTGCGCGAGTTATGAGTGCGCGCTTAGAGTTATAATTATTATAAGATAAGCGCATTATAAATACCGTTATTATTATTATTATTATTATTATTATTATTATTATTATTATTACGTCAGTCACGTATGGCGTGATCCACTTTGCAAGATGTCTTCTTGATTTCTTTTACGAAAATAATGGAGGAATGAAAACAAATACGTTATTGGTCGGAGGAGTTCGCTGCACGAACCCTTGTAGGCCTTGGGAAGGTCAAAGGAACCATTGTACCCCTCAGGCCTTCGGCCTTCGGGGTACAATATTTCCTTTGATCTCTCCCAGGCCTACAAGGGACCGTGTAGCGAATCGATATATATATATATATATATATATATATATATATATATATATATATATATATATATATATATATATATATATGTGGGTTCGCTACATATATATATATATATATATATATATATATATATATATATATATATATATATATATATATATATATATATATATATATATATATTATATATATATATATATATATATATATATATATATATATATATATATATATATATATATATATATATATATATATATATATATATATATATATTATATTTTATTTAGCAACGTTTTTGCTTGAAAAAGTGCGATAACAGGCAGATGTGATTGCAGGACTCGAATAAAAAATGTCCGAGTCGAAGACGAGGACATTTCATTTGAGTCAAGTAATCACATGTTTGTTTATCGGCACTATATCAAACAAATTTGTTGCTCAATATAATTGATGTATCCAGTCCAAAACAAAACTATGCATCGCGTCATTCATTTGGCGGCTGATTGCGGTGTTCAGACAAAACTTATGAATGGAAGACGGCATCCCATCGCTGTCGACTCTGCGCGTAGATTTTGTTTGACTATCATGACATCGGTGCATTGTATAATCGTGCGTGTTGCTGAGTAAATTCTACTTGTAAATAGATAACGCATAATTGCGGAAAATGCCAACAGGTTTGTTTATTTTGTTCTGTTCTTATATTGATGATCGCCAGCTGACATCACGTCAATTTCACTTGTGAGTCCAACCCTACTCGCATGTTTTCTGGCGTCTTTTCATCGTTCGTGTGTGTGTATTGGATATACATTTCGAGCATTCATACTCACTAAGAAGTATGTCAGTACTACTACACATAAGGAGCGCTTTACTGTTGCAGTGTGAGCATATTAATTTTCGCGTTTTCGTTTTGAAACATTTAGTTAAGGAAAGTAACATCCTAAATCTATAGTCAAATAAACAGCATTCGAACACTTGATTTTTTATTTTTTACTGTTCTTCTAGAACGGTGTATGGGATATTCCGTCAGCTCTAGTCTACACAGCTTATGAAGAATCAACACTGCTGTACTACAGAGGGATCTGCTACTTTTCTTATCCTCGTCCGAAGTTTAACCTGACTGTAACGCTTTGCGGCAGCATGATCAGTCAGGAGTTTGTGACTAACGTTGGTGATGGTAAGTACTATATATAGAAAGTGCATCTAAAAGAAAAATCTCCTTACTTTCTTGTGTTTTACCACTGAAACAATTTTTATAATATGCTAACTCTTATTGTGTGCGTCTGAGTGTGACAAACACCTTCTTCACCTTCAATATTGCGATTAAATCAGTCTCCCCAGTACATCCCACAGAAAACTTCGATGAAAAGGTTCCTGTCTTTATCCCGCGTACTCTTATAACAACTATCGTAACGTGGAGTCTAGTGTCTGGGCGTCTCTCTTTTTAGCATGCAAATTCGTTTATATAAATTAATACCTGTCCCAAGCTAGGCGCGAATCAGTTACCTCTGGGGGGGGGGGGGGGGGGTGTGGTTCCAAGTTTTTGTTTAGGAGCTTCAACCAGCCTCCCGACGCTAGACCGTCTTCCAGTGGCCGGAAAATCAAAGACCTGCGTGGGGTGGGGGGGGGGGATGGGGAAAAATGATGGGGAAAAGGGGGTGGGGGTGGGGGTGTCAAGACTATCACCACTCACCAAAATATCAAACAACAAACGAAGAAAAGTGAGAGACAGAGCGTGTGTATCAAAACTCCACAAAATATCAAACATGAATGGGGGAGGGGGGGGGGCGGGGAGGGAATTCCACACTTTCATAGAAAGGACTTTGTTACAGAACTTTAAAGAATTTGGCGTGTGGGGAAGGGGGATGTCCGGACCCCCCCCCCCCCCTTCTACCCCCCCCCCCCCCCCTCCACCCCCCGATCCGCCCCTACAAAGCACTTACACAATAATGGACGGTGGTCCCCAGACAAGACCACTCGGTACCAGAAAGGGACGGAGTATTCCCGAGAAAGGGACGTTTCATCACCAGCTCGGATATTGGGAGTCAGTCAGTTGGGCACAGTCTGTTGGGCGCGACTAAAAAGTATACTATAGTGACCACTACAACGTCAAGTGCTGTAATATAATTTTTAGGACACCGTACCCCGTGGGCACTGTCCATGTTAAACTGTACACGAGGAACACTGTGTTAAACTGTACATGGTTAACACTATCTGGTATCAATTTATATCAAGCTTTTCAAATCTCGCTTTCTACACGACAGACCGCTCAACGTGCCGCGGATCTGCCAGTTGTGTGGAACGTTGGCATATATCTACATTATCCCATGCAGGGCTACAAGGCTTATTACAATCTTTCGGTTGAGACTTGTTACGATTGTGGTTGTGTTTTTCTGTGAGAGCGTGCATGCATAAATCGTAGGAAACGATCCGATATTTATTTGAGCTATCATGATTACGAATCACGTATCTTTTCAGTAAGTTTCACTTTCGTTCACACGTAGTGCGGAATTGATTATATTTTGACCCACGGAGTTGAGTCCCGAAGAGTCTAGAAACCGCTCGAGTATTCACCACTGTTTACTGTGTGCGTGTAGTTTAGCGGTCAGTATTGTGCCCCAGTCGTGTACATTCTAGAGCATGCGGGCAATGTCGTGACCTGTCTGGCCTACTTTTGTGTGACGTCGTAACGCGCGCGGATTTCCCAACATAGGGGCTGAAAATAGCAGCCAGATTTGTGTGGACTATTCTAGTGTAATGTTTATCATGGATATTTAGGAGTTTTAGTTACGTATTTTGATTTGTTTGGTTTGATTGGTTGTGTTATACGAATTTCCTCGATTATTCTGGAAAGCATTTTACTATAAAAGGATCGTGCTAGGAAGCACGTGTGTACATTGTTCAGTTGTAAAATTGCGATGTAACAGCGTCGGTACATTGTTCAGTTGTATAATTGCAGTGTATTGACATTGAGAGAGCGCTACGCAATATATCGTGCTTCATTGTCAGTGATAAAGTTATGCAGTGAATGATGATGTACATTGTATGAGAGACGCATTGTGTCAAAGTGTGGACATTTTGCAGAGAAGACATTGTATCAGTGTTGGTGCATTTGTGAACGCATTTCGTGGAGATCGCATCGCTGTAATAAAATATTGTTGGAACTGTTACTCCAGTATTGTCTACAACCTTAAGCCACGTGTGACGGGTTGCAGCTGAATAAAGTTTCTTTAAAAGAATTTTACGTGCGTGCCGTCTGGTGTGATATCATACTACGACCACGATCAACCAGGTAACAAGACTTCAGAAGCACTTGAGGGTATATTCTTACATGTGTGTGGTACTTCGGCATCACTTTTACAGGGCTCATGAGGCCCTCGTCTGATTAGCAACATGATTATGTCAGTTAGAGGCATAGACCTTCCTTTTGCCTATTAAAACTTTACGAGACTCTTGAGGTTCTCCGGTACGTAGAGGCCCATTATCATCTACGCCTTTTACGTGGTAGTGGTCGTGGTATCATGCACACTCACTATGGTTCTTGTAGAAAAGACTCACTCAACTGCAACTGGTCACCCGTGGCACACGGTTGTAGACCACACTGGAGTAACAGTTCCCACAATACTTTAATCTTACGATGCACTCTTCGCACAATGCATCCACGTTTTGATGCACTATCTCTCACAAATGCATCCTCATTTTGATAGACTGACTCTTACAATGCATGCACATACGTTCTAACACTCTATTTTATACTATCACAAATTTCCAGAACAATCCCGCAAATAACACAACTCAACCATTCGGAACAGAAAACGTAACCAAAATCATTAATATTTATTAAAAAAAGAACATTCTAGATTTCTCTACAATCTTCCACTAAAATCTTGTTGCATTAAGTAAACGTCATGAAAAGTAAGCAATATGTGTACAACAAAACTTTGATGTCATGTTTGAGGTCACTAGAACAATAGCGCCTTTTCCAGAACTTTGCAGCTTTATCTAGGTCGGACTTTGTTACACATTCTAGTCACACACATAAAAATCAATCGCGATTCTCCATTCAAAAGGAATTGAATGCTACTAAAAAGGTACGTGATTATAACCTAAATTAATTAACTCAACTGAACATGGGATCTTTTCGTATGATCCACACACACTTGCCCTAAAACAAATAACAAAACCACAAACGTAACAATGCCTCGGAAAATGTATGGCGTAAGCACAATTATTCTTGGCACAAAAATACACTCAGCTAGACACATATCCTCATGTGCCATCCTGTACTTTTAGGGACATGGGCGATAGTAATAAACTAAATAAGTAGGCCTACCACTAAAACGCACAGTGGTTACTGAGATCTATGTCTCCACAGGCCAATACAATTAATCAGATAAATTGCCTTAGTCAGTCTACAGAACAAGAAAGCCAGACAGTCAGAGTCTGCACAGCCGGCGAAGAGGCGTTTCGCGCCAAAACATCTGAAGCGTTATTACTCTTTCTGCACTGCTTTGTATACTTTGAATCCCACACGCCACTCAGTACAGATCCTCATGTATCTTTATAGCCTGAGTGAATCGCATGAACTCGTGCCGGATAAATATGATCACGAGGATCTGTTCGTCTGAGAAGCTTCATTTTACACTCAAAATTGTGCAGACGCAAATTTGCAAAGGGCATATCTATAGATCTACATAACTTATATTCAGATTCCCGCCAAAGATACTCCAGATATCCACTGCAAAGTTACCTCATCAGCATATATTCTTCTTGTGATAGCTTGATATCTCTTCTTATATTTAGTCGTACAGCCAACACCATTCACAAGTGTAACAAAAAAAGTTAAACGTTTAGGGCTTAACGTGTTTTGTCCACCACGAAGGTGATTTCAAAGAAAAGAGGCTTGTACCTTTCGTACGAGAGTCGAACGCTCTACCACCGAGCCACCCAGCTCCCCTCACCAGTGTAGAAGGCAATCGATTATCAAAAGCATTTGCAGATGAACAGCTCTGCGTGCACCCTGCTGAGAAATAACACTGATAAGTATTTGTGTTTGTTTGCAATCATTCATCGAATTTCATCAAGCCCAATACACATGTAAGAATACATCTTCAAAATACTTCTGGTGTCTCAAAGATAGTCATAAACCCTTTAACCACTTGCAGGATAATGTGGATATATGCCAAATCTCCACACAACCGCTGAGCCCGGGGCATGTTGTGCGGACCCTCTCGCTGGAAGCGAGATTTGAAAAGCTTGATATAAATTGACACCGGACAGTGTTTACCGGTACAGTTAACGAAAGACAGTACTGTACCTCAGGTACAGTTTTAACATAGGACAGTGTACATGAGGTACGGTGTCTCAACAAGTATAACAAGTATAACTATAGTGACCAAGCAGACAGCGGACGCCCTGAACGTCGCTCCGCCCTCATTGCCCATGAATTGCGGAGGTTAAACATCGACATCGCCGCGCTCAGCGAAGTACGCCTTCCGGACGAAGGCAGCCTCCAAGAACTTGGTGCTGGGTACACCCTCTACTGGTCAGGCAGGCCTGCATCAGAAAGACGGCTTTCAGGCGTGGGTTTCATGGTCAAGACATCCATTGCGACTAAGCTGGAAAACCTACCAACGGGCCACTCAGACCGCATCATGTCCATGCGCCTCCCACTGAGACACCAGCAGCACGTCACCCTTCTCAGTGTGTACTCCCCAACCCTCCTGGCAGAGCCTGCTGAAAAGGACAAGTTTTACACTGACCTGCGCAGCCTCCTACAGAGTACCCCTGCAGACGACAAAGTCATCATCCTTGGCGACTTCAACGCCAGAGTGGGCCAGGACTCTGAAGCCTGGAAAGGAGTCCTCGGCAAGCATGGCGTGGGGAACTGCAATGACAATGGCCGCCTACTATTGGAGTTCTGTGCGGAGCAGCAACTGGTCATCACCAACACTACTTTTCAGCAAAAGGACAGTCGAAAGACCACCTGGATGCATCCTCGCTCCAAGCACTGGCACCTTATCGACTATGTCCTAGTGCGTCAGAGGGACCGCAGTGACGTCCTCCTCACCAGAGTGATGCCCAGCGCAGAGTGCCACACTGACCACCGCCTTGTCCGCTGCAAACTCAGGCTCCACTTCAAGCCAAAACCCAAGAAATGGGGGCCCCCCAAGAAAAAGCTTGATGTTGCCAGCCTTCAGCGTGACGATGTGAAAGCTGCCTTTCAGACAGATTTACAGCGCAGGCTCAAAGACACAGCGGACCCAGTAGACTCCTCCCCTGAAACACTTTGGGAACAACTGAAAACTGCTATTGCAAAATTTTCTGCAGAAGTCTTGGGTTTCGCCAGAAAGAAGAACAAAGACTGGTTTGACGAAAACGATGTAGAGATCCAGGAACACCTAGCAAAAAAAAAAAAGAGCCGCCCATCAGGCCTACCTAGCCCAGCCTTCCTGCCCTGTGAAGAAGTCTGCCTTCCGCCTCGTCTGCAGCAGTCTCCAGCGCAAGCTCAGAGATCTCCAGAATGAGTGGTGGACCAGACTTGCACAGAGGACCCAGCTTTGTGCTGACAATGGTGACTACAGGGGCTTCTACGAAGCACTGAAAGCAGTGTATGGCCCCAGGCACCTGGTACAAAGTCCCCTGCGAAGCGCGAATGGCCAGGCACTCCTCACAGATAATACCTCCATCTTGAACCGCTGGTCGGAATACTTTCAGAGCCTCTTCAGCGCTGAGCGGACTGTTCAAGAAGCAGTCATCCTACAAATCCCACACCTCCCAGTAAAGGTTGAATTGGACGAACCGCCCACCGCTGAAGAGACCCTCACAGCCATCCACCAGCTCAAGAGTGGCAAAGCAGCAGGCATTGATGGAATACCGCCAGAGATCTGGAAACATGGAGGCACAGCATTGCACAACAAGCTCCATGGCCTCTTTCTCTGCTGCTGGGAGGAAGGAACACTACCAAAAGATCTCCGTGACGCAGTCGTTATCACCCTGTACAAGAACAAAGGCGAGAAGTCTGACTGTTCCAACTATCGGGGAATTACCCTGCTGTCCATTGCTCGGAAATCCTTGCAAGGCTGCTCCTGAATCGGCTGGTACCTGCCATCGCTGAAGACCAACTCCCAGAGGGCCAGTGTGGCTTCAGAGCAAACAGGAGCACCACCGATATGGTCTTTGTGCTGAGACAGCTACAGGAGAAGTGCCGCGAGCAGAACAAAGGGCTGTACGTAACGTTTGTCGACCTAACAAAAGCGTTCGACACTGTGAGCAGGCAAGGCATGTGGCAGATCCTGGAGCGACTTGGCTGTCCCCCAAAGTTCCTCAACATGATTGTCCAGCTACACGAGGACCAGCAAGGCCAGGTCAGACTCAACAATGACCTCTCATAACCATTCCCTATTCTCAACGGCGTAAAGCAGGGCTGCGTGCTGGCACCGACCATCTTCACCATCCTTTTTAGCATGATGTTGAAGCAGGCCACAGTGGACCTCAATGATGACGATGCAGTGTACATCAGGTATCGTCTCGATGGCAGCCTGTTCAACCTCAGACGACTGCAGGCCCACACGAAAACCCTAGACCAACTGATTCGTGAGCTGCTTTTTGCTGATGATGCTGCCCTCGTTGCACACACAGAGAGAGCCCTGCAGCGCATCACGTCTTGCTTCGCAGATGCTGCCCAGCTCTTTGGACTCGAGGTCAGTCTGAAAAAGACAGAGGTCCTCCATCAGCCGGCACCCAAAACAGTGTATCGCCCTCCTCACATCACCATTGGCGAGTCTGAACTAAAGTCAGTGCACCAGTTTACTTACCTTGGCTGCATTATCACGTCGGACGCCAAGCTGGACAAGGAGCTTGACAGCAGGCTGGCAAAAGCGAACAGTGCTTTCGGGCGACTTTTCAAGCGGGTGTGGCACAATCAACAGCTGAAAACAGGCACCAAGATCAGCGTGTACAGAGCTGTGGTCCTCACCACCCTGCTGTATGGTTCCGAGTCCTGGGCCCTCTACCGCAGCCAACTACGACTCCTCGAACGCTTCCACCAGCGCTGCCTGCGTACCATCCTGGGCATTCACTGGAGTGACTATGTCTCCAACGTCGAGGTCCTTGAACAGGCTGAAACTGTGAGCATCGAGGCTTTGCTGCTGCGGACACAGCTCCGCTGGGCGGGACATGTCTCCAGGATGGAGGATCATCGCCTACCAAAGATCACCCTGTTCGCCGAGCTTGCTACTGGACACCGTGACAGAGGGGCACCAAAGAAGAGATACAAAGACTGTCTCAAGAAGTCACTTAGTGCCTGCCAAATCGACCACCACCAGTGGTCTTCGCTTGCTGCGGACCGTGACACCTGGCGCTCCACCATTTACAAGGCAGCTGTCTCCTTTGAGGACTCTCGCAGAGCTAGCCTTAAGGACAAGCGGCTCAGGAGAAAAAACAGAGATGCCGCAGCTCAGAACCCTGGCCAGACCTTCCCCTGCAGCCACTGCGGTCGAACCTGCCTGTCTCGGATTGGCCTCCGCAGCCACGAACAAGCCTGCAGACGTCGTGGGCAACTCCTATAAAATCTTCGTTCGCGAAGTCAAGCCAAGGCTCATAGTGACCACTTCAGCCTAATTGTAATGTCAGCTTTTTATCGTTTTAGAATAGGTGTACCATACACAACCGCATTACTGTCAAATATTCAAATACGGATGCAATATGCGACACCCGTTGTATTGCTGCTGTAAAACAGAAGTTCTCTCTCATGTAACGTATGATCTAGGAGAAGGTGTACAGTATTCCGACAACATAAATGCAGTTGCTTGTCATAAAAATCAGTACACATTCCGCGTTTTGTCTACCGTATTGAAAATAAGGTAGACTTTGAAATGGCGCTTTTACCGTGCGGGGCAGAAATTATGGCAAAGAAGTAACAAGCTCAAAATGACGTCACGTCTAGCTACTCATACCTTATTAGAGAACGTCTTTTTGGTGCCAAAGCGCCCTGTGTGTGTGTGTGTGTGTGTGTGTGTGTGTGTGTGTGTGTGTGTGTGTGTGTGTGTGTGTGTGTGTGTGTGTGTGTGTGTGTGCGACAGCGACTATAGCCCGCGATTGAGGACGGACAATCTTAAAATTGTACGATATTTCCCCTAAAAGAATAATCTCGAGGCGTTTTTTTTTTTTTTTTTTTTTTTTTTTTTTTTTTTTTTTTTTTTTTTAATTATTATTAAGATGCTCATTGGCGAGAAAATGGTCGTTTCACAAAACCGGTTGATCCACACTGGAGTCTGTATTTTTTCTTATTTTTACAATATATTTTGCATATAGCTAGGAAAAAAGGGAGATATTGAATGAATTCGTTAATCAGCATGGTAGGCCGACCTCTAGTACTTTTTGAGTGATACTTTTTTTTTTTTAATAAATATTTTCACGTTTTGGGGAATACTTTTAAGAATTAGATGGGTTAATCTTAAAAAATTGTAATGTTTTTTTTTACGAAACAAAAAATATTCTCATTAATAATCGCTTTTTTTTTTTCATATACGATATTTACCTAAGCCTACATTTCGTATCGGCTGTCTGGTACGATTAAGTCAATTGTGACCTGTATGCCCTAGGTGTGAAAATCAGACATTTTTCTCCACACTTTTTTCGAAGTCATTTGTAAAACAGCTAACATAACTTTAATTTTTCTTTTACAATAAAAATATCTTCTCATTAATACCCGCATGCTTTTTCATAAACAGTGTTTGTATAAGACTGCTGTTTGTCCCGGCCCTGTGTAGCATTAGGTAACATTGTGACCTGTAAGCCCTGTGAAAATCAGCAAGAACATGGCAAAGTTGATCCTCTGATACGTCAAATGTTAGTACTGCAATGAGTGACGTATAACATCGAGTCGTCATTATGAACACGGCGCCGTGGAACTAATCATGCAATGACGTGAATCTTGAAGTGACGTCATTTCGCTGCTCGTGTTATTATTCTTCTTAAGAATAGCTATGCTACACCAGACCACAGAGTTTACGAATGGCGAGAATCGCCGTGTGTCCGTCTTTATTTTTGTGTGCAAGTGTGTGTGGATCAGAGGGTGGGTTTGAGTTGAAGGAGACGGATTCCTGTCGCTGCACGAGCCCACACAGCGTACTAATGGAGGGAAACGCCGTGTGTCCGTCTTTATTTGTGTGCGCTGACGTGTGTTGATCAGAGGCTGGCTTAGAGAGGAGGGAAAAGTATCAGCATAATAACCTATAAATACAAACAACTTTGAATGTTCCTAAAAGATAAACGCATGTAAGCTCCAAACAATACGGTAGACTTTGAAGTGAAATCCTCATCTTGTTTTTTCTTGCCGACGGCGCGTGTGTAGCTGTTTATTGTGGATCTACCTTCAACTGCGTAATTAAAGCTACAACAGCAGATATTTTTAGACGTTAGAGCGACGTCTAAGTAAAGGTGTTGATGGTTCCAGAGTTTTTAACACAAATCTTGTACTTGTTTTAATTTTTTGTACTTTTTGTAATGTTTTGCATGAGGCCATTGTGTGTCCATAAACAGCTTTGCTTTGCTGACACATTTTTTAAAACTAATACGTGATGCACATCTGTTCCTCCTTATTTCACATTATTAAAAGCTCATTTAACCCCTAACAAATCTAAAAAGTGACTTAACATTTCCAGTGTAACAAAGTAATAAACACTCGCAAATCGGTTTTAACAAGGTTAGACTCAGAAAGACTTTCAATCACCTCCCAATATGTCGCCTCTCATTCCTCGTCACATGGAATGGAAACCTTCAAATTCCTATTTGCTCTCTGTCAGCGATTAATCTCAATATATTTCGTGAAATAAATCTCAAAAAGTAAAATTTGATTTTTTCCAAAAACACTTAATTATCACTCAAACAGTTATAGAGGTACAATGCTGCTTAATTAACGAACTCATTCAAAATCTCCCATTTATCAAGCTATATGCAAAATATCTAGTAAAAATAAGAAAAAATACGGACTCCGGTGTAGGTCAACCGGATTGTGTGTGTGTGTGTGTGTGTGTGTGTGTGTGTGTGTGTGTGTGTGTGTGTGTGTGTGTGAAACGGTCATTTTCTCACCAATGAGCATCTTTATCACAAATAAAACAAAAAGTCTCGAGATTATTCTTTCAGGGACAATATCGTACAATTTCAAGCTTGTTCGTCCTCAAACGCGGGCTCTAGTCGCTGTCACGCGCACACACACACACACACACACACACACACACACACACACACACACACACACACACACACACACACACACACACACACACACACACGGCACTTTGGCGTCAAAAAAGCGTTCTCTAGCAAGCTTTGCGTAGCTAGACGTGACGTTATTTTTTATCTTGTTACCTCTTTGCTAGAATTCGGGACCTGCACGCCCAACACATTGTGTGCATTCTCTGGAATGCGCTCGAACCTGCTCCATAACTTTTTGTTTACTCGTAGTGGTATAACAAATGTAGTTCTGTTTCAGCAACAGGTTTTCCACGCCCACCGGATCAGATCACCACAAACCCCTCTCTTTCAGTGGAACATGATGATGTTAATCCACCTGATACAAATCTGATCTGTTCTGGGCGGCCTGGACCCGTACATTCCTACGAATGGAGCGGCTTAGTATGCGCACAAGGCAACCAGCAACAGAATGGCTGCTTGGTTTTCACATCAAATTTAACATCGCAGCAGCCTTTTGTTACATGCACTGTGAATTTAGCGAACACAAACTACAATGGAAGCAGAATCACTGTGAGCTTATACTTACAACTGAAATGTAAGCATCAGTTTATTTTATGTATGCATTGATTGATACATATACTACTATTCAAAGCTTGTCTTACTTATATTGTTTTAAGGCAGTAAAACCTAATCCGGATATGAACAGAATATTATCATACACGCACACACACACACACACACACACACACACACACACACACACACACACACAATGCATATTTCCATAATCAATGTATTACCATTTACTAAAAGTTCACTTTAAACTAAAGATTGAATTGACAAGTGTACTGTTGAACAGACGTTACCAACTCTACTGCGGCCCACGTTCTGGAAAGTACAACTCCCGGTGTTTCGACCTGTCCTACACCGATTACAAACACAACTGCAGGTATTCAATAATATTCAAGACAAAAGTAAAGTACACAATACAGTATATTAATAACTATGTATTAAGGTCACATCAGACTCTAGTAACATGCACAGTGAAGTCAGCAAACTAAAACTGCAATGGAAGCAGAATCACTGTGAGACTTTTCGCACAACTCAGATGCAAGTACAGTCGAGGACGTTTAAGTCAAAACTGCAAGGAAAATGTTGTTTTCGTTTTTTTTTTCACAGAGCTTTTCGACTTAAGGGATGTATTTCTACAGACCAAAATTATGTTCATAACACACAACATTTTTCTAATATAAGAATAAAATATGAAAATTTATCTTCAAACAGACACAAAGAACAGAGAGAAGGTTTTCTTACATAAGCACGTCAAAATTTACTGACGCCTGAAATAAATCTCTCAGATGCCGGGGAAAGAGACTGAGACAGACAGACAGACAGACACCCTAATACGCGGAACTTTCCCGCCGACTTCTGTAAGCAGTTATAATTCAAGATGTTATTTTTTCCCAGTGGCAATTTTCTAAAATCCATGTCTCAAGGAATTTACACCCAAATGAACAATCTTTTGGGCTTTAAGTTCAACAAACTCATTGAATGTTGATGAAAATTTAATATGTATTCCATCTTTTTATCATAGTAAAGTCAGACGCACCTTCTTGCCAAAAAACTGATATTACAGAAATGAATACACTTTTTCTTTAATTTCTGTTCCATCAGTAATGATCAACAAAAAAAGAAGAGAGAATACGCGTAACACTGACCGACCTACTCATTTTGTGTTTGTGTTCTTCAGTTCCTTCCGATTGTTACGTGTTTATTGAAAACATATAATAATACTAATCAGTTACAAAAACAGAAAGAAAACACAAGAAATATGACGCAATGGTGGCATTAAGGCACCAATCGGCTCAATGGTGGGCTTTCATTGCAAAACTTTCCTGATAAAACGGATTCTCAATGTCTTGCCTTAGTAGAGACTTCCTACTCTTTTCACAATCCATGTGAATATGTACACGCAACACAGTTTTTCTAGTGCCCCTGGTAAATGTAGTTGGAACTCTCTTACGCACAGAAAAAAACTGAGGAGAGCAGAGAAATCATTCATTACTTACATTTAGACTACAAATCCTGTTAGCTTCTTTGTATAGCATTATTCTATGACATTCTGGGATCATTTGAATACAAAGCAAGTATTGCCAACTATTGATCCTCTATTGTCAGGAACAGGTCTCACGCACGCACGCACGCACGCGCACGCACGCACGCACACACACACGCACAATTTGTTTAACGACGAGCACGTTCGATGGGCCCGAGGTTCGAGCCCTTATCCGAGATCTGTTCGATTTACGGAGCCGTTTTCACTTAAGTATTAGTCATACAGACATAGAAAGAGCAGCCATGGCCACGGGAAAAAAAATTATTCGACTTATCTGAGTTTGTAAAACGATAAACGCATTAACCTAAACTAAACCGTTTTAGAAATACGTTGTAAAATGAGTCCTAGAAGAATAGCGTTGGATAGGAGTAAAAGTGGTTGGACTTAAACGTTTTTTTTACCTATCCGTCTTTGACAACGGCGTATGGAACTGTATTAAAAAAAGAGTTCGACTTATCCGACTTTTGAGGGGAGAAACACGTTCGTAAAATAAGTCATAGAAAGAACAGCTTTGGCTGGGAGAAAAAAAAAATCGTTCGACTTAAGCGTTGTTTAAGCGTATGGGGCTGTATCACTTTTATTTTTCTTGAAATGTCTCAAAGGATAAATACGTTTCCTACTAATCAAAGTTACTCTTGCTTACAACGTAGCAAACGCGACATTGAACAGAATATCATTTTCATAAAACTACACGTTTTCTTGTTACATTCACCAATAGTGGACTGTTAGAGACTGATTCTGTCATGTACATTGTTGGACAGATGATATCACCTCTCCTGCGGCCAAAATTGCGGAAAGTACAACTCAAGGTAAACACAACTGCAGGTATAAACATGTACATGCAGAAGCACACACAAAAAACAACTTAATCTACAGATGACACGGACATAAACACTCCGATTTAAACAACATAGCACTGTAACAGACAATGTGTAAAGAGATTCAATGGGATCACCAAATGAATGGGATTTACAAGTCATGGTAATTGAATAATTTTCCAAACAACTTTCACTAATTTGACACAATTCTGCATTGCTTGCAAATATTGCAGGTGACCCAGTAAGTTATGAATACACTTTTTTATTTAATCGTTCCACTGCAGTTGATGAAAATAATTATTGTGTTTTTGAAATCATTGTAAATTCAAAGTCAAATTGCCCCCACCCCCACCCACACCTCCCTCCCCTTACCCCCCACTTTTTCCGGCCGTCAGAGAAACATAGATTCAGAGTGGGCTCAGCAAACGTCATAGATCTTCATGAACCCCTTCAACGGGGTGGCCTCTTGCCGCTAGACTGTGTTCAATTTTTTTCTCAAAAATATGCAATCCAGACCAAAAAGGTGACTGCCAAGCGTGTAAAATGCAAAGAAGTACCCAAAGATAAAGAAACACGCTTAGAAAAGACGTGGACAACACAATTGTGTTGTCCCCGTCTTTTCTAAGCGTGTTTCTTTATCGTTAGGTACTTCTTTGAATTTTTTTCTCGTAGTGAAGGAGTTCACATAGTCGAGTTTCTGGTTTGTGTTGTTGTTGTTGTTTTAATGTTGTTGTTTTATTTTGTTTGATTGTTTGTTTATTTTTTACTAATTGGACAACGTCCAGTGGAGTTTCAACTGTATTATTTAAATGTTTTACTTCTGATTAAAATTATTTAAGAACATACGCTTGACGAAACCACCACAGCGTCAGACCACAAGACAAACAGCGGAAGACATCAGAGGGCAGATAACGACGAAAGGAGCTCATTGCCTTGGGGAGCAATCGGTGGTGGTGTCGGGGCAGCAGTCATCATCGTCATCGTCTTTGTCGTTGTAATTGTCATCTGTAGAAGACGTGCAGGTATATGTCACATCCTAATTTAGTTGCCGATTGAATGTGATTTTTATCGCACCCTAACCAAGCGTTCTTGGGTATAGGTCAGCCTCAGTGTATCATAAGTCAGAATGCGTTATTCGCGAGTGCGATATGCAATGCTGATTTTGTTATAGACTTGAGAATACAAACTACTTGATAATCAACGGTTCTCGGGCCGACGCCAGCCTTTGCTGACCCGCGCTCTAACGTGCCAGCTAAGGCTTATGTTGGACCTACAACATTTTGCACACCAGGCATCCCCATGTGAGCTAGAGACCTTTCCGTTATATCAGATGCCGCGGTATACTGGTATGCGTAATAGTGAAATCTGCATTAGATTGTGGTTCCGTTGCAAGAAAACCTGAAAAGGCGCAACCCGTGTGTATAGACAGCTAACTTGTCTTTCGTGGCATTTGATGACTGGGCCAGTTCCAAAAGGAAAGTTTACTCGACAGTCGTCTTTTGGTTGTGACGCCTTTAGTTAAGAAATGAATGAATGAATGAATGAATGAATGAATGAATGAATGAATGAATGAATGAATGAATGAATGAATGAATGAATGAATGAATGAATGAATGAATGAATGAATGAATGAATGAATGAATGAATGAATGCGTCTTGTAAACAATAGCTGTCTAAGTGACACTATAAACGTATACTTCAGGCTAATGTAAAGTCAAAGGCTTTACAACATTTTTTTTTAAAATAATTTTTTGGTAAAGTGAAATCCCAGTGTCCAAAAGGTAAAGTGAGCGGACGTCGGCCCGCTGATCTTTTGCGCACCTGGATTATGTCCCGGTCACTTTTATTAATATATATACGTCGCTTAAGTATAATATATACTCAAGTGACGCCAAAGCGCCTGGTCAAATTGATCACTGTGAAACAGAACAAACATATAACTGAATGCTTGGGGATGTTGCCAAAGTTACCTTAACCTTTTGAATGTTGGTAGCTCTTTTAGTCGCGGTGATTCCTGCAGGAATCACCGCGACCAAAAGCGCTACCGACAGGCAAAGGGACAATGCTATTATAAACAGAACGTTGTGGCAAATCATACATACCACTAAGTGACTGCATCATTTCCAGTGTCAGGAAAATCACCAGACGTGAACACAGACGAAGGTAATAATTTTAACATTTTTCGTAAAACTTGTTTTACAGCGTTCAGCGTACTTATGTATCACACCTCTTTTCTTCTCTTAATGAAAACGTAACTTATAAAACACTTTCTTAACATTTTCAGGATCAAATATCTTCTACAGATTAAGTCAATTATAACAAAATATCCGCATTACGGATCTATGTAAATGTCTAAAATATACTTTGTCCGAACACTAATGTAAATTTCAGTTCACGATGACTTCTAACAGACTATGTACATGTACATTCATGCACATTAAAAAAGCGACACTTTGGATCAGGTAGGCCTATATCTGCCGCCGATTATTTATATTTTATGTTTCCATTTTACCAAGGTTCAACTCCGTGACTGCTGGGACACTTAACTGCAAGTGGCATAGAACCACATGAGCCCCCGCAGTCGCGGAGTCTCATGAGGTTCTATGACTCTTGCTTATCTTGTTTTGTATCCGCGTTCCTTGACGGATTGAGCTTCTTTACTTTGAATTAGCGATTTTTTTTTAAAATTGCCTTTTACAACTGCATGAGTGTGTATGACAAGTGTTTTGGGTTTCTAACAGAGTTCGAGGAACATGTCAACGTGGTCTACGAATCTGGAGACCAGGCGAACAACCGCACATCCGCAACGCAACAACAGACTGCCATCAACACCCCCATCGCCCTTTCATACGACGACTACCAGCTAGGTAATGCCGAGATTGACATAGGGTACACCACTGTCCTCCTTAATCCCATGGCTCAAGCAGCCGCCGGTACCGGCACTGCTTCAGGAAATGGAGTTATGACCTATACTAATTCTGCACCGGCTTTGCGACACGATTTGGTCCTAGCTGACTCTAAACTGACTGATGACTACGATCCCAATTACTCGGTAGTGGACATCCAAAGACCAAAAACCTTTCCTGCAACTTCTGTGACAAGAGCTCATGGAGTTGAGTATGCTGTGGTCGACAAGACAACGAAAGGCAACAAAGGTGTAACATTTCAGCCGGATGTTTACGCCGAAGTCAACAAACCCAAACCGAACCCAGCTGGAGACGTGTATGCTAAAGTGTACAGGTCCTACCAACGAGGGAACTCCCAGGTCGTGCAACAAAACGTGGATTCAGCTGATGACGGGTATTATGCAGAGGTGCAGCAGCCTAGACCTGATAACAAACCCACTCTGGCCGTCAAACCAAGTCTAAAACCAAAGACTACCCTGCAGCCCGACGATGGAGCAACCCCAGGCAATGATCCAGCTGCAAATGAGGAATACAACGTACTGAATTTAGGGGTGCGAGCGCAGAACACTTCCCCTGACGACACTGAGCAACAATACAGCCACATTCGATTGGCTCAACTCATTCTAGACGTGCCGTCTCCGGATACGCGGCTTTAAACCTCGTGTCCGGAGACGGCACGTCTCGAATGAGTTAAATGAACTTGTAAGGAAATTTGAAGAATACGTAATGGTCCAGGGGAAAAAAACGGAAAAACGGAAAACCTTTCAAATCAACTTATGTCGACTACAAACTGTAAGCCATGTAGAGCATCACGCTGTTTATGGCTTGAATTTCTCGCGTCGATTTAGTGCCGTAAGGAAAGAGGCAAGAGATCTGTTTACTTGTCCAGGCGATTTTCTGCCATAAGGAAGAAGTCAAGCGATTTAACAGTGTGTTCGTCCATGCGATTTTATGCCATAAATAATGAGCCAATTGATCTAACGGTTTTGCTTGTCCTAACGATTTTCTGCCATGTTCAATGAGTTAAGGGCTCTATTTGTACTTTGATATTCTGCCACGCAGACGATGTCAAGGTAAATTATAAGTTATTGGTGACAGGGATTTGCTACACGAACCCTTGTAGGCTTGAGGGAGGTCAAAGGAATCATTGCGCCCCGGATGCCTACAAGGGTCCGATTAGCAAGCCCCTGCTACCGATAACGTATTTGTTTTCATTCCTCCACTATTTTCATAAAAGAAAACAAAAAGAAATCTTCCGACCTGGATCACGCCAGACATGACTGACGTCAAAGGAATATACATTTATACATAATAGACTCTTGTCGTAATTTAAAATCTTTGATGAAGTTGCCGTCTCCAGTAGTGTGCCTGTTGTTTCAAACAACACTAAGTAACTTTGTACTTTAGAACGTTTTGTTGATCATTTATAGAACAAAACTGGCATCCAAGAAGTTACATGAAGCGGGCTACAAAAAGTACGCCATTAGTCGCTCTAATATAAGTTATTGGTCGGAGGGGTTTGCTACACAGACATTTGTAGGCCTGAGAGAGGTCAAAGGAATCATTGTACCCCGAAGGCCGAAGGCCTGAGGGGTACAATGATTCCTTTGACCTCCTGAAGGCCTACAAGGCTCCGTGCATCGAACCCTTCCGACCAATAACGTATTTGTTTTCATTCCTCCAATATTTTCGTAAAAGAAACCAAGAAGACATCTTCCGACCTGGTTTACGCCAGACATGTCTGACGTCAAAGGAATGTACATTTATACATAATAGATTTATGACGTAATTTAAAATATTTCATGACGTTGGCGTCTCCAGTACTGATTGTGCTTGTTGTTTCGAACAGCACTAAGTAACTTTGTACTATAGAACTTTGGTGATCATTCATAGAACAAAACTGGCATCCAAGACGCGTCATAGAGAGGGCTACAAAAATTCCACCATTTTTCGTTACAGAGGATTTTATATCACGGTCACATGGTACGGTTTGCGCTAAAGTGACTGGTCGTGTGACGTAGGGAGGAAAGAGAAAGAAAGAAGGAGAGAATTGAAGCTTCATTATCATAATGACTGAGTTAACCCTCTCAATATTAACTTTATGAACCCTCCTTACCCATGTTCCCCACACAGAGTAAATACCATTGGAAGTTACCACTCAAACATTGATATTAAAACATTTACAATTATGTTTCCCCACAGTAATATTTTAAGGGGTTAACTCAGTCATAGTCTTAATAATACTTCAAATCTTCCCCCCCCCCCCCCCCCCCCCATAGACAAAACGCCCGATCAAACCAGTGCTTGTAACCCGAAGCAATTACATATACATAAACACCTCATGTCTACGCTTGACTGGTTCTGAAAGACCCCCACTTCAATTCAGGTAAGATATGAATAGACCTGTTCTGAAAATACAAAGGGCCTGCAATTATTCACATTTTCATGTCGTGACTAGATTGCCTTTTGAAACCGGGATCAAAATCTTTTGAATCAGATCGGTATGTACCCAACCTGACCCGATATGTACCACACTTGTCTCGGTATTCATAAAGGAATTTTTAATTTTTCCAATTATGTGTTCACCCGTTTTGATTCTCCATTAAATGTAAATGGCCAACACCCACACACACACAGTCAATCTCACCCCTTTCTTACACAGAGAGAGGCCCGTCATAAAGTCAGTAATCATACACCTTTACCCCGCTCTGTGTTATGTCTGTGCTTATAACAACATTACAAGCACTGACGAAAGATTTTGGACGGGTTGACTGGGTTTTTTGAAAATACCCACTCTATGTACAAACACCATGAAGTCTTCACAGACACAGAGTTAAAATAAGTTTGCAACCTGTTGGGAAACAGAGAAAGCTTTAAGATAAGAACCTTCTTGTATGTTTGGCTGAGGGGGGGGGGGGGGGTGTTTACTGTTGTCTGTTATTCTACACAGAATGAAACAGGCATGATCAAGCCAGTTTAAACATGACTGGTAGCGCAGGCACTGACGAAGGGTGTTTTCTTTGTGTCATGACTACATTTTAAAGGCATTGAACTTGATGTTGACACAGTGATTGATTGACGCTCCTTGAATACACACAGTGAGAGTCAAGAGTGGTGTTTTATCTCTCTGCCTTGTTAGACTGCCTGGTTTTGTCTGCTGATTTTATTCTGCACGTTTTGCACATTTCGAAATCAGGCACGATCAAGCCAGTTTGAACATGACTGGTGGCGTGCCTTGGAACTAATGCGTATTAAGATATTTTCTAGTATAAAACCAAACCCCAGAGCTAGGTACAGTCAATCATGACCAATATTCTGGAAGAGGCAGCGGCTCAGCACACAGACACACACAAAACTACATCTGAGAGCAATACACCTGTTTGGCTTTTGACATGTCGTCTTTGGTACAAAATAGGTGACCACTAAAAATTTTTCATCTTCTTTGAGCTGTCAAAGGTTTCTGACCTATCTGATGAGACTAATTAAGTCGAAACAGCTCCTCGTTTCAAAGGTAAGTGCATTTTTATTTCACTTATTATTAAAAATATATTTTATTATAAAATGAATTCAGATGAACTGTTATTATTAAATGATATCAGCGCTGTAGAAAACATAGACTTAGATTCAAAACGAGAAATACTTTTATCTGTAGTGATTTCTGGTCATTCCAAAACATATCTCGGAAAGCAATATTCAACCAAAGATATACAATCCCTCACAGCTGATGATTTATTTAAACTTCATGTTAAATACGAACAACACATGGCTTCACTAATGAGCCGTGATTTGAGCAAATCAATTGTCTGCTTATATTCAAAAGCTGTTAGTTATGCTCTTCCTGTAGACATTGAAAATCTCACAAATGACCTCGAGAGTAACCCCATTGTAACGAGTGCAATTGGTAAATTAGCTTGCCTTTTATTCTACAGGTTTGGTAATTTGCTTGCTCCACTGGTAACATTAATAGTAACGAGCAGCCATATCGATTTTACGAAATTAAATTTTTTTGTTGATAAAAATGGACGACCAACAGACGACCCCCCAAACGACCCCACAGATGAACCCTGTTTCAGATCCTGCCCAGACCCCGATTCACACAGTGACAAAAATTAAAAATGCAGGCAGAATTCAGGCAGGGAAAAGGTTAGCTGAATGGAACAAGCAAAAAAAATTACAGCTACAGGCGCAAACAGAAAAGGCTCATGTAAGTGACCCGCCGTCAACACCGCCAGTAGGACCGGTAGGACCGTCAGAACTGGCACCCCTGTCACACCCACATCAAAGTGAAAGACCTTCAACCCAGTCTAATTCTGAAACAGCAAAATATGTAGTTGCCGCATTCGTTGTCGGATCTGGTTTTGTAGCTTACCAATTATACAAAAAATACAAGCCACAGACTCGTACAGTGACCAAAAAATTAAACACTCCATCATTAAAAACAGAAGTCTCCACATTACCAACAATACCCAAAGTTGTCGACCCATTTATCATGAACTAATAAATTTATTTATTTTAATTTTTATTGCCTAAGAAATGAACGACTCAAAGAATTTAATGAATCTCGTGTATCACTCTACAGTAATCAGTGGACTAGCAGTAGCGTATTCTATGCTTGCAAAAAGTCTCCTCAAAATGAGGTCTGTAGACCTCAGTAGATTGGATCTGGAAGACAGTGCTAAGCTAATTGCAGTTGTTACAGCGTCGATTGCGACAAAAGATTTTCTTGTCAAGCAGGGAATTATTCCCAAAAATGTTTCTATGTAAATAAAAACTATGGCGACGATAGCTATTATGATAGGAGGTGCGATGGTTAACGCCCTCGCATTTAGTGACTCTAATTATCTCTTTTCTAAAATGGGTAGAGAAGAGAGTGCAGAAGAATTGAAGCGCCATAATGAAGCATCAGAAAAATTAGCACAGGCAGAACAGGCGTATGAAAAGAAAAGAATTGAGAAACTTGATTTCATCAATGAAAAACTCCGTCTAGAAAACCATGCACAACATAGGTTTTCAAATACAGACGACGCAATCAGGGAATACTATCTTGTCACAGGTGAAGACATGTCTATACCGAAACCAAAACTAAGTGACTACTATCAACCAAGCCCAGAACAAAGAAACGGGGAGATAATCTTTGTTCTAGTGGGAATGATATTTGTTTATTTTACTGGAGTTTTCATTGCTAGAAAAAAATGGCAGCTGAAAATAAACTATCGAAAATATATTACTCACCATCAGGGTATTATAAAGGAGCAACCACTATTCAGAAATTACATGCCGCTGTGGGCGGAGATATAACACTCAATCAAGTCAAACAATGGTTACAGAGACAAGCAATTTGGCAGATATATCTCCCTGCTCCAAGAAAAATATCTAGACCCCATTTTCAAAACACAACACCAAATGACACGCACCAAATGGACCTCCTGTTTCTTCCGCATGACACAATAAGGAAGAAAAGATACAAGTATGCACTGACTGTTGTAGACATAGCTTCAAGGTACAAAGACGCTGAACCCATATCTGACAAAACTGCTACCACAGTTGCGAATGCTTTATCAAGTATCTATCAAAGAGGTCCTTTAAGATACCCCAGACTAGTGCAGGTTGATGACGGATCAGAATTCAAAGGTGCAGTTAATCAGTTATTTGCGAAGCATGGTGTACTGGTCAGACGAGGTATTCCAGAAGTGCACAGATCACAGGCAATTGTAGAAAACTTTAACAAACAGTTGTCAGAGAGTCTTTTCAGTTACCAGTATTCTAAGGAACTCATGCATGACACCCGTAACACTGAATGGGTTAAGAGATTACCACATGTGATAAAAGCAATGAACAATGAAGGACACCCAAAACCTGCTGATGCTATTAAATTGAAAACAATTACAGAGCCAAAAACAGCCCCAACCCCAGCACCAGACACAAGTTTATTTACCAAACAGGTGAGATATTTATATCAACCAGGTGAAGCTGAAAATGACATAAAGCGCAGGGCAACAGACCCCATCTGGTCAACATCCGTTCATAATATAAAAAAAATAATCCCCGGTCCAGACGCAACAATATATTACCTGTTTGACCCTGCGCCCCAGAGGGCATTTGTCAGAGAAGAATTACAGATTATTCCCCCAGACACCGTTACTCATTTCAGTAACTAAGTCATCAATTAATTCATCAACCAATTCATCAGCTATGTCTTCAGATAACTTGAGTCTGTAATGACCAGGAGCATAAGCTTTTTCCTTGGTGTGAAACACGCGTTTCGTGTACCCAACTGCCAGAGACTTCTTATGTGTTTGAATTATTTCAAGATTATGTTTGTTTGATCTCAGTGACTTGTTTGGATAGTCAGGCATTAATGCACCATCTAACACTTGCTTGTAATGTTCATGACGAATGTCTTTATTTTTTATTGCTGTTTTTTTAATTCCTTTGGCTTTCGACTGACTGCCTTTCTGATGCAGTATAGAATACATTTTGGATCTCAGTCCAACATACTCAACTATAGGCACACCATTCAGTTCATCCTTAAACTTTCCAGGCACTTTTTTGTTTTGTGTGTTGAACAGTGGGTGATCCTTAGGATAGTCAGATGTGTCATACATGTGTAACTCTGTTTTCATGTCTTCATAAAAGTCTTCAGTACACACATCAATGATCATAGAGTCAGTGTCAGTGTATAGCAGACGACACTCAGGATACTTTGGTTTAAAGTAATCATAATAAAATTCAAGCATCAACAGCTTTGACAACTCAAGAATTGCCATACCAATGAATACTGGCTTGTCCAGTTTAACAATCTTTTTTTTGAGTGACACTGCATACAATGATGAATGAAACTCTTTGTACCCTGTGTACTGTGGCTTGCCTGTAAGTTTAATTGCGCCCAATTCAGTTGTGACCAGTCTCAAATCTTTTCTGTGATGAGGATTTTCCATTGTCTTGCCAAAACAGGCATTGTTCATAAGCTTAAAGAAGTCTTTGTCAAATGCAGTGTTGCCGTCTCTGGCACGAAGGGTTGTGTTCTTCATTATGTAATCTTTCATGAAAGCACTCTGATCAAATTGAATTCCTCTGTGAACTTTCTTTAGTACTAACCCGTGTCTGATGTAAAACTGTAACAAGCGGTAGTGACAAACGTAATTGAATTTGTCATTCAGATTCGGTACAAGTTTAGTGTCTTCTTTTTCCCCCGTCATACTCATTTTCTCAACAGCCAATGGATAATCATTGTGATAATCTTGTAGGTGGTGTGGGTACTCCAGGTCGACTTCAAAGATCCAACCCTTCGCGTCGTTTCGGTCAAGATTCATAATATTGTTTGTTAACCCTGTTATGTCATACTGTGACAAATCATACAGATAAAAGTTTTTCAAGGGCAATAACTCACACATTGCGAACCCATACAAATTGTTCGAGTCAAGGTACGTAATGAATGACCTTGACCTCGAGGGGTCAAACCCAAGGTCACCATGTCCGTCCAGATATTTGTTGTTGGCCTTGGCATAATTGTTCGCTGCAATACTAATTCCTCCCCTCAATCCACGTTCCACCATTTCACCCATCGTACGATCAGACAACAGGTCTATAAATATCTTACTAGATTTCAAAAATGCATCCCATGTCATGCCAGGACTAGTTATGTAACAAGCAGGGTCAAGACTGTAGTGCAACAAACCCTTTTCACGGTAACTTTCAAATACATCTGCTAGCAAGCAAACGTCTGCTTTCAAGTACTGGTCGTGGTAGTCACCAATTGTCTGACATCCTAATTTACCCCACGCATCAAGAGCGTGTTGGTATTCAAAGTCAGAAATACCTTTACCAGTTAGTGTGGAATAAAATTTCTCTTTTGGTGGCAGTCTTGTTTCCTCAAACACAACCCAGTGATCAATGTACTCATATGGATAGACACCTTTCTTAATCAATTCTGGTTCAAAATATTTACTCGTTATTGGATACTCAGTCAGTCCTTCTGCCAGACTAGCAAGACCTAAAGACAAATGTTGCATGGAGTCATAAAATGCTAATTTGTCTAACCTAAAAGTCAAGTACTTTTCAGTTGTCTGGGCAATACAATTAATGTTTTTGAAAGACTCATCTACAGCCTACATGATAATATGTGAATCATATCCTTTGAGATTGTGGAAAAAGATTGGCAGTTTGTATGTCTTAGGATCTATTTTTAATAACAAGTTACAATTGTTATGTGCAGCACCTCTGTAACGCCCAGTTATGTGATCGTGGTCACGAATTTTATCACCACCTAAAGGTTGTTCACAAATCCAACATGTCACAGCTGTATCAAATTTTAGTTTGTCTTCTTCTGTTATCACCAGAGGCATCTGACATGTTGTGAGATATTGTACTACCTGACTATACAGATGTCTCATTTCTGTTAAAAACAGACAAGCTGCATTTTCACCTCTGTAGATAACAGGCTCTGAATGAAGACCGTCCGACCTAACAAGAATGTATCCAAAAGAACACACCATTTGGTCACTTAGTTTTATAGTCTTTGGTAATGATTCTGGAACAGGACCTTCATATTGAACAACTAATGATTCAAAATCTGCATACACTACAAACGGCAGCTTTTGTTGATTCCCATAGTTCTTAAAATACACTTGACTACCAGGATCTGGATACTTAAGTACAGTTTGTATGTCATCAGCTGACTTACAATGTAGGATGTGATTTTGTGCTATTTTAATAGAAGAGAATCTCTGTAAACATCTCTTGCACACTTCCTGTTTCCCATTGTGTTTCGTTGTATGTGCATGAATTAGACGTGACATATTTCTGATAATTGTGTAGTGAAAGTTATTGTCATCACTGGCAGGGCCGATAAGCAACATGTCAACATGCTTTTATTCTGACTGACCATATGTTGGTGCAATTGGGGACACTCTAATTGGTTGTAACTTGTTCTCAGATTCATTATCCCACACAAACACATTCACAGATATACCAGGATTTAGTTTTTCAAACAAGTCTATGTCCTCTATTTTAACAGGGAACTCAATGCCACTAAAATCGAGTTCATTTACAAATTTGATGTAGTTAGATACACGATCAGGTCTTGACCTCACAAAGTGTAGTTTAGCAAGCACACACCACATGAAACAGAAATTGTCTTTGTTCTGTATGTTAACAACAGCCTTTTTGTTTGCTACTTCTGTTGGCAGTGGTATCCATGCTTTACCTAATATAGGATGATACCTAGACTGCTTTAGTTGCAGTTCATGTACATGTCCTTCATGCCAACCAGACCCCTTCATTTTTGCACTGTCAATTGCCTGTATGAAGTCAGGTAATAGTCTGTCTCTAAACACGTTCTCCAATTCTCTTTGTGTGTTAACAGTGTGTTGTCTTGTTGATATATACGATACAATCAATTCACCGTCCATTCTAGTGAATTCTATTTTCGCAACAACCTGAATTTTAACACTGCCTGTAAGGAGAATTTGTTGTATGACAGAAAAAGAGTTTTCTATTGATTCATAGACATTATTAGTATTAGATATAGGCAAGTTTGTTGTGTGAAACACGTTTCTTAAACCAGATGAGCCAGGGTTTGATGGGCCAGGGCTTTGTGAATTGTCCGTCATTTTTATTTGACCGACAAAATAATAAAATAAAAAATATTACCGCTGGCTCTGCTTGCTCACCTTGTGTAATACCACTTTATTAACTGTAACACTGTCAATATAAACATTTGGTTTGCGTAGTTGCTTAAATATGCTATAACAAACTTCTCCTAACCAACCATAGTTGGTATCATTAACTTTAAAAGTAGGTGTCTTTAAATCAACTGTCATGCGCTCCACATCTGGATGCTCATCGACATAATCCAAAGTCACACTATATGTAGCATATATTTCTGATGGTGCTGAAAGGCTTATGTAAGTCTGTTTGGGTGATATTAAGTCAGTAAAGTGCATAACATCTTTGAAAAGGTGTGTGAGATCAAGCACTTGTATGATTTGTCCGTCTGTCATTTTTATTGGACAAACAAATGTATAAATTAATTTACATCAATTTACTAACCCATACCCTGTGGGTTGATCTGTCTTTAAAATGAGCTTTAGATGCTTAGTTGATTTCAGTTTATTTTTTACATCATCACGTTCATGCTTATTTGGGATGACATCGTTTTCTCTGAGACAGTCTTCGAAGCTGTCACGATCCTTACAGTAAAACAAACAGATAAACTTTAACTGTTCTCGAAAATCTTTCAGTACAGCATTATATTTCTGAGTGAGAATCCATACACTGATGTTTGCATGTCTGCCACTGAAGGCAAGTTCTGATAGAGTGTTTCTCTTCTTGACAATGTCTTTCTCTGCTGAGCAGTCATCAACAATAAACAATGTTGACTGTCCTTCAAATTGCTTGTAAAAATATTGTAGGTAGTCATTCAGTTTCTTTTCAGGGTCAACTAAGTATATGTTGCTGTCAGTCCAAATGAATAAACAATTGTGATAAGCTTTGTTGTGTTTGATTGTTGGACAAAATATTACAATGTTTTCAAAATGGTGGATGTATCTTGTTTGTAATAAGTCAAGTACGAATTGAGTTTTTCCACACCCTGTGGCACCAACAAATAAGCCACAGTGTGGGTCAAGGGTCATCAAGCTCCGGTTCATTTTAATACACAATATAATTTTAATATATGTGTCCACTCAGTCTACTGTCTTGTATATTGAGTTGTGCGTCATATATCAGGTACAAATATATATTTATGGCTTCGGCTTTTTCAACCTTTTTTTTGTATCTGGATTGTAATTCCATCACTGCCGTTCTCAACAGTTCGACCTGACCCATGAAGGTAGTCATCATCTGTACTACGAAGGTCTAGCCACAGTGCGTATTTGTTTGTAAGGTATTGACCAATCCTTACATCATACAGATGTAGATCTTTGCACACTATGTTTGCGGGCTTATCTCTAATCCTTCCACCCGCAAAATACTTTGTGATCTCATCGTAGTGTTGATAAGGTAACATTCCAGACGCATACACTTGATTAGGATGGCCTTCAATTGTACAGGACAAATGTGTAATCTTAGGATTGTAGAATTTTTCTGAATCTCTTTTGTATGGATCTGCTGGTTCAACAAACAACATGAGAATACCTTTCAGTGACCTGGCAGGTGTGTTCAAGTTTATGTTCCACATTGGGTCACTCTTGTCTTTTTGCATTAAAATATGTCTAATCACCCTGTCATAATAAATTGGCAGTCTTGACTGATACTGATTTTGAATGAGTCTGGCTAGATCAGAGTGTGTGACAATTTCATATTCCAAGGAAATGTTAGAGGTCTTGTATGTTGCATCTGTGGCAGATGATTTAATAACTTTGGAGTAGTCATTGAAGGTTAGTTCAAAGCTCAGACGGTCATTCAGTGCCCCTTGATAATAAGGCAGATGAGCTGTGAGGATTTCAAACTCAAGTGGTATGTAAAATCTGGTTCCATATGTTTCTGCTATAATAACTTCCTTTGGTACCCCAGTAGTTGTTTTGTCTCTGGCATTGATTCGAAGTTTACCAACATTATCTGGCTGTATGCCTAGATAAATACGATCTTCTCGTTCTTCTCTTGTGAGCCAAAGATCTTTGTAACAGTAGAACACATCTGAGTCGTCAAGACTAAACACTTCCTGCCCTTCAAGTTTTACTTTAATAGTTTTAACAATTGTTCTGCCAAGATTGTCAACTAGTGTTCTGTTTACATCTGCGTCTGATGATAGTTCAATATTAAATGCTAGGCGTGCAGTGCCAGGAACAATAACGTCACTGGGACCTAGGTTTGGAAACTTGACTGTAAGTGTTTGGTTCTGGTCTACGGTACTTGGATTGTTTGTGATGATGATTGATTGTCTAACGCCCTTAACACCCAGAGGCTCACGTAGTTTTCTGTATGGGTCTAACTTTGATCCGTAAGACTGTGTCATTTTTATTATGCACAATAAAAAATAATAAATTAATAAAACAATGGCAGCGGGAGGATTTAATCATGAAGATTTTGAAATGGATGACACGTATGATTTTGGTAATACAACAGATATGACAGATATGACTGGTACAAGAAATATTTACAGTTTACATCATGAACTTTTAGAAACCAAAGTGAACTCGTTTTATGATCATGTTGGTAATCGCCCAGACAACATAGACCCTAACCAGTTTGAACTTGATGGCAAGGGTCATTTATATTTAAATACTGTTGACAAAGGAAAAGTACTATTGACTAACAAAAAAGACCCTAGTAGGTTTAGGGCTTTAAGTACAATAAAAAATGAAGGTGGTGTTAGTGCCTTGCGTCAACTTGGTATTGGTGGGTCTCCTGTCACGCCAAGACTGGCTAGTGTTCTTCACGACACGCAAACAAAGTTGCCAACAGGGCAACAAATTGAAATGGCACCTGTAACAAGCCTACCAGAAATAGCAAACACAGTGATACAAGAAACCTCATTTACTGAAGGACAAATAAATGACGCTTTGAAAACAATAGATGATCCACCTTTGTCAATGAGAGAGATTATGTTTTTTTTTGGATAAAACACTGCAGACAATAAGAGGTGAGATGGTAAATAATGTTGCCAAACTGGGTGAGCTTGATAAACACATTGAACGTGAAAAAGAGAAACTGGCTACTGCAGACAATGGGAATCTTGACACAGAAATGAAAGAAAGAATCCAACACAGATTAAATGATTTGCAGGTAGAAAGATCAGGGCGGTTAGAAGTGATTAGTATTGGAAGACAAAAACTAAAATCACAGGTCAACAGAATTAGGGAAACTATTCAGAAAATACTTCACGAAGACACTACTCTGGCTGAGAGACTTAAAACACTTTTCAGAGAGCAGGGTATCACAATTGCGAGTTTAATTACAGCTCTTGGATTTATTATCAGTACTGTTGTGTTGGCTGTCTCCGGTGCTGGTGGGGGTGCACCCTCGTCCCCAGCACCACCAAACCCAGGCCCACCAACCCCGGCCCCCACAGATCCAAAAGATTTACAGTCATGGGTAAAGAAACAACTGTCCCACATATCAGACTTGCTTAAGAAATTGGCTGTGAAAGCAATAGACGCGCTACCCAATATAATTGGCACTGTTGTCAGTTGGTTGATTAGTACAGCGGCGAAGGTAGTTGGGTTTATGGCAGAACATGTGTGGGTATTTTTGGTGACAGTAGGAGGGTTAATGGTGGGTTATTTAATGAAACAGGTAAAGAAGTAATATACCTAATCCTGTTAATCCTATTGTCAATGCGGTTCTTTCTGATTCATGTGTGTTAGGGTTGGTAGTGATGTTTGGGGCATTACTGACTGTATGGGTGTCAGTGGTGGGGCAGGGGAAGTAACCACCTGTAATGATTTTAATGACAGTACAGGCGCAGTGGTTCCTCTTAAGTTTACAGATTGATTGAGAACGAGTTTTTGACCAACACCTGCAACAATTATTTCATTATTATAATTTGTTATTGTACCCATTTGGAGTTGAAGGTCAGATGGTAACATGTATAACCCGACGCCAACTACAAAGTCAACTTTTGATCTAGCATATCTGAGTACGTCTTGGTAGCGTTGTATGCTAAATGGGAGATCAACTGATGAATTTACTGAATCTTCCAGGTTTGCGAGAAATTTTTTTTGAGAATCGAATTTTCCACTTCCATTCAAAATATTCGATTTTGTTAGTGATTGTGCACCTAGTATACACCAGACATATGTTCTGATTGACTCATTTACGCGCTTGACTCCTGCTTGAGTAAACCCATCAGTTTTATCTAAAATAAATGTGGTCCAGGCGTTAGGCTGCTTCTGCTCTATTGATCCTAACCAGACTTGTGATTTTGATGAGAATGAAGTGTAACCAGGGTAGTAATCTTGAGGGTATTGTCTGTGACTCATAGCATAATACAATGTACCCATACCGTTGTGATCATCAAGTTTTTGTGTAAAGTCATACTTGGGACTGATGTTAAACTCATTACAGATGCGTTCAAATGCTTTCATATCCATGGGGTTGTTATACCTGTTGAAACTAGATTCAGTTGGTAGTGGTGTATGTAGTTCTGACAGTATACGTCTAAGCTGGTAATAAACATGGAAACGATATACAGACCTAATCAGTTTGTTTGAGTGATTCAAATGGTCTGTGAATGAAACACCACAGCCTGTAGTAGAACATAGTATAGCAAAGTTAAGTTGATTTTGAAACATCTGTAGTGGACTTGAGGACAACTTTCTTGCAGTAGAGTCGTCTGTTATTGGAGGGTTTAGGTAATGATCAAATGGATTTGGTACTTTGACTTGGAATAGATCTTGTTCAGACACAGCTATGTCAAGCTGATTTAGTTGAATTATTTTCTGTTCATAAGTAGGTGCAACATTATATTTGGCATTTACATTAAATTGAAATGCGTTTGTAGTGGTAATGGTTGGTGATTTAAATTCCATCTTTTTTATATAAGGTAATAAAAATGTTTATTACCTTAACAAATCTTGACACTAGCAAACCAGTGTGGTTAACTAATGGGATTGATAATCGTGATGGTAGTAAGGCAGTAGCTATCCATGAAATGTTCTACACAGTAAAATGGTTTAATGTAGAAGATGATATATATAATAAAGTAAATTTAGATGGTAAGACTGAAGCTTTACCACACGGGTATTATGACTTATGTACTATAGCTGAATGGTTTCAAAGTAATTTTAAAATTAAAGCAACTTTAAATCCAGCTAATCTACTTGTTACATTAGAATTTCCGACACAAAATTGGTTAAAGATCTCAGATAGATTTGCATATTTACTTGGATTTTATATTGATGAAGATTGGTGGAGATCAGATGATTTAGGTGAATTAAAGTTTGGTATTATAACAATGAAGACAAAAAAACTTAAAAGAACTGGGAAACGCCCTGTCAATTTGTCAGTACACACAGTATTTAATGTTTATTTAAAAGAACTAAACACAACTGAGAATGTACACAATGGAAAGCCTTCAACTTTGTTAAGATGCTTACCAACTGGAACTGCACCCTATTGTGAAAGTGTGGTTGTTAGATTTCCTAATTTGCAGTTTAAGAAATTAGGTTCTAGTTTCTTTGAGTCACTGAGTATATCTGTAACTAATCAGGATGACAAACCAGTTGTTGTGCATGATTTTAGTGTTGTGTTGGAAATTAAATAATTTTTTTTTTTGTTTATAAAAAATGAGTGGTGGTCCAAAGCCGAGAATCATACCAGTTGCGTGTCCAGTAACAGAGTTGAAAGATTTGGCTGATGTACAGGATTTTGAGAAGGAGGGGGATGTTGGAGAAATATATGGTTTTGAACTTGATTCAAATGGCATGTACAAGAGGAAAGTAATTGTTGACATGAAAGACGGTGAAAGACAGATTCCTAAACTTGGTCAGCTGCGTGATGTTACTGTACCTACTCCACCTGTAAATAATGCGCCTTACAACTTAATACATGTGGGTAGTAAGTGGGTTGTTTCACCTGTACCACCTGCACCTACGCCAGCACCCACAATTGACTGGGACATAAAGATTGAATTTATTAGTCCTTATGTATACACTGATGACGAAGGCGCCTTAGTGTTTAGGAAAGTTGTTAATTCTGGGCCGCTTATTGTAAGCCTTGTTCCAAGCTTTGCTTCAGATGACAATAGCAGAGATAAACTGAAAGTTGAAAATTATGAGAGACGGAGATATCTTCTTACACATAGGAAGGGTAGGTCTGATGCGAAGGTCGTGTTTGCACCAATAAACTTTCCCATCGCAAGAGAAGCGACAATAGTATTTGAAATTATCATGAGATCAGTAACTACTGCTAAAGAGGCTCAAATTGCACAAGGAATTAAACTTACATGGAATGAAACAGTAACAGAATCATTAAAGGTCTTTATTGCCATTACAAAAAAATAATGATGTTATTAATGTTTCAAGCAGTATTCCCGCTGTCAAGGTGGTGGTTGACAAAACAACTTTTGTTCGTCTAACTTACATAAACCTTGAACACATTGATCTTGTTGCATTTTATTATGCCAGCAAATTGTATACTTTTGAAGAGTTGCAAAATGTAATTGCTGATTAAATAAAAAAAAATATTTGTGAATAAAAAAAAATGGTAAACTTCTATCCGCAACTACTGACGCTTGAGCCGACTGAAACAAATGTGATGACTAAAACAACGCTTGTGCCTGATCCACAGGTGACAGCTGTGCCAATTGCTTCAGATAAAACATTACAGGCAGATGCATTCAGATTAAATAATATTACAGAAGCTTTGAAATATTTGGAAAGTGAAGAGGCTAAGTACTCACGGTGCAAAAGGAGGTATAAGTCAGTATTTAATTCTGTTCAAAACACTTCTATGGCTATTGGTGCAGTTTCAGCTTCATATTCTGTAGGGGGTATAGTTCTGTTCGCCACAGGAATTGGAAGTTTGGCTGGAATAGCAATTGAGGGTGTTAGCGTTGCTACATGCCTAGCATGCTTTGGTTTGGAGGCCTTAAACAAGAGGTTTCACACAAAATTACAGAAACATGAAGCATTGAGTACGCTGGCTGGTGCAAAGCTGAGCAGTATGAATCTTATTATCAGTAAGGCATTGAATGATAATTTTGTTGATGACGAAGAATTTAAGCGCGTCCAAGATGATTTGAATAACTACAAGAAACAAAAATCTGAAATACAGAATAAGATGCGTAGTCAATCTCCCGTAAATGTTGACGAACTTAAGGCCAGTTTTTTAGAGATGGGGAAAAAGATCAGGAAACCACAGAAAAGCTACACAATCTTTTAAACAAATAAAAATCAGATTTGGTAATCGTTTATTTTGTCATGCCAGTTACACAGTTTAGGGCTAATTATTTAACCCCATTAGCACCACCAGAATATTATTGAGAAAAAAAAGTTTTCCATTGCCCTTGTGTCTTAATAAAAAAGACTTAGTATACGTGACTAGAGTCAAGTTGTTATTAAGTACTTGTAATTAGGGTAAGTAATTAATAAGTTCTTAATGATAAGTAGTTAATAAGTTCCTATTGTAACTCACTTTAAGGTAACCTTAAGTTAGTTGTAACTTAAAATTAAAACAAAACTTATCTTTAGGTTTAGTTGTTGTTTCTTAACAAAACACATAAATCCTTCCTAGCAAAACACATCTTGCTTTCAACACATCATTTTCAAAATGACTACTCAACGTGTAGAGACGACTGTAGAAGCTTTTTGAAAACATCTGGCAAACTAGTCAGCCTAACAAGCAGAGAGAAAAAAAAACACCACTCATGACGCAAAGCAAACACCCTTCGTCAGTGCATGCGTTACCAGTCATGTTTAAACTGGCTTGATCATGCCTGTTTCATTCTGTGTAGAATAACAGACAACAGTAAACACCCCCCCCCCCCCCCTCAGCCAAACATACAAGAAGGTTCTTATCTTAAAGCTTTCTCTGTTTCCCAACAGGTTGCAAACGTATTTTAACTCTGTGTCTGTGAAGACTTCATGGTGTTTGTACATAGAGTGGGTATTTTCAAAAAACCCAGTCAACCTGTCCAAAATCTTTCGTTAGTGCTTGTAATGTTGTTATAAGCACAGACATAAAACAGAGCGGGGTAAAGGTGTATGATTACTGACTTTATGACGGGCCTCTCTCTGTGTAAGAAAGGGGTGAGATTGACTGTGTGTGTGTGGGTGTTGGCCATTTACATTTAATGGAGAATCAAAACGGGTGAACACATAATTGGAAAAATTAAAAATTCCTTTATGAATACCGAGACAAGTGTGGTACATATCGAGTCAGGTGGGGTACATACCGATCTGATTCAAAAGATTTCGATCCCGGTTTCAAAAGGCAATCTAGTCCCGACATGAAAATGTGAATAATTGCAGGCCCTTTGTATTTTCAGAACAGGTCTATTCATATCTTACCTGAATTGAAGTGGGGGTCTTTCAGAACCAGTCAAGCGTAGACATGAGGTGTTTATGTATATGTAATTGCTTCGGGTTACAAGCACTGGTTTGATCGGGCGTTTTGTCTATGGGGGGGGGGGGGGGGGGGGGGGGGGGGGGAGATTTGAAGTATTATTAAGACTATGACTGAGTTAACCCCTTAAAATATTACTGTGGGGAAACATAATTGTAAATGTTTTAATATCAATGTTTGAGTGGTAACTTCCAATGGTATTTACTCTGTGTGGGGAACATGGGTAAGGAGGGTTCATAAAGTTAATATTGAGAGGGTTAACTCAGTCATTATGATAATGAAGCTTCAATTCTCTCCTTCTTTCTTTCTTTGATCGGAAAACAAGGGTTTTTATAGCTCATTCAGATGGTACTGCTGGCGCTAAAGGTATTGGTCGCGTGACGTAGGGATGAAAACAAAACTTTCTGTCTAGCTTTGAGTAATTCCCATGGTATGCATACAATTTGCAGGTGAGTTACGCCACACAGTTCCTGAATCCACGTGTACATAATGCCACCGGAAATGTGAAAACAGTATCATCTCATTCTGTCGCATGGTGAAGAGGGGTCAAATTCCATACCTTACTCTTATTGACGATATAAATGAAACCGGTTTTTGCCTGCAAGAGGCACAGATACTGATGAGCCCCTGCGACAGCAGGGGCTCATAAGAATCTATGCTTCTTTCTAATATTATATCGTCTGTAGACTATGCAGCGAAATTACTAATGTTGTTGGAAAAAAATGTACAGTCAACGGACGGAACCTTGCTTTGAAATCAAGACTAACTTGTACTGAATATTGTGTGGCTTCTCGAGTGGTTGCCCTTTATACTCTGTCTCATTTTCACAAAGTGTTTCTTAACTCGTTTTACAAAGTGTGAAATATAGTCGCTGTTTAAGAGTATTTAAGGCAAACTCCGTGAGAGATACTACAGGCTGTGATAAGTTGCTGTAAGTCGCTATTGTGGCTGTTTTTACTTGTATTTTTTTTTTTCAGAACAAGCGCATATAGCGCTCATGTAAGCCAATTGTGCGTCTAATTTTTTTTTTTTTTTAAGATTGTATACGCGTGTGTATTCTGTGTGCCGCATCCGACGTTAAGTCGTGTTGTTTATGTATACGCAGCTTTTTGTCGCTTAACCGCGTGCGGCACATTTCGAATGGAAACAATCTAATAGAATAGGGGCAGATCGGGTGGGGGGGGGGTGGTTACAGGGGCTCCGCCCCCCCCCCCCTTCCCAACAAGACCCAAAATTCTTTAAAATGCTTTAACAAAGTCCCTTTATAAGTTGTTCCCCCCCCCCCCCCCCCAAGTCCCCCCCTTCCCCGTCTGCTTTGACATTTTGATGGTGAGAATCTCAACACGCACGCACCTTGTCTTTCTCCCCACCCTCTCACCCCCCCCCCCCCTCTCCCCCACCCCCACCCCCGCGATTTTAGATTTTTCGGCCCCTTGAAGTAAGGTTTAGCGTCGGAGAGGCCTAATGTGTCAGGTTGAAGGTTTCGGGGTAACTGATCCGCCTCTGTACAATAATCTGCCGCGGCATGTCGCTTTCATGTTAGAAATGATATTTTGTGGGTTTGAAAGTGAGTAAAAAGTCTGGAAAGTACCTTTAGAGAGCATGACTTTTTTTTTTGTTTTCGTTGTGCCTCTGTGTTGTTTGATGTAATAGGTCAATTGTGCCATTGATAGGAATTGCCTGAATCACAAAATCCAAGGAACACAGGTGAAAACATAGAACAAATGCATACCAAACTGGATGTCTGTACCGCTTTTGTTGTGATGATTCCTGGAGAAATCATCGCGAAAAAAAAAAAAAAAAAAAAATACCCGCTACCGACAGGCAGAGGGCTAGAGCAAATAACCTCGTGTGCACACCGCAACCGGTAGCGTATACAGTACCGTTGGCTGCGTACACAAGGGGATTAATCCCTTCGCTGCTAGCAGACGTAGACGTATGTTTATTAAAATCATTGTAAATTCGACGTGTGAGAACACCCAGCCGTCCAAAGAGCATACGATTAAAGTGTTTTAAGCAAGAGGCATAGATCCTCATGAGCCCCCGCAACAGCGGGGGCTCATGAGGATCTATACCTCTTGCAGTTTGATCGTGTTCACTTTTTCTCGGCAGCGCAGGGGTTAAAGTAGTAATAAATGCCCTTGACCAGGCCAATGAAAATTTCTGAAATTTCTATTGTTAATTGTTTGAATGTATCTATCATTGCTACAGTTATGTTATATATATATGCGTGTGTGCTTCATGTATCATTGCATGTGTTTAAAAGCAATGTAATACTACAATTTTTCTTACTTTTGTATAGACGTGATCATATTTTAGCTCAGTGTTGGTGCTGAATACACAGATCATGCTACATATTTTGTACTGCCAACTTACTGCCATTGTTATTCTTTAGCTGTTTATTGTTTTAACTGCGCTTGAATTAACCGAAGTATCAAAATCAGTATATATATATTGTTCAGCTTTCACTGCTTGAGAAATAAAATCATTTATTTTCATGTACAAGTCTTACGTTTATAAAATCCAGACCAAAAGGGTGACTGCGCAGCATGCAAAATGCAGAGAAAAACCCAATGAAGAAAGAAACTCGCTTTGAAAGGACAATTACAACACAACGTTTATAATAACAACAACAAAGACAGCAGCAGCAACAAAAGCAACAACAACAATATTGATAACAACGACAACAGCAAAAGTTCTGTAATTTCAGAACATGCATCGCACAAGGTACAGTTTCGGTTTTTAGGTTTAAAGAAAATTATTTAAAGCTTATTTACTAGTTATTGCTTGTCTATGCGCTATGTCTCTTCAGGTAGCTCGTTGATGAGGCGTTCTACTCTCGTTCGAAAGGTCCCGGGTTTGAATCCAGCTGGGTTCAACAAAATTACTGACCCTGACCCGTCTCTGAAATCACCTACGTGGTGGACAAAAGACGTTAATCCCTAAACGTTTTTGTCTCTTCGTGTAATAGTGAAGTTTCGTTTGCAACGTACGACTCGCAACAACGAACGATAGCTAGGGTATGGCGGATAACCACTGAGAACCAGAAAACAGACACAACACTACATACATCTCCAAGAGGCATAGATCATCATGCGCCCGGAAAGAAAAAGAAGATGCTTGGAGTTTTGTCTGTGATTATGGTATAAGCTGGTTATCCGCCGTGACTTTGCCTTTGTTCGATGTTGGGAGTCGTTCATGGTAAAAGAAACATCACAATTTGGACAATTTTCTGACAAACAGGAGCAAAGATGTCGCACTAGGTCGGTGGCCCGTGCGAGTATCAGCTAAGTCCGAAGTAGGCCCGGGGACCTAGTGCTTATTAGATTGATCCCCTGTGCGGGCCAAAGTGGACCGCAGTTGGCCCGCGCACGACTGTGCGCGGGCCCCACTTGGCCCCATGGCCGTTTGCGTGCTGGACGCAAACACCTGCAAAATCAATAAATAGTGTGAGCTTTCAAATCTTGTCAAATCAGGTGAAATGAGCCCGTTCTATTAGGAAAATGCACCTTTTTACCAATGTGCACACATGTAAATAGATTATTTTTTACTCACGCACGCACGCAAGCATCCATGCACGCACGCAAAAAGACGCTAGCGCGCTTATGCTTACACACACCCACATACACGCACAGACGCACGCACAGACATGCGTGCACAAACAAAAACAGTTGCACGCAAACACAGAGGCACACATACGCGCGCGCGAGCGCGCATACACAAATAATGCGTTCGCAAACACATGCACGCACAAAACGCGCCTTAACATATACAACACACAACACACATACACACGAATGCACGCATGCACGCACACACACACATACATACACACACACACACACACACACACACACACACACACACACACACACACACACACACACACACACACACACACACACTTTCACGGACTGGCGGAAAGATGGTAGTTTGTTTGTGATGTGGGTGTAGGTTATATAATTTTGTTAACAGGGGGATCTCCACTCACACGCTCATACTCTCATCATTGTAGCTATAAACATCTCTTTCATGACATTTCTTTTACCCAGGAGAGGGTCGTCTCGCATACGCTCCTCACACACACTTACATACAACTGATTCGCTAAAAACTCAGTTACTGAAATGCTCACTATGTTATTTATTTACACAAAAGAATTAAACATGTCACACTTAACTACTGTCTAAAGTCTTTGTTATTACACTCTCTTCATCTTCACTCTGCTTAGTTTCGTCTGGTTCTGTGCACAGTAACAATAAAGTCACCTTACCTGCCCAGGTTTTCTATACACTACTAATGTGGCTATCTCAGTGGTTCTCGTCGGCACTGCGTCTGTCGACCCGCTATCTGGTCCTCGTCGAAGCTGCGTCTGTCGACCCTCTGGCAACAGTGATCTAATAATGTTCCCTGTGTCACCTAGGCACGTTCACGATTGTCACTGCTGCACTCATGTACTGATCACATATCTTCTTCTTGGCTTGACTTCGCGAACGAAGATTCTATAGGGCTTGCCCACGTCGTCTGCAGGCATTTTCGTGGCTGCGGAGGCCAATCCGGGACAGGCAGGTTCGACCGCAGTGGCTGCAGGGGAAGGTCTGGTCAGGGTTCTGATTTACGACAACTCTGTTTTTTGTTCTAAGCCGCTTGTCCTTAAGGTTAGATCTGCGAGAGTCCTCAAAGGAGACGGCTGCCTTGTGAATGGTGGAGCGCCAGGTGTCACGGTCCGCAGCAAGCGAAGACCACTGGCGGTGATCGATTTGGCAGGCACTAAGCGACTTCTTGAGACCGTCTTTGTATCTCTTCTTTGGTGCCCCTTTGTCTCGGTGTCCAGTGGCGAGCTCGCCGAACAGAGTGATCTTGGGTAGGCGATGATCCTCCATCCTGGAGACGTGCCCCGCCCAGCGAAGCTGTGTCCGCAGCAGCAAAGCCTCGATGCTCACAGTTTCCGACTGTTCAAGGACCTCGACGTTGGTGACATAGTCACTCCAGTGAATGCTGAGGATGGTACGCAGGCAGCGCTGGTGAAAGCGTTCGAGGAGTCGTAGTTGGCTGCGGTACAGGGCCCAGGACTCGGAACCGTACAGCAGGGTGGTGAGGACGACAGCTCTGTACACGCTGATCTTTGTGCCTTTTTTCAGCTGTTGATTGTGCCACACCCGCTTGAATAGTCGCCCGAAAGCACTGTTCGCTTTTGCCAGCCTGTTGTCCAGCTCCTTGTCCAGCTTGGCGTCTGACGTGATGATGCAGCCAAGGTAGGTAAACTGGTGTACAGACTTCAGTTCGGACTCGCCGATGGTGATGTGGGGAGGGCGATGCTCTTCCTTGGGTGCCTGCTGATGAAGGACCTCTGTCTTTTTCAGACTGACCTCAAGTCCAAAGAGCTGGGCAGCATCTGCGAAGCAGGACGTAATGCGCTGCAAGGCTCTCTCTGTGTGTGCAACGAGGGCAGCGTCATCAGCGAAGAGCAGCTCACGAATCAGTTGGTCTAGGGTTTTCGTGTGAGCCTGCAGTCGTCTGAGGTTGAACAGGCTGCCATCGAGACGATACCTGATGTACACTGCGTCGTCATCGTCGAGATCCACTGTGGCCTGCTTCAACATCATGCTGAAGAAGATGGTGAAGAGGGTCGGTGCCAGCACGCAGCCTTGCTTCACGCCGTTGCGAATGGGGAATGGTTCTGAGAGGTCACTGTTTAGTCTGACCTGGCCTTGCTGGTCCTCGTGGAGCTGGACGATCATGTTGAGGAACTTTGGGGGACAACCTAATCGCTCCAGGATCTGCCACATACCTTGCCTACTCACAGTGTCAAACGCTTTTGTTAGGTCGACAAACGTTACGTACAGCCCTTTGTTCTGCTCGCGGCACTTCTCCTGAAGCTGTCTCAGCACAAAGACCATGTCGGTGGTACTCCTGTTGGCTCTGAAGCCACACTGGCCCTCTGGGAGGTGGTCTTCAGCGATGGCAGGTACCAGCCGATTCAGGAGCAACCTTGCGAGAATTTTCCCGGCAATGGACAGCAGGGTAATTCCACGATAATTAGAGCAGGCAGACTTCTCTCCTTTGTTCTTGTACAGGGTGATGATGACTGCATCACGGAGATCCTTTGGTAGTGTTCCTTTTTCCCAGCAGCAGAGAAAGAGGTCGTGGAGCTTGTTGTGCAGTGCTGGGCCTCCATGTTTCCAGATCTCTGGCGGGATTCCGTCAATGCCTGCTGCTTTGCCACTCTTGAGCTGGTGGATGGCTGTGAGGGTCTCTTCGGCGGTGGGCGGTTCGTCCAATTCAACCTTTAGTGAAAGGTGTGGGATTTGGAAGATGACTGTTTCTTGAACAGTGCGTTCAGCGCCGAAGAGGTCCTGAAAGTATTCCGACCAGCGGTTCAAGATGGAGGTATTATCTGTGAGGAGTGCCTGTCCATCAGCGCTTCGCAGGGGACCTTGTACCAGGTGCCTAGGGCCATACACTGCTTTCAGTGCTTCGTAGAAGCCCCTGTAGTCACCGTTGTCAGCGCAGAGCTGGGTCCTCTGTGCGAGTCTGGACCACCACTCGTTCTGGAGCTCTCTAAGCTTGAGCTGGAGACTGCTGCAGATGAGGCGGAAGGCAGACTTCTTCACAGGGCAGGAAGGCTGGGCTAGGTGGGCCTGGTGGGCGGCTCTTTTTTTTGCTAGAAGTTCCTGGATCTCTACGTCGTTTTCGTCAAACCAGTCTTTGTTCCTCTTTCTAGCAAAGCCCAAGTCTTCCACAGAGGATTTTACAATAGCAGTTTTCAGTTGTTCCCAGAGTGTTTCAGGAGTGGAGTCTGCTGGATCAACTGTGTCTTTGAGCATGCGCTGTAAATCGGCCTGAAGGGCAGCTTTCTTGTCGTCACGCTGAAGGCTGGCAACATCAAGCTTTTTCTTGGGAGGGCCGCCTTTCTTGGGTTTCAGCTTGAGGCGGAGCCTGAGTTTGCAGCGAACAAGGCGGTGGTCAGTGTGGCACTCTGCGCTGGGCATCACTCTGGTGAGGAGGACGTCACTGCGGTCCCTCTGACGCACTAGGACATAGTCGATAAGGTGCCAGTGCTTGGAGCGAGGATGCATCCAGGTGGTCTTTCGACTGTCCTTTTGCTGGAAAGTGGTGTTGGTGATGACAAGTTGCTGCTCTGCACAGAGCTCCAACAGTAGGCGACCATTGTCATTGCAGTTCCCAACGCCATGCTTGCCGAGGACTCCTTTCCAGGCTTCAGAGTCTTGGCCCACTCTGGCGTTGAAGTCGCCAAGGATGATGACTTTGTCGTCTGCAGGGGTGCTCTGCAGGAGGCTGCGCAGCTCAGAGTAGAACTTGTCTTTTTCTGCAGGCTCTGCCAGGAGGGTTGGGCAGTACACACTGAGAAGGGTGACGTATTGCTGGTGTCTCAGTGGGAGGCGCATGGACATGATGCGGTCGGAGTGACCCGTTGGTAGGTTTTCCAACTTAGTCGCAATGGGGGTCTTCACCATGAAGCCCACGCCTGAGAGCCGTCACATATCACTCTTGGGTTAAATACCCCTCCGATGAATCTGCAGTCGAAAACGTTCTTCTCTGGCTTTGGTTGCATTATAATAGTCCACCTGGTTTCCATCTCTTCCTCTTGGGTGTAACTAATCATCTTCCGTTGAATCTGTAATGACCGGTTATTTTCGATCACAGCGCAAGTCAACACCACTTTCCATCTTCTCTCCGACCTTACGGTCTTTTTATTGTCTCTCTCGCTCAGCGCCCAGTCTTCAAGTCCTCTAGTGTTCTTCTCTTCTTTCACGCTTCGCTCCGTATATATACACAAGTCTCTGTCCCTTCCTATTCATTCTGTATTCAGAGATCTCCAGAATGAGTGGTGGACCAGACTTGCACAGAGGACCCAGCTTTGTGCTGACAATGGTGACTACAGGGGCTTCTACGAAGCACTGAAAGCAGTGTATGGCCCCAGGCACCTGGTACAAAGTCCCCTGCGAAGAGCGAATGGCCAGGCACTCCTCACAGATAATACCTCCATCTTGAACCGCTGGTCGGAGAACTTTCAGAGCCTCCTCAGCGCTGAGCGCACTGTTCAAAAGCAGTCGTCCTACAAATCCCACAACTCCCAGTAAAGGTTGAATTGGACGAACCGCCCACCGCTGAAGAGACCCTCACAGCCATCCATCAGCTCAAGAGTGGCAAAGCAGCAGGCATTGATGGAATACCGCCAGAGATCTGGAAACATGGAGGCACAGCACTGCACAACAAGCTCCATGACCTCTTTCTCTGCTGCTGGGAGGAAGGAACACTACCAAAGGATCTCCGTGATGCTGTCGTTATCACCCTGTACAAGAACAAAGGCGAGAAGTCTGACTGTTCCAATTATCGGGGAATTACCCTGCTGTCCATTGCTGGGAAAATTCTTGCAAGGCTGCTCCTGAATCGGTCGGTATCTGCCATCGCTGAAGACCACCTCCCAGAGTGTGGCTTCAGAGCAAATAGGAGCACCACCGATATGGTCTTTGTGCTGAGACAGCTTCAGGAGAAGTGCCGCGAGCAGAACAAAGGTCTGTACGTAACGTTTGTCGACCTAACAAAAGCGTTCGACACTGTGAGCAGGCAAGGCATGTGGCAGATCCAGGAGCGACTTGGCTGTCCCCCAAAGTTCCTCAGCATGATTGTCCAGCTACACGTGGACCAGCAAGGCCAGGTCAGACTCAACAATGACCTCTCAGAACCATTCCCTATTCTCAACGGCGTAAAGCAGGGCTGCGTGCTGGCACCGACCCTCTTCATCATCTTTTTTAGCATGATGTTGAAGCAGGCCACAGTGGACCTCGATGATGACGATGCAGTGTACATCAGGTATCGTCTCGATGGCAGCCTGTTCAACCTCAGACGACTGCAGGCCCACACAAAAACCCTAGACCAACTGATTCGTGAGCAGCTTTTTGCTGATGACGCTGCCCTCGTTGCACACACAGAGAGAGCCCTGCAGCGCATCACGTCCTGCGTCGCAGACGCTGCCCAGCTCTTTGGACTCGAGGTCAGTCTGAAAAAGACAGAGATCCTCCATCAGCCGGCACCCAAGACAGTGTATCGCCCTCCTCACATCACCATTGGCGAGTCTGAACTAAAGTCAGTGCACCACTTTACTTACCTTCGCTGCATTATCACGTCGGACGCCAAGCTGGACAAGGAGCTTGACAGCAGGCTGGCAAAAGCGAACAGCGCTTTCGGGCGACTTTTCAATTGGGTGTGGCACAATCAACAGCTGAAAACAGGCACCAAGATCAGCGTGTACAGAGCTGTGGTCCTCACCACCCTACTGTATGGTTCCGAGTCCTGGGCCCTGTACCGCAGCCAACTACGACTCCTCGAACGCTTCCACCAGCGCTGCCTGCGTACCATCCTGGGCATTTACTGGAGTGACTATGTCACCAACGTCGAGGTCCTTGAACAGGCTGAAACTGTGAGCATCGAGGCTTTGCTGCTGCGGACACAGCTCCGCTGGGCGGGGCATGTCTACAGGATGGAGGATCATCGCCTACCAAAGATCACCCTGTTCGGTGAGCTTGCTACTGGACACCGTGACAGAGGGGCACCAAAGAAGAGATACAAAGACTGTCTCAAGAAGTCACTTAGTGCCTGCCAAATCGACCACCACCAGTGGTCTTCGCTTGCTGTGGACCGTGACACCTGGCGCTCTACCATTTACAAGGCAGCTGTCTCCTTTGAGGACTCTCGCAGAGCTAACCTTAAGGACAAGCGGCTCAGGAGAAAAAACAGAGATGCCGCAACTCAGAACCCTGGCCATACCTCCCCCTGCAGCCACTGCGGTCGAACCTGCCTGTCCCGGATTGGCTTCCACAGACACGAACAAGCCTGCAGACGTCGTGGTCAACTCCTATAAAATATTCGTTCGCGAAGTCAAGCCAAGAGATTCCTACGCAATGTCAGGAATATTCATTCACATCTCTACATCAACTAACTTCAATAACTATATAAAGTATACTAAACATGCATTTCACATCCGATTCATGCATCAATTGTAACCTACCCTCCGTATCACAAAATTAATGTATTTATTTGTGAACCGACTATTTCTTTCCAAATGCTGGAATTTCCTCAGACACAACTGAGTATATACTTTTATTACAGAATCAGCCGGGAACCGTACTGACCCCCTTTTCCCCGCTAAATAGATGAGGTCCCTTCACTTCCGCACGTACACACTTCCTCCCATCAGTAGAAAAGTCACTACTGACCCACTTTTCCCCGCTAATTAGTCTAGGTACTCTCATTTCCTCACGTACACACTTCTTGTTTTCCCACCAAGTAGTCGTGCGTCTATCTTGGCTTGACTTCTCGAACGAAGATTCTATAGGGGTTGTCCACGACGTCTGCAGGCATGCTCGTGACTGCGGAGGCCAATCTGGGACAGGCAGGCTCAACCGCAGTGGCTCTAGAGGAAGGTCTGGCCAGGGTTCTGAGTTGCGGCATCTCTGTTTTTCCTCACGAGCCGCTTGTCTTTAACGCCAGCTCTGCGAGAGTCTTCAAAGGAGACAGCTGCCTTGTGAATGGTGGAGCGCCAGGTGTCACGGTCCGCAGCAAGTGAAGACGACTGGCGGTGGTCGATTTGGCAGGCACTAAGTGACTTCTTGAGACAGTCTTTGTATCTCTTCTTTTGTGCCCCTCTGTCTCTGTGTCCAGTGGCGAGCTCACCGAACAGGGTGATCTTGGGTAGGCGATGATCCTCCTTCCTGGAGACGTCCCCAGCCCAGCGGAGCTGTGTCCGCAGCAGCAAAGCCTCGATGCTCACAGTTTCTTTCTGTTCAAGGACTTCGACGTTTGTGACATAGTCACTCCAGTGAATGCCAAGGATTGTACGCAGGCAGCGCTGGTGGAAGCGTTCGAGGAGTCGTAGTTGGCTGCGGTAGATAATAATAATAATAAAGGTAATTTGTATAGCGCCTAATCACCAAGGTGCTCTAGGCGCTTTACAATCACAGTAATGAAACAGTGAAGCAAAATACAAAAACAAGTACATACAACCAAAAAATATAGGAGCAGAAAACACACACACACACACACACACACACACACACACACACACACACACACACACACACACACACACACACACACACACACACATGATGAGCCGGCAGACAAAATGGTCTTTACGTATATACGACTGAGAAAAGGTATGTTTTAAGCTTGGGTTTGAAAATGGAAAAAGATGATGAGTGACGCACATCAGCTAGGAGAGCGTTCCATTGTAATGGGACCAAAATACGAAAATGCACGATGACCTTGAGTGACCTTATTGCGTCTAGGTATACGGAAAACATAGAGCGTCCAGGACTCGGAACCATACAGCAGGGCGGTGAGGACGACAGCTCTGTACACGCTCATCTTGGTGCCTGTTTTCAGCTGTTGATTGTGCCACACCCGCTTGTATAGACGCCCGAAAGCGCTGTTTGCTTTTGCCAGCCTGCTGTCCAGCTCCTTGTCTAGCTTGGCGTCTGACGCGATGATGCAGTCAAGGTAGGTAAACTGGTGCACTGACTTCAGTTCAGACTCGCCGATGGTGATGTGGGGAGGGCGATGCTCTACCTTGGGTGCCGGCTGATGGAGAACCTCTGTCTTTTTCAGACTGACCTCTAGACTGGAGTCGTGCGGACCGGCACGTAAACCACTTAGTCCCGTCTCCACTCCCCATGACTTACTCGCAATCTGCGATATAAATTTCCTCACAACCAATTATTTCGAGAGTAACTTTGGTTCCACTCACTTCTTAACCTTCCATTTAATTCTGAGCTTAATTTTGGTCTCTTGACACACACACACACACACACACACACACACACACACACACACACACACACACACACACACACACACACACGCACGCACGCACGCACGCACACACACACACACACACACACACACACACACACACACACACACACACACACACAACACATTCTCGTTTACCGTATAACTTCGTAATTTAGGCAGTGATAGCGATGTGAAAACGGAGAATACTTTCTTGTCTTTAGTGAACCGTTAATCTCTACCCCTTTACGGCCAGCTGGCGCCGGTCCCGCTGATAAAATCTTACATCAGACCCAGCCGTTCAAAAACATGCATGGATACAAAGTAGTGTCAGCAAGAGGCATAGATCCTCATAAGCTCCCGCAACTGCAACTCCCATATCTCGGCCGTGAAGTGGTTACAACCTAAATTTTCTCTACAGGTCATCCCGTGCGCATCTATTTATATATATTTTCAAGCAAGGCGTCAAAGTTAGATGTGCATCTGCTTTGTAATAATTTAAGAGTGGTGCCTGCTTCGCCTTTATTCTTGAAACCATTCCGTTGACCGTTAACGAAAACTAGACAGACGACACAACCAAACACTAAGAATACAAAGCTTGAAAAAGCATGGCCACATGGATCCTTTAAACTTTGCCTTTGCAGTTCGCGTAAGCTGTGCTCAATTTAGATAGCCCATACTGGCACAAGGACAGTGCCTGATTAGCTTGGCGCCTTGACAGGCGTTAAAATAATCGGACGCTATCTTGCGGGTAGTATTGTCTAGCCAGCTTTTGCGAACTGCCTCAGTGACTTTTTCGGCAAAAACAAAAACAAAAACAAAAACAAAAACAAAAACGAAAAGAAAAAAAAAAAACAACGAAATATGTAGCCTGAGAACTGAAAGACTACACTCTTCCCATTTAACAAACACCAAATACAGCCAAGACCGGAGCAAACACAGGTGATGACCAAGCTGAATCGAAGAAAGGCAATGTACAGAATATTCATCTAGCATATTTAGGTAAAAGATAGAACTCATTACTTGATGATGCTAAACAGCAATGCAACCATGTTCAAATGGCTTGAACCTGTCTGGAAACATGACGTTTGCGTATGGTCAAGGGAACACAACTGAAAGAAGAAAATGATGTTTTAAATGCTCGACTACAAACTGGATGTGATGTATAGTGTCATGCACTTTGTGGCATGTATTTGTCGTGCGCTGACGATTCGGGGCTGCATGGAAGGAGTCAATGGATTGTACTTTGTGTACAGCGCTGAGTGATGCTACTTTGTATGAATACAATCTGTAGATGTGTTAAATATACCATCCTGATGTGCGCGCAGCCAGCGTCAACAGTCTTAACAATCTCAGGGGCTGCATACGGAAAAAAGGTTCCTCGTTTTGACGATATTTATATTATTTGTCAGAAAGAGGCATAGATTCACTTGAGCCCCTGCAGCTGCAGGGGCTCATTAGAATCTATGCCTCTTGCTGTTGCCCTCTGTGCACTGCACTGTGAAATAACCAAGGATTGTGTTGTAAAAATGAAGTCAGGGGATAGAATTTTGCATTAAAACTAAAACCTATCTTGACTAAGTAGGGATATGGAAGCTCGAGTGCCTGCTCTTCGAAGTCTATCTCGATATCTATACAAAAACCAACAAAACAACAAATGTCATTACATTCGCTATACATATTTTTGTAACTTTGAGTGTTTAAGAACTTTTGAAACTTCTCGTTACAGACTGTGATAAAGTAGTTTCAAGTAATTATACTTTACAAGGCTTGTGCTTTACAAAACATAAACATATTTATATGTACACAAAATATGTACATATATTTATGTACGATACATCAATATGTGTGAAGCGGACGACGCATTGGACTTGTGCCGCGTATCTGTACGACTCGAAGCGAATTAAACTACCTGGAATCACAATAATAAATTTCAGCAGTCCGCTATTGTAATTTTGTTTTGTAATCCAGACCAAAAAGGTGACTGCCAAGCGTGTAAAATGCAAAGACGTACCCAACGATAAAGAAACACGCTTAGAAAAGACGGGGACAACACAACTGATTAACATTTCGGGTAAATACCCTTTGCCAAAATAGACAAACAAACAGAGAAATCAGCCACTACTTATCTTCTTTCGTAGAAGGGATGTGGCAACTCATTTTTCATTTTTTTTTGGTAGCATTTCGAGAGTGTACCTTTACAAACAATGGAGTGTTTTCTTGAAATATATTGTCATCATATTGTTTCGCACATTGCATATTGTATCGCACCATGTTCGGGAATCGACACATTTCAGAAAGAGTTGAAAACCTCCAGTGTGTGTGTGTGTGTGTGTGTGTGTGTGTGTGTGTGTGTGTGTGTGTGTGTGTGTGTGTGTGTGTGTGTGTGTGTGTGTGTATGCGTGCGTGCGTGCGTGCGTATGTGTGTGTTTGTGTGTGTGTGGGGGGGGGGGGGGTGAGGAGGGGTTATAGTTTCGAAAACACTAAAAGTGGAGATTTGAGGTACTACCGATTCATGACATTTTCATGTTGAAGACGCGGATTTTTCTCGATCCACAATAACGTGAAACATGACAGTCACGTATCACTTTTATTACCTATACCCCCCCCCCCCCCCCCCCCACCGTTTCCCCTTGTTATAGGTGCCTTTTTGAGTGTATGTGCTACTGTCCTAGACTCAAGGATAATGCTGCATATTATATTACTGTTACTCTCCTGATAACACATTCTACCCTAGGACCGAAATCCCCAAATTTTGAAGTTGCCCTCTGAAGGACTGTACGACAATTCTAGAGACAGATCGAGCATGATAGTTCACGGGTGGTGCCAGAATAGCTTGACGCCTATGGACGCCCAGCTATTCTGGCACCACCCTTGAACTGTCATGCTCGATTCATGTCTTTCTGTTGTGCGTCGGGGCTGAATGAGTTAACAGTGTCTGTACCGTACTTGAGCTGTTTGCGGCCAGCTGCTTGCGCCGATGACAGTATCAAAAATCTTGGCTTGACTTCGCGAACGAAGATTCTATAGGGCTTGCCCACGTCGTCTGCAGGCATTTTCGTGGCTGCGGAGGCCAATCCGGGACAGGCAGGTTCGACCGCAGTGGCTGCAGGGGAAGGTCTGGTCAGGGTTCTGAGTTACGGCAACTCGGTTTTTTCTCCTGAGCCGTTTGTCCTTAAGGTTAGCTCTGCGAGAGTCCTCAAAGGAGACGGCTGCCTTGTAGATGGTGGAGCGCCAGGTGTCACGGTCCGCAGCAAGCGAAGACCACTGGCGGTGGTCGATTTGGCAAGCACTAAGTGACTTCTTGAGACCGTCTTTGTATCTCTTCTTTGGTGCCCCTCTGTCACGGTGTCCAGTAGCAAGCTCGCCGAACAGAGTGATCTTGGGTAGGCGATGATCCTCCATCCTGGAGACGTGCCCCGCCCAGCGAAGCTGTGTCCGCAGCAACAAAGCCTCGATGCTCATAGTTTCTGCCTGTTCAAGGACCTCGACGTTGGTGACATAGTCACTCCAGTGAATGCCCAGGATGGTACGCAGGCAGCGCTGGTGAAAGCGTTCGAGGAGTCGTAGTTGGTTGCGGTAGAGGGCCCAGGACTCGGAACCGTACAGCAGGGTGGTGAGGACGACAGCTCTGTACACACTGATCTTGGTGCCCGTTTTCAGCTGTTGATTGTGCCACACCCGCTTGAAAAGTCGCCCAAAAGCGCTGTTCGCTTTTGCCAGCCTGCTGTCAAGCTCCTTGTCCAGCTTGGCATCTGACGTGATGATGCAGCCAAGGTAGGTAAACTGGTGTACTGACTTCAGTTCAGACTCGCCGATGGTGATGTGGGGAGGGCGATGCTCTACCTTGGGTGCCGGCTGATGTAGTACCTCTGTCTTTTTCAGACTGACCTCGAGTCCAAAGAGCTGGGCAGCATCTGCAAAGCAGGATGTGATGCGCTGCAAGGCTCTCTCTGTGTGTGCACAGTATCAAAAATAGGCGTAGGCTAACCCATTCAGGTATTATTAGACGATATCCGGAGAAATAGATCAAGAACTGAACACGTTTGTACGTAAATACGATATCAGGTGATTGATCCGGATTTTAATCAAGTTTCGTCGAAACACTTGCAGATTTTTTTACCTACGTCTGATTTTGGAAATCTTCTGTTAATGGCTTTATCGCCTGATTTCTTTTAAACTAATGGTAGACGACGCCCCTCTACCAAGAGTATATCATGTACTAACTTGACTGAAGCCAGTACAAGCACACAGGCGTATTACACTTATAAATATCAATACTCATTTTCACTAAGGGGTTATAATAAGTATAAGTTAAACCACGAGTAGTGATGTTTTACGACTGAACCGAGACATTCATTTGATACACATGTTTTTTTGTTGGGCTGAAAGGTTATGCTGAGAAGGCAGGGCTGTGTGTCATGTGTCAAATGTGGAGGCTCGTCACCACCCATTATATGACGTATTTAACCAACTGTCGTGTGATCCCTATTTCATATCATGCCAGTTTAACGGTTGGGTTGACTCGATAGAGACTACATAAGCACTTGATTACTTTCTTATACTCATTTTGAAAGAGCCTCCCTTGCACGAAATTTCGCAGTTGGGATATCAACCCTTCGTGTGTCAGTAGCAGTTTCAGTCGCGATGATTCCTTCAGAAATCACGACTAAAACCGCTACAGACACGCAAAGGGTTAACATTTTTTATCGAGTAATTCCGCTCCAAGCAGTTCATTTACCGTCAAATGTGGCCCTGGTATGAGTGTAGGTTTCTACTGACAAAAACGGAGAACGCAGTCACCAGTGTAGAGATGTTGAAATATTCAGCGACTTCATTCCTTCAATCAGTTTTATGCATGGAAATAAAGGAATGAAACGCAGCATCGTGAAAGGTTAGTTGCAAACGAAGTCAAATACTGTATATCTTGCAAGCTACAACCAAACAAACGCAATCGGCAAAGCAGAGAAGGAACCAGAAATTTCATTCCTTTAATTTTATGCATAAAATTGATTGAACGAATGCTGTCACTTAGCATTTTAATCATAACAGTCAAAATGACCATAAAGATTAAAATGCTTAGTGAAGAATATTTTCCGACTTTTACTAATTTTCTCAATGGCTCTATGCTCTTAGACTAGGGCCACGTGGTATTAAAATCATCCTGGAATGTAGGGCATGGTCGCTGAACCTTTGACACCACAACTGACAAACAGGCGACACAAAGTGCACACAGACAGAAAAGTCTTGTACAGATCACAATGATAATATTACTGATCGCGTGCGTTTTCCCAAGCCACTCATAAACTCATTCACTGCCGAGGAAAAGGTGAACGCGACCTAACTGTAAGAGACATAGATCCTCATGAGGATCTATGCCTTTTGTTGAGATCAATATATTTCCGTGTTTCTTGGACGGTGTAGGCTTTTGTTCGTTGAATCCAACAAGATTTCATAAACAAAAATGTACGTACAGTGTATGGACAGCGACAGGGAAAGGTGTTAAATACGTTAACAGTAAATTTAAACACACAGTCTATTTTGTTTAATATAAAAACCTCACTACGTGCTAAGGGTACAAGCCGCGTGACAATGCGGACCTATCAACTCTCTTAATGTGCATTTCACTCCAACCGCATACTGCAGTCTAAAAATAACGTCTCTCGTTTCTTTTTTAAAAATCGGCACACGCAAGGAAGCAAGTTGAAGCATAGCTGGTACACACCAGTATTGCTTCAAAAGAATTCACCGTGTATGGACAAGTTTTTGTACCACAGTTCGCGACAAACTTTGAAAGGAACATGGAAGTGCTTACAAAATCGTCAATTTGCTGGGTGATTCTTGTGTGTTTGGTGAGAACATGTCAAGGTAAGAACAGCTGACTTGACATTACACTGATGGAGGATATGGATGAAAACAGCTAGTGTACGTTGAGCAATGTAAGGAGGAACATGAGGAGTAACAGCAGTACTTTTCACTGCGAATGAAAGCTCTCTTTCGTTAGTATCGCGCGGCGTGCCAGGGGCTGATCGGGGGAGTGGGGGGGGGGAGGGGGAAGGAAGGGAGGGGGAGGAAGGGAGGGGGGTTGGTTTCCACGTGTTCCGTACGCCCCACCCCCACCTGCTCCCCGTAGCAAAATTATTAATAATGCTATAACAAAGTTTTTTTTTTTTTTGTTGGTTGGTTTTTTTTTTTTTTTTTTTTTTTTTTTTTTTTTTTTTTTGGGGGGGGGGGGAGATTAGATTACCCTCCCCCGACCCCTCCCCCTCTTTCGTCCACCGCTGTTTGACATTTTGGCCAACAAACGGCAAGCGCCGAACTCTTCTGCCCCTCCTCGCTCTTTCATTTTATGGCCACTGGAAGCAAGAGAGCGAGGCCTTTTGTGTCAGGTTGAAGGCCTAAACAACCTCAGCCCACCCACCCCGTTCGAGGTAACTGATCCGCGCGCGCGCGCGCGCGTGTGTGTGTGTGTGTGTGTGTGTGTATGTGTGTGTGTGTGTATGTGTGTGTGTGTGTGTGTGTGTGCGTGTGTATGTGTGAGGAAATGTTTACATATTATGATGAGTGGATATTTTTGCTACTATTACTACTACTACTACTACTACTACTACTCTACTACTACTACTACAGCTGCTGCTGCTACTACATGCTATTATATAAGAATACAGTTTTGTTTAAAACGTTACATTTTTTATCAATGGGCTCAGAAAACCAGTTGTCGCTACTTTTGACCGATACCTTTCAGCCAAGTACCAATCACGGATACCTTTATCCCTTTCACTAAGAAATTGAGCAATGCCCAACTGCAAGAGGTATAGATCCTTATGAGCCCCCTCTGTCGCGGGGCCTCATAAGGATCTATATTTCTTGCTTTAACAACTTTGTGGCGATGTTGTTTTGACGCCTGGGGATCTTTGACTTTGAAATTTACAAAATCTCAAAAACATGTTCCGCGGCTATGATGAAGCTAGTGTTAAATAGACCATAAGTCTTAACTTTAACCCTCAACCCTCAAGTGTATTGTAAAAAGACTTTTGTTTGTAATATTATGTCTTTTTCAGCTCTTTTGATCGAGGGCTGCAAAGAAGGATGGGTTACAGTTCAGGAGGGTACAAAACAACCCATAATATGCAGTGACATTGTTAATCGTCTTGCCGTCACTTGGTCAATACAAACAAATAATACCCTCGATACACCTGATATTTTTCATGAATCTTGCACCATGACTACCTGTGACTACAAGAACGGCATTTCTGTATCAGCTGTATCAGAGGAGTCAAAAAGTTTACTAACGATACGTGAAGACCATAGGAAATTTGGCAACCTTTGGGTAATCTGTAAGCAAAATCAAGAGTACCGATGCCAGATACTTGTTGAAAGTAAGTACACTATATGTTTTACACTCTTCATAACTAAAAATGTTTCATTTGTTTGTCACGCTGAACATGTCGTGTCTTTTCTGTGTTCACACCAAGAAAATCAATTCAATTCAATTCAAATAACTTTATTTATCCATTAAAGGGCAATTACATTTGTGTGGACGTCGGGAGGGAGGGGGGGGGGATGGGGCAATCAAATAAAAGTCATACAATAAACATTAATTAATATCAGGACATTCTAATATGCCATTTGTACCTGATATTAATATGCTAAATCAGTCAGATTTATAATACTAAGATTAAGAAATATTAAAACACTAAACTAATACAAATACTAAAACATTATTTAAAACTTAAAAAGCATTATTAACGGCATTATCTGCATTATTAACATTATTAACACACACACACACACACACACACACACACACACACACACACACACACACACACGCACATGCACACATACTTTTAACAGCTGTGTGGATTTACAAAATATTTAAGAGTCGGTCGAGCAACTGGGATGAAAGACAGTTTCCTGCGGTGGGTTTTACATGATGGTTATCTGTAATGGCGCCCAGACGGGAGCAATTCAAAGAGTCTTTCATCACGTGAGCATCACTAGCCAGGATGGAAGTAACTATTCTTACAATCTGATGATCGCAGAACACGGCTAAACTTCTCTGTTCTTCCCCAATGATCTTTGAGCTGACTGTACCGTGTATTCATGCCAATTAACCGATTCCGCTTACCGTTGACAGAAATTCAAGTTGTTTGCGCTGTACAAGGGACGTAAAGCTACAACTGTTAACTGACAAAAATCTACAACTGAAGAATCTTTTACTTTTTGTCGATGACTCAGTGATAGACGCGTAACCAGTTAGATCCTTTTGTAACTTCGTTATGGGTCCAAGTCGCCAGCCCACGACACAAGCAAGGCTTGTACATGGCGCACCATAGTCAAGTAATGGATGCAGAGCATTTTTAACTTTGCGGCTTGCATTTAGCATGGGTTGGAGATTTTGTGCCAGAAGTAAGTCATTAAAGGATGTAACAGTTTATTTGTGCAGTGTTGTGTGATTCCATTTAATATAAAGAGATAAAATGATCCCTGACCTAGCGTTAGTCAAAATAAATCACGAGTACTTAGTTTGACCGACAAAAATGCATGCTAAAGCTTGCATTTTATCGGTCTAACTTAGCACGAGTGATTTATTTTGTGTTATGGAAGGACAGGCATGATTAAATTTATTTATACCTCTTCCGACAAAACTTGCATTTCTACAAACTATTGAATTGTGTAATTATGGCAAATTGCCTGGTACGACAGTGATTCATAGCGAATTGACAATCTTTCATATGGGGCCAAAAAAAAAAAAAAAAAAAAGACGAATACACGAAACCAGAAGAAGGTCAAAATTGCAGGTGTTTCGACGAAAACAGTGAATTAAAAGGCCGGACAAACACGCGATATCGCGTATTTGTCCGGGTTTTTAATCCACTGTTTTCGTCGATACACGGGCAATTTAGAGCTACTTATTATTTCCGAAAAAACGTCTATTAAAACTCTTTGAAGCCGCGGACGCGCTAAGCGCATACACCCTGAACATAGTCGTTGGCGACGTGTACGCGATATAAGCGCGTACGACTTCACCCCCCCCCCACCCTCCCCCCCCCCAATGGTAAATATGGTCAAAGGGAAACAACTGCTGTTATACGTTTTAGAAACCATTCGTCTATTAGCAGTTACATCCCTTTATTGGAGATCTTTTTGCTTTACCGGATTGCTTTTGTTTTTGAATTTACATATGCAACTGATTTTTTTTCCCACGCGGTTTCTATGATTCAAAATGACGGAAAAAAGTCTGGATACATTTTGTTGGTGTATTGCAGACAAAAATTTCGGTAAGATCTTTTTAATTTTGGTACATAAAACTTATATCATTAAAAAGTGGAAATAATGATGTTTTTACTGATATGTATAGCATTCTTTTGCATGAAAAACTGTCCTCTGTATAATTTTTTGGAAAATTCCCCAAAAACGGTCGTTTCCAGGGAATAGCCAAGTCCAAAAAAGCGCGTCTCCAAAGAGGGTGACCTCTGAGACATGACGATCACAGACCTCCCGTGAAAACAAACAATGGTCGGTTGTGGCAGATGTTCTGTGTAACGGACGGTACTCATTCATTTTCCATCAGTTACTCGACCCTATTTTGTCGATGTCAGTCCGTGCTATATGTTTTATATAATTTTCGGGATTGTAATTGAGGACCAGCGATTGGTGCGCTATTTTCATCGGCCTCATTTTAGCAGACAACCCGGAAAGCAGTAAAACAGTTTCTTGATAAATGTATATATATATATATATATATATATATATATATATATATATATATATATATATATATATATATATATATATATATATATATATATATATATATATATACTCTTATAATGTATGGTATCTGGGGACAATCGCATGCCTATGAGCGTGAATCTGGGAACATGCTCTGGATATGGGGACATTGAAAAGTTCCCTTATCCAACCCAAGGTTTTTTTCACTCAATCTGATTCAGGCGATGAAAATAAAGGGAAAAAAACAATGTTCCCAGATACCAAAAATTTTTCGACAGGTTACTTCCCCTGGTCTACAACCACTGACCTATACTGTATGGCTTCGGTGGAACAGAGGAGCTTTCGTCTTGATACGAAACTAAAAGTGCGAGTAAGTCTCATCCATGCTCAGTGCAGCTCTTGATTCTAATTTATCACTTTTTACACAATTACCACAGTACAAAATTAAAAGAAGAAGAGAAACAAATATAAATGATGCCAAATACTAAACTCCGTGCCCAGCTCTGTTTAAGCGAGGCTATGTATACAATGGCTACAGGTATAACACTGGATTTTACCAATGACGCATCATCCCATTTCAGGACCCACTGAGATCGCAAGGTAAATCTATCTGACATTTTGAGTAGTGCATAGCGTAGTGGCTGTATACGATGATCGCTGGCCTGAACCATAATTTTCGCAAAAGTACTTTGCATGAGTTAGAACAGTTGAAAGACGTTTCATTTGCAACCGATTTACGTTGTCTTCACGGTAAACTGGGCGCCGGTTGCCTGTCTTCTAGTCCGTTGCATGCATTGCTCATCTTCATTTTCCTAAGCATGTCTAGTGTCTACAGAAAGCTTATTTTCTTAGCTTTTAAGTGTATGTCTTAAATACAAGATACGTTCAGTACAGCTTAAACAACACGCCGTAAATGACTGGTACCATTAAAATGTATCCCGCGTGGCACACTGTCAGTGTCAGTCCTGAGCGTGTACACAACACAGAGAGCGTGCTCGCGTAAAACAATGACAAGAATAGCGTGACTATAGTTGCACAGCCGTAACAGATTGCGCACAGCTCTGTCAATGCCATGAAAAGCAGAAAGATCGTCTACATAATCAACACACAGTTTAAAGTGTTATAAATGATGCCAAATACTAAACTCCGTGCCCAGCTCTGTTTAATATTGGACTGAATGTCACGCATCGAAAGCGAGGCTATGTTTACAATGGCTACAGGTATAACACTGGATTTTACCAATGACGCATCATCCCATTTCAGGACCCACTGAGATCGCAAGGTAAATCTATCTGACATTTTGAGTAGTGCATAGCGTAGTGGCTGTATACGATGATCGCTGGCCTGAACCATAATTTTTGCAAAAGTACTTTGCATGAGTTAGAACAGTTGAAAGACGTGTCATTTGCAACCGATTTACGTTGTCTTCACGGTAAACTGGGCGCCGGTTGCCTGTCTTCTAGTCCGTTGCATGCATTGCTCATCTTCATTTTCCTAAGCATGTCTAGTGTCGACAGAAAGCTTATTTTATTAGCTTTTAAGTGTATGTCTTAAATACAAGATACGTTCAGTACAGCTTAAACAACACGACGTAAATGACCGGTACCATTAAAATGTATCCCGCGTGGCACACTGTCAGTGCTGAGCGTGTACACAGAGAGCGTGCTCGCGTAAAACAGTGACAAGAATAGCGTGACTATAGTTGCACAGCCGTAACAGATTGCGCTCAGCTCTGTCAATGCCATGAAAAGCAGAAAGATCGTCTACATAATCAACACACAGTTTAAAGTGTTATAAATGATGCCAAATACTAAACTCCGTGCCCAGCTCTGTTTAATATTGGACTGAATGTCACGCATCGAAAGCGAGGCTATGTATACAATGGCTACAGGTATAACACTGGATTTTACCAATGACGCATCATCCCATTTCAGGACCCACTGAGATCGCAAGGTAAATCTATCTCACATTTTGAGTAGTGCATAGCGTAGTGGCTGTATACGATGATCGCTGGCCTGAACCATAATTTTCGCAAAAGTACTTTGCATGAGTTAGAACAGTTGAAAGACGTGTCATTTGCAACCAATTTACGTTGTCTTCACGGTAAACTGGGCGCCGGTTGCCTGTCTTCTAGTCCGTTGCATGCATTGCTCATCTTCATTTTCCTAAGCATGTCTAGTGTCTACAGAAAGCTTATTTTCTTAGCTTTTAAGTGTATGTCTTAAATACAAGATACGTTCAGTACAGCTTAAACAACACGCCGTAAATGACTGGTACCATTAAAATGTATCCCGCGTGGCACACTGTCAGTGCTGAGCGTGTACACAGAGAGCGTGCTCGCGTAAAACAGTGACAAGAATAGCGTGACTATAGTTGCACAGCCGTAACAGATTGCGCTCAGCTCTGTCAATGTCATGAAAAGCAGAAAGATCGTCTACATAATCAACACACAGTTTAAAGTGTTATAAATGATGCCAAATACTAAACTCCGTGCCCAGCTCTGTTTAATATTGGACTGAATGTCACGCATCGAAAGCGAGGCTATGTATACGATGGCTACAGGTATAACACTGGATTTTACCAATGACGCATCATCCCATTTCAGGACCCACTGAAATCGCAAGGTAAATCTATCTGACATTTTGAGTAGTGCATAGCGTAGTGGCTGTATACGATGATCGCTGGCCTGAACCATAATTTTTGCAAAAGTACTTTGCATGAGTTAGAACAGTTGAAAGACGTGTCATTTGCAACCGATTTACGTTGTCTTCACGGTAAACTGGGCGCCGGTTGCCTGTCTTCTAGTCCGTTGCATGCATTGCTCATCTTCATTTTCCTAAGCATGTCTAGTGTCTACAGAAAGCTTATTTTCTTAGCTTTTAAGTGTATGTCTTAAATACAAGATACGTTCAGTACAGCTTAAACAACACGCCGTAAATGACTGGTACCATTAAAATGTATCCCGCGTGGCACACTGTCAGTGCTGAGCGTGTACACAGAGAGCGTGCTCGCGTAAAACAGTGACAAGAATAGTGCGACTATAGTTGCACAGCCGTAACAGATTGCGCTCAGCTCTGTCAATGCCATGAAAAGCAGAAAGATCGTCTACATAATCAACACACAGTTTAAAGTGTTATAAATGATGCCAAATACTAAACTCCGTGCCCAGCTCTGTTTAATATTGGACTGAATGTCACGCATCGAAAGCGAGGCTATGTATACGATGGCTACAGGTATAACACTGGATTTTACCAATGACGCATCATCCCATTTCAGGACCCACTGAAATCGCAAGGTAAATCTATCTGACATTTTGAGTAGTGCATAGCGTAGTGGCTGTATACGATGATCGCTGGCCTGAACCATAATTTTTGCAAAAGTACTTTGCATGAGTTAGAACAGTTGAAAGACGTGTCATTTGCAACCGATTTACATTGTCTTCACGGTAAACTGGGCGCCGGTTGCCTGTCTTCTAGTCCGTTGCATGCATTGCTCATCTTCATTTTCCTAAGCATGTCTAGTGTCTACAGAAAGCTTATTTTCTTAGCTTTTAAGTGTATGTCTTAAATACAAGATACGTTCAGTACAGCTTAAACAACACGCCGTAAATGACTGGTACCATTAAAATGTATCCCGCGTGGCACACTGTCAGTGCTGAGCGTGTACACAGAGAGCGTGCTCGCGTAAAACAGTGACAAGAATAGTGCGACTATAGTTGCACAGCCGTAACAGATTGCGCTCAGCTCTGTCAATGCCATGAAAAGCAGAAAGATCGTCTACATAATCAACACACAGTTTAAAGTCTTATAGTCCGTCTTTCCTTTGCCTTTTGCTCGCTCTGCACGGCAACTCCTGCACAAACTACTCAATCGTTCCATGTGGTTTGAATAGGTGTAACCGGACTCAGTGACTGGGTGTAGACGACTTAAATAGTTTATCAGATAGACAAAAACTGCCCATCTGATACAGTACTCAAGTGCCTACAGAGTTTAAGTCCGAATTTCTTTTGTGGTCTAGGGAAGGACTGGAGATTGCTGTGGAGAATAGACTATAAGTCTACTCTGGTCCCGCATGCGCACAAAATCTGTCAGTGTTTACTCTTGCCTCGCGTTGTGTTCAAAAAGCCAAAGTTGCTTGCGCAATGGACCGACCACAGTATCCAGAAAAACCCTATTTTGACTGGACTTGTTGTTATCGTTCCTACTGAGCTGCTAGTAACGTGCGCTCGCACAATCAGTCACACCGTCATACATGCACGGACGTACACACACACAAACTTCTCGCACGTACACACGCACAGTCTCAGTCTCGCTCTCACTCTAGCCGCTGAGCATCATAAAATAGAAGTAAAGTTCCAAGATTTATTTGTACCAGAAAAGCATTCATAATAAAACAAACAACATAATCAAAATTAGTCAAACCAGTGCAAGTGCTAATAACCTTAAACACCTTAGGCCTAACACCTATACCTTCCGACACGATACCTAGCAAACCTATCTCCTATGCCTGACACCTACAACGATGAATACGATTCCTAGCGAACCTAGCTCCTAGGCCTAACACCTATACGCACTTACCAATAAAACCTACGCGTCGTCCTAACACAGCCTAAGCCCTATTTAGGTGAATTAGAACTGAACTAAAACTGAACTGAATGGTGGACAGAAGCTCTATATATATACCATCCAACAGATGCTCTCAGCATATGTAAACGAGAACCGTGATGATTGGAGCGATCACCTCGACCTGATCATGATGGCATATAGAGCTTCTGTCCACCATTCAACCGGGTGTACGCCCAATTTAATTGTTTTTGGTAGAGAAGTCAATCTCCCATTGACAGTCGAACTTGGTGTGTTCCCTAGTAGAGATGCGTCTGAATGTCCCATAGAGTACCTACAATGGGTTCAAAACACGCTGGAACGAGTCTTTCGTTTTGTACAAGAGAATTCAGAGGCTAGTGTCCAGCGTTGAACTTTGAGTGGTAGTATTTATAACTATGAAATTTTTCTTCCCCAGATCACACAGCACACAGTTGTGTGTTGTCTCCATTTTCTTCCAGTTCCAACCGATTATGTGTGGACACTGCTTAAAAGAAAGTTAAAACCTGATGCTGTTCCAAGCGTGTTTACCTGGAAACAGACTCAAACCCGAAAACCACCAGTGAAGCATCCAGTTCTGTCGCCGCTAAAACGTGCCAATAAGTAAGTACATGTTTCAGACTGACAGTTCACATTTCATGATTCAGTAGAGCAGTCTTCACATAAATACAGGAATATGTTGATGTCAGGAAACTGTGTGGTTTACAGTTAAAATGTCTTCCAATACTATTTTACTATCATAAGCTGCAGTCCAGGCAAAGTTGCTTTAGAGTCAAATGTGAACTGACATGGAGAGAAGGGGGTTGTGGGTATGCAGCACTAATGGTGCTACATCAGCTCAAAAACACATCTTTTCCAGTCATACCACTCTGTTTCGCCACATTCCAGTCTCTTAACTGTCTCACTGTAACAGTATGAAGATCCCCCTGCCCGTTCATATGGTCACGATGGCTGGTTTTTCGAGGATTGGATGTGTTCAGGTGCTGTCAATTTTGAATCTGTATTTTGTCATGTGTAGATTTTTTTGCTGCTGTCTGATGAGTTTTGTCCAGTTTGGTCATTTTGTCTCAGACTGTACAGGGCTTAAAAGCCTGCACTGCAGGTATTTTGCACTATATATTTCACGGCTGTTTGGCCCAGCGCTAGAAGTGGCCACTTAGTTTTTTCCAGGCGAGCCGAGAAACTGGGTCACAAGTCGTGCGCACGGGCTGCCTCAGCCAGTCTCTCAGCTGTCAGGCTAGCTGATAAGCGGGCTTCCTGCTAGGCGCAGTACAGCAGGGAAAATGACTACCTTTTGTTTTTCATGACTTTCTTATTTACCGTTCAAATGTGTGATGCAAAACTTTAGTTTTGTGAAAAAACACTACACAGAGAGTGAAATCTGCTTTTTTTTCTCTTTCTTTCCACCTTATCCTGCTGGCTACTGGTTTGTCACAACTATAGTGTGTTTGGTGTCAGTGTGTCGGGCAGAATGTCCGCTTTTAAACAAAGTTTTGCATCACACACTTGAACGGTAAATAAGAAAGTCATGAAAAACAAAAGGTAGTCATTTTCCCTGCTGTACTGCCCCACCCGGGTCTGCCCTGGGGGACTTGGGTGGGGTTAGGTATTTTTTAGTTCCCAGGGTCACCCTGGTCAGCCCCACAGGGTGGGTTTATCTCTCTATTCTGGGGCATGTTTCTGTCTACCCTTTGTCCATTCACCTGTATTTGCCTTTTTAAAACTCTCCCTACTGTCTGCACTGCCTGTAACTCTTGATATTGGATGTGTGTTGCTAAATGGTCTTAGCTTTATTTAGGCTCTGTGTTAGGTTTATTTAATGTATTTGACCGGCTGGCGACATACATTCAATGTTCTGTTTAGTTTTGTTTTTTTTCACAACAAGTGCAGGCAAGTCCTGAGAAAGCCTTGTTGCTGTCGGGACGTTAAGCAATGTACAATCAATCAATCAATCCCTGCTGTACTGCGCCTAGCAGGAAGCCCGCTTATCAACTAGCCTGACAGCTGAGAGACTGGCTGAGGCAGCCCGTGCGCACGACTTGTGACCCAGTTTCTCGGCTCGCCTGGAAAAAACTAAGTGGCCAGACTGAAACAGCCGTGATTTATTATTATGCACCCTTTTTTCCAGGAAGCTGAAGGCAAGACCAGATTTCGAGGATAACAGTGGATCCAGCAGCAGTGATGTACTTGAAGACCACAGCACTCGCCCAGTAGCAGCTGCATCTGCACCACAGGATGAATGTTCAACCACTACCAGCTGATCTTTGCGTGCTTCATGCGGAGAAAGATTTTAGCCTCCTAAATGACTGCATCACGGAGCTACAGCAGCAGCTTCTTGCAGCCCAGGCCCAGGTGACGCGACTACAGTTGGAGCGGTTTGGGGATCAGTCGATTTTCCAGTGATGACTACCTATTTGATACACAACTTTTAAAGTACTCTTTGACTACATTGAGACAAGTGCAGCAAGTATGAGGCAGCCATATTATAAATATGTTACAGAGGATGTAGCAGTGACGAACAGATCAAGGGTCATGCCACTGGCTGATGAACTGTTTATGTTTCTGGTTTCACAAGTCCTGCGTGTAAACAAGCAACAACTGTGATAATGGACATAATACTGCCATGGTGTAGCTTCTGTCACCTGCTTGGTGTTAAATCATTATAACTACTATATTTTATGAATATTTGTTAAGCAGCTGGGTGCTAAAGAGTAAATGAAGTTGTCTTTTTTTTTTTGGCATGTTGGTATCTTGCACTGAAAAGCCTCTGCTCTTGTCTTAATTTTTCAGCACTAACCTGAAACTTTAGTCAGTATACAGAATTTGGAATGGAAGTCAGATTGCGTATACCAGGTTAAATTTGCTTTTTGGTTTTTGAAACAGTTACTAAGAATCCGCACTTTACGGTGACACAAATTAAAATTTGTTATACATTTATCATAGGTTTCCAAATTCTGCTCATGTGTTGGTGCATGTGTAACAGAGTGAACCCGATGTTCCTCTGTGTACATAGGCCGATAGCACTTATGACCATTGCTTCTCGGATTTCACTCGTGTCGACTGCTAGCTATGACGTGCGCCGCTCGCGGTGCCCTGCCAAACGCAGCGTTAAGTGTTGTGTACGCGATAGCTCAGTGTACGTGTTGTATTGTATATCAGTTTTGACCGTTTATTGTAACCAAAATACAACACCATTGCTTAGTATTTAACATGGTTAGATTTGGCCCAGGTAATAGTTTTTGTAATGCATATGTCTTTCGGTTAACTATAACCTATCAGAGTGATATTTGCGATTTAGCAGCCTTTTTTATTTTCTGTGGCACTCTGCACCGACGCGTGGACTTTGTACTGACGCGGAGACCGCAGCTTGCCTCTATAAGTACAGCTGCTCGCGTGGCAGACTTTTTTTTTTTACCAAACGTGCAAGACTCACAGTACCAGTACTTGTGACACTGCATGCCGTGCTAAGCCCAAGAGTGTCAGACCAAACAAGGTGCACGCTGCAACGCCTACACCTCTGCGTCGGTCTGCACGCTTGCGGCAGAAACCATTAAAACTTTTAGTAACCTTGACAGCTTGAGTGTGACCAGTGGGCCTTTAAAGGTATGCCTCTGCAACTTTAAATGCCCACAAGACATTCAAGCTTCAATATTCCTCCAAGTGCATCGGATGCTTTAATAGTGTTAGGAAAATAGGACAAATTAATATTGAGTAAATTGTTTTGGGCTTATTGTTTTTTATTTAAAGAGACTGTCTTAGGTGAAGGATTGCTTAAGGTGATAGGTTAATTTAAAATTATTGGATTTTTAGTCAGTACAGTGCATCAGATTTTGATTTGTCATGGATTGGAATCCAAGGCACCGGTACTGTGTTTTCGAGTAGTACAATGCTTTGAATTTTGATGTCTTAGATGAATATTGGAAATCAAGGCATCTGTACATCTGTGTCTTTCTAGTACACAACAGCTGTGCAGTTGATTTCATTTTCAAACTTTGTCTGCTGCATAGGTATTTTTCCAAATGATAATATCCTATGTCAGTTTTCTGCTATGCATAACTTAGTTTGAAAATGACTGTGTGAGTCCAAGTCTACAGTATAATAGTGTAGACAAGAGAGCCTTGGTCAATAGTGCTATATTTGTGGTTTACCATGTGGATGGTACTGTTTGATAAAGTGTTTTGATGTTACGTCATCATTGGGCCCAATGTGTTCTTGTATTTGTGTTTTGGGATTGATGGTTTTGGTATTTAAACAGCGAGGTCACTGTATTGTTAAGGCCGATGGGAAAATGTAACAGAGTGAACCAGATGTTCCTCTGTGTACATAGGCCGATAGCACTTATGACCATTGCTTCTCGGATTTCACTCGTGTCGACTGCTAGCTATGACGTGCGTCGCTCGCGGTGCCCTGCCAAACGCAGCGTTAAGTGTTGTGTATGCGATAGCTCAGTGTACGTGTTGTATTGTATATCAGTTTTGACCGTGTATTGTAACCAAAATAAAACACCATTGCTTAGTATTTAACATGGTTAGATTTGGCCCAGGTAATAGTTTTTGTAATGCATATGTCTTTCGGTTAACTATAACCTATCAGAGTGATATTTGCGATTTAGCAGCCTTTTTGATTTTCTGTGGCACTCTGCACCGACGCGTGGACGTTGTACTGACGCGGAGGACGGCAGCTTGCCTCTATAAGTACAGCTGCTCGCGTGGCAGACTTTTTTTTTTACCAAACGTGCAAGACTCACAGTACCAGTACTTGTGACACTGCATGCCGTGCTAAGCCCAAGAGTGTCAGACCAAACAAGGTGCACGCTGCAACGCCTACACCTCTGCGTCGGTCTGCACGCTTGCAGCAGAAACCATTAAAACTTTTAGTAACCTTGACAGCTTGAGTGTGACCAGTGGGCCTTTAAAGGTATGCCTCTGCAACTTTAAATGCCCACAAGACATTCAAGCTTCAATATTCCTCCAAGTGCATCGGATGCTTTAATAGTGTTAGGAAAATAGGACAAATTAATATTGAGTAAATTGTTTTGGGCTTATTGTTTTTTATTTAAAGAGACTGTCTTAGGTGAAGGATTGCTTAAGGTGATAGGTTAATTTAAAATTATTGGATTTTTAGTCAGTACAGTGCATCAGATTTTGATTTGTCATGGATTGGAATCCAAGGCACCGGTACTGTGTTTTCGAGTAGTACAATGCTTTGAATTTTGATGTCTTAGATGAATATTGGAAATCAAGGCATCTGTACATCTGTGTCTTTCTAGTACACAACAGCTGTGCAGTTGATTTCATTTTCAAACTTTGTCTGCTGCATAGGTATTTTTCCAAATGATAATATCCTATGTCAGTTTTCTGCTATGCATAACTTAGTTTGAAAATGACTGTGTGAGTCCAAGTCTACAGTATAATAGTGTAGACAAGAGAGCCTTGGTCAATAGTGCTATATTTGTGGTTTACCATGTGGATGGTACTGTTTGATAAAGTGTTTTGATGTTATGTCATCATTGGGCCCAATGTATTCTTGTATTTGTGTTTTGGGATTGATGGTTTTGGTATTTAAACAGCGAGGTCACTGTATTGTTAAGGCCGATGGGAAAATGTAACAGAGTGAACCAGATGTTCCTCTGTGTACATAGGCCGATAGCACTTATGACCATTGCTTCTCGGATTTCACTCGTGTCGACTGCTAGCTATGACATGCGCCGCTCGCGGTGCCCTGCCAAACGCAGCGTTAAGTGTTGTGTACGAGATAGCTCAGTGTACGTGTTGTATTGTATATCAGTTTTGACCGTGTGTACGTGTTGTATTGTATATCAGTTTTGACCGTGTATTGTTGGATTATTGTGCAATAAAGGATGTTCAAGAGTAAACAAAGTTTGTTTTCCATATTCTTTATACACTCAAACTCATCACACAAACAGCACAGCTAGTTTTGAGTGCATGCTTAAAAACAATAAAATTTAATGTACATAGTACATGTCATTATTCTAAAACAATAACTACAAGTGCTAACTGTATTGCAAATGAGTTCATCTACAGTACTGAGCACCAAAAGTGGGAAAATAGGATGAAAAATTAAAAAAATGCTACAGATGAAACAATGCCTGTTTTAGACATGTCTGACAAAAGTCTAAATACAAATTGAAAAAACAAAATAAATAATCTGTTTTGTGTTGACACAATTGAGGATCGACTGAGGGGGGTATGATACCCGTTTCAGATGCACCATAGGGACACCTGCAATGCACCCACTCTAATTAAATGTAATATGCACCATTTTGTGAACATGTAATGTTCAATCAAAGAGTAAATATACTTTTTGAGGTGATTTTAGAAAATAAATCACCTAAACGAAAGGTTAGAGCTGCGTCAAAACTTGGGACACCGTAGCATCTGAAACGTCGTACCAAATTATTTCACCACAAAAGCAAGAACAGGTGTTTTCCAGTAGTTGAGCACAAGCAAGGTATAAAACAAGTGAAACAATATGGGAACCAAAAACAATAAAATTATAATAGTTGCATCTCCTAAATATTACAATTGTTAGTTATGACGTTTCAGACATGTCGCGGGACACCATGAATGAAAGAACACTTGTTTTGACTTCTTATTAGGCGTCATTTCGGGTTGTTCCGTTCTGGGGGACATGCAGTCATTGATAGCATAAGATACCTCATAAAATATAGATTCGAGGGTTGCCCGGATAAACCTCGTATCTCCATTTCAGCTAACTTTACAGGAGAGCCTTTTGAAAGTTTGACATCTAAAATTAAATATTTTCTTTTTCTTATTGCCAAAAAATGTAGTGTCTACCAAAACTTTGTTCTCTTCTCTGCATCTTCATGTAAATGTTTAACTGCACAAGCATTAATGTTATAAATAATTTGATGCTTTATTACATATGTAGCAAATGCGGGATTTATGTAGTACTAGGAACTGTAAACTCTAAATGAACAGTGTCCGTATAAACCTCGTAAATGCATTTCCGCTGTTTATACAGGCCAAATACATGGCATGTCATCACAGAACAGGGCTGCCTTTCAGTCGTAACTCGAGACGCTAGCAGGAATGGTTAGCAGGTGGCCAGCTCTAGTTCCTAAATAAAACTCGTAACTAGAACTATGGTTTCGTCGCGGCGGCACTTTTTGGAATAAACAGCCAGCGCAAAGCAATTATATGGATATGCGGTCTTAAGACAGGCCTGTGCATGCCTAGAATTTCCAACAACACCTAATGAAAGCAAGTACAACCAGTAACGTCTTTTTTAAAAGTCACAAAAAGTGACTGAATCACCTCTTAGTAGAGTCTGAAAGTCGCATTTTAAAATTTATTTTCAACTCTGCTAATAAAGTTCGGGCGTAAAAGCTCTTCCTCTACTTCGTATTCCAATAACTTAATTATAGAGTGGTCTCTTTGCAATGTTGAGTGTTTCGTTATGAATTAATGATAATGACACACACGAAATGATAGTGTGGAAAGGAAACAAAGAGAGAGGCGGAGAAAAAGACACGACAGAATGGTTGCCGAATATTACAGTCCTTAAGTATGGGTTGTTGTGACAAGTGAAAAGTTAAGTTCTTTTAATTTAACGCTCCATACAAAGTACAAAAAAAGAGGAAAACTCACTTGGTCATCACCATGACCGAAAGCCAGTGCCGCAATCTGATGTGTCTTCGTGTATGCAGCATGACGGTATCCAAGTCGCACATGTCAATCTATTCAAGTTACACATCAATGTATCAATAAGTCACAAAATGGCTTTTGTTTTCTAGTAGCAACCACGAAACATTTCACACTTAAAATCTCTTTTCGGTACTCGGTCAACAAAGTCAGTGGGATCCGTATGGATCTCACCTGGACCAAATATGGGGACAGGTTGGGATCAACGCGTTCCATGTGGGTCTCACCAGGGTCTGACCTGGACCCAGGTGGGACTCAAATACTATGCTAACATGGTATCCCTTGCCTATATCAAGTGCGTAATTTGATGTTTGATTTTCGATTGATGCATTTCCTGATTTAAAAAAAAATACTACATGTATTTTCCAGTAAGAGACACCGATATTTCAGCACACCAGTTTCACTGAGTCATCCACGAGATGTTAATTATTGTTCAGGAGCTGCTGTTGTATCAGAACAGCTTGACGTCAACAAAGTGGCAAAACTCTGTGCGCTTTGCAGGGGTTCTGATAATCATTTTTTTCAAGGATAACGCCGGATCGGTTCCTTAGAGCCTCTGCCAAAAAAGAGTATGATCGCAGTTCGCATCTTCCAGAAGTGTTGATTGTCCTGGCCTTGTGTTCACTCTGAGTCGGTGTCCACTTCATCGACGTCAGGCTGTGGGAGCCGATCTACTGTAGCTGAAGAGGCCGGAAGGCTTCTGTAGAACGCATGGTGCTCCTCAGGAATGATCCCAGACGAGCACAGGGACAAGAGGTCAGATTTCTTGGCCTGGGAGATGGGAAGTTTGTGGCTGTACAGGTGTGGTATAGTTTTGATAGGGGCAGCACGGCCTCTCTTCCTTCCTCAAGCGACCTTGATGGTCTGGTAGTCGACCTGATCAAAGGAGGTCTTGAAAAATATCTCATCTCCTTTGCCTTTCTCAAAGTGAAATGCTTTTATTTTAAGCCAGTTCACTTTTTGTCCAGTGATGTCAGTCTTGGTGTTGCGTAGTGTTGAGGCGGCTAGTGTTTTGAAGTCAAGGATCTCTGTGTATTTGATTAGGACAACAGAATATGGTCGCGTCCTTCTGGCCATTCTTAGGATGATGTCCCAGCCGCTGGGCATATAGATGGGTGTGCTTTTCTTTGCAAATGTAATGGCTGCATGCATGGAGTCGCATTCCATCTGCGTATGCCCACTTTCCAGGTATTTGTGGGTTATGATCTTTATGCTTTCGATGTTTTGTACAGCATGGGATAAACCGGCTGCCAGGTATTGATTCCGATTTTGGCCTGGACAGCAGTCTGAATAGATTGTAACCTCCTCAACGCTGTCTGGGAGTGAGCTGAGGTAAAAGTAGAGGCAGGTTGCGATCTCATACGCTTCCCTTTTACCTTCCGACTCATCCCATGTGTAGCATTTGGCTTCCCCGTCAGCTAGTAAATAGATGGTAAAGTTATACACGGAGAGTTTCCTTTTATAGTATAAGTGGCTGACGAGGCCACAAGGAGCTTGCAGGACCGCCTGGAGATCCACAGTGACCACATGCTTTCGGCGATTTTCTTTGGCTTCTGCCTTGTCATTCTCTTTCTCAAGGCGTGCCTGCTTCTTTCTCTCCTGGTGTTTTTCAAACGCCTTCTTGTCATCTTCCATGACCAGCTCTTTCGTCTTCCTCATGACAAAAAGCAGCACACAGCGCACACTGGTCCTTTATGGGGGCATGAAAAGATAAGTTATATTCAGTGTTAAAAACCTGTCTGTATTTCTTTGTTGACACTGGTTGACGGGCGGCCCTCCTCTTTGCACTGCTGTATGTACAGGTCGTGCATCTTTTTCACCGTCAATCCGGGCTGTAGATACTTGCGTTGAGAGTCTTTCCTGGTATAATGTGACTCTACAGCGGGGAAGGACTCGATGTGTTTTCTTACCCCTTCAAAAGCTTCTTCACTGGCCTTGTTGTATGGCTTGCCACTTCCTCGGCGTTCCTTGCCAGTGAAAGCTCCGTTCGTGCTATTCTTTAAAGCATGGTCAACATAGGCTTCACCAAGTGCCAGTGTCGCCAAAAAGAACATCTTGCAGACACGTCGCTCTTGACCATCAACAATAAAAAACAAGATGCGGCATCTCTGGCGTTTCTTGGGCACTGGCTTATTGTCTGCACCCAAAATACGGACAGTCTCTCTTTCTCTAACATGAGCACAAACAAAGTCTTTTTGGCGTTCGTAAGTGTCTAAGGCATAAAATGTCTGAAAGAAGTCTTGCCGATACTCCTCTGAGATACGATTATTGCAGTCGTATCTGCACTTGCTACAGTCGGTCTGCTGGACACGTTTGGGAGGAACAGTCTTGCCAGCCTGAGATATATACTCTTTCCCTTGCAAATGCAATGATTTTCTTACGTTTTGTTTCCATGCTTCTGGTTTAGATTTTTTCTTCCTGGAAAGATTTTTCTTAGGAGGCGTTTGGAAGAACCCTTGTTTCCTGGGTGTGATATTTGTTTTGTCCTTTGACTGCTGTTTTGTTGGGGTGGTGTTCACACTGTCGTCCATGGTAGGAAAACTCAGCCCTTCCCCCAGGCTTTCCCCATCGGTCAGATTGTGGTCTTCATTTGGCGTCGACTGGTGAGTGGGTTTGAAGTCCTCAGCCTCACCATCAGAGTCAGAGTGAATACAGACGTCACCCTGAGGCCCTGGTGTCTGCTGTCTGGCGTCGACTGGTGAGTGGGTTGGAAATCCTCAGCCTCACTATCAGAGTCAGAGTGAATACAGACGTCACCCTGAGGCCCTGGCGTCTGCTGTCTGGCGTCGACTGGTGAGTGGGTTGGACGTCCTCAGTCTCACCATTAGAGTTGGAGTGAAGTCTCACCATCAGAGTCAGAATGAATACAGACGTCACCCTGAGGCCCTGGCGTCTGCTGTCTGGCGTCGACTGGTGAGTGGGTTGGAAGTCCTCAGCCTCACTATCAGTCAGAGTGAATACAGACGTCATCCTGAGGCCCTGGCGTCTGCTTTCTGGCTGGTCTGTGGCAAGTGTCGTAGTGAGACGGCTCGTGAGCAATAAAGGCCAGTGTGATTGGTTCCGCCTGTTGACAAGCTATGGCAGCGGTGCTACCGCAGGACGGCATAAAGTCTAGGACAGATTTGAACAAATTGCTTGTGTAGATACGGACAACTCTCTGGGACCAGTCAGCCAACACCCGTGGCAGAAGATCTGCGGCATCATTGCTCCACTTCCCAGGCTGTCGCAGTTCACTGACATTCGAGAGGAACCTCATGAATATGTCATTTTCATCATCTCTGTCTACTGGAGCAATGAAGGGAACGCAAGTTCCATAATTGTCCTCAAGGTATTCACACAGACAGTTCCGCAGTTCCTCCCCTGATATCTCATCTAAATGGAAGGCGGAGGCTTCGAAAAAACAGTTTCCTTTAGGATATATTTCTGTTTGAATCAATCCATTGGCTGATAAGAGGTTGTTCAGGTGGCCTTGGTGTACTGCAACATTTTTCTCTCTTTCTTTTGTGTGTGCTAAACTTGCAGCTTGCGCCCTCATCATATCACTCTGTCGTTTGGTCTTTCGACGTCGTTTTCTGCTGGTCCGTTGGGCTTCTTCGACTGAGAAGCTGCTGTCGACGGTGTCAGATTCATGTTGTGATGTCTCGGATTCTTCTGATGGCAGAAATGTTGGGTCTGCAGAATCATCGGCAGCATCAGGCACTTGCTTCGAAATGAGGGGCTCGTCATCTGATGTGCTGAAGTCTGAATGTGAAGCCAGTTTCTTAATGAAGGGTTCATCATCAGACGTATTGAAAGCGGTTTTTTGTTCACGAATCAGAGGTTCATCATCAGACTCATTAAATGCATCCATCACGCTGCTCAGCTGCTCGTTGTCGGTTGAGCTGAAGTAATCCGCTGATCTCTCAGCTGCTGCGACAAAAGATGTCGCCAGATTGAGATATACGCTGTCTTCAGCACTGCTCGGGTCCATGATGTTCACACCGGGTACTGATCTACAAGAGAAATGATATTGATTCCGATCAGATACAGTTACATTATGAAAATGAAGACACATTTGAATGGTTTTGTTTTTAAAGATACTGCTATCCATTATACGCATTGTTGCAACAGATAGTATTGTTTGCCAGTCAGGCTTAAGTTATCATTATCCACAACGAGGTAATGACCCGACAATTTGAACAAGCTACCAGGGTGGGGTTCGAACCCATTACCCTCTCGCCCTCCTCTACTCAGCAGCGGCGCTCATGACTGAGCTGACGAGGCTCACGTAACAGATACTAATATCAATTTCTCAAACGCATATTTTTTTTAGAAAGCTTATAAACTAATCGTGTGTGTGTGTGTGTGTGTGTGTGTGTGTGTGTGTGTGTGTGTGTGTGTGTGAGAGAGAGAGAGAGAGAGAGAGAGAGAGAGAGAGAGAGAGAGAGAGAGAGAGAGAGAGAGAGAGAGAGAAACAGAGAGAGAGAAAGAGAGAGAGAAAGAAAGAAAAGAGAGAGAGAAAGAAAGAAAAGAGAGAGAGAGAGACTGCTGGATAATTTTCACTAATGGTTGCTTACCTTCCAGAAGAAGATCTGCTGAATCTTGGCGAGTACAAAAGGTAAAAGGTGTAGCCAACGCAAGCCGATCTTTCGGGAGGGAGAAAAGTCAATGAAATGGGCAGTTTTAATTTTATGTGCTTGTGTTATACTTGGGATATTTCTAGAATTCCTGGTGGGAAAAGTTCCGCTGTGATAAGTAAGCGACCACAGCTGCACTGAAGTCCTGTTAGGAGTGACATGTGTTGACAAGTGTCTTATCTCCTACACAGTCCAGATTCCCATTAGTTTTTTTTTTTACCCTGGTAGAATATTTGTTCAGGATGTGTCTGTTAACATGTTTAGGGTGCCTGCATACCTAGCAAATAATCACAGAACCTAAAGATCTCTAAGTATTACTGATAATGTTATTTTCTATTCAACAAAAAAGCTGCTTTTTGAATGAAAAACTTAGATCACACATACACACACACACACACACACACACACACACACACACACACACACACACACACACACACACACACACACACACACACACACACAGCATGAGAGAGAGGGGGGGCGGGGGTTAGGAGTTGGAGAGATTTGCAAGTACAGACGGATTTCTTAATTTCAGACTGATTCAAAGCGTTCCCCATCTCCTACAAGTTTCAAAATACTTTCTTGTAACTGTGATTGAGACCAAGAAATGGTGATTTTCATTCTACATAAAACTCGTAGACTGTCGTACTGTGATTAAACGCGCAGACAGCAGCAGTCGGGCCCTTTCCTGTGCCGATGTAAACAAAGCAACAGCAATTACGGCTTTCATACAGGCACTGCTGCTCAGTGCAGTGTGATAAACCGACGGGCCCGCGTAAAGCCAGCAGTGCCAGATACGATGTTCATACAGCCAACTTTTCAGGGAATCTGCCGCCGTCGAACAATGTATATCTAATTACGGTTGTTATACGGGCACCACTTTGATTGAAATTTTATACTTGGTTTAATTATTCATTAATAACTAATTAATTTTAATCATTATTCTATGTCTGCTTTCACAAACACAATCTCGAAGTGAAACTGAGTTGAATGACGTAAAAAAGTCATTTTCGGAAAAAAGTGAGATACGAGGTTTATCCGGGCAACCCTCGAATTATATACAGATAAATATTGCAAATACTAATGGTAATGGTAGGCAGTTTGATCAGGATTGGCTTCTATATTTACCAGCGTTACTAGAGAGCACTGTGAAAGTGTGGGTCTGAGGGTGTGGAGCAGAGGTACAAGGCTTGTGTACACAAGATGAATGTTTATTTGCAATGTACTTGTTCAGTTTTGTGTGCATTAATGAATGCTTTAGTTGAACTTTTTATAAAATAAGTGAACGTGTTAGAAAATTGAATTACAATAAAACAAAACAAAAAAACAACAAAAAAAGATTTTGGGTGTGTCTGTAAATATGAACAGTCTCACACATACATACTGACATGAAAATGATCCAATGAATACAGTTCATCATTTATTGTAAATATCAGAGAAAATAAAACCAGATAAGAAATTTAAAGAAAAAAAGCACTCAAAAAAGCTTTGGCAGAAACACAGCTCATCAAAAATCGTAACCCTCCACCCTCCATTCCCTTATACTGTTGCAAGTTGGAACAGAACCAACTCTAGCTATTATCATGTCCATGGACATGAGCTGCTCATCAGCAACTGCTGGCTACACAAAGAATGTCTTCTTTGTCGTGTGGGGATGTAAAAATCTGATGTGGTGCGTGTCCTTGTCAATATATTCTGTAACCACTCCTGCACACATAAAGAACAGAAGTATCATTAAAAACTGCCAAGTCAGGCCTCAAATCAAAACAATCATTTAAAGAAGGAAAGAAAAAGTTTGGTCAAATATAAACAAAAAGTTTTTTTTTATGATTTAGTCTTTTCACAATCCTAAAAGTCTGCATGTTCATGTTTCCGATGCAATCGTGACGTCCCATGACACATCCAAAACAAACTTCACCTAACTTAGAATTTTTTTTAGGTTTTAAGGCATTTAGAAAAAAAATAATTACACGATTGATGAACACAATGCATAATAATAGTCCTTGCAAACAAGATTAATTTTGGTGCTGTGTCAGATTTGTTTGAAAATGATGAAAATGTCACAAAATTCATTACCGATGTTCCACGAGACACAGAGAGTAAACGTAAGTACAGTCTATAAAAACTGTTATCTCCTATAAAAATACAAACATGCAAATAATAATGCTTTAGATTGATGCATGGAACATAAAAGAATATAAAATGCCAACCTGTAATGCAGATGGTCCAAGATACTTCGTAACAGTTGGAGATTCAAACCATATGAGGCACACGCGTTTCAGACACATGGTGGTCGGAATTCCCACAACACAAGCAAACCGGTCGGAAAGCGAATTTTGAATGAGTTTCTGCGATTGTTTTGGGTTGCGTTTCAGACGTGACATTTGGGACACCGCGATATAAAAAAAATTCTCAGCATCCAAATCCTTCGAATATTTGTAAACTATTATAGTGCAAAATGAAGTATTTTGGGTATAGTTTGTTGATGCACATAGTGGACAAGCGGATCTTATCTTGTTGCCGACTTTCTGAAAAGTGAAAAATTACGTTGCAGTGGGACACTTCGTTATGTGTCCGAAACGCCAATTTTCGTCCATAAGTGTGTCAATATCCAGTTCTAAAGTGAAAAAAAAAAGTTTAGCACGGATTTTTCAATGTATGAAGCCTAAATTAAAAAAATAATTTATTGTAATGATGCACCGATGTAGTCACAATCTTCATCTGAGTTCACCCACTGATACCGTTCCTCTTTTTGGAAGCCATTTTGGGCCACTTTTTCAACATTTTATTATCAGTTCACAATTAAATTCATCAAGCAGATAGCCCAAAATATACAAATTTATACATTAACATTATCTTAATGCATTGCAACAACAGAAATGTCACTACATGCCTTATTTTGATCGAAATCTGAATAGCACCACACTGACCCCTTTTGGTGCTCAGTACTGTAGATGAACTCAAATGTAAGCATCCATACATTCCACACTTCACAATGCAGAAGATGAATAACTAATAAATTACAACACTGCCAATAAGGTGCAAGCAAATTAATGATTAACAGACTTGCTTTTTTGTCATATTTTTGCTGACATTTTAAGTTGCAAATCATGGGCAATGGCCAAACCTACTAAACATAGCCAGGATCCCAAAAACATGTACACAACTTTAATATATATATATAACGGTAAAGTTTTCGGGAACGTTGCATTTGGGAATCTTAACATCTACTCGTATATATATACAAATTATTTTTCTCACATTTCAAGTCATATTTGGCATCAGCATGTGTCTTTTGGTGAAATTGCAAAATACCAGATTTCTGCATGAAGTGGAAAGGCATGTTCTCAAAAAGCTGTTGTGGGCATATGTTCCCGAAAACAACAATTTATGTTTATATATATATATATATATATATATATATATATATATATATATATATATATATATATATATTATATATATATATATATATATATATATATATATATATATATATATATATATATATATATATATATATATATATACTTTGATTGAAGTAACAAATGAGTTTTGGCTATGTGTGATTTCCGAATTTTACTTTTATTATGATATATATATATATATATATATATATATATATATATATATATATATATATATATATATATATATATATATATATATATATATATATATATATATATATATATCATAATAAAAGTAAAATTCGGAAATCACACATAGCCAAAACTCATTTGTTACTTCAATCAAAGTTTTTTTTTTTTTATTTTATAATCGCGCAAAGCCGCTTGTAATAATAATAATAATAATAATAATAATAATAATAATAATAATAATAATAATAATAATAATAATAATAAAACAATGTGTCTGTTGCAATACATTGGCAGTCAACCCTTTTGGTTTCGCTTTTATTTTTTGTCGTAGGTACACGGAACTACAGTTCCTGCAAGTTCTACGATGATGGCAGTACAATAAATGGACACTGTAACATGGAAAGGGCATTCATGTCAAACGCAACAGTATACAGTTGCCTGTGGATTGAACTATATACCCTTGATTCAACGGTACATGACTACAATGTATTTGTTCAAAAAGATTTTAGGTAGCGGAGCTTTATCCCACTTTGATTTTCGAACGTTCCTTGATTTCCTGCTATATTGACAATTTTATTTTAAGCACTGTGAGAAATTATGAGTACTTCTAGTGTCGCCTATTGTCTCTCTGTGCAATTTAACCCTTTCGGTGTCGGTAGCAGTTTCAGTCGCGATGATTCCTACAGGAATAATTGCGACTAAAATCGCTATCGATAACCAAAAGGACTAAAAATCCTGTTTGGATGGATTCTAAATGGCCCCAATGTAAAATCAAAAAAGGAGGAAGTCGCAGTCTTTGCAGTAGACAGTGTCAATGGTGAATAAAAATAGTCAACAGTAACCGAACACATTGTGTGCCCGTGTGAGAGTCTATTAAATAAAATCAACTTGATCTACAAGCATCTCTTCTGTAAAAGGAAAGTTTTAAATATATTTTTAAACTGGTCACAAAGGTATGTCACGACCTCTTTCCACAGTCATTTTCACTCATAAGTAAATCGGATTTCGGAAGAATTTAAAAAAAAAATCAATGTAAAAAAAAACCTGTTTTTGTGTTCCAGCAAGAGTTGTTCTTTCTTCTTCTACAACAAAACAACAAAACGTCCCATACAACATGGTTGGATATGTCAACACTTTGTATATAACAAATTCGTGTTTCAGTTACGGATGTGGTGTCTGCTTCAAAGGTATGGAATGTTTCAGACATCACACAATGTGCAGGTTTTTACTTGAGTGTATTTACATGGCTTTCTGTGAAAGCACTGCTTAGTGGTACGTTTCGATTTTTCGAGTTTCATCTATTTATATGTGATGGGGTTAGGTGTAATCGGTGGAAAATATAATATTTAGATGGCTGGACTTTTAATGACTCTGAGACGCGTTCATGTTGAGTTTTCTTAAGTGCAGAATGCAGAACAGAAATAAGAATCCAGAAAGCAGAAACCAGAAAGCAGTACAGGATCTCCAAAACCCGCGCAGTTTCGGGTGAATTAGAAAACTTTTTCCTCAAGTCATCGGTGCCAGAAGTTAAGTTGGTCACAATAATGCTGGTATTGGGTCTCGCGTGTTTGAAGTGAGGAAAGGAAAGTGTGCCCCGCGGGCAGCCCTATTTATAGACGCATGCCGGCTCCCGACAAATCCGCGTCGGTGATAAAGTCCCCGGGGGTCTGGGATAGTAAAAATGGCAAATCTGTGTTTTTTTGCAAGCCGTAAGAGCTAGAATAACTTCTGAACTACATAATGCAGAAATATAAACATTAAATAGAAAGGTTAGGGAATTTTTCCAGCTTTACTCTGGATTCAGTTTGGGGCCAAAATTTATATTCATTCTTAGAGCGATCTCGGAAGGGCCACATAAAATCGAAAAAGTTACTAAATCCCAATTATCACCCTGATAGGTTACAGTTAACCAAAAGACATATACATCATTAAAAACTATTACCCGGGCCAAATATATAATGGGTAGACCATCGAAAACCGATATCGTCATTGTGCATGACTTCTATTTGTGGGGGCGGGTGTGGCTGGCCAAGCCAGACCTGGAGCCACACCTGCGAGGGCAAAGGGGGCACTGGAACGTAGCTGTGGGGAGAGTCGACGCTGTTTTTCTGCGAGCTCTGGCACTGGTGATCCGTTCGCGACGATTGTGTTCAAAGAGAATGCAGGCTTTCCTGGTGGCGGCACGCCAGCCAGATCTGTCTTGTGTTTGTGCTTCAAGTTCCTTTACCGGGAAGACGCAGTACTTGAGACTGTCTTTTATGCAGTCTTTGAAGCGTTTCTTTGGCCGTCCTTGCTTCCTGTGGCCTTTTGAGAGTGCACCATACAGGAGTTGGCGTGGCATGCGAGAATCATCCATGCGTATGACATGACCTGTCCAGCGAAGTTGTGTCTTTAAGATCAAGGCTTCAACACTCACTAAGTCAGCATTATCCAGGACTTCCAGGTTTGTCACCTTGTCTTGCCATTTGATGCCCATGAGTGAGCGCAAGGATCTCATGTGGAAACGTTCAAGCTGTTTGAGGTGCTTTCTGTACAGCGTCCATGACTCACAGCCGTAGAGGAGGCTGGGGAGGACTACTGTCTTGTAGACTTTGATCTTGGTGGAGAGCTTGACGTTGTTGTTATTCAACACACGAGTGCGCAGACGACCCAGGGCTTGGCTAGCTTTGGTGATGTGAGCTACGATTTCCTTGTCGATAGTACCGTCAGAAGAGATGATGCTCTTCAGGTACCTAAACTGGTCGACAGTCTTCAGCTCGGTTCCTTCGACATGCACTTTGAGTGGGGGGGGGGGGAGGGGGGGGAGGGGGCTCTAGTGCCTGGGGCTGGTCGGTGCAGGACCTCGGTCTTGTTGAGACTGATGGTGAGGCCAGACAGTCGAGAGGCTTCCGAGAACCTGTTGACGATGGTCTGGAGGCCAGACTCCGTGTGCGCCATCAGCGCACAGTCATTGGCAAACAGAGCCTCAAGGATCAGTCTCTCGATAGTCTTGGTCCTGGCGTTCAGTCGACGGAGGTCGAAGAGAGAGCCGTCTAGTCTGTACTTCAGGTACACTCCCTTCTCAAGGTCACGTACTGCATGGGTCAGGGCACACGTGAAGAAGAGGTTGAACATCACGGGGGCAAGAACACAACCTTGTTTCAGACCGTTGGAAATGTCAAAGGGTGCGGATGTGTCGCCGTTTGACTGACAACTCCTACCATTCCATCATGGAAGAGGCGGATGATGTTGGTGAACTTCCTGGGGCAGCCGAGCTTTGCGAGGATGACCCAAAGCGCTTCTCTGTTCACGGTGTCAAATGCTTTGGTCAGATCCATGAAGACAGCGTAGAGGTCCATGTGCTGCTCTATGCATTTCTCCTGCACCTGCCTCACAGAGAAGACCATGTCGCCTGTGCTGCGGCCGGGTCTGAAGCCACACTGAGCCTCTGGGAGTACTTCCTCAGATACAGAGCTGATCAGGCGGTTGAGGATGACTCTCGCGAGGAAATTGCCAGCAATGGACAAGAGTGAGATCCCTCTGTAGTTGGCACAGTCTGCTTTGCTGCCCTTGTTCTTGAACAGGGAGACGATTGTAGCATCTCTAAATTCATGTGGCGTGTTCTCCTCTGCCCAAATGCATGTCAGAATGTTGAGGAAGGCATATAGGGTCTCAGGTCCAGCTGCTTTGAAGAGTTCTGCGGGGATGCCGTCCATGCCTGCAGCCTTGCCGGAGCTAGTCTGGCTGATCGCTTTCTTGACCTCATCTAGGGTAGGCGGGAGGTCAAGGTCATCCAGTGTCGGTTTCTGGGGAATCATGTCCAGGGCCGCGGGGTCGACAGTGGAAGGCAGGTTCAGCAGATTTGAGAAGTGTTCTCTCCAGCGCTCAGTGATGCTGCCTTTATCCTTAAACAAGGTGAAGCCGTCGGAAGAAAAGAGATGGTTTGTGTTGGGTCTGGCAGGGCCGTAGACAGGTTTCATTGCGTTGAAAAACTCCTTGGAGTTGTTGGATTCAGCAAAGTGTTCAAGTTCTTTTGCCTTGCTGTCCCACCAGGTGTCCTGCATGTTGCGGAGCTCTCTCTGGGCTTTTCGTTGGAGGTGTTTGAAGCAGTCTTTCTTGGACAATGAGTTGATGTCGTTCTGCCACTCGATGAAGGCACTGCGCTTTTGCTCCAGTAGCTTGTTGATCTCTTCATTGTTCTCATCGAACCAATCCTGGTGTACCCTCTGCTTGGGTCCAAGCAGTGGGTGCACCCGGGCCAATATATAACCATGCTAAATACTAAGCAAATGGTGTTGTTGTTTGGATACAATACACGGTAAAAAATATAAATGAAACACAAAACGTACACTGCGCTATCGCGTACACAATTCCTAACGCTGCGTTTGGCAAGGCACCGCGAGCGGCGCACGTTATTGCTAGCAGTCTGACATAAGTAAAATCCGAGAAGCAATAGTCATATTGGATATCGGCCTATGCACACAGAGAAACATTCGGTTCGCTCTGTTACATATAGAAGAGACTTTTTGAAGCAGATTCAAAAGAATGCTCATGACGCCAAAGGCGGGCAGGTCTAAGAGTCTGTCAACTAAAATAGCTATCTATCTATCTATCTATCTATCTGTCTGTCTGTCTGTCTGTCTGTCTGTCTGTCTGTCTGTCTATCTATATCCCGTAGTCTTGCCGACCGTTGAGGCACCACTGATGACTTGGAAACCAGCTCCCTCCATTCCTCTCTGTTTTCTGCCATTCTTAGCGTATCGCCCAGCTTCAGTCCAGTCCACTCTGAGATATTGCCCTCCCATCTTTTCCTCTGTCTTCCTCTCCTTCGTCCTCCTTGCACAGTGCCTTGCAGAATTGTTTTGGCAAGCCCTGCTGAACGCGTGACATGCCCATACCACTTCAGTTTGCGTTTTTTCACAATGGCTAATAGGTCTTCATAGGGCCCGATGGCTTGCTTGATTCTGCTTCCCACTTCCACGTTCGTGATGTGATCTATCTATGAAATGCCAAGCAGCCTTCGAAAACATCTCATTTCAGTGGCTTGAATCCTCCTTTCAGTGTCTGCTGTGAGGGTCCATGACTCGCAGGCATACAAAAACACTGAGATGACTAAGGAGCGCATTAGTCTGATCTTGGAGCAGATTGTAATGTTTCTGTCCTTCCATATGTTCTTTAATCTTGTCAGTGCTGTTGTTGTCTGCGAAATCCTGGACAGTATTTCTGGTTTTGATCCCTCATCTGTCACAATGGCTCCTGAGTATTTAAATTTATTAACGGTTTTCAGTTTTTGGCTTCCAATCATGACGTCAGTGCCAATGCCACTGGTGTTATTGGTCATAAGCTTGGTCTTCTCTGCACTGATTTTCATCCCATACGCAATGGCTGTACTGTCCAGCTTTTCTACCAGCTGAGCTAGCTCCTTCTCTGTTCCTGCAAGGCCATCAATGTCGTCTGCAAAGTCCAGGTTCGTGATTGTTCTGCCTCCAATACCGACAGATTCTTCATGATCTTTCAGAGCGTCTGTCATGATTCTTTCCAGGAAAATGTTGAAAAGAGTAGGTGAGAGCAAGCAGTCTTGTCTGCTTCCGAGAATAGTCCTAAACCAGTTTCCTATTTTGCCGTTGAAGCAGACTGCACTAGTGGCCTTGTTTAAAAGGTTTGCTATGACTTTGATCAGGTTGTCATTGATGTTGTATAGCTTCATGGTGGGCCAAAGGGCTGCATGCCACACCCTGTCAAACGCTTTCTTAAAATCCACAAAGACATGATAGAAGTCTTGCTGGTGCTGAAGGTTTCTCTCACATAGAACTCTCAGGTTGAAGATCTGCTCAGTTGTGCTGCGCCCTGTTCTGAAGCCTGCCTGTTCCTCATCTATGATTTCCTCTGCCTGTGCTTCAGCCTGTTCAGTAGGATCTTTAACATGACTTTGCTTGGGTGGCATATAAGACTGATCGTGCGATAATTCTGGCATTGATTTAAGTTGACTTTTTTTTTTTTTTTTTTTTTGGGGGGGGGGGGAGAGTTATTATAAGTGATTGGGTCTATGGTGTGGGCCAATCCCCTGACTGCCAGATCTTATTGTAGATTGTTAGTAAAGCGCTTATCATGTCTTCTCCCCCTTCGTGGACTAGCTCTGCAGGGATGTTGTCTGCTCCTGCTGCCTTCCTTTTTTTCAGCGACTTCACTGCAGCCTCTACTTCTTCTCGGAGGATGGGATAGTTGCCATTGTTGGTCACGGGTGGGTTGACAAGTATGCCTGGGTCCCCTGTAGCTCGGTGGTTGTACAAATCTAAGCAGTACTCTGTCCATCTCTTTAGTATGTCTTGGTCTTCCGTAAGACAGTTCCCTTCCCTATCTTGAATGATAGAGGAGCGTCCTTGTTTTACACTGGTCAGGTCTTTCACCAGCTGGTATGTTTTCTGCTATTTTGTTTTCTTCAGATTTTCTTGTACGTGTTTACACTGATCTTCAATCAACTTATTATTTGCCTTTTTAATGCTTTTCTTGATATCCTGGTTAATTTCCCTGTATTGTTGAGCTCCTTCTACCTCTGATTTCCTTTTCTTTAATTCTCTCCGCTTGTCACACAGAACAAAGATGTCAGCTGTAACCCAAGGTTTCTTTGCTTGTCGGTGTTTGCCAAGGATCTCACTGGCTGTTTGGGTTACAAGAATGTTAAATGTGTCGATCAGTGTGTCCACGTCCGTGTCTTCTGCACCTAGAAGTAGCAGTGGCGCGAATTTTCCTCCTATCTATGCCTGGAAGGCTTCCGCTACCTCTGGGTCTTTCAGCTTGTCGAGGTCATTCAATATCACCATTGTACAAGTGTATGCCCCAGGAACAGACTCTGGCGATGAGGAAAAAGAAGACTTCTATGACCAATTGCAAGAAGTTTTGGACCAGACCCACAAGAAAGATATCCTTGTGGTGCAGGGAGACTGGAATGCCACAATAAGAGAGGATGCTGCTAGGAACTGGAAAGGCACATGCGGACGCTACTGCAATGCAGAGACCAACGACAGAGGCTTAAGGCTCCTGGAATTTGCCAGCTCAAATGATCTAAAGCTGATGAACACGTTTGGCCCACAAAAAGCATCCAGAAGGTGGACATGGTACAGCCCGAACGGAGAGCACCATAACTAAATTGACTACATCATTGTGAAGAGACGCTTCCAAACCATTCTGAACATTGTCAAGACAAGAAGTTTTCCAGGAGCAGACATTGGAAGCGACCATGAAGCTCACTTGGTGATGATGGCCTTCCGACTCCGCCTAAAGAAGGTCAACAAAAGTAAACAGATAAAAAAATTATGTCATGTCTGGTTACGCGAACCTCGCTGCTGAACGTTCTCTTGGCGGGAAACGCCCTAGATGTGTGTGTGTGTGTGTGTGTGTGTGTGTGTGTGTGTGTGTGTGTGTGTGTGTGTTTGTGTGTGTGTGTGTGTGTGTGTGTGTGTGTGTGTATGTGTGTGTGTGTGTGTGTGTATGTGTGTGTGTGTGTGTGTGCGTGCGTGCGGGTATATATGTAAACAAGAGAATCTCCGAAGTTTGTAAACGTACTGGCTTGAAACTTGGTGACATACTTAGTTCAAGGAGTATCTAGGAGGCCTTCTGGACATATTAATATTGAATGTTTCAGTGAAGGGTTAAAAGACCATTTATAGAAAGTTGGTTGTACCACAACAGAGTCTGTACTCTGTGTCATATTCACTTGAAAATTTGCATATTGCTAGACTGAAAACAGACATTAGAACAGTTTGTTAGCCAGCTTCGTATCTTTTGAACTTTTTAGTAAAAATAATTTTCTATGAAGAAAAAAATTTAAAAAGTAAAAAAATCTCGACTTTTGGAGAAAAGCAGACAGTAATAGTGACGAAAACGCAGACATTTCGTCACCACGCAAACATCGACGCAATATTTTAGATATAACGTATTTAGCGCGCGCGCGCACACACACAAACACACACACACACACACACACACATACACACACACATACACACACACACGCACGCACGCACGCACACACACACAAACTCACAAACACACACAGACACATCGACGCGCTGTCAGAAGAACATGCTCGTGTACAGTAGACTATCGTGTATCTATCTTGTAGGTAAAGTCATCCTCAATTCACATACATTATTGAGACTGGAAATTGCACCGTGAAATTCTAGTTTTGTCACCATTGTTTCTCAAGTCCGGAAGGCAAAGTTGAACTCATATCACGCAAAACAAATATAAAATTACGTAAACATTAAAATTACATCATGAAAAAAATTTTTTTTTTCATACCAATGAGGGTACGCCCTTATAGAACTCACGGACGCATTGACAAATTTGCAAGACTTTTTCAATAGAATATCAGAATCAGGTCACAGACCTCAGGTATAAACCTTTGACACCTCGGACGGCTCGCATATAAAAGGAACTTTGTGGGTTATGGCTCTTATATAGAAGAGACTTTGCTTCATCCCATGTTGTTTCTTCGGTACATTGTACATTACGATTGTGAGCCGATATGCAATTTCAAGTGCAACTCCTGTTTCTACAAGTCGGTCTTATGCATGGTTTGTCAGAAAGTCCAGTTGTAATCAGGGGCTAATGCTCTTTTGTTCTTACGACATAATATGTAATCAGTTATGCGAAATATGTTTTTATGCGTAAATACGGTACATTTCTTATATGTTAAGCCATGAATTGTGCTGATTTACGAACCAAAACCTTATACAGTCCGATCATTAGAGCAGATGTAGACGTGAATTGGGCATTTTGAGGTTGTCTTTCATACATTTTGCACAGTTGTAGTCTTCCATCTGATGAGCATTTCTGACACCTGGGGAATTGTGGATTCAGTTTGGTTTCCATGGCCTGCTTAAATTCACAATCCTGTCGTAACAAAACCGATGAAATTGACACTGCATTTATCACAGAGTCTTAGTTGTTAGAACATGGCGATGAGGCGCTGCTGGCTGATATGACGCCACCTACACACAAGACCATGTCTTTTCCGTGCATTTGGCGCCGCGGCGGCGGATTAACAGTGGTCTTTGCCAAGCGTCATGATGAATGCATTATCTTCCAGAAGCTCAGTTTCAGTTCTTTTGAAGCTTGTGAAGTCAGGTTTGCTCACAAAAACTCCTCATTTGTTTGTGCCTGTCTCTATCGTCCTCCACCTAGCAGGAAAGAGAACTCTGGTGACGCTTCTTTTCTGCATGATTTCTCAGACCTGTTGTCCTCATACAATGACCAGTCACACAACCTGGTCATAACTGGCGACTTTAATACACACTTTGACGTGTCGTCTAACATCACTGCCGGTCCACTTCAAACGATCTTGACTAAATTTCAACTTCAAACAACTTATTAGTCAACCGACCCACAAATGCAGACATACGCTTGACCTACTTATTGTCCGAGATGATGACAAACTGCTTTAGTCATTCCATGTCAGTGATCTCGCTCTTTCCGATCACAGTGCTATCGTCTTTGATCTCAGTTTTTTGTTTCCAGCCCAAATCCCGCAAGCGCGTGGTTATTTCTCGCAATGTAAAAGGAATGGATCTTAATCGGTTCTGTACGTCCGTGTGTGCTGCAGCTGCAGAGTTAGATTCCTCACCAGACACAGTTTTACCGGAGGACTACAACAGGTCGCTGCAGCATATCCGAAACACACACGCTCCTCTAACATCCAGACGTGTCATTTACCGCCCCTCAGCTCCTTGGATGACAGGCAAGGTCAAAGACACTAAGAGAGAGCTTCGCCAGTTTGAGCGGTGTTGGCGGTGTAGCAAGTTGACCATTCACCGCCAGCTGTTTGCGCAGAAGCGCAATTGCCTAAAATCCCTCCAGCGCAACGCCAAGCGTCAGCACTTCTGTTCCCGCCTGCAGGTCTGCTCTAGCACCAAAACCTTGTTTAGTGTGTCTGATGAACTCCTTGGAGTACGCAAGGACATGTCCTTACCCTCCGCCGTACCAGCTTATGATCTCGCGGACGCTTTCTGTCAATTCTTTGACAAAAGATTGAGGACATCCGGCGTGAACTGGACGTTTCTGACGATACTCCTGAGATCACTAACTATCACGGTCCACAACTTGCAGAATTTCAGCCTGTGTTCGAGGACTTTGTTCGTGACATTATTGCACATGCTCCTCTCAATTGTTGCTCTCTGGATCCTCTTCCAGCCAGCCTTTTCAAAATCATGTAAATCTGAACTGATTCCAGTCATCACCAAAATCATGAATGTGTCACTAGAGTGTGGTGTAGTGCCTGAATATTTCAAACAAGCAGTTGTGACACCTTTGCTAAAGAAACCTGGCCTCAACAAAGAATGTTTTAATAACTATCGGCCCATCTCCAATCTCCCTTTCTTACCAAAGCTATTAGAACGCATTGTTCTGTCTCAGCTCCAAAACCATCTCATTTCAAACAACCTCCTAGAAACGTTTCAGTCAGCTTACAGAAAACAGCACAGTAAAGAAACTGCTATCCTGCATGTTACAAACAGCCTTCTGTGCAATGCTGACAACAAGCTGGTTTCCATTCTTTGCCTCCTTGACCTCTCGGTGGCATTTGATACGATTGACCATACTGTACTCCTAGAGAGACTTAACACATCCTATGACATCTCTGGCAAAGCACTTAGCTGATTTTCCTCATATCTGCGTGGGCGTACTCAGAATGTTGTTGTCAATTAATCAGAGTCGCAGCCCCTCATGCTGAGATACGGTGTCCCCCAAGGATCTGTCCTTGGGCCCGTCCTTTTCAGGCTTTACACCCAATTCCTCTCTGACGTCATCACCCGACATGCCTGTGAATTTCACAAATATGCCGATGACACCCAGCTCCACACAGGTGCTTCTCCATCTAATTTTCATTCTCTTGTGAAAGAGATTGAACTTTGTATTTCCTCTGTGAAAGAATGGATGCTGTGCAACAAACTGAAGCTGAACGACGGCAAGACTGAATCACTTTGCGCTGGTTCCGACCATTCCCTTAGTCAGGTCCCGCCAGGGGCCTCCCTCGTTGTTGGCGACAGTGAAATAACTTTTAGCCAGTCTGTACGTAATCTGGGAGTTCAGTTCGACTGCAGTATGCCCATGCACCATCACACTACTAATGTGTGCAGGACGGCGAACTTCCAGCTGCGAAGAATCAGCTCCATTAGACCATTCATCACCCGGTCCGCTACTGTTCAACTTATTTGCTCCCTTGTCCTTAGCCGCTGAGACTATTGTAACTCCCTCCTGGCAGGTGTCCCCAGAAAGAACACTCCCGTCTGCAGACAGACCTCAACAATGCTGCCAGACTTGCTTTTGGCAATTCTAAAATGGACCATGTAACCCCCCTACTTCGGGAATTGCACTGGCTACCCATTTAGTTTAGAGTCGAGTACAAGATTGCGGTCCTGGCTTTTCGCTTCTTTGATGGATCCCTACCGGCATACCTCTCATCCCTCCTCAACATCTATCAGCCCTCTCGTTCCATTCGTTCCTGCTCTGATAAGCGTTTCCGTGTCCCCAGCTTCCCCTCCAAGCGGTTTGGCTGCCAGACATTCCAGTATCATGCCTCTGTTGTCTGGAACTCCCTTCCCCAACACCTCCGGAATGCTGAAAACATTGACGTCTTTAAGACCCAACTTAAAACCTACTTCTTTCAGCTTGCGTACCATTAAACCACGGATTGTGTGTGCGTGTGTGTCATAATGGTCTGGTCTGCATACATATTTCTGTGGCTTATGATGCCTCACTTAGCACCATCATGGTGGCATTTATTACCTCGGTCTTCCTTTGTTGACCGTGTAGGACCATCTTGGTGGCTTTGATCTTTACATCCTTAGTTTATTGACCATTTGGTGGCTCGGACGATCACAGGTCATCTATTTGTTGACCATGTAGCGCTATCGCGGTTGTGCTGGTCTTCGGTCTCCCTTCTCTTGACTTTGTAGCACCATCATGGTGCCTTTGATCTTAGGTCCTCATTTTGCTGACCGTTTAGCACCATCGTGGTGGCCTTGATTTTAGGTCTTCCCTTTGTTGACAGTGTAGCACTATCTTGGTGGCGCTTCAGCATCATCAATATGCGTGCGTTTAACTTGTGTTTGTGAATGGTTTTGTTATGTGTGTTTTAGTTGTATGTGTGTGCTTAGATTATTTTTTTTTTTTAGGTAGTGAGATTCTGCATATATATATTTTTTTGTAAGTGCTTAGAGCCCACTGCTCCTGGGGATTCAGAGCGATATAAATGCTCTTTATTATTATTAAAACCGCACTTCAATATGGTCGCTATATCGCTAAACAAATTGAAAATATTTTATAATGAATTACAGAATTTGTTGTTTGAGTGTTCAGCTGAGGCAAAACATGTTATTTGCATAATTTGCTGCCTGTGTGTTTGTTTCTTCCTACACTTGCAAATTTGCATGTTTTCCCGTTTAATGTGTAATGGACCGAATCTTCAGAGATAGTTTTGAACTGCTGTGTTTGCCTACAAAGATACCCGTTTATTAGTATTTAAAAAAACTGTTTTATGCATTTTGCATATGTTCAGGCAAGATCAAAGGTAGCAGTAGTATTTAAATACCTGTAACGGCCAACAATACATTACACACCATATCTGATCACACAAGCAGTTCAAGCTGGTGTCTCATGACATGTAAGATGACCGTATACCTATCAAACAACCGCTATTGATCAAGGATGAGGTCAAATAAGGGTTAAGGGCAATACATACTGTACTGAAATAAATAACATCGGAATACTCTCATAAACTTTAGAACCCAGAGATTTAACCTTGACACAAGACTAGTTTGAGGTCAGACTTTTAAAGATATATCATTTTGGCGACCCTTTTCAAACGTCAAGGACACAAAGACGAAAACAAATGGCACAATTCATCATTTTTCTAATTTGTTCAGAGGCTAATAGAGTTTTATATAATTATAGGTCAAGCGTGAATCAGGTTGCTTTGGAGAAGGCATTTCTATGCGTGCTTGTTTTGTGGCTTAGTCTGATAGGCCAGGAGAACAAGTGGTCACTACATATATAATAATGTCAACTTTTAGAGAAACTCTTAGTAATCTCAGGTATTTTAACCAAAGTTTTAATCAAATTGTACTTACAAATAGTTTGCAATAAGACATTATTATATAATAAGACGTGTTCAGACTATTTCGGTTGATTTCTCTGATAGGTCATGGAGGGTCAACACGTGGAATCGAAATGGCTAAGTTTATACATTGTTTTTGCAAGTGCCATTGGTAGGCGATTTTAATGAAACGCGTTCAATGGGGTGGCTTAAACACATCTATAAATTGTTCCCTTTAAACTGCCAAGAAAAAGTTTTGCTATACCCTGCTGGTGAGGCCAAGGTAACTTTGGCCATGTTTGGTTTTGCAAAGTCTCCGATTCTAGTTGATTGATTTGGATCAAATTTGGTGAAATGATAGACATTAAACACGGAAATGTTAATGTGCAAGAAAAACATCGGTATTGTAATGTCAAGGTTGTGGTGGCCATTTTTATTTTGTCTTTATGTATTCTTGTAAAGGCAATATCTTTAGAACCATTGGACCCATATGACTCAAACAAAAGTGTATTTAACAAATTCAAGTCGTTATAGTCACGGTCACGGTCACGGTGGTAATATTTTTAGTCTTTCAAGTGATATATATTTTTTTAAATCCATATATTGATACACTATAAAATGGAAATTGTTTTGTGCATGAGTGACGTCATTTCCGTGAAGGTCAAGACCGTGGCAATCATATTTGTTTCACATTGTGTATTCTTCTCAGGACCATAATTATTGTAACCGTTAAATGGCTTTGACTAAAACATGAGCTAGTGATAATACTTGTTACTGAAATGATAGTCTTTGGTAACTTGTGGTGACATGATAAACTGCATGCAAGGTCAAGGTTATAGCATTCATATTTGTTTAAGATCCATCTAGACCATAATTATATCCAAAATCGTTTGACAAGTTTGCTTAAGATTTGGCATGGTAATAATTGTTATATGTGTAATGAGTTTAGTGCAAGAAGTGTATCATTCATCTGATCGCGTGAACCAGCTGACCTCCTCCAGAGACAGTCATGTTAGCAAGCTCCAAGAGATCGAACGGCAGCTAAAGGCACTAACCCCAGCAGCAGCACTACGTGCCAATCCGGCTACTCCCACCGCTCATACTACGCACCCCTCAAACAAATCATCACCATCCGTCCATTCTGTCTCCTAGCTGCAATGTTTAGCACACACCCCACCCAGACATCACAGTGAAAAATATGTTCGCTGTCCTGTCTGAAGGCGGCGAGAACCAGCAGGACTCTGGTGCCGGTGTCGGTGCTGACAAGAAGCAGCACAACTCTGGTGATGATGTCGATACCGGTGATGCCACCACAGCTAACACCGCCAAGGACTCCCGTGAAGTCAGCCACGGCCCCTCGAATTCTTCTTCGAGCACCCCGCTAGACAACCTGCGAGCCCAGACCATGAGGACTAATACCAATCGTTTACTTATCGGCGACTCTGTTCTAAAAAGGGTTGCCGCGCAAAGGATGTCTGTTGACGGAGTAAAGGTAAAGAATCTGTCTGTGTCGGGGCTGAGCGTCAGTGAGCTCGCTGAGTGGCTATGTGAACAGCCAACGATGCCACACATTCGCCTGGTGGCATTCCACGTCGGCATCAACAGTTGCAAACAGCAGGGCCCGGTCACCAAGCCGGCGTAGATGCACCTCATTCGCCTTCATTCCTCCGTCTTTTCCAATTCCCGCATTCAGTCCTCTTCCATCATGCATCCGAGAGGTCAAAACCAAACCCTCTCCGCCTCCGCCTCCGAATCTAATGATGCCCTTAGGATGCCTGTGATCAGATGAAAATTATGTTAATCGACAACACCACAACCTTCCTCACAGCCAACGGAGCCCCAAGGAAGAAGCTGTACAATGATGGCATTCACCCCAGTCCTGTCGGTGCCATGAAACTCGCCATGAACATCCGCTTCACGGGTGCTCCACATCGCCCACCCCCCCACCCCCCACCCCCCACAACACACCTGAGCAGGTGAATACGGACAAGTCAGTGGCAGTAAGCAGCCCAGAAGCCATCTTCGCCAGGACAGTCATCATGACGCTTCTTCCAGGGGCGCGGGTCAGTTTGCCAAATATCAGGAACTGGCACGCCGACACCGATACAACACCCACACCGGCCCCGGTTCTCTTCACGGACCTGAGTAGGGTCACGGCGGGCCCTTCATGACATCACACCACGGCCCGGCCCAAGCGCGACCATACAACCACTCGTCTGGCCACGCCCCTACACAGTACGCTGACCAAGGACACGTCAGGCCGCACATTGCGCCACAAGTGGACTTCCCCAGCATGCCGCAGGCCAGTGGGTACATACCGGTCGGTCACCCATTCGCTGCGCCCGCCACAAGCATGATCAAAGGCCCCCAAGGGTGGGAACAATCAGGATTAACGGGCAACCCTAGCCACAATTCAGCCCAGGCCATGCAGATCATCGCCCAACTACTGCTGCCTTTCCTACCGAAGTACTAATTGTCGGCTACTCACTTGTATATAAGCGTTGCTTGTGAGTATCCGAAACACTATCCTTTAGTCTTAATAATTGGAAATACTAATTATCGGTTATTCATTTGCAGCGAGCATGAGCGCTGCACGTGTCTATCTGGTAATAATCCATTATCCATACCTCTCATTTGTCTTGATAAAAACCGAAATAGTAATTTTTGGTTACTCATACGGGGCGCGCATGCGCTTTGCTTATACTTATCTGATAATAATAATAATAATAATAATAATAATAATAATAATAATAATAATAATAATAATAATAATAATAATAATAATAATAATAATAATATAATAAAGAGCATTTATATCGCGTTCAATCCCCAGGAGCAGTTATGTAATAACTGATAATAGAGCATGATAATTATGTAATATTAATTGTGTGCACACGAAGAGACGTTAACCGCGTTACATATGGACGTTTGAATGGTGCCTTTATCTCAGATTACAACTCGACACTTGATTATAGTTTGTGACTATCATCAGACTTTTCCTATCGGAACATTTCATTGTGCCTTTTTATGTCGTTAGTGTGTGCGTGCTGGCACCAACCCTCTTCACCATCTTTTTTAGCATGATGTTGAAGCAGGCCACAGTGGACCTCGATGATGACGATGCAGTGTACATCAGGTATCGTCTCGATGGCAGCCTGTTCAACCTCAGACGACTGCAGGCCCACACGAAAACCCTAGACCAACTGATTCGTGAGCTGCTTTTTGCTGATGATGCTGCCCTCGTTGCACACACAGAGAGAGCCCTGCAGCGCATCACGTCTTGCTTCGCAGATGCTGCCCAGCTCTTTGGACTCGAGGTCAGTCTGAAAAAGACAGAGGTCCTCCATCAGCCGGCACCCAAGACAGTGTATCGCCCTCCTCACATCACCATTGGCGAGTCTGAACTAAAGTCAGTGCACCAGTTTACTTACCTTGGCTGCATTATCACGTCGGACGCCAAGCTGGACAAGGAGCTTGACAGCAGGCTGGCAAAAGCGAACAGCGCTTTCGGGCGACTTTTCAAGCGGGTGTGGCACAATCAACAGCTGAAAACAGGCACCAAGATCAGCGTGTACAGAGCTGTGGTCCTCACCACCCTGCTGTATGGTTCCGAGTCCTGGGCCCTCTACCGCAGCCAACTACGACTCCTTGAACGCTTCCACCAGCGCTGCCTGCGTACCATCCTGGGCATTCACTGGAGTGACTATGTCACCAACGTCGAGGTCCTTGAACAGGCTGAAACTGTGAGCATCGAGGCTTTGCTGCTGCGGACACAGCTCCGCTGGGCGGGGCATGTCTCCAGGATGGAGGATCATCGCCTACCAAAGATCACCCTGTTCGGCGAGCTTGCTACTGGACACCGTGACAGAGGGGCACCAAAGAAGAGATACAAAGACTGTCTCAAGAAGTCACTTAGTGCCTGCCAAATCGACCACCACCAGTGGTCTTCGCTTGCTGCGGACCGTGACACCTGGCGCTCCACCATTTACAAGGCAGCTGTCTCCTTTGAGGACTCTCACAGAGCTAGCCTTAAGGACAAGCGGCTCAGGAGAAAAAACAGAGATGCCGCAGCTCAGAACCCTGGCCATACCTTCCCCTGCAGCCACTGCGGTCGAACCTGCCTGTCTCGGATTGGCCTCCGCAGCCACGAACAAGCCTGCAGACGTCGTGGGCAACTCCTATAAAATCTTCGTTCGCGAAGTCAAGCCAAGAGAGAGGTGTTTGCACGGCCGTGTCTCTTGACAAGATTAGACTGTTGGCCAGTGGTGACTGTTGCAGGCTGTGTTTTGCTAGTGACAATGTCCACAGGTTTTGGTGTACAAGGCAACAACACTGCTCATCCATATGATAACGCCACACGTCTTACAGCTTGTGGATTAACGTGATTGTGACTTAATTGATGAAAAGCGCAACTCATGCCTTAGTTTGTGCGCTGTGCAACATGTATGTAAGAATCAGAGGTCACTGAAAACCTCTGCACTCAAACCACTGGGCGAGTGGAAAATTGTCTTTTCCGCTGGCTCTGAGGTATTGACTGTGATGCCTCGTTTGCTTGACATTAATAGCGCAAAACTGGACATTATCTAGATAGTCACAAAAAAGGCACAAAAAAAGTTTGCAGAAAAAACGCGCAATTGCTTTAATTAGTTTTCTTGCACTGTCAGTTTATCAAATTATTTTGTGTAGTTCTGTTTGACGGTTTACCTTTACCTGCCCGTTTTGCACTGTGTGTATGATTGTTGCTTTTGTGTTTTGTGTGTGTGTGTGTTTGTGTGTGTGTGTGTGTGTGTGTGTGTGTGTGTGTGTGTGTGTGTGTGTGTGTGTGTTTCTTTTGTGTTGTGAAACAGCTTACATTCTTTTTATGTTATAGTCTCTTATGCCTGTGCTAGCCTCAATGGCAAAAGCGAGCAAAAGGGATTGTACCTTAAGTGTAGGTCATCTTAACGTGTTTCATCTTTATAATAAGATACCAGAGTTAGCTTGTTTTCTTAACGATCCCACACCGTCACCGTTTCACTTGTTTGGCGTCACTGAGACACACTTGAGCTCGAACATCAGTGATGAAGCCATCAGTATCCCTAACTTTTCTGTAATTAAAAGAGATCCTTCCTCCTCCGGCCAAACAGGCATTGCCGTCTATATCCACCAGTCTATGAAACACTTAGTCCGTAGACGGCAAGATATAGAAAGCACAGATTTTGTGTGTGTGTGGATTGAAGTAAGACGTCGTTTTTTGGCTCCATCATACGTAGGCTACTTGTCGTAACCCGGCGGCTGACTTTAGTTGGTACGACGATTTTAACTGTAACTTAGATAAAGTCTGCAAAGTAAACTCCGACATCATTCAAGATTCAAGATTCAAGATTCAAGATGACTTTATTGTTGCTGTAATAGAAGATAATCATACACAGCAAAAATTGTCTTGCCACCGCATGTGCTGCTCACATTCACTCAATCGCTCATTCCACAAATTACAAATAACACAGCTACAATATGGACAATGATTCGGGATGGGTGAAGCCCGTCGCCAAGGCATCTAATGGCCGGCACCAGTGGCCTCATCCCGACCCGAACCTCCCTGACAAAAAACAGAATGCTAAGACAGCCCTATGTCTCCTGAACACACTAGTATATGCTCTTTTGTTAAATTCCTACTTGACTAAAGCTTGTACATAAAAATACAAGTTAACAACACAGAAACAAATTACCGTCGAAAGGAAAATAATCTCCCATCTAGGCAACATAAAACAACGGTCAAAGTGCACCATGGAGGCCCGTCGCTATAGTACAGCGCCGGTGTTCAGAGGGCACCCCTCGGACAAAGTCCGTTAACATCATTTATAAACATAATTGTTATTATCAGGATGGTAACAGTCATGAGACATTATAATGAAATAAAAACCAGCACCCCCACACACAGTCATTTTCACTGGCACGCCGCTTGTTGGGAAATATCTGTCAACAGCGAAGGTCGGCGGGCCAGGCAGTACGTGACACCTAAACACGGCCGCCGCGGTGGTAGGAAAGCTCGCTGGTAAATTCTTCTCTGTGTGCTCAGTTCCACGCTCTTGGATGCTACGATATAATTCCCCTTGGTTTGTTGTACGATATATCTGATCGATGAGCTCCTTTTCTACCGCTACTCTGTTTTTTAAGGCAGAAGTGTGATTTTTCTGCTCTACAGGTCTAACAGTCTGATGTTTGTCAGTGATATAAAACCCATGTTCGATCCCTTCAAGGAGAAACTTTTTGTCTTTATCAGAAGCTAATTTGTCTTGCCACACTAAAAGCTTTGAACTAATGGACGCTCCAGAACCTAACAATTGACAGTTGTATGGACTTAGTGCAGGATAAGGGCTATGATAAGTGCTGGAATGGGTGGGGCCTACCTCGCCTTGTGCAACCTGCTGCGCTGTGTCCTAGGCTGTCCCGTGTTTGCCCCCTGCCGCTGCTGCAGGTGTGTCACGATGTTCCCGCGCCGGATGATCTCTCCCGCAGGTGGCACACACATGTTCCAGCTGGCAGCGTGCGCCGTAGGTGCAGTACCCTCTGTTGTACTGCAGGCACACTTCCCTCCCAGAGGGGCCAATGGGGCGTTGTGGGCGCGGTCCGGCCGTCCCTCCTCCTGTTCTGCGAGCAGGTGAGCCAGCGGGCATCGCAGATTGCGCAGTACGGTCGCGCAGCACCACCGTGGACAGGTGTGGGGCGTCCGTGCCCTACTGGAATGCTTCGGCCGCTTGCCGCTGACGATACTCATCGTCGAACAGCAGGACACTTTGCCAGGTGTATCTGGCCGCCAGCTCCCCCACCATCGCCGAGTACTTGAGGTAGGCGTACGGCGTGAAACCCGGTGTGGGTTTGTCCATAAGGTCCGCCATAATACGGCTATTTGCCACTATCCAGTGTGCGGGGAAAACCTTGTCCAACTTCGGTTTGCTGTTCACCTTTATAGTGACACCACCCCCAAGTGCCACTTCTTCCTCTGCCACTGCTGCTGAAGACAGAAAGTCTACTATACGTAAGTGGGGCCCACCTTTTGCTGCCGCAATACCCCCGCTACTGTTGCCACTGACGCACAGGCCGTCGCGCAACAGTTCATCCAGTCCGGCCCCGCTGTGGTGTGTACTGTATAGGGCGTCCTGCAAAGTCTGTGGCGCCCTACTGCCGCTGTTGTCCGCTACTCCTCCCAGTCCGCCGCACAGTGGACCACCGCCGTTGTCCACCTGGAATTTGGCCACCGCTGCACGGAGCACTGCTCTGTCCCCCCGTTTCAGCGCCAGAGCGTCAATGTCTTTGTCAGACATTAGCAGTAGTGCTTGCCTAGAGATGAATTTTTCCCTGATCATGGCACTCTGCACCTTTTCGTCGAGGCCCCAGTCACGGAAAATATGGTCCATCTCACTATTTTCTAGTAAAGCCTTCTTTCTCGCTGATTTGGGAGCCATTTTTCAATTTCTAGCTGTCGCCTGACTGCTGCTGCTGACTGGCGTATTCGGTCGGTACCCTCCCTTATCACTCCTGTAACCGCCCACGCATTCACCTCCCACACACCGCTTTCACGCCTCTCATACTCGCCTACGCACTCACCCCCTACAGGCTTTCCCACCCTCCCTCTCTCTCTCTCAATCTCCATCTCTCATCATAGCATTCCACAGTCGGGAAATTCCCCCACCTACTCAGTACTTCCGCTACCGGAAACCGCCCCCCACCCACGCATTCAGTCCTCTTTCCCTCCGTTTAAAATATGTTTATCACTCCTCCCTAGTCTAAACACCACTTTACTGAAACCCCACACAGCATGGGAAACAACATCTTCCTTATTTGGGCTGGTGTAGCTGGTGCAGTCACCCACTAGGATTACTGCTGCATCGTCCACTCTCATTGACCATATTTATACCAATAGCCCTAAATCTGTGACTGGCGTTTCTGTTCCTGACTTGAGCATTAACGATCATTTCCCTGTAGTGTGTAACTGGGCTGCGCAAATTCCAAAGTTTAAAAAGAAAGGTCATATCACCGTAACATATCGCTGTTTTAAACATTTTAACCAAAACGCATTTTTACATGATCGTGCTTTGACGCAGTAACCGAGTCCAACGACCCAGGGGTTGCTCTATCTGCATGGAACAACATTTTCCTTGGGGTACTCAACTACACCCAATGGATTACAAAAGAACTGATGCAGGCCATGGAGCTTAGGAACTCCCTCAGGAGAGAAAAGAAGCTTGATGAGTTTAAACAGCAGCGTAATCGCGTCAAGTATATGTTACGCGAAGCGAGAAAAGCCTTCGTAAGAAATACTAGTTAAGAACAACAAAGACGGGTCAGCTATTTGGCGCGTCCGGAATTTCCTTACCCGAGGCTCTAGTGCATCCACGGTAATCCCTAGTGATCTATCCGCTGACATGTTTAATAATCACTTCCTATTCGTTACTGAAGATTTCTCAATACAAGGCAATTTCAATGATAAGTGTTTAGATGTTTTAATTGACTACTGCAACAAACAAAACAGTGCCTCCTATTAGCATGCCTTCGATTGTAATACATGAAGTAGGTAAATTCAAAAGTAGTCTCGCGAACAAGAAGTCATCAGGCCCTGATGACATCAATCCAAAAATTCTGAAACTATCGCTACCTTACATTGTTGAATCGCTGACATACATTTACAATACAAAACAATACAATACAACATGAACCCATACATGCACAAAGATATTTCATGCACGCATGCTCTCTCTCTCTCTCTCTCTCTCTCTCTCTCTCTCTCTTATTTTATTTATTTGTTTGTTCATTTATTTATTTATTTATTTATTTATTTATTTATTTATTTATTTATTTATTTATTATTATTATTTATTTATTGATTTATTTGGCCTCATTGCCACAGCCCTCTTTTGTTTGTTGGCAGAAAGATGTGAGGAAGTGTTTGGACATGAAACGCTGCTAGACTCAAACGTATTGTCGTAAACATAATATTTGTGTCGTTGCTCTTTGACAAAGAAACATATGTAATATATAATACATATCACCGTCATCAATCAAATTTGCATTTAAAACCGACCTGGACATTCGATCGAAACTATAATAAACAAAATGACAATAAAATAGTCCTTCCGGTGACATTGAGCTCGAAGCAGAAGTCCTACCGTTTGTTGAATCTAAACTTTGTAGTAATGAGTCAATTCAGCACAATCTAATATGAAACGGTCATAATGTGATAAAAAAATCATCAAGAGAATCAGTGGGAAACATAAAATGGAGATGAGCTTGACATCAATGTCAACGACTTTAAAATATTATTGCAAACGTGTTCTTGTTTGAGAATATCAATCCAAAGTGTTTACGAAATTTTAGGAAATTGCCTGAAAATACAGTCAATGTTGGAACCACTGTGACCTTAACCTTGAAGTTAAAAACACTGGTATGACTTATTATGTTCTGTCTTCTATTATAATCACTTGAACGATTAGGAAGCAGGTTTGAAGAGCGGTTTAGAAAAAAATGTCGAAGCAGATTTACTTCACATATTTAATAGGTACAGGCCGCGTCCTTGACCTTTATATTTCAGTTCGATGTGGTTAATGAATATTCACAAACTACAATTTGAATCAACCAAGAATAGTGATTCTAGAAACAATATGTAAAACATTATTACAGTTGGTTCTGGGTATTAAAAGCACTAGTTGCCACGGAATCTACATTTAACTCATTCTACCCCAGACACACCACAGGAAGATAAGGATCGACCATGACAGTTCAAGGGTAATGCCAGAATAGCTTGGCGCCCATAGGCGCCAAGCTATTCTGGCTTCACCCTTGAACTATCATGGTCGATCTGTGTCCTGCACTGCAATGCAGTCTTCAGAGGACAACGGCAAAATTTAAGGATTTCGGTGTTGGGGTAGAATGAGTTAAATAGGCTAAGCCGTGTTTTTGTTTCCATGTTCTATTGTAACACATAAGTACCTGAGTTACGTTTCATACATTTGAACATTCAGACCATCACATGTGAAGAGCAAGCAATAACATTTTGCAACAACAAGCAGTGTAACGGAAATAACAACGCAGCAGTTGGCAACAATGAGGACCGAACTGTATGGTTTGTTCAAATCTTAGTTTGTCTAGAGAACGGCTTGGATCTTTTATGATCACAATTTCCATACAATCTGTCCATCAAATGTACCATTACAGTCATAAATCCTTCTCGAGTTTAAATATGATTCTCACGGCAACCGTATGAAGCAAAAACACGGTTTGTGTGAATTCACATGTTCATCTTTTATACAGCTGTGTTACTGCCGAGTAACGCAAATGTACTGCTGCCAATGAAGGGTCTGTGTTTGACAAGCACAGCTCAAACAATTTTAAAGTTAAGTCCATAAACAAACAGCAAAAACGTATTCTCAGTCAACGGTGAGTAAGTGCACACAATTAATTTTGATTTTTTTTTCCCTATTTAAATGATGGACGATCTGAAATCCATGGTAATGACTGGAAAATGTTATCTTTGTCACCCAGAAATCGGTATATATAGGATATGGAAACGGTCATTAATAATCTTGGTTGCCATGTTAAACATTAAGCAAAATCTGTGATGCTCCAGGTGCGGAATTTCCATCTATGACGATATTCCACCGCCTTTTAAAATTTCAATGCAGTCGGCCTATTATGTACGATTCTGCCATAAGAGATGGAACTACTATTGACACACACGTTCTGGCTCCAATGCTCTGCAAATGATACATGATTGTGTGTCAAAAGCAAGTGGAGGCTCGTAAATCAGCACAACCTACAGTTTTACCTATTTATCCCACTGTCGTGCGATTAGTGTTTTGTGTTATCTCAGTTCGGTTTGATGATTCGATAAATTCGATTTTTTTTGGTTTGTTTGTTTTTGTAAAATAACTCTGCAGTGTCTTCACGAACTTCCACCACTGCGACATCTCAATTTCTTATGGAGTTTCTATGTGCCGCCATACATGTTTTCGTGTTCTGAGCCGGAATGTATACTAATGGTCAAAACTTGAGGGCCACTTTTTATCGCAGACACACCAACAACAGCACACAAATAATGTAAGAATACTTGGAGTCAGTACTTTGCTAATTTATTCAGTAACAATTTCATTTAAGTTGTGAGTAAATCAAGCAATTGTAACAACAGCAGTACGTTAGAATGTTCACATACCTCTCATTTGAAAAGTCACACAAGACTGGTCCACTCAGTAGCGAGTGTACCCGTCGTTTGCAGCCAAGCATTCAATGCAGCGTTGACGCATGTAGTTCCTCAGGGTTCGGAGAACATGTTATAGGATCGCTTCCCACTCTTGATACAGGAACTGAGTCAGCTACGCCTTAAGGTGGGGGTGGTTGCTGACTACACCTTGCCCGAGCAGGTCCCAGAGGTGCTCGATGGGAGCCAAATCAGGTGAACGAGCTGGCAACTCCATCCTCATGATGCTCCGTTGCTCAAGGTACTCATACACCACACGGGCGCGATGAGGTCGAGCGTTGTCGTCCTGCAGAACAGCATTGTCGCCTATGGGGTGGAGATCTGCCTGGATGAGGGACTGCACAATCTCTTCCCGATAGCACAGTCCATTCAGGGTGCCTCGGATGACGTGGAGGTGTGTGTGTGTGTGGGGGGGGGGGGGAGTCCTGCCTTCCCTGCTGAAGCCTGCCTAGTCAATGACTGAACCTCCTCCGTAGCTGTCCACCTCATAGACGCATTCATTTGTAAATCGCTCGCCCTGGCGTCTCCAGACCCTGACCCTGCCGTCGTTGAAGGACACAGTGAACCGTGACTCATCAGTAAACAGAACCAGAGTCCCCTGGAGTCTGTTCCACCTCACATGTAGACGACATCAGGCAAACCGGCCTCTGCGATGAGCTGGAGTGAGGGGTATTCTCACTGCTGCTCTGCATGAAGCCAGGCCAATTTTGCGCAGACTTCGGCAGACTGTGCTTCTGCTGACGTTAACGTTTGCAGCTTGCATCAGTTGACGTCGCAGAGCGGTTGACATGACAGTTCCGTCGCGCAGAGCCGCCACACAGAGGTATCTGTCCTCCCTTTTGCTGGTGCAGAGCGGTAGTCCTGAGCAGGGTCGTCGTTCTGCCCTTCCAGTTTTTTTTTTTTTTAATTGTGCCAGCAGCTTCTGGATCACTGAATGGGACATCCCAAGACGTCTCCCAACTTCTCGCCCGGAAATTCCATCCTGCAGCCATGCTAGCGCCCGGCCTTGATCTACTGGTGTTAGGTTTCGTCGTGGTGGCATGGTTAGGAAAGTGACAACTATGCCCCTACTGTACCGGTATTTGTAGCGAAACAGAAGTGCTCAGTGTTCAGGACTGACCCCTTTAGCACGTGCATCTCGACTTTACCGAGTTTTTCCACCTGCCTGCCTTTGGTACGTTTGCCAATATCGCACAGCCTTTTACAAAAACTGACTATGTTTCACGTGCATTTGACAAGTTCGTGGAAATTGATAAATTGTTGTCTATTGTTCCCTGTTCAGTGGACTATCTAAGGTCAATTTTGTAATAATAATAATTAATAATAAGAATACCGTTATTATATTACCGTAATCATTTAAATTGAAAAACCTGTGTATTTTATTAGATTGCTTGCGACGATAAACAATGACACAAAAAGTGGGGTGGCCCTTAAGTTTTGACCATTAGTAAATTGTCCAATTTGGTCTGAGTGTAGGGTTTCATTTAGAATATTAGGGAAATTCGGAAACCACACAGCCTTTGTGAGTTATGGGTCATCCAAGTGATGTTAAACCATTCACTGATATAATTCGTTTTGATATAATCTGTATCTGTTTTATGGAGTGAGTGAAAACAATAATAAATATAGCATTTTGCGAGCATGATTGCACATGAAATCAAAGACCATATGCATTGCAATGGGTAAGGCAATAAACAGAGCATTTCTCTTGATGACCGTATTAAACAAACTGGGCAGTGACATGTATTTTCCGATTTCAATCAACATTATCAGTAGACCAACACACAGATCGGGGTCGCATGGTCGCAAAATCCCCGAACATTGGGTTTTTGAGCACGATAAAAAATTTACGTTATGGCTGACACATTGCTGACACATATTGTACTCAGGCGATTACTACGCAGAAAAGACATTTCTAAGAAAATGTAGAAAAGCATCAACAAAAAACCTGCCTCCGTACAAATCGCGTTTGTGGATATTTTGTGGTTGTTCTATTGTTTTTACGCTTGAGAACTGTTTATTCTCGTTTTGCAAAAGCGAGCAATAGTGTAAGGAATGAACATCCTGAATCTTAAATCAAACCGGTAGCATTCGAATGTTTGAATTTTTGACTGTTCTTCTAGACCACCGGACGGGACATTCCATCAGTTCTAGTCTACACAGCTTACAAAAATTCAACACTGCTGTACTACAAAGGGATCTGTTACTTTTCTTATCCTCGTTCGACTTTCAACGCGACTGTAAAACTCGACGGCAGTACGATTAGCTGGAATTACGTGGCAAACGTTGGTAATGGTGAGTATGGTATGAAAAAGTGCGAAAATAATCCCGATTTTTACAGTGCCATTTAGTTACCACTACAGTGATATCCATACAAATTAGGGCCTCGTATTGTACTTTACACCAACTGGAGCTATATATAGTGTGGACGGACAACAGACACCCACATTTCTGTGGATGTATAATAATTAATACTCACTATTTACATGTTGTCAAACTTGGCGTCTCTAACATATTTATGCTCTTAGAGAAGCAATGTTTGATACAAGTATGCAGTTTTCTGACAAAAGATTGTAGTTGCATGCCTTTTTAAAATAAAATTCACGAACAACAAAGTTATTCGCAAAGTTGGTTGATATGATTTTTTGCTCTTTCGTTGTTTATTGTTTATTGTATATAGACGCGCAGACAACCAGGAAAAATTGCTTTAGTTATTGCGATAAAATCACTTTTTTTATCACGTATTTGTCATGCCTCGTTCGAAAGCATGTGTCAAAAAATGTCAATTTTCTGTTTAAAATGGGTAGTCTTCTAATAAATGACTATTATACATTCCAAAGCACGATGACAAAAAAATTGACAAATGATATCAGTTTTATGGTTGTATTTGTCTAATTAACCAGTAAAGGATAAAGATTTTAGAAGGCCAATAAGTCTTAAATGTGACCAAATTAGCCAAATGCTTTATTTTTCTTGTGTTTCTTTGAAGTCATATTATCAACAGTGCAGTCCGTGCCGAAAATAGTAAGGGTAGATTACAGTCATACTCACACCGTATATGATAGGTACATCTTGTCTCTGTGTTTCTACGTCTGTGCGTCTGTTGCTTGGGTCATTTGTTTGAGTGAAATCTTCAACACCACTGCTTTGGTATTTTTCAGATTGTACGTATTGATTGTGCTCAAAGCTAAATAGGCGATAACTTTATGGGCAGGGTCACAGCCACTACATTTCAGTTTCGGACACTATGGACAACATTTCTGAAATCATTCAGCTGATTTTATTCAAACATTTGTTGCTGTAAGCTTTAGGTTTAGCAGGTGTTGGCAATGAAAATCACGCAGACTCTTCCAAGGCAATTCACGTAAATAATTATGTTTCAATAAATGTCCGGTTTTTAAAGGCGCGGTATCACTTGAACCTCTGTTTCCAGTTTAATCAAACTTTACTGATTAGTAGTCTTTCGTGAGGAAATGTGTCCCCATGCAACACTGTATTGATTATCTGTACGTGAAAGTCGGCGCGCTCATATTTATTAATGGTCTTTTGACCCAGTACTTGGATATCACTTGACCCACTTTCTTCGAATGTTGGTTGATGATTTTTTTTTAAAGTGTTCCGATGGATTCATTAGTTTGTAGTAGCCGCAAAATCAAAGTCATAATGTCCATATTTGTTTTGTTTTCTCTTTTCTTGTTACTATTTTAAAGCACCTATTAGTTGATACGTGAAAATGCTTTTTTTTAATGGAATTCTAATTTTTAGACATTTTCAAATATGGCACAAGGTCATTATTGAGGGTCAAGGTTCACAGAAGACCTTCCCTAAAGGTCACTTAAATTATTACGTTCAGACAGGTCTCGTCACAAAAACAAAAACAAAAAAATTCAGCCAAGGTAAAAGAGTTTGGCTTAAATAACGTCCGGCACAATGGACGAAAGACAAAGAATGGATAGCTCAATATATGAAATCGCTTTTGCTATCTCTTGAGCCCTAAGTATGTATTGTGCCGACATAGAAAGATGCTGAATATTTTGATAAGCAAAAGAGGAGATGCGGTAGGTGATGGGGAAAGCCATTAGAATCACAAGCACGTGTTTACCTTGCCATCAAATAAGATGTGAGTTATAGTTTAGAACGAAATATCCCGTGCACGAATGAATAATATAATGTTATTGTTTCTCAATATTTGTTTAAAGTCTTCAGTAGAAAAAAATAACAATATATAGAGTTTCACTTTCATTTGATCGTGTACAAATAATCGCACATGCGTACGTACACACTCGCGCGCTGCTTGTTAATTCTGAAATGTTTATTTGGTAGCCTTGCTTGAAGTGCAGCTGTACAGAACCTTTGATGCAAGTACTTGCCCTTGTACAAAATAAATTAGCCGGAAAACACAAATGCGTCACTGCCCGTTACTCGAATAGAGGGAATTTTCAATTTCAAGATCGATGAAAAATTTCGTCAGTGTGACGTTGACATTTATGAAAAGTTCGATGGAATTTGACATTTATGAAAGATCATTGTAACTTGACATTTATCAAAGGTCGTTGTAACTTGGCATTTATCAAAGGTCGTTGTAACTTGACATTTATTACAGGTCGTTGTAACTTGACATTTATCAAAGGGCTTTGTAACTTGACATTTATCAAAGGTCGTTGTAACTTGAAATTTATCAAAGGTCGTTATAACTTGACATTTATCAAAGGTCATTGTAACTTGACATTTCTCAAAGGTCGTTGTAACTTGACATTTCTCAAAGGTCGTTGTAACTTGACATTTATCAAAAGTCGTTGTAAAGGCCGTTGTAACTTGAAATTTATCAAAGGTCGTTGTAACTTGACATTTATCAAAGGTCATTGTAACTTGACATTTATCAAAGGTCATTGTAACTTGACATTTATCAAAGGTCGTTGTAACTTGACATTTCTCAAAAGTCATTGTACCTTGACTATTATCAAAAGTAGTTGTAACTTGACATTTATCTAAGGTCGTTGTAACTTGAAATTTATCAAAGGTCATTGTAACTTGACATTTATCAAAGGTCGTTGTATCTTGACGTTTCTCAAAGGTCGTTGTAACTTGACATTTATCAAAAGTAGTTGTAACTTGACATTTATCAAAGGTCGTTGTAACTTGAAATTTATCAAAGGTCGTTGTACCTTTACATTTATCAAAGGTCGTTGTAACTTGACATTTATCAAAGGTCGTTGTAACTTGACAATTATCAAAGGTCGTTGTATCTTGACGTTTATCAAAGGTCGTTGTATTTTGACATTTATGAAAGGTCGTTGTAACTTGACATTTATCAAAGGTCGTAGTAACTTGACATTTATCAAAGGTCGTAGTAACTTGACATTTATCAAAGGTCGTTGTAACTTGACGTTTATCAAAGGTCGTTGTATTTTGACATTTATCAAATGTCGTTGTAACTTGACATTTATCAAAGGTCGTTGCAATGAAAGTGTCAAGATTCGAGCATGTCAATGAAAACAAATACAAATAACAAAAGTGGTTCTGTCTTGTAGATTTAACATTTGAAACTGACGCGATTGGGTTGTTAGGACTCCCAGAAATAGAAGTCATGACAACGTGTGCACAAAACTTCTTTTGTTTTACACATTAAAACTTAGTGACTATAGTGACTATGATTTCATTGACATGCTTGGAAATAAAGGCAGAATGTAAGTTTAATCGGTTGATTGCATTCAGCGAATTCAAATGGAAATCGAATTTTCTGCACAATTGATGCTATCATTAGCCATGTCGGGTACACGCAGATAAATATCGGGTGGAATGCACAATTCATATTTTGCGCACTTCCACTCACACCACTTTCTGTTTTGGTGCAAACTTCATGCTGATGGAAGTGGTAGATGATACTTAATTTTATTCCGGGGACATTTTCTGGTAGATCGTGGGTGGATTTGAATTACACAACTGGATAGAATATTTTTTTAAAAGAGTATACCATGCAAATTAACTACAAAAGTTGTTTTTATTGACTCACTTTGTCACAGCTGTACAAGACATATTGAAATGTAAATCGAGACGGTATCCTTTTCAGAGGGTAGTTTCACGGATGATGTAATAAATGAAATGCTTATAATGGAGGTGTGATTAACGTATGCTCTGGCTCCCATCTCCTCATCACTTTTGCTTCTTATAGGTAAAACATCGGAAACAGGCGTAAACATTTACCTGTTTGGTGTAACACACCTAAAAGCTCGTTGTCTTAGAAACGTCGGAAGGAAATCTCGTTTGTTTCAACCCGAGAACATTCACTGGTATGGCTTGTATATAGTTTAAGTATAATTATGAGGTAAATGCATGTTCTATTAACAATCTGTTTAGTTTAAATTTCATAAAGATATTAAAGGTTTGGGTGAAGTCATTCGATGGCTGTTTCCATGGTGATACTGCGTGAAATTGCATATTTCTTTTACCCAAAAGTAGAAAAGAGTAGCTTTCTAAAAATATATATGAAATATCTAACCATCGCCTGTCGATTTCAGCCGTTAGAGAGGGTCTCTGTCTGCAGGTCTAATAGGAGCATTATCCGTAACTAAATCTAAAATAGAAGATACTTTCAAGTTAGAGTGATGATTTTCTTTTGTAATCGAAAGTGTTTAGGGCTCTAAAGCAATTATGACTGATTGTAAACATCTTTCTCTTTTGTGCTTTTAATCATACTTTTTGTCTGGCCGCGTGGTGGCGTTAGAATGCATGTTTGATGACGAAATAAATATTTTTTAACACATGTACAGTGCAGTGCTTATTGTTTTCTTCAAGTTCATACACCATAGATTAATAAGAAAAGTGCTGAAACATCTGTGGTGGTGATTGGATGTTATGACCAAAGGCAAGGCGGCTTTTAGATTGATAAAATCCGTCTCGCCAACCGCGCAAGGAGAAATGTTAGCCAGAGTACATAGTATCCGGGGGTTGGGTAGATAATAGAAAACATTTTCCCCGGGTATGTGTTTCGGTGGAGCCCGGACTTTGACTGTGCTCATGTTCGTGAGTTATAACAAATTTAGGCCGTCCGTTAATGGGGTTAGAAGTTTTATTGCACATTTTCAACCCCCCCCCCCACCCAACCCCCATCTACCCCCCCCCCCAAAAAAAAAAAAAAAAAATAAATAAAATTAAAAAAATAAAAAAATAAATTCTCATTATGCTGATCCATTCCCTCCTCTCTAAGAAAACCTCTGATGAACACACACGGTATGCTCTGTGGGTTCGTGTAGCGACAGGAATCCATCTCCTTCTACTCTAACCCACCCTCTGATCCACACACACTGCTACACAGACATAAAGACGGACACACGGCGATTCCCGCCATTCTTAAGCTCTGTGGTCTGGCGTAGCATAGCTATTCTGAAGAAAAATTATATCACGAGCAGCGAAATAACGTCAGTTGAAGCTTCACGTCATGGCATCATTAGTTCTACTACGCCGTGTTCATAGTGACGATTCGATGTTATCGACGACTCATCGCAGTACTAACATTTGATGTATTAGAGGATGAAACTTGACAATTTTCTTACTGATTTTCACACCTAGGACTTACAGGTCACAATTTGACCTAATCCTCCTAAGAGCCGGGACAAACGGCAGGCGTATGCAAACAGTGTTCATGAAAAATCATGCGGATATTAATGAGAAGATAGTTTTTTCGTAAAAGAATAAAGTTATGTTAGCTGTCTTACAAATGACTCGGAAGAGGCGATGCAGAAAATTGTCTGATTTTTACACCTAGGGCATACAGGTCACAATTGACCTAATCGTACCCGACAGCCGTGACAATCTGCAGCTTATGTAAATACCATGTATGAAAAATCATGCGATTAATAATGCGAAGATTATCTTTTTCGTAAAATAGATTGAATGGTTTTAAGATTTTAAGATTAATCCCAAATAATTCATAAAATTAATCCAAAAAAGGTGAATTTTGATAAAAAAAAAAATACTTAATTATCACTCAAAAGGTTCTAGAGGTACAATGCTGCTTAATGAACTCATTCAAAATCTCCCCTTTATCTAGCTATATGCAAAATATTTAGTAAAATTTTTTTTTTTTTTAAATACGGACTCCGGTGTGGGTCAACCGTTTTTTTCTTTTTTCTTTTTTTTTTTTTTTTTTGGTTTTTGTTGTTGTGAAACGGCCTTTTTCTTGCCAATGAGCATCTTTATCAAAAAAAAAAAAAAAAAAAACAAAAAAAATAATAATAATGTCTCGAGGTTATTCTTTTAGGGACAATATCATACAATTTCAAGCTTGTTCGTCCTAAAACGAGGGCTCTAGTCGCTGTCACACACACACACACACACACACACACACACACACACACACACACACACACACACACACACACACACACACACACACACACACGAAGCCTAGCGCCCAAAAGACGTTCTCTAGCAAGGTTTGCGTAGTTAGACGTGACGTCATTTTTATCTTGTTACATTTATGCCAGAATTCGGGACCCGCACGCTCAACATATCGTGTGCATTCTCCAGAGTGCGCTCCAACCTGCCCCATTAAAAAAAAAAAAGATAAAAAAGATACAAAGAACTTTCCTCGTGGTGGTATAACAAATGTAGTTCTTTTTCAGCAACAGGTTTTCCACGCCCACCGGACGAGAACACAACAGACCCCACTCTTTCAGTAGATCATGATGACGTCAATCCACTTGATGAAAATCTGATCTGTTCTGGGCGGCCTGGGCCCGTACAGTCCTACGAATGGAGCGGCTTGGTATGCGCACAAGGCAACCAGCAACAGAATGTCTGCTCGGCTTTCACATCAAATTTAACGTCGCAGCAGTCTCTTGTTACATGCACTGTGACTTTAGTGAACACAAACTACAATGGAAGCAGAATCACTGTGAGCCTCTACTTACAACTCAAATGTAAGCATCAGTTTATTATATGTATGCATTGATTGATACATATATTACTAATCAAAGCTTGCCTTACTTATATTGCCTTAACGTAGTTAAACCTAATCCGGATATGAACAGAATATCATCACACACACGCACACACACACACACACACACACACACACACACACATACAAACACACACACACACACACACACACACACAAAATGTAGATTTACATAATCCATGTATTACCATTTACTAAAAGTTGACTGCTAACTTAAGATTGAATGTGACATGTGTACTGTTGAACAGACGTTACCACCTCTACTGTGGCCCACGTTCTGGAAAGTACAACTCCCGGTGTTTCGACCTGTCCTGCACCGGTTACAAACACAACTGCAGGTATCAACTCATTAATATTCAAGACAAAAGTAAAGTACACAATACAGTATAGTAATAACTATGTATTAAGGTCACATCAGACTCTAGTAACATGCACAGTGAAGTCAGCAAACTAAAACTGCAATGGAAGCAGAATCACTGTGAGACTTTTCGCACAACTCAGATGCAAGTACAGTCGACGACGTTTAAGTCGAACCTGCAAGGAAAATGTTTTTTCGTTTTTTCACAAGAGTTTTTCGACTTAAGCGATGTTTTTCTACAGACCAAAACTATGTTCATAACACACAACATTCTTCTAAGATAAGAATAAGATATGAAAAATTATCTTCAAACAGACACAAAGAACCGATAGAAGGTTTTTTTACAAAAGTACGTCAGAATTTACTGACACCTGAAATGAATCTCTCAGACGCCGGGGAAAGAGACTGAGACAAACAGACAGACAGACACCATAATACGCGGAAATTTCCCGGCGATTTATGTAAGCAGCTATATTACAGGATGTTATTTTCCCTGTGGCAATTTTCTCAAAACCTTGACTCAAGGAATGTACACCCAAATAAACAATCTTTTGGGCTTATAGTTTAACAAACTCATTGCATGTGGATGAGAATTTAATATGTATTCCATATTTTCATCATAATAAAGTCAGACGCACCTTCTTGCCAAACAAAATTACAGAAATGAATACACTTATTTTTATTTCTTTAACATCAGTCATGATCAACAAAGAAAGAAGAGAGAATACGCGTAACACAGACCGACCGACTTATTTTGTGTTTGTTGTCCTCATTTACTTACGATTGTTACGTGTTTGGTTGAAAAAATATAATAATACTAATCAGTGAAAAAAACAGAAAGAAATAACAAGAAATATGACGCAATGGTGGCAATAAAGCAGTCGGCTCAAGGGTGGGCTTTGATTACTACGGATTCTCAATGTCTTGCCTTAGTGGAGACTTCCTACTCTTTTCACAATCCATGTGGATATGTACACGCAACACAGTTTTTTCTAGTGCCAATGGTAAATGTAGTTGGAACTCTCTTACGCACAGAAAAAGAACGAAGGAGAGCAGAGAAATCATTCATTACTTACACTTAGACTACAAAAACGGCAATCGACAACGAGACATAATCAAAAGGTGTAGGCGTGAATATGTCGCTGTATGTTGAAAGGACCATAAATATTTGAGTTCGACTTATCCCAGATCGATTCGATTTAACGGAGCCGTTTTCAGCCAAAATTTAATTAACCCAAACTGGGCCGTTTTAGAAATACGTTGTAAAATGAGTCCTAGAAGAGCATCGTTGGGCAGGAGGAAAATAGTTCGACTTAAACGTTTTTCGACCTATCCGTCTTTGACAACGGCGTATGGAACTACATTAAATAGATAGTTCGATTTATCCGACTTTTGAGCAGAGAAACACGTTCGATTTATTCGAAGTTCGACTTAAGCGAGTTCAAGTTAACCGTTGTAAAATTAGGCATAGAAAAACAGCTTTGGCTGGGGGAAATAATCGTTCAACTAAAGCATTGTTTATCCGCTTATCCGTGTTCTACTTAAGCGTATGGGACTGTATCATATTTATTTTTCTTGAAATGTATCAAAGGATAAATACGTGTCCTAATAATCAAAGTTACTCTTGCTTACAACGTAGCAAACGCAAAAGACATTTAACAGAATATCATTTTCACAATACTACACGTTTTCATGTTACATTTACCAATAGTTGACTGTTAGAGACTGATTCTGTCATGTACATTGTTGGACAGATAATATCAGCTCTCATACGGCCAAACATGCGGAAAGTACAACTCAAGGTAAACACAACTGCAGGTATAAACATGTACATCCAGAAGCACACAAAAACAACTTAATTTACAAATGACACTAAAATAAACATTCCATTTTAAACAACATAGCACTACATGAGACAGTGTGTAAAGAGATTCAGTGGGATCACCAAATGAATGGGCTTTACAAGTCATGGTAGTTAAATAATTTTCCAAATAACTTTCACTAATTTGGTACTGCTTGCAAATATAGCAGGTGATCCAGTAAGTTCTGAATACTATTTTTTTTTGTTTAATCTTTTTACTGCAGTTGATGCAAATTGTGTTTTTGATAACATTGTAAATTCAACGTCAAATTACCCCCACCCCCACCCACACCTCCCTCCCTTCACCCCCACCCTTTCCGGCCGAGAGACTAACATAGATTCAGAGTGGGCTCAGCAAGCGTCATATATCTTCATGAGCCCCTTCAACGGTGTAGTCTCGAGAAGATCAATGCCTCTTGAAGTTGGACTGTATTCATTTTTTTCTCGTAGTGAAAGAGTTAACATAGTCGAGTTTCTGCGTTTTTTTGTTGTTGTTTGTTTTTTTTTTTTTAATTGGACAACATCCAGTGGAGTTTCAACTGTATTATTAAATGTTTTACTTTAAATTAAAATTATTAAGACCACACGCTTGACAAAACCACCACAGCGTCAGACCACACGATCAACAGCGGAAAACATCAGAGGGCAGATAACGACGAAAGGAGCTCATTGCCATGGGGAGCAATCGGTGGTGGTGTGGGGGCAGCAGTCTTCATCGTCATCGTCGTTGTAGTTGTGATTGTCATCTGTAGAAGACGTGCAGGTATATGTCACATTCTAATTTAGCTGCCTAAGATTGAATGTGATTTGTATCGCACCCTAACCAAGCGAAATTGGGTATAGGTCAGCCTCAGTGTATCGCGGTACCAGGTAATCATAAAGTCAGAATACGTTAATCGCGAGTGCGATATGCAATGCTGAATTTTTATAGACTTGAGAATGCAAACCACTTGGTAATCAAAGGTTCTCGGGCCGACGCCAGCCTTAGCTGACATGCGCACTAACGTGCGCGGGCCAGCTAAGGCTTATACTGGCCCTACAACTTTTTGCGCACCAGGCACCCCCATCTGAGCCAGAGACCTGTTCGTTATATCAGATGCCGCGGTATACTGGTGTGAGTAATAGTGAAATCTGCACTAGATTGTGGTTCTGTTGCAAGTAAACCTGAAAAGGCGCAACCGTCGTGTATAGACAGCTAACAGGTCTTTGTTGGCATTTGATGAGTGGGTCAGTTCCATCAGGAAAGTTTTGCGCTGCTAACGCTGCGTGTTTACTCTTTTGGTTGTGACGCCTTTAGTTGAGAAATGAATGAATGAATGAATGCGTCTTGTAAACAATACCTGTCAAAGTCACACTGTAAACGTATACTTCAGGCTAATGTAAAGTCGAAGGATTTACAACAGTTTTTGTAAAGTGAAATCCCAGTGTCCAAAAGGTAAAGTGAGCGGACGTCGGCCCGCTGATCTTTTGCGCACCTGGATTATGTCCCGGTCACTTTTATTAGTATATATACGTCCCTTGAGTAGAATATATATTTAAGTGACGCCACAGCGCCTGGTCAAATTAGTCACTGTGAAACAGAACAAACATATAACTGAATGCTTGGGGATGTTGCCAAAGTTACCTTAACCTTTTGACTGTTGGTAGCTCTTTTAGTCGCGGTGATTCCTGCAGGAATCACCGCGACCAAAAGCGCTACCGACAGGCAAAGGGATAATGTTATTATAAACAGAACGTTGTGGCAAATCATACATACCACTAAGTGACTGCATCATTTCCAGTGTCAGGAAAATCACCAGACGTGAACACAGACGAAGGTAATAATTTCAACATTTTTTGTAAAACTTGTTTTACAGCGTTCAGCGTACTTATGTATCACACCTCTTTTGTTCCCTTATTGAAAACGTAACTTATAAAACACTTTCTTAACATTTTCAGGATCAAATATCTTCTACAGATTAAGTCAATTATAACAAAATATCCGCATTACGGATCTATGTAAAATGTCTAAATATACTTTGTCCGAACACTAATGTAAATTTCAGTTCACGATGACTTCTAACAGACTATGTACATGTACATTCATGCACTTAAAAAAGCGACACCTTGAATGAGGTAGGCCTATATCTGCCGCCGATTATTTATATTTTAAGTTTGCATTTTACCAAGGTTTAACTCCGTGACTGCCTGGACACTTAACTGCAAGAGTCATAGAACCTCATAGGCCCCCCTATCGCGGGGGCTCATGAGGTTGTATGACTCTAGCTTATCTTGTTTTGTATCCGAGTTCCTTAACGCCTTGAGCTTTCTTGCTTTGAGTTAGCGATCTTTTTATTTATTTTTGTAAATATTATTTTTAATTGCCTTTTACAACTGCATGAGTGTGTATGACAAGCGTTTTTGGTTTCTAACAGAGTTCGAGGAACATGTCAACGTGGTCTACGAATCTGGAGACCAGGAGAACAACGGCACATCCGCAACGCCACAACAGACTGCCATAAACACCCCCATCGTCCCTTCATACGACGACCACCAGCTAGATGATGCCGAGATTGACATGGGGCACACCACTGTCCGCCTTAATCCCACGGCTCACGCTGCCACTGGTACAGATACTACTCCGAGGAATGGAGATATGACCCACACTAACTCTGCACCGGCTTTGCGACACGATTTGGTCCTAGCTAACACTGAACTGACTGATGACTGCGATCCAATTTACTCGGCAGTGGACACCAAAAGACCAAATTTCTTTCCTGCAACTTCTGTGACAAGCGCTCATAGAGATGAGTATGCTGTGGTCGACAAGACAACAAAAGGCAAGAAAGGTGTAACATTTCAACCGGATGTTTACGCAAAAGTCAACAAACCCAAACCGAGCCCAGCTGGAGACGTGTATGCTGAAGTGTACAGGTCCTACCAACGAGGGAACTCCCAGGTCGTGCAACAAAACGTGGATTCAGCTGATGACGGTTATTATGCAAAGGTGCAGCGGCCTAGACCAGATAACACCCCCCCCCCCCCCTGGCCGTCAAACCAGGTCTGAAACCAAAAACCACAATACAGCCCGACGATGGAGCAACCCCAGGCGATGATCCAGCTGCAAATGAGGAATACAACGTACTGAATTTAGGGATGCGAGCGCAGAACACTTCCCCTGACGACACAGAGCAGCAATACAGCCACATTCGATTGGCTCAACTCATTCCAGACGTGCCACCTCCGAATACGCATCTTTAAGCCTCGTATCCGGAGGCGGCACGTCTCGAATGAGTTAATTGAACATAGTATCAACTTGAAGAATGCGTAACGGTCCAGGGGAAACAACTAAAAATCGCTGTTATGGCTTGTATTTCTCGCGTCGATGTAATGCCGTAAGGAAAGCGGCAAGAGATCTGTTTACTTGTCCAAGCGATTTTCTGCCATAAGGAAGAAGTCAAGCGATTTAACAGTGTGTTCGTCCATGCGATTATATGCCATAATTAAGGAGCCAAGTGATCTAACGGTCTTGTTTGTTCTGGCGATTTTCTACCATGATCAATCAGTTAAGGGCTTTATTTGTACTTCGATATTCTGACACGCGGACGATGTCAAAGTAAATTATAAGTTATTGGTATCAGGGGTTTGATACACGAACACTTGTAGGCCTGAGGGATGTCAAAGGAACCATTGCGCCCGGATGCCTACAAGGGTCCGATTAGCAAGCCCCTGCTACCGATAACGTATTTGTTTTCATTCTTCCACTATTTTCATAAATGAAATCAAGAAGAAATCTTCCGACCTGGATCACGCCAGACATGACTGACGTCAAAGAAATATACATTTATACATAATAGACTTTATATTTGTCGTACTTTAAATTCTTTCACGAATTCTCCAGTAGTGTGCCTGTTGTTCAGAACAACACTAAGTAACTTTGTACTTTAGAACGTTTGGTGATCTTTTATAGAACAAAACAGGCATCCAAGACGCGTCAGAAAGAGGGCTACAAAAAGTCCGCCATTAGTCGCTACAAGTGTTTTTATAGCTCGGTCACATGGTACTGCTTGCGTTAAAGGTATTGGTCGTCTGACGTAGTGATAAAAACAAAACTATATGTCTAGCTTTGAGTAATTCCCATAGTATGTATACAAACTGTAGGTCAGTTACGTCACACAGTTCCTGAAGCCACGTGTGCATAATGCCACGGCCGGAAATGTTAAAACAGTACCATCTCATTATGTTGCATGGAGAAGAGGGTTCAAATTTGATACATTACTCTTATTGACGATATAAATGAAACCGGTATTTGCCTGCAAGAGACACAGATTTTCATGAGCCCCTGCGACAACAGGGGCTCAAGAAAATATATGCCTCTTTCTAATGTATCATCTGTAGACTATGCGGCGAAATTACTAAAGTTGTAGGAAGAAATGTACAGTCAAGTGACGAAACCTTGCTTTTAAATCAAGACTAACTTGTACTGAATATTGTGTGGCTTCTCGAGTGCTTGCCCTCTATACTCTGTATCATTTTTTTAAAGTGTCTCTTAAATCGTTTTCTAAAGTGTGAAATATAGTCGCTGTTTAACAGTTTCAAGCCAAACTCTGTTTCTCGCTACGGGTTGTGATAAGTTGCTGAAGTCGCTATTTTGACTGTTTTTACTTGTTGTTTTTTTTTCAGAACAAAAACATATAGCGCTTATGTATGCGAACTGTGCGTCCTAGGTTTTTGTTTTTTTAAGAGATTATAAGTGAATATGCGTGTGTATTCTGTGTGCCGCATCCGACGATAAGTCGTGTCGCTTATGCATACGCAGCTTTTTGTCGCTTATCCGCGTGAGGCACATTTGGAATGAAAACAATCTAATACAATAAAGGCGGATCGGCGGGGGGGGGGGGGGGGGACGGGGGGTATGGGGCAGGGGGGTTAGGGGGTGTGGGGGATTGTTGGCTCAGGACCCCCCCACCCCCCACCCCACCCAACAAGACTAAAGTTCTTTTAAATGGCTTAACAAAGTCCCTTTTTGGGGTGTTTTGACACCCCCCCCCCCCAGGTTTGACGTTTTGACGAATGGTGAGAGTTTTAACACGCACGCGACTTGTTTCTCCCCCCCCCCCTTCCCCCCCCCACCCCCCACACCCCGCGATTTTAGATTTTTCGGCCCTTGGAAGTAAGGTTTAGCGTCGGAGAGGCCTTTTGTATCAGGTTGAATGTTTCGGGGTAACTGATCCGCCTCTGTACAATAATCTGCCGCGGCATGTCGCTTTCATTTTAGAAATGATATTTTGTGAGTTTGACAGTGAGTAGAAAATCTGGAAAGTACGTTTTGAAAGCATAATTATTTTTTTTTTCGTTGTGCCTCTGTGTTCTTTGATGTGACAGGCGTATTTGTGTGCCATTGTTGGGAATTGTCTAAATCACACAATCCAAGGTACACAGGTGAAAACATAGGACATAATTATGCATACCAAACTGCTGTCGGTAGCGCTTTTGTCGTGGTGATTCCTGGAGAAATCATCACGAAAGTATTCCGTTACCGACAGGCAGAGGGCTAAAGCAAATAACCCAGTGTGCACACCGCGACCGGTAGCGTATACAGTTGGTTGCGTACACAAGGGGATAAACCCCTTCGCTGCCAGCTGACGTAGATGTATGTTTATTAAAATCATTGTAAATTCGACGTGTGAGAACACCCAGCCGTCCAAAGAGCATACGATTAAAGTGGTTTAAGCAAGAGGCATAGATCCTCATGAGCCCCCGCAACTGCGCGGGCTCATGAGGATCTATACCTCTTGCACTTTGATCGTGTTCACTTTTTCTCGGCAGCGCAGGGGTTAAAGTAGTAATAAATGCCCTTGACCAGATCATTAAACATTCAGAAATTTTTATTGTTAATTGTTCGAATGTATGTATCATTGCTACAGTTATGTTATATATATGCGTGTGTGCTTCATGTATCATTGCATGTGTTTAAAAGCAATGTAATACCATCTTCTTCAGCATGATGTTGAAGCAGGCCACAGTGGACCTCGACGACGACGACGCAGTGTACATCAGGTATCGTCTCGATGGCAGCCTGTTCAACCTCAGACGACTGCAGGCCCACACGAAAACCCTAGACCAACTGATTCGTGAGCTGCTCTTTGCTGATGACGCTGCCCTCGTTGCACACACAGAGAGAGCCTTGCAGCGCATTACGTCCTGCTTCGCAGATGCCGCCCAGCTCTTTGGACTTGAGGTCAGTCTGAAAAAGACAGAGGTCCTTCATCAGCCGGCACCCAAGGAAGAGTATCGCCCTCCCCACATCACCATCGGCGAGTCCGAACTGAAGTCTGTACACCAGTTTACCTACCTTGGCTGCATCATCACGTCAGACGCCAAGCTGGACAAGGAGCTGGACAACAGGCTGGCAAAAGCGAACAGTGCTTTCGGGCGACTATTCAAGCGGGTGTGGCACAATCAACAGCTGAAAAAAAGGCACCAAGATCAGCGTGTACAGAGCTGTCGTCCTCACCACCCTGCTGTACGGTTCGGAGTCCTGGGCCCCCTACCGCAGCCAACTTCGACTCCTCGAACGCTTTCACCAGCGCTGCCTGCGTACCATCCTCAGCATTCACTGGAGTGACTATGTCACCAACGTCGAGGTCCTTGAACAAGCGGAAACTGTGAGCATCGAGGCTTTGCTGCTGCGGACACAGCTTCGCTGGGCGGAGCACGTCTCCAGGATGGAGGATCATCGCCTACCCAAGATCACTCTGTTCGGCGAGCTCGCCACTGGACACCGAGACAGAGGGGCACCAAAGAAGAGATACAAAGACGGTCTCAAGAAGTCACATAGTGCCTGGCAAATCGACCACCACCAGTGGTCTTCGCTTGCTGCGGACCGTGACACCTGGCGCTCCACCATTCACAATGCAGCCGTCTCCTTTGAGGACTCTCGCAGAGCTAACCTTAAGGACAAGCGGCTCAGAAGAAAAAACAGAGCTGTCGTAACTCAGAACCCTGACCAGACCTTCCCCTGCAGCCACTGCGGTCGTACCTGCTGTCCCGGATTGGCCTCCGCAGCCACGAAAATGCCTGCAGACGACGTGGGCAAGCCCTATAGAATCTTCGTTCGCGAAGTCAAGCCAAGAGAGAATACTACAATTTTATTTTTTTAAATTTTTTTTTATAGACGTGATCATATTTTAGCTCAGTGTTGGTGCTGAATACAAAGATCATGCTACATATTTTGTACTGCCAACTTACTGCCATTGATATTCTTTAGCTGTGTTTTGTTTCAACTGCGCTTGTATTAACCAAGTATTATAATTAATATCTATAATGTTCAAAGCTCGTCCCCTCGCAACCCCAGTTGGCTAGCCGCGGTCAACGGGCATCTTCTCCTGCGGTCAAAAAACAAGAAAGAATAACGGATCCACTCTCATGACGACCACGACCGGACTCAACGTAGCATGCTGGAACGTCCGAACCATGCTCGACAAAGCAGACAGCGGACTGAACGTCGCTCCGCCCTCATTGCCCATGAATTGCGGAGGTTAAACATCGACATCGCCGCGCTCGGCGAAGTACGCCTTCCGGACGAAGGCAGCCTCCAAGAACTTGGTGCTGGGTACACCCTCTACTGGTCAGGCAGGCCTGCATCAGAAAGACGGCTCTCAGGCGTGGGTTTCATGGTCAAGACATCCATTGCGACTAAGCTGGAAAATCTACTAACGGGCCACTCAGACCGCAGCATGTCCATGCGCCTCCCACTGAGACACCAGCAACACGTCACCCTTCTCAGTGTGTACTCCCCAACCCTCCTGGCAGAGCCTGCTGAAAAGGACAAGTTTTACACTGACCTGCGCAGCCTCCTACAGAGTACCCCTGCAGACGACAAAGTCATCATCCTTGGCGACTTCAACGCCAGAGTGGGCCAGGACTCTGAAGCCTGGAAAGGAGTCCTTGGCAAGCATGGCGTGGGGAACTGTAATGACAATGGCCGCCTACTGTTGGAGTTATGTGCGGAGCAGCAACTGGTCATCACCAACACTACTTTTCAGCAAAAGGACAGTCGAAAGACCACCTGGATGCATCCTCGCTCCAAACACTGGCACCTTATCGACTATGTCCTAGTGCGTCAGAGGGACCGCAGTGACGTCCTCCTCACCAGAGTGATGCCCAGCGCAGAGTGCCACACTGACCACCGCCTTGTCCGCTGCAAACTCAGGCTCCACTTCAAGCCAAAACCCAAGAAATGGGGGCCCCCCAAGAAAAAGCTTGATGTTGCCAGCCTTCATCGTGACGATGTGAAAGCTGTCTTTCAGACAGATTTACAGCGCAGGCTCAAAGACACAGCGGACCCAGTAGACTCCTCCCCTGAAACACTTTGGGAACAACTGAAAACTGCTATTGCAAAATCCTCTGCAGAAGTCTTGGGTTTCACCAGAAAGAAGAACAAAGACTGGTTTGACGAAAACGATGTAGCGATCCAAGAACACCTAGCAAAAAAAAAAAAGAGCCGCCGATCAGGCCCACCTAGCCCAGCCTTCCTGCTCTGTGAAGAAGTCTGCCTTCCGCCTCGTCTGCAGCAGTCTCCAGCGCAAGCTCAGAGATCTCCAGAATGAGTGGTGGACCAGACTTGCACAGAGGACCCAGCTTTGCGATGACAATGGTGACTACAGGGGCTTCTACGAAGCACTGAAAGCAGTGTATGGCCCCAGGCACCTGGTACAAAGTCCCCTGCGAAGCGCGAATGGCCAGGCACTCCTCACAGATAATACCTCCATCTTGAACCGCTGGTCGGAATACTTTCAGAGCCTCTTCAGCGCTGAGCGCACTGTTCAAGAAGCAGTCGTCCTACAAATCCCACACGTCCCAGTAAAGGTTGAATTGGACGAACCGCCCACCGCTGAAGAGACCCTCACAGCCATCCAATAGCTCAAGAGTGGCAAAGCAGCAGGCATTTATGGAATACCGCCAGAGATCTGGAAACATGGAGGCACAGCACTGCACAACAAGCTCCATGACCTCTTTCTCTGCTGCTGGGAGGAAGGAACACTACCAAAAGATCTCCGTGATGCAGTCGTTGTCACCCTGTACAAGAACAAAGGCGAGAAGTCTGACTGTTCCAACTATCGGGGAATTACCCTGCTGTCCATTGCTGGGAAAATCCTTGCAAGGCTGCTCCTGAATCGGCTGGTACCTGCCATCGCTGAAGACCAACTCCCAGAGGGCCAGTGTGGCTTCAGAGCAAACAGGGTCTTTTTGCTGAGACAGCTACAGGAGAAGTGCCGCGAGCAGAACAAAGGGCTGTACGTAACGTTTGTCGACCTAACAAAAGCGTTCGACACTGTGAGCAGGCAAGGCATGTGGCAGATCCTGGAGCGACTAGGTTGTCCCCCAAAGTTCTTCAACATGATTGTCCACGAGGACCAGCAAGGCCAGGTCAGACTCAACAATGACCTCTCAGAACCATTCCCTATTCTCAACGGCGTAAAGCAGGGCTGTGTGCTGGCACCGACCCTCTTCACCATCTTTTTTAGCATGATGTTGAAACAGGCCACAGTGGACCTCGATGATGACGATGCAGTGTACATCAGGTATCGTCTCGATGGCAGCCTGTTCAACCTCAGACGACTGCAGGCCCACACCAAAACCCTAGACCAACTGATTCGTGAGCTGCTTTTTGCTGATGATGCTGCCCTCGTTGCACACACAGAGAGAGCCCTGCAGTGCATCACGTCGTGCTTCACAGATGCTGCCCAGCTCTTTGGACTCGAAGTCAGTCTGAAAAAGACAGAGGTCCTCCATCAGCCGGCACCCAAGACAGTATATTGCCCTCCTCACATCAACATTGGCGAGTCTGAACTAAAGTCAGTGCACCAGTTTACCTACCTTGGCTGCATTATCACGTCGGACGCCAATCTGGACAAGGAGCTTGACAGCAGGCTGGCAAAAGCAAACAGCGCTTTCGGGCGACTTTTCAAGCGGGTGTGGCACAATCAACAGCTGAAAACAGGCACCAAGATCAGCGTGTACAGAGCTGTGGTCCTCACCACCCTGCTGTATGGTTCCGAGTCCTGGGCCCTCTACCGCAGCCAATTACGACTCCTCGAACGCTTCCACCAGCGCTGCCTGCGTACCATCTTGGGCATTCACTGGAGTGACTATGTCACCAACGTCGAGGTCCTTGAACAGGCTGAAACTGTGAGCATCGAGGCTTTGCTGCTGCGGACACAGCTTCGATGGGCGAGGCATGTCTTCAGGATGGAGGATCATCGCTTACCAAAGATCACCCTGTTCGGCGAGCTTGCTACTGGACACCGAGACAGAGGGGCACCAAAGAAGAGATACAATGACTGTCTCTATAAGTCACTTAGTGCCTGCCAAATCGACCACCACCAGTGGTCTTCCCTTGCTGCGGACCGTGACACCTGGCGCTCCACCATTTACAAGGCAGCTGTCTCCTTTGAGGACTCTCACAGAGCTAGCCTTAAGGACAAGCGGCTCAGGAGAAAAAACAGAGATGCCGCAGCTGAGAACCCTGGTCATACCTTCCCCTGCAGCCACTGCGGTCGAACATGCCTGTCTCGGATTGGTCTCCGCAGCCACGAACAAGCGTGCAGACGTCGTGGGCAACTCCTATAAAATCTTCGTTCGCGAAGTCAAGCCAAGATAATGTTTAGCTTTCATTGATTAAAAATAAACAGTGTTATTTTCACAGATACATCTTACGTTTATTAAAGCCGGACCAAAAAGGTGACTGCCTAGCATGCAAAATGCAGTGTAGAACCCCACAAAGAAAGAAACACGCTTTGAAAGGACAATTACAACACAACGTTTATAATAACAGCAACAACAAAGACATCAGCAACAAAAGCAATAACAACAACATTGATAACAACAACAACAGCAACAATTCCGTAATTTCAGAAAATGCATCGCACAATGCACGGTTTCGGTCTTTTGGTTCAAAGAATTTTTTTTTAAAGCTTATTCACTGGTTACTCCTTGTCCATGCGCTCTTTCTCTTCAGGTACTGGGAAGCTGGGGTGGTTCTATGATAAGGCGTTCTACTCTCGTCCGAAAGGTCTTGGGTTCGAATCCAGCTGTGGTCAAAATTTGTTCTGACCCTATTTGGGTACCCTGGCTCGTAAATCACCTACGTGGTGGACAAAGGAGGTTAATGCCTAAATGTTTTTTTTTTCTCTCTTCGACTCGCAACAAGGAATGATAGCTAAGTTATGGCGAATAACCATTGTGAACCAGAAAGCATACACAACACTCCAAACATCTCCAAGAGGAATAGATCCTCATGCGCCCGGAGGGCGCATGAAGGTCTATTCCTCTTGGAGATGTTTGGAGCGTTGTCTGTGCTTACGGCAGAAGCTGGTTATCCGCAGTGACTTCGCTATCGTTCGTTGTTGCGAATTGTTCGTTGCAAACAAAACCACATTATTTGAACAACATCCTGACGAACAGGAGCAAAAGTGTCGCACTAGGTCGGTGGGCTGATGCCGGTTTTAGCTGGCCCATTCGCGGATCAGGTAAGGCCGATGTCGGCCCGATGACCTTGTGCTTATTAGGTTGCTCCCGTATACGGGCCGAAGTCGACCGCAGTTGGCCCGCACACGACTGTGCGCGGACCCCTCTTCGGCCCCATGGCCGTTTGCGTACTGTACGCACACACCTGCAGAATCAATAAATAGTGTAAGCTTTCACATCTTGTCACAGTCTAAATGAGCCCGGTCTACCAGGAGGCTGGACCTTTTCAGGAATGTGCATTTGGATGTTAAATAGATTATATGTACTCACGCACGCATCCATGCACCCACGCAAAAAGACGCTAGCGCGATTATACACACACACACCCGCATACACGCACAGAGGCACATACACACATGCGTGCGCAAACACAAACACTTGTGCGCATACTGTTACACTACCGCAGCCACACGCAAGGTGTTGTAGATGGAAGACGCAGCCAGACAAGAGTGTTTCCAGAAGAGTCTTTTATTTCTTGGTCATCGTGGGTCTAATAGGTTGGGCACAACCAACCTACTAGCATGGCATACTAAAATGGCGAAAATACCGGAGCTCGGTCTCTCGCTTCTCAGCTCCCTCTATCTATCTCTCTCTCTCTCTCTCTCTCTCTCTTCGTTGTGTGCTCTCTATCTATCTCGTTCTCTTCATTGTGCGAGCTCCCTCTCTATCTCGTTCCCTTCGTTGTGAGCTCTCTTCATCTATCTCGTTCCCTTCGTTGTGAGCTCCCTCGTTCTGGTGTTCCCCCCCCCCCCCACTATATATACCCGTTCTGGCCGAGGGCATCGCCCCTTTGTCTCAACAAGTCAAAGGGGCTATTATGGTCACCCATATTATTCCACATCTATCATGGTGGTCAGCGTCCCCTGACCCTATCTGTCAAAGGAGCTATTACTGTCGCCCATAATCTATCCCCCATCTGCTCTGGTGGATAGCGCCCTCTGATCCTAGCTGACCAGGGACCCATTACTGTCTCTCATAATTATTCCACATCTATTATGGTGGTCAGCGTCCTCTGATCCTAGCTATCAAAGGAACCCATTACTGTCTCTCATAATTATTCCACATCTATTATGGTGGTCAGCGTCCTCTGATCCTAGCTATCAAAGGAACCCATTACTGTCTCTCATAATATTATTCCACATCTATTATGGTGGCCAGCGTCCTCTGATCCTCGCTGACCAGGAACCCAGTACTGTCTCTTATTCCACATCTATTATGGTGGTCAGCGTCCTCTGATCCTAGCTATCAAAGGAACCCATTACTGTCTCTCATAATTATTCCACATCTGTTATGGTGGTCAGCGTCCTCTGATCTTAGCTGACCAGGAACCCATTATTTATTCATTAGTCCCAGCTCCCCGCTCGCTACTGCCCGCATCGGGACCGCTAAAGTGAGATTGATGTATTTCCACTCGCAATTATCATTCATTAGTCCCAGCTTAGTAGGGCCGGCCACTTGTCAACTCCACGTGAGCCCATGGTACTAATTATACCCTCGTTATTTTCATATCAAGGGAAATTATAAAATTACCCGACCGTGATATTGGTCGTATACACTTATAGTGTAACATTCCTCCCAAACCTACCCGAAAAAAAAAAGGAATCTTAATTCACAAGATTCGTTTTTTTTTCATTACACAATATTCAAACCACAAAATCATTTCAAACAATTAAACATGTTATCCACAAAAGACATCATTTTCGGAATGACCGCTTATTTAAATCGGTCACTCCTTATTAAAAATTATTATTGTCCGGCGTAATCACGCCAATAAATGTTCACATCAAAATCGTCGACTCAGTTATGTCTTTGCACATGTGTTCGTTATTCTTCACGATCCTTCCTGGATCGCCACAGCGTTGATCCTTGGTTACCCCAACGACGGGTAAAACTTGACAACGTTCGAGGCGGGGAGTAACTGCACTCCTCCCTCCATCATCGGCGTAGAGTCCTTCGCTCTTGCGACGTCATTCACGTCTGCTGATTGCACAGCCGCCGAAATCAACGTAGGCACAGTGACCTCACGTTCACCCTTCCTGAGTCGTGATAATATGGAGCCAAACCAGGCGCTAGTTTTCTTCTTATATCGTATACACCCTACCCGAATTATGATCACTACAACTGTCCCTACGATAGAACCAATGATGATCTGTTTCCATATCGCCCATTCTTGTTTTGGCTTAACGAATCGCTCTGAAGTCGAGCAATTAGATGATCCATTGGCATTTCCTTAATTTCATCTAACTCCTTGGGCAAAGAGATGGGATCGTAGTCTGGTAAAGCGCTATGAAATGGTTTCCATAACGTTATATTGGAAAATGCATAGTTTTCCATCCATCCTATCAATTTGTCTTCCACCTGATACTGGCTCTCTTGTTGGTAGTAAGGGGTTAACATCAATCTATCACTAATAGCCGTACATGATTCATTTAGGCGGATTAGCGATAATGGTGGGTTGATTTGTTGGTACGTGACCCCTTTACCGTGACAACTAATACTCATCTTTAGTGGACTATGATTACTAATGACCCATAGCCCATCCATTATATACCGTGCCATAGGTAACACTGTACCCAACTTGACCTTTGTTTGGCAGTGTGTTGCAATTACGTCTGAATTGTTTAAAAACAGCGCCGTAACACAAAACTGATTAATGTTCATAGGATATATTGCTTTTCGAATCGCACAGAATCCTATCAAGGGTTTGGAACAAGCTTCAGGTTCAGCCACAGTAAGGAGCGCGAACCGCGTACGTTGCGCGTCTACTGCTAATGTTGTGGATTCTAAGTCATACTGAGCCGTCATTGATTCTGGCGCAGGCCGACCTGAATCTCCAGTTACTAGTGGTAACTTCATCAAGTTTTTGAAATCCGACATTGTGATTAATATTTAAACCCTGCGCTAGCCCCAATACTATCAGACTAAAAAAAAAACTTCATCTTGTTGTTGTCTGCAACATACGAGATATCACCAGAGACTTATACCACTGTCTCTGACAAAACTCAAATCATGCTTCATGATTTACACATTACAATAGTCCTCTCTCAGATACCGTCTGAGAGTCGCATTTCTAATTTGAAGCCTTCTTTGGCAGAAGAGTCAGTATCGCTTCAAGAATTTCCCTAACCCCATTAGTCTGTAAACTAGGCTGAATCGAACGATTGTCGTCGATCTCCCCATCATCAGAACTGTCTGATGTGCCCTTGTTACAACTAACGTTTACTGCTGAGAGAGATCTTTTCTCTCTTGTCTTTAGGCGCTTTCTTAACTCCATTAACGGAACGTCCTCCTCGGATGAAGAATTCTCACGCTCTTTTCGCACCCCCCTAGTCAGTCTGTCTCGTGCGTTCTCTTGCCCTACTGCATCGTCACTGTCGCTATCGGATGATTCTGGAGCTACAACCTGTGTGGCTTTACGTAATGTTCTCCCCCTGGCTTTTGGGATAGGCCACTCGCTAATTTTGGCTATCCGCAAGTGTTCAGCATGTGAACTGACCTCAGTGCCATCTAGTTGATGTCGTACCCTGAATGTGACAGGCGACAATTGTTCCACCACTCTATAGTGCGACCTCCACTTACTGTCTAACTTATTGTGTCTACGGTGATTACGAAGGTACACTGGATCACCGACCTTAATTTCGACAGGCTGTACACCTCTATTAGCATACTTAGCCCCCTTCTTCTGTCCTTTCTTAATTCGCCGATACACCTGGGTGAAGGCCTTGTGTTGCTGCTCAAGCGCTATCTTGTGAAAATCTTCACCAGCGTATTTTCTTCGGGGTCTAAGGATGTTATCTAACGGTAGTACTGGATCGCGACCGTACAGTAAAAAGAAAGGAGATTCCTGCGTAGTTTCCGAAACACAGACCCTATAAGCTGCTAGTACCTGGTTAATATGCACGTCCCATGTCGACAAATCCTCTTGTATCTTTTTTGACAGAATGTCGTTAAAAGTTCTCTGGAAACGTTCGACCTTAGCATTGGACTGTGGATGATAAAGACTGGTCGTGACATGATCTATGTTCAGTTCTGCCAGCGTTTCTGCCATAACCCTATTCACATTCTCAGATCCATTGTCTGATACTATCTGCAATGGACAGCCATGTCTGGGTAGAATTTCTTCTACGAGCAGCTGTACCACTGACTGCGGCGTTTTATCTGGTACAGGGAACGCCTCTACCCAACCTGTCAGATGACAGATGAATGCTATGACATAGCGATTCCCGCTAAGGGAGCGGTCAAACGGACCTGCCAAGTCCAATGACAACTTAGCGAATGGGTATGGAGGAATGTCCATTTCCTGTATGGGGGCCCTTTTCTTTTGTAACACTCTAGACTGACAGATGACACACCCACTAACATATTCATACAGTTGTTTGTACATGTTAGGCCAGTAATACTTTCTGCTGACTGTGTCATGCGTCTTGTCTATTCCTAAGTGACCATTTTCGTCTTGGTACTGTCTGACTACGTACTCTACCAAGTGAGACGGAACATACAATCTGGCTACTGGTTCATCATCAGGATGAGACAAGAAATATAGAACATCCTCTATCAGCATGTACCTCCTATTGACTGTCATGGTTCCTTGTTCACTAATCAATAAGTCCTTTAAGCGCACTATTTCAGAATCCTTCTCCTGTTCCTCAATAATATCAAACCATGGAAGATCAACTTTTTCCAGCTTCTCGTCACACCCTGCCCTTACTGTACAACTACCAAACTGCTTGGGTGTGAATTGGTTGGAGTTTATGACTCCAATGACAAAAGCAATGTCATTGACCTCTCTGGTTACCTCTACTTCTTCCTCATGCTCTGGCATGTGAGTACCACTCGGCATTCTGGATAGTAAGTCTGCCAAAACATTTTGAGGACCTGGGATATATTCAATAGTACAGTTATATCCTGAAATGCCAAGGGCCCACATCTGCACCTTCTTATTCTGCATTGGCGAATTAAGCAAATACTTAAGAGGCATGTGGTCCGTGCGGATTACAAACTCCGCATTATGCAAGTAGTGATTTAGCTTTTGATGCGCATAATGGATCGCAAAAGCCTCTTTCTCTATTGTCGACCATTTCCTCTGACTGATACTAAGTTTATGGGATAGAAAGTAAATAGGTCTTTCTACCTTTGAGCCTGGGGAAATGTCTGAATCCTCATCGCATTTTTGCGCGCGACATGCCCCCACGCATGTGTCGCTGGCATCCGTGTAAAGGATGTACGGACGCCGTGTATCTGGATAGGCTAACACTGGTGCTACAGCTAACGTTTCCTTCATCAAATCAAACGCTTTCTGGCATTCCTCTGTCCAACTAAATCTCGCATACTTTCGTGTCAGTGCTATGATTGGTTCAGCCATCTGGGAGAAATTAGGAATCATTTTCCTGTAAAACCCAATCATACCAATGAACGAACGGCACTCTCTGACACAGGTCGGAGCCGCCATAGCCCTAATGACTTTTACCTTTTCCTCATCCGGTTTTATCCCCTGGTTACTAATGACAAACCCTAAGTATTTGGTTTCTTCCTCAAAGAACTGACACTTCTTGAGTTTCAGCTTCAGGTCATGCTGTCTCAATCGATCAAATACTGTCTGAAGGTGACACAGATGGTCTTCTATTGTTTCTGAGAAGATCAAAATGTCATCGAGATAGGCACAGGCAAAACCTTCTAAACCGGCTAGCACGATATTCATAAGCATCATGAACAATCCCGGTGCTCCCACCAAACCAAAAGGCATTTTCGTGAATTCGAATAATCCTTTGTGGCATGCAAATGCTACTCTATCCCTACTCTCCTGATCCGCCATCTTGACCTGCCAGTATCCCGATTTAAGGTCCAGACTGGTAAAATACTTGGCCTTCCCAAGCAGTGACAAAATGTCATCTATCAGCGGTAGTGGGTACGATGTTTTCTTTGTAACCTCGTTCAGTTTTCTAAAGTCAACACATAAACGTTTCGACCCATCCTTCTTGGATACAATCACTAAACTAAAAGACCATGGGGACTGAGAACGTCTTATCACACCTGCCTGTAACATCTCTTCTAGAGCCTTGTCAACAATCTCTCTATCTTGAAGCGGGATTCTATACGGTTTTATCCTAATGGGAGGATGATCGCCGGTATCTAGTTTCATCATGACAGTGTCAGTAGCCCCTAAATCAAGGTCGCTATTCGCGAACAAGTCTTGATTGTTCGTAATGAGCTCTGACACCACACCTTTCATCTTCTCCGGCGCAGTGACTTCCGTCAAGTCGACTGCCGATACCTGCCGATCAACCGACCCTGTCTGTACTTCATGTACTTTCTGAACTGCTGTTACCTTCCCTACAACACAACCCCTTCTAACTCTATACGTCTTGTTTGTGTTGTTTACTATCAGTATGGGGTACGTCTGGTGCTTATTTTGCCTGACTACCGTGCTTGTCACTAACAGTCCCGGTTCTTGTGCTATAAATCCCTTGTCTGTTTCCGAAATCTCTAAGAGTGTCTCTCTTGCAAAATACGGAGCATTCTTCATCCGTACCTGGAGTACTTCTGCCGTCTGAGGTTTTATCACTTTCGTCTTAGTCACTCTGACCAAAGACGAAATGTGGATGTCCTGTTCATAGGGCACATAAACACTTCCGACTCTGAGTTTCTTCAAGTCAAAATAAATCCTCACCCCGTTTTTGTCTAACCAGTCATTTCCCAAAATAAAGTTCCTGTTGAGCCCTGATACCACGTAGAACTTATGTTTAAACTTTTGCCCCGCTACCGTAAATTCTAATTCTGAACTCCCCAATACGTGTAAAGCTTCTCCACTAACTGACTGTAACGACACATCTCCCTTTCCTAACTTTGGCTTATGACTGAGTTTATCGTAAGCCCCCTTGCTAATCAAAGACACCTCTGCTCCCGTATCGATCAAGCTACGAAATCGTTGCTTCCCAATTTTGAACACTATGCACTTAGGGCTACCCGCTACATTAATGCTAAACAACTGACTCTTTCTACTTTTCCGGTCCTGCGTAACGGCTTCGTGTGCCGCAGAACCTGCTAGTTTTCCTGCCTCAGCGGAAACCTTCTTTGACCTTGTGGCCGCCTGTTTCTGGCCTTTCCACATTTCCGCTGAATGTGACCTCGTTCCCCACACTTCCAGCATTGAATCGGGGAACGCATTGTTTGCTGACCAACCGTCCCTATCACTCGGCAATTTCGTGCCTGGTGCCCTACTCTCCCGCATTTAAAACAATTACGGTGACGAGCATGGTCTAATTCCATAGCCTCTTCTCCACCCCTAGCTGTCGCTCTCGGCTGACTAACTGGCCGATTGTTTATCGTGCGTAGCTCAAACCTATGGCGAAGGTTTTCCTCTTGCATGGCCACCTGCATGGCCCTATCTAATGTACTCGAGTTATCCCGCAGGACTTTCATCTTAAGAAAGTCGTGCGCCAATCCGTCAACAAAGAAATGTGTTAGTTGCCGTTGTACCACAGCAGCGCCCATCTGACTCGGGAAGGCTTCGCCGGCCAGAGTCATTAGTCGCTCTGCGTACAGAGGCACGCTTTCCCTCGGGTTTTGTTTCACCCGCTGTAGCAACGCAAAAGCATGATTTTCATCGGCGATTTCGCCGAGCCTTACGGTTAGCTGCCTTTTCAGTTCATCCCAATCCCCTGCCGCTTCCGTTTGTAAGAATCGATGGATAAAATCACTCACCACCCACGAGCTTGCTTGATAAGCAATGACGGGGCGCCTGTTGAGGGCTTTTATTAGCACTGCATATTTGTCAATTTCTTTTATCCACTCCCTAAATTTGGTAGGCTTTCCGTCAAACGTTCCTACCATCTGCCCTATACTCTGGGCGTTAATCGCCTGACTCATTTCCTCTACTTTTTCGCCTAAAATCCTAAACACTTCCTCTGCCATTTTTGTTTCTTTTTAAATGTAACAACAACACAACTCTAGCTAACTGGTCTGGCTCCTATATAAGACTCAACAAGGGTTAAACGAAAAAAGTCACTTACCCCGTGATCCTTTCGGCTGTTGGTCTTGAATGAGTCGCAGACGTCTCGTGGGCTCGAACTCTGTTTTTTCCTTGACGTGGGCTCGAACTCTGCTTTTCTTGAAGTGGGCTCGAACTCTGCTTTTCCTTGACGTGGGCTCGAACTCGGCTTTTCCTTGACGTGGGCTCGAACTCTGCTTTTCTTGAAGTGGGCTCGAACTCTTCTCTTCTCTTCGGGTTGTTGGCTTGCACTCTTCTCTTCTCTTTCTGGTCTGCTCTTCCACCCTTGCGTCGTTGGCTGTCGATTTGGTGCTGATAGTCTAGTTTTTCTGTTTCTTCGTTCCTCTGTTTCTTCCCGTTCCGAGATCCTGGTCACGGCACCAAATAAGAAGATAAGGTAGTGTTACACTACCGCAGCCAAACGCAAGGTGTTGTAGATGGAAGACGCAGCCAGACAAGAGTGTTTCCAGAAGAGTCTTTTATTTCTTGGTCATCGTGGGTCTAATAGGTTGGGCACAACCAACCTACTAGCATGGCATACTAAAATGGCGAAAATACCGGAGCTCGGTCTCTCGCTTCTCAGCTCCCTCTATCTATCTCTCTCTCTCTCTCTCTCTCTCTCTCTCTCTCTCTCTCTCTCTCTCTCTCTCTCTCTCTCTCTCTCTCTCTCTCTCTCTCTCTCTCTCTCTCTCTCTCTCTCTCTCTCTTCGTTGTGTGCTCTCTATCTATCTCGTTCTCTTCATTGTGCGAGCTCCCTTTCTATCTCGTTCCCTTCGTTGTGAGCTCTCTTCATCTATCTCGTTCCCTTCGTTGTGAGCTCCCTCGTTCTGGTGTTCCCCCCCCCCCCCCCCACTATATATACCCGTTCTGGCCGAGGGCATCGCCCCTTTGTCTCAACCAGTCAAAGGGGCTATTACGGTCACCCATATTATTCCACATCTATCATGGTGGTCAGCGTCCCCTGACCCTATCTGTCAAAGGAACTATTACTGTCGCCCATAATCTATCCCCCATCTGCTCTGGTGGATAGCGCCCTCTGATCCTAGCTGACCAGGGACCCATTACTGTCTCTCATAACTATTCCACATCTATTATGGTGGTCAGCGTCCTCTGATCCTAGCTATCAAAGGAACCCATTACTGTCTCTCATAATTATTCCACATCTATTATCGTGGTCAGCGTCCTCTGATCCTAGCTATCAAAGGAACCCATTACTGTCTCTCATAATTATTCCACATCTATTATGGTGGCCAGCGTCCTCTGATCCACGCTGACCAGGAACCCATTACTGTCTCTCATAATTATTCCACATCTATTATGGTGGTCAGCGTCCTCTGATCCTAGCTATCAAAGGAACCCATTACTGTCTCTCATAATTATTCCACATCTGTTATGGTGGTCAGCGTCCTCTGATCTTAGCTGACCAGGAACCCATTATTTATTCATTAGTCCCAGCTCCCCGCTCGCTACTGCCCGCATCGGGACCGCTAAAGTGAGATTGATGTATTTCCACTCGCAATTATCATTCATTAGTCCCAGCTTAGTAGGGCCGGCCACTTGTCAACTCCACGTGAGCCCGTGGTACTAATTATACCCTCGTTATTTTCATATCAAGGGAAATTATAAAATTACCCGACCGTGATATTGGTCGTATACACTTATAGTGTAACAATACACAAATAATGCGTTCGCACACTCATGCACACACAAAACGCGCCTTAACAAATATACGCACAGCAACACATACACGCAAATGCACGCATGCACGCACGCACGCACACACACACACACACGCACACACACACACACACACACACACACACACACACACACACACACACACACACACACACACACACACACACACACATTCTCGTTTACCGTATAACTTTGTATATTAGGCAGCGATAGCGATGCTGAAAATGGAGAATACTTTCTAGCCTTTAGTGAACCACCAATCTCTTGCCCCTTTACGGCCAACTGGCGCGGGTCCCGCTGACAAAATCTTACATAATACCCAGCCGGGCAAGCAACATTCATGGATACAAAGTAGTGTCAGCAAGAGGCATGGATCCATATGAGCAACTGTTGGGGCTCATGAGGATCTGTAAGTTCGAATGTTTAATAACCCTTGGAACTTTCTCGTTACAGGCTGTGATAAAGCTGCTACAATCAGTTATACTTTAAAAGTCGTTTGCTTTACAAAATATTAACATATTATATGGACACAAAATGCGTACATACATTAGAATGTACGATGTATTAATATGTTCCCACTCCCTAAAGTCTTCCCTTCTTTGACACATATATTGATATATTGTATAACAAGCAAATTAATATTCATGAATTTGCTTGATATACTTTCCTTCCCCAAATCCCTTGTGCGCCAAGAAGACTCGATCTTGATGATACTTGCATTTTTAACACGGAAACGCGAAAGATGCTCACACTGCAACATTTACAAGCTCTTTATGTGTAGTAGTAATGAAATACTTCTTAGTGTACAAACGCTCGAAATTTGTATCCTAAACACACACGAACGGATAAAATACGTCAGAAAACGTGCAAGTCGCTGGACTGACTAGTGAAATTGATGAGATGTCTGTTGGCGATACCAATAACCTGAGAAAAGAACTAAACAAACAGACCTGCATTCATTTTTGGCAATTATGCGTGATCTAGTTACAAGTAGAATTTAATCAGTAACAAGCACGATTATACAAATCTACACGGAGTCGACAGCGATATGCAGTCGTCTGACAGTCATGTGGTTTGTCTGAACACGGCAATCAACCGCAAAAATTAATGACTCAAGGCACAGTTTTGTTTTGGACTGAGTACATTAATTATATTGAGCAACAGTTTTGTTTGATATAGTGCCTATAAACAGACAGATGTGATTACTTGACTCGAATCAAACTGTCGTCGTCTTACGAATCGGACTTTTGATGCTGGTCTCATAATCACATCTCTCTGTTATGGGCACTATATCAAGCAAAATGTTGCTCAGTATAATAATATGTGTGTATTGTATGACGCATTCGACTTGTGCAGTGTTTTGCCGCGTATCTGTACGCCTCGAAGCAAATTAAACTACCTGTAATTACAATAACATATTTCAGCAGCACGATATTATAATTTTTGTAGCGGTTCCAGAGAGTACCTTTGTAAACAATGTTGTTGTTTTTGTCTTTTTTTAAAATAATATTTGTGTCACCATATTGTTTCGCACATTGCGTATTGTATAGCATCATGGGTGGAAATTGACCCATTTTAAGAAACAGTTTAAAACATGAGACCTAAAGGTCATATACTTCCACGGGGGACTGGCTTAACAACAGCCGTGTACTCTGATATTTCATTAAAACTTAAGTCCATTTGAACACCACAGGTACTCATTTCCCTCCAGACAACGTGACATCTGAACACTGTGCAAAAACCTAGTTCGTCTCGACGCGTAATCATCCTCGTCTAAAAATAGATTAGAAGCAGACGACACACATACGGGGATAGTTTTGACTGCTACAAACATGCGCATTTTATACAAATATGGCATCAGCGTGATTCTGTCAAGCAGACGCTTCTTTGGCGCTGTGCCTTCAAAAGTGATTGTACAACTAGAATGACATTCCTTGCAAGGAATCAGCTTGGTTAATGATACAGAGCCTAGTAAACGGAAGTTATTAGTAAAGACAGAGATTTGAAGTGTTGCGCCAGATCATGACGGGGCTGGTGCGAGATGCCGAGTCACCAATTCGAGGAGAGATGACTCAAGTTCATCGCCGGTGAGAGTAAGACCGATGCAGAGATGAAAAGCCAGGCTGCATTTCGACTTGTAAGTACCATTTCGAACATTTTGATAGTATCACCCCCATTTATGTTTATGCATTACTTTATAATTTACAGTTGCAGGTACAGGTGAATTTGAACGTATGCATCACCTTGCCTCATTAATGACACTGTTTTGCACTGTACTCTTCCAAGCTGTTTCCCTTTGGCAAATGTTTTGGGCGATTGTACAAATCAGGACATAATCCCCATGACCAGTTACTCACTATTATGCTTCTTTTTGTCAGACTCCAAAGAGCGCTGACGCTGAATAAAACTCAAAGATCAGAATCTGATACCTTTGGGACTGGATGCCACGACAGTACTTAG